>CM053594.1:244818407-244884941 GCA_028646575.1 Pseudocheirus occidentalis
AGTGCTTTCTGTCTTGTGGAGAGTTTTGGAGCTTGTAAATCTGTTTAGCGTCCCATTTTCTGAGTTTTTTAGTGTGTTTGTGTGGGAGCTGTGGTGCTTTGCTGCTTCTACGCCGCCATCTTGGCTCCGCCCCCCCAAAAAAGTTCTTGAAGCCAGATATCCATGCCTCCAAGGACATCTCTCTAGACAGTGTTCAACAGCTCTTCATCAATGCTATTATAATGTAAAACTAGAGGAATAAATTCAGTATACACAGAGATAGTTGTGTATTTATTCATTTAATTTTATTTTGCTTGAAAGGTGAAACTGAAGAATATCTGACATTTTGTATATGTAATACATATGAACCCATCTGATTAACAGTTGAATAGATTTAACAAAACAGAACTTTTCTTAAGATAATTTTCCTAATAGAATAAGTCTACTGAAGCATTTTAAGACAGAAACAAAACCATAAGGAAACAAAGAGAAAAGAGAAATCTATCTGAATTCTTCCTAATATTTTGTTAACTTCATCAGAGATGGTTACACAAGCAGCACTTGTTTGTTTTGAAGAATAGTTGTGAATATACACATACACATACATATATATACATACATACATACATATAATTTATTCAATTAAATGTGAAAACTATTTTAACATTCTTTTAAAAAAATTTTGGAAATTCTCCCCCTCTATCCTCCCCTTGAGAAGGCAAATAATTTGATACAGACAATATAAGTGTAATCATGCAAAACATATCTCCATATTAATCATGTTGTGAAAGAAAATACAAACAAAAAGAAAAAAAAAGAAAAAAGATTTTTTAAAAAAAGTATTCTTCAGTCTTCATTGAGATTCTGTCAGTTGTTTCATAGAGGATAGATAGAATTTTTCAACCTAAGTCCTTTGGAATTGTCTTATTTGATCATTATATTGTTGAGAGCAGTCAAGTCATTCATAGTTGATAATCATAAAATATTATTGTTACTGTGTATACTGTTCTCTCTACTCAATTCACTCTGTGTCAGTTTGTATGTAGCTTTCCAGGTTGTCCTGCAAGCATCCTGTTCATTATTTCTTAGAGCACAATAGTATTATTTCATAGTCTTGTACCACAGCTTGTCCAGTCATTCCCCAGTTGATTTTCAGAATTTCTATTTTGGTCTTTAATTGGGGATTTTTAATCTGTGCTTTTTCTAGATATTCTTCAAGTTACCTGCCCAATTCATTGATTTTCTATTGTTCTATTTTATTGATATTAAGCATTTAAAGATACAAATTTCCTTTTAATTATTGCTTTGGCTACATCCCATACATTTTGGCATGCTTTTTTATTGTTGTCATTCTCTTTAATGAAATTACTGATTGTTTAAATGTCATCTGCCATTGAGAAAAAAATGGTATATTCCTTTCTATTACCATTCTGTTTTCCGCAGAGATCTATCATGTCTTAATTTCCTAAAATTCTATTCATGTCCTTAACTTTTTCTTATTTTTTGGTTAGATTTATTTAGTTCCTGAGGGAAGAAAGAGGTTCCCCATTAGTACAATTTTGCTGTCTAGTTCTTCCTTTTATTCTTTTCTAGTCCTAGTTCTTCCATTTATATTTCCTTTAAAATTTGAATTATATACTATTTGTATATGTATGTATGCATTAATATTAATTCATTGTCTGTGGTGCCTTTTAGCAAAATGTAATTTCATTCTTTATCTTTTAATCAGATCTATGTTTTGCTTTATCTCAGAACATTATTACTACCCATTTTTTCAAACTTCATCCAAAGCATAATAGAATCTGTTCCATTCTCTTATGTTTACTCTGTTTGTCTTTCTCTTTCATATGTGTTTCTTGAAAGCAACATATGGTAGGATCTGGTTTTTTAATCTACTTTGTTTTATGGGAATGTTGATCACATTCACATTTAGAGATGATTTCTTTTTATTTTATTTTATTTTAATTTTTTTATTCACTTATTCATTTTCTTGTTTACATCATTCATTTTCACAAGAGTTTGAGTTACAGGGGCAGCTAGGTGGCGCAACTGTCCTTCAAAAAAAAAAGCAAAAAAAAAAAGAGGAAAGAAGAATGTTATTTGTGGAATGACCCATTATTGACTGGAAATAAATTGTAAAATAGGATATTTAAAAAAAAAGAGTTTGAGTTACAAATTTTCTCCCCATCTTTCCCAGAACCACCACCCCAAAACAATCATCCTACTGGGAGGGTAAGATAGATTTCCCTACCCCAGTGCTTGTATATCTTAATTCCCAGTTGTATGTAGTTAGTAATAATAATAATAATAATAATAACAATAATGTATATATTTTTAATGTTTGATTATAGAACTTTAAATTCTAGATTCTTTCCCTTCCTCCTCATCACCCACCCCCAACATAAAGACAAGCAATTCAATACAGGCTGTACATGTGGAGTTATGCAGAAAATCTCCACAGTGGAGATATTGTGAGAGAATTATTATATGTCCCTCCTTCCTATCCTGCCCCTCCTTGTTCTCTTCTCTACACTGTCCCTGTCCATTTACAGAGGTGTGAGCTTCCAGAAACACTGCCTCTGACTCTACCATACCCTCCATCATGACCTCTTTCATCCCCATCCCCCCTATTCTCCTGTGTGGCAAGAAACCCCTTTAAAATTGTCATTCCTTCCCTAAGCTAAATTCAATGAGAGTATTGCTCACCGTTTCTCTTTTGCCATCCTGTTCTTCCCCTCCATTGTAACAGTTACCCCTTGCCTCTTTTATGTGAGATGATTAACTCTGTTCTGTTTCTCCCTGTCTCTTCTCATTCTATTCTTCTCCCAACTCAGAATTTTACCTTTTAGAGTATTGTCCCTTCCTATTCAACTCATCCTGTGCCCTCTATGTACACATATTCAGATATATATTCATACACACACACACACATACTCATATACACACACAAACCCTCCTAAATAGATATATATGTATGTATATATACATTTGTATTCCCTTAATCTATCCTCATATTGAGAAAAGTTTCATAATTTACAATTATCATTTTTCCATGTTGGCATGTAATTAGTTCAACTTTGATAAGTTCTTTTTTTTTTGCTTTTTAGAGAGCAATTGGGCAACTTGCCCAATGTAACATGGCTAGTTTTGGTGTTAAGTGTCTGAGGCTGTATTTGAACTTAGATCCTCCTGACTCCAGGGATGGTGCTCTATTCACTGCACCACATAGCCACCCCCTTTATAAGTTCTTTATGATTTCTTTTCCATATGTACCTTCTCATGCTTCTTGTATTTGTGTCAAATTTTCCTTCTAGATCTGTGTTTTTTTCCTGAAGAATGCTTGAAAGTCCCCCACCTGATTTAATGACCATATTTTCCCCTGGCACATTATATTCAATTTTGCTGTGTACATGATTCTTGGTTTTAATCCTATCTCCCTTGATCTCCAGAATATCATATTCCAGGCCTTGAGATCCCTTAATGTAGAAGCTGCTAGATCCTGGGTTAGCCTGATTATGTTTCCACAGTATTCAAGTTGTTTCTTCTTGGCAGCTTGTAATATTTTCTCCTTGATCTGGGGGTTCTGGAACCTTGGTATACCATTCCTAGGAGTTTTCTGTTTGGGATCTTTTTCAAGAGGTGATTGGTGAGTTTTTTCAAGTTCTGTTTTTCCCTCTCGTTTTAAAATATCTGGGCAATTTCCCTTGAGAATTTCTTGAAGGATGCTTTCTAGGTTCTTTTTTTTGATCATGGCTTTCAGGTAGTCCAATAATTTTCAAATTGTCTCTCCTGGAACTATTTTCCAGTTCAGTGGTTCTGTGTAGGAGATATTTCACATTGCCTTCTATTTTTTCATTTGTTTGGATCTGTTTAATAGTATCTTGATTCTGCATAAAATCATTTGTGTCCATTTACTCCACTCTAATTCTGAAGGAATTATTCTCTTCAGAAAGCTTTTGAGATTCTTTTTCCCACTGGCAAATTTGACTTTTTAAGACATTCTTCTCCTTGTTGGCTTTTTGGGCCTCTTTTGCTATTTGGGTTAATTTATTTTTTAAGTGTTATTTATTAAATGTCTGTATTTGCCAAAACTTAAAAGTTTCAGAGAACTTCACATGAGATATTTATAAAAGTTTGAAGAAAAAAATTAACAACCTTTCTTTTGTCATTGTGGTTATTCATGTAATTTTCAGTCACTTATGACTCTCCATGGAACTGTTTGAGGTTTTCTTGGCAAAGATAGTGGAATGGTTTTCCATTTAATTCTCCAGCTAATTTTACCTGATGAGGAACCTGAGGCAGAATGATTTAAGTGACTTGTCCGTGGTTACACAGCTAGTAAGTGCCTGAGTATGAAGATGAGTATTCCCATCTCTGTGTTCAGCACTCTATCCACTATGTGGTCTAGCTGTCTTTGGTATTTCATTTGTATTCTAGTTAAAAGCAAACAAAACTGTACAAAGAATCTCTAAGTGGCAGAAATTTTTAATAGCTTAGTCATAATCACTTTTCATTCTTTCTTTTGGCTTTTTTGGAGGGCAGTTGGGGTTAAGTGACTTGCCCAAGGTCACACAGCTAGTTTTTGTGTTAAGTGTCTGAGGCCGGATTTGAACTCAGGTCCTCCTTACTCCAGGGCCGGTGCTCTATTCACTGTGCCACCTAGCCGCCCCACTTTTCATTCCTTAGCTAAAATTCTGAGCTTATTTCTTATATCTTAGAAGCAGAGTACTTTAAGTCCTATGTATTAGTTAAAGGAAATTACATATTCTTGGAGGCATATTCTCATATAGTTAAATTATAGGATGACATTCAATATATGTAGTGGTTTCAACCATATAAAGAACAAACATTGATCAATGAACTGAAATTTTGCATTATATACTCAATGCATTCTATCCTTTGAATCTATTAAGTAAATGAGAGATTGCATTTCCTTCAAGCTATGATATAATAGGTATTGATTCTGACAAGAGGAAAGAGCATAATTTTTAGAGAGGGCAATTGAAATATAGCAGGGTGTTAAAGCTTCCCCATTTTTTTCTAGTTTATTAGCAATGGCATTACTAGGACTACAAAGTGTTTAATTTCGACTATTGTTAATTGAATGCTTATAATATAAGAGAAAGGTGGTTATATTCAGAAAGTTTCAACTAAATCCTCTTGAGTTAACTTCATAGATTTCAATATTTATACTTCTATTATTATATCCTATCTCGTTATTTATCGGTCCTTTGTACATTTGTTTTAAGCTCTCCTGCTACACCTTAAGCTCCCTGAATACAAGATACTATATCTCACTCATTTTGCTGTCACAGTCTCTAAAGTACTATATCATACATAGCAGATGCCCAGTAAATATTGAATTGAATGAATGGATTTAAATAAAAGTAAATCAAATCAGTATGTCTTGATTTGTTAAAAATTTATTTATTTATTTATTCATTTGTTTATTCATTCATTTATCTATCCACCCATCCATCCATCCATCCATCCATCCATCCATCCATCCATCCATCCATCCATCCATCCGTCCTTCCCTCTCTCCATCCATCCATCTGTCTGTCTGTCTATCTATCTATCTATCTATCTAATTTACCTATCTATTTATTTATTAAATTTGTTTTCTTGTTTACACCATTCATTTCCATGAGATTTTTGACTTACAGATTTTCTCCCCATCTTTTCCCAATCCCAAACCAGCAATCCCACTGTAAACCCCTCCCCCGATCTGCTCTCTTTCTGCCCTCCTCCAACACTCCTCTAAGTTTCTCGTAGGGCAGGGAGGGTCTCCCTACCCAAGCCCCTGTATATCTTAATTCCTAGTTGCATGTATTGCAGAGCTTTAGATTCTAGATTCTTTTGGTTCCTCCCTTGTCACCCATCCCCGCTGGAAGGAAAAGCAATTCAATACAGTCTATCCATGTGTAATTATACAGGACATCTTCACAGTGGACATATTGTGACAGTCTGATCATATGTCCATCCTTTCTATTCTGCTCCCCCTCGTTCTGTTCTCTACTCTGTCCCTGTCCCTTTACTGAAGTATGTGCTTCCATCATCCCTCCCCTGTCCCCTGCCCTCCCCTCCATCATCCTGCCTCTCATCCCCATGCCCCCTAATCTCCTGTACAGCATGATACCCAAATTAGAGTTTATGTAATTCCTTCCCTAAGCCAAAATCAATGAGAATAAATGAAAGTAAAATTGCAACAGTTATCCCTTGCCTCTTCTATATGGAATGATTAACCCCATTTTGTCTCTACCTGTCTCCTCTCATTCTAGTCCACTCCCACTTCAGAATTTCACCTTTTAATGTATCTTCCCTTTGTATTCAATTGATCTTATACTCTCTATGTACACATATACAGACATGCTTAGATATGTATTCATACATGTATATAGCCTCCTACATAGATATATGTGTAAGTATACACACACACACACACACACACACACATATATATTTGTATTCTCTTCACCAATCCTCATACTAAGAAAAGTTTCATATGTTGCTATTATTGTTTTTCCATATTGGAATGTAAATAGTTCAACTTTGATGAGTTCTTTATGATTTCTTTCCAATTATTACCTTCTCATGCTTCTTGTGTTTGATTGTCAAATTTTCTGTTCAGTTCTGGTTTTTTCAGCAAGAGTGCTTGAACGTCCTCCACCTCACTGAATGACCCTAATTTCCTCTGGAACATTATACTCAATTTTGCTAGGTAGGTGATTCTTGGTTTTAATCCCAGCTACCTTGATCTTTGAAATATCATATTCCAGGCACTTCAATCCCTCAGTGTAGAAGCTGCCAGATCCTGGGTTATCCTAATTGTGTTTCCACAGTATTCAAATTGTTTTTCTTGGCAGCCTGTAATATTTTCTCCTGTAACTGGGGATTCTAGATCCTGGCAATAACATTTCTAAGAGTTTTCTTTTGGGGGTCTTTTTCAGGAAGTGATCAGTGAATTCTTTCAAGTTCTATTTTGCTCTCTGAATCTAAAACATCAAGGCAACATTCCTTGAGATTTTCTCGAAGGATGCTTTCCAATTTTTTTTTATCATGGGTTTCAGGTAGACCAATAATTTTCAAATTGTCTCTCCTGGATCTGTTTTCTAGGTCACTGGTTTTTTCATGGAGATATTTCACATTGCTTTCTATTTTTTTCATTTGTTTGTAACTGTTTAATAGTATCTTGGCTTCTCATAAAGTCAATAGCTTCCACTTGCTCCACTCTAATTCTGAAGGAGTTATTCTCTTCAGAATGCTTTTGAGATTCTTTTTCCATCTGGCAAATTTGACTTTTTAAAGCATTCTTCTCCTTATTGGCTTTCTGGACTTCTTTTGCCATTTGAGTTAATCTATTATTTAAAGTGTTTTTTTCTTCAGTCAGTTTGTTGACTCTCTTTTCATGATTTTCTCACATCACTCTCCTTTCCATTCCTAATTTTTTCCTCCTCTTCTCTTATTTGTCTTTCAAAGTCCATTTTCAATTGATCTATAGCTTGCTGGCAATATTTGGGTGTCTTGGAAGCATTTGGTGTGTGGGTTCTGACTGTGTTGTCTTCTTCCTGTTCCGTGCTTTGATTATTTTTGTCCACAAAAAAAAGGATTCTAGAGTTTTATTGCTGTTCTTATTTTGCTTCCTTTTCTTCATCTTGGCCAGTCAATTAATTTGGTTGATCTTTTTTTTTTGGTCTGTAGTGCTCTGGTTCCAGGAGGGAAAGCTCTGTGCCAAATCACTGGGGTTTTCATAGGTGCTAGATGTATTAGGTAGGTAAAGCACACCCCTGGACCACCACCCAAGACCACAATCTGGATCCAGGTCATTCAATACATGAGCCGTTGGCACTGGTCAATCCACTCAGTCCCCCTGCAATTGACAGGCCAGGAGCTCTGAAGCAGCCCAGTTGGGGCAGTTGCTGGTTATAGCAGATCCTGCCCTTCCCTGGCTGTTTCCTTGCCCTGGGGGCAATTTGGCCAAATTGATTTTCCTTCCCCAAATTTAGCTTGAAAGCTTGACTTTCACTGACCTTTCTCTAATCCTTTTTTCCCACCTTGACTGATGTGGAGATTGCTCCAGGTGCTGTAGATCTGCTCTCCTGTAGACTCATGCTGAGGCTTGGCTTCTCTCCTTTGCCCTGGGGCCTGGCTGCAGTTTTGGTTTGGGGCTGGGCTGGCCTTGGCTCCCAGTCTGCCACAATGAGCCCCTCCTGCCAAGCTGCCTTCAGTGAGAGATATGTTTTTTGTGAACTTGGGAGCCCTAAAATTTGTTTAGAGTCATATTTCATGGGTATTTAGGGTGGCTGTGTGGGAGCTGTGATACTTTGCTGATTCTATGCCACCATCTTGGCTCTGCCCCCCCTTTTTTAAATTGAACAATCAAAAACTGAGTTTCTACTAATTTCTACATAATAGTCACTGAGGATTCAAAAGGGTTGTTTTTTTTTCTTTCTAATCCTCTGCTCTTATATTCTGCAGGGAGTTGGGGAAAGGTTAGGTAAGAACATGAACACAGAAAAGTAAGTGGAAATTATATACAAAATAAGTTTTGTAAAAAAAGTGTTTGGAGGTTGGTAATGATTTCTAATAACTAAAGTGTGCTAGAAAGACATTGGAAGGTGAGTAAATAACATGGATGGGAGGTATTACTAGAGATGAACCTTGAATGGTGGTAGAGATTTAAAGACATATTTTTGTTTGTTTTTAATTTGTTTTGCTCCATGAATTATTATACTGGTTCACACTAGAATCCTCTTAATGTAATATTCCCTTTTTCAATCATGTTTAAGTCAAAATAAACCTTACTAGAAAGAGTGGGGAAACTAGCTCAATTTTTGAAAGACATACATAACAAAAAATTGCTGATATCTATATAGCACTTTGTGATGTAAAATGAACTTTACATGCCATATTTGAGTATGACAATGACATTAAGAAATATGAGGAATAGTGGACCTTTTTTGAAGATCAGGAAACTGTATCTCAGGCTATGTGACTGGATTAGAATCTCACTGCCTCTGCATGTTGGAGGTGAGCTGTGAATCAATTTTTATATGACTTTAGATCTAGCACACTTAATGTACTACAACATACTGACTTTCTGTGATTGAATAAATAAGGAATAACCTCATTCTTTATGAGAGAGAGTGTAGATATTTGACTGCCATAAATATTAAGGTAATAACACACCAGTATGAAGCCTCACTAGCATCCATGTAGCATATTTTGAGAATCACTAATATAAGCATAAAAGCTTTCAAAAAAGAATTTACTTCATTTAGGAGTATAGAGGAACTCTACTGCATAGTCTCCCCAAATGGGATATATATGTATATACATATCTGAATAGTACTGTCATTCTTTCTTCTTAGAAGCAGGCCTACTTTGTCCATAACTACAGGGAACAAAAAATAATAGCTCAAAAGAAGAGGGAGAATAAGATTTAATATACTGTAATATGAATGCTTATTATTTTAGTTTAGCTTTACTTAGTATTATAATACCATACTTTTTAGAAATGGAGTTGAAGATATTGACAATTTGTATAATATTACTAGTTAATGAATATTTCTTCTCAGTTTTGAATTTAATGAATAAATAGCATTCATCAGAATTTATACATAGGGAACTGCAGCATTTTATTTTGTAATGCATGTGTATTCCCAGGACTCAGCAAACTGAGATTATTCTCTTTCCATGCCTTCACTTCTTATAAAATACATAGACAAAAAAATTTTCCTTTAGTAATCCACTCTTTTATCTTTTTCATCTGGGCATTTGAATTCTAATGCCTATTAGATCAAACACTTGCTTTTATCAGGAAGATGAAAAGATATTCCATGTATTATTCTTGATTTAAAAAAAACAGTAAATTCTGAAGAGAAGACAAAACATCCAGAGTGATTCCAGAGTATATCATGGGTGGCGCATATTTCATTAATATCATATCAGCTTGCAATCACATTAAATTAAGATATATTGTGTTTTGGTTTTGAGACATATAAAGAAGGGGCTAAAATAGTTGACTTAAAGTTTATTGTCTTTCTTTGGTACTGTTAGACCCCTTTTCTTGCATGTTGTACCTTTGCACAATGGGAATTGAAGACATTGAAAAATTTCTTTCATCTTTATTTTTAAAATCTGTTAGACATTTGATCCTCTCTTTTCTTTGATTGTGTTACACTGTGTTAAAGAAGCTGTTTGTAAAATTAATGTCCTTTGGAGCATTTTCAGAAACAGAAGTATAACATCATTTGTAATAGTGTACAGTTGATAGCTATGTAGTGCAGTGGATAGAGTGCTGGGTCTGGAGTCAGGAAGACTTATTTTCCTTGAATTTAAATGTTACTTTAGACACTTACTGTTTGTGTAACCCTGGCCAAGGCACTTAAACCTATTTGCCCTTTTTATTTCATTTATAAAATGAGTTGGAGAAGGAAATATTAAACCACTTCAGTATCTTTGCCAAGAAATCCCTAAGTTAGGTCATGAAGAGTCAAACACAACTGAAAAAAAGACTGAACAAAACCAATAGCCATTTTTGCAAAATAAAAAACACTCCTCAAATTTTAGTTTCCTTTTATTGATATATAAACAGTATATAGTATACATAATCATTAATATATAAAAATATATCTGTTCCTAATCCTTTCCCTTCACCTCTCCCACTTATTGGGAAGAAAAATAAAATATAAATATTAAGGTATATGTAAAGTCATTTATCACAAATTTCTCCATTAGCCATGTATAAAAAAGAAGCAAAGAAAAAGAGAAAAAGGAAGAAAAAAGAAGGAAGAAAAAGAGAGAAATGAGGGAGGAAGAGAGTGATGGAGGGAAAAAGGAAGGAAAGAAGGGAAAGAGGAGGGAGGAAGAAGAAAATACATTTTAATCTCCACTTTGTGTCTATTAGTTTTCTTTCTGAAAGTGGTTGACATGTTTCATCATGAAATTTGGAAATTGGAGATTTTGAACTTGTACTTGGACTTTGTATTGATCAAAATTGTTAAGTCTTTCAAAGCTGATTATCTTTATAGTATTGCTATTACTGTATAAATCTTTCTCCTGGTTCTGCTTGCTTCAATTTGCATCGATTTGTATATATATATTTTCAGAATTTTTTTTCTGAAACCATCTTTTTCCCTCATTTCTCTCACTGTAATAGTATTCATTTCTGTTCATATTCCACAACTTTTTAAAGCCAAATTGCTGGAATTTTCCTCATTTTAATGCTCTCTCCACAAAACAAAACAAAAACAAGCACAAATATATTTATAAATATATCCCTTTTCTTCTTTCTTTGATATGTTTGGAGTATGGTACTCGTAGTTCTCTCATTGCTGTATCCAGTGATATGCACAGATTAATAACTTTTAAAAATACATAGTTTCATGAATAAAAGTTAATATGATATGTATTGCTTAGAATATCTTTGAAGGACACCAGATGAAAGACAAACTAAGTCATATAATTTCCAACTCTTTATGCTCATGTAGAATGGCTGTAGTAAATCTGTTGCTGGTGGGGATGGTGTGTGCTTGGGGGCACTGGGTGTGAGTCTTATATTCCTACCACTAAGTGAAACCCCTTAGCAGTTACAACTTGAGTGTAGTAATCAAGTCCCTAGGAGAATATTCTCTATTCAGCCATGGTTAATTGCTGGGGATACAAAAAAGGGAAAATAATCAAGGGTCCCTGCTCTCAAAGATCTCTCAGTCTAAACAGAGAGGCAAAGCGCAAGTAAGTAGGTATATACATGTATCTGTGCAATGTAAAAGTAAAGGACCAGTAGTAGCAAGAGGGACCAAAAAAGGCCTTCTGAAAGAGATGGGATTTGTTCTTAATCATATTTTCAATTGTAAAACTCATTAAAAATATGTGGAGAAAGGAAATAGAGGATATTTGAAAAACAGTAAGTAAGCCAGTCTGGTTGGATTGAAAAGTGAATACAGGTAAGTAAAGTATAACAAGACTAAATATAGGAATAATGCATTTGAAAGACTTTAGATGTTCAAAAGAGAGTTTTGAGTTTATCCTAGAGGTAATAGGGAATTATTAGATGGTGACATAGTTAGATGTAAGCTCTAGGAAAATCTCTTTGGCAGCTGAATGTCCCAATGGATTGGAATGGGGATAGACTTGAGGCAGGAAGACCAATTATAAGACTATTCAAAAAGTCCAGGAGAGCAGCAATCAGGGCCTGTATATAAAGATTTAAGCTTTGTGATTAGAGGGAATAAACATATACTAGAAATATTGCAAAGGGAGAAGGGTCAGACTTGGCAATAAATTAGATATGCAGAGTGGAAATAAGTGTGGAGTAAAGGATGACCCAAAATTGTAATCTTGGTTGACTGTGACAATAATAATAAATTGAGAGTAATAAATTTTGGATTACAGGGAATTATATAATGAGTTTTGATGATACTGAATTTGAAATGCCTATGAAAGACCCATTTTTGAGATGTCTGAGAAGCAGCTGGTAATGTTGGAATGTAGCTCAGGCAAAAGATTATTGCTAGATATATAGATCTGAGCATTACTACCTAGAAATAAAATCATGAGAACTAATGAGATCAGTAAGCAAGAAAATGTAGAAGAAAAAGAGAAACAAGAAGGCTTAGAATTCACCTTTGGGTAAGCCAGTGATTAGTGGATATAATTTTTTATTGTAACCCAGATAAAGAAATAACTAAAGTGACTGAGCATTAGTCATTCAGACAAGTCACAGAAGCAGGAGAGAGTGGTTTCACACAAACCCTAGGAGTGAAGGATAATCAACAATGTCAAAAGTTGCAAAGAAATCAAGAATGATGACTGAGAAAAGGTCATTTGAGTTTGCAATTATCACTATTAACTTTTAAGAGAGCACTTTTTTGTTTAATGATGAGTTGGGCCGCCACATTGCAGAGATTTAGAAGAAGATGATGGTAGAAATTGTGGCATAAAATATAAATAGTTTTTTCAAGTAGTTTAACCCAGGATGGAAGGAAACATAGGAAAATAATTAGCAGTCATGGTCAGATTGAGAGAGGGTTTGTTTTCTTTTAATCAGGAGACCTTAGCATGCTTTCAGATACCTGGAAAGGAAGTAGTAGACAGGAAGAGAGTATGGTTAAAGAGAGAGTGGGGATGGCAGTGGAAACAGTCTATTAAAGAAGAAAGGAAGGGATGTAATAACTTTTAGAGAGAAAAATCTTAGCAAATAAGAGTAAATTATGTAAGACAAAGTTTAGGGAGGAGGTATTGGGGAATAAAGTCTGATGCATGGAGGATGGGAGAAGAGAGAAGTCTCAGTGAAGAGTTTTTGGATATTTTCTTTGTTTATTTGGGTTTTGTTTGTTTGTTTTGGGGGGATGAAATATGAAGCTGGAGAGAGAAGATTGGGTGGAAGAAATACTTTGTGAAACTTGAAATAGAATGGAAAATATTTGAAATAACCACTGGTGAGTGAAGGCAAATATGGCCTATCTGAATAACAAATTGATCCCTGAGGAAAAGTAGAATGTGTATTAAGAACAGTGATATTTCTCATTCAGGTTTACTTTGTGATCTTTGATCTTTCACCTAAGAGGAAAATAGCCCCTGAATTGTGTTTACATTTCTTCTGTATTCCACATCCTATTCTTTCACTTATAATATTTCCTGATCATAATATTAGAAACATGCTTAGTCTAGGAATAAACAATACTCATTGGAAGCCAGGAAGGTTTTTTTTTATTACCTTTATGTTACATTCATTCTTTCTGAATAAATGGGTAGTTTCTTCAAACGGCTACAGAGAATCAGACAAATGAAAGTCCTTGTATGCTGCTTCCATTCAAATTTCCTGTCTTGTTCCTCCCTTCAGAACTGGGATTGGTTCCAGTTCTTCTGGGTTACAAACTTTCTGACCTGTCCACTATACATTTACTCCTTCACGTGTTCCTTCCTCCCACATGTGAACTAACATGGGTTCCATGATTGGACAATGAAACTCTAATTCTCTGAGGGGTGTGTCAGCTAATAAGTATGACATTAGTCAATCATGCCTGTTAATAAAAAGTCTGTGACTGTCCTTTGACCCTGGCCAGTTTGAGTCAGCTTAGCCTAGTCCTCTTCCAAGGGGAAACTTACAGATGTCTTCCAGCTATATGACTGGATAGGGTCCCTCTGTGCTTCTTCTCCTCATTCTGATTTTTATCTTCCTGCACATCCTGTGTAACATCTGTTTTTGCAGCATCCATTTTTCCTTTAGACTCTGTGGAAATCAAACTGCTAGCATTTCTCACAACAGGAGACAAAGTAACATCGTGTGTAGTGGTTTTATAAAACATGGATATATAATGATTGAGCTATGATGTTTGCTTCTGGTTGACTATCTTTAAAATGCTTAGTTTTTTGATAAATCTATTTAAAATGTTCATGCCAGTTCATATGTATAATACTACAATTGCTGTGAATTGATAAAGACTTCCAGAATACCTCTAACTCTCCCCCTCCCAGTATCATGAAGCAGTCAACAGACATGCCTAAGTGTATTTTGTATGATCAGTGACCTAAGAATGGATTTACATAAAATGTTTATATATGTTATATATTGTTTTATATGTATATACATACATACATACATATATTCACATAATATTTTATATACAACAATTCTTAGCTCACAGGTCTTATAAAAATAGGTAGAAGGATAGATTTGTATTTTTACCAGTAGTTTACAGATCCTTGATCTAAAGCATAATCCATCACCATTTGATATTATTTTTTGTGTATTTGCTTTCTGAGTTGGTATCTTGACTTGAAAACAAATTTCCTTTGTTTCCTTGTCACTTCGCCTCTCAGGAACTCAGTTTCCTTAGCTTTCTCTCTCTCTCTCTCTCTCTCTCTGTCTTTTTTCTCTCCCCTCTCTCCCCTCTAATTATGTGTATAAGTTGGCCTTAAAATAATAATAAAATTTATATTATAATATATAATAATGATAAAATAATAAATAATATAATATAATAAATAATAAAATATAATAAGTTGGGCCTCAGGTATACTTCAAGGTCCCTTTCACCTCCTAAATCTATAGTTCTATGCCTCTTTTTTGATGTTTTCATAATCATTCCTCTTCTCACTGACAATTTTTGTGTTGCCTTTCTCTACGATGTTATATGTTATATCTGGGAAAGAAAATTTGAATCCACTTCTTAGGAGAAGAGGAAGGAAGAGGAAAAGAGAGAAGAGGAGAAAGAAAAGAGCAGGGCAATATTTATCAATGCATATAATTATCAGCTAAATATTTCACTGAAAACTTACTAGTTGGTTTATACTAATTTTGTGATGTATATCATTTACATGTATCTATATCAGTGTTGTCTGTTTTATATTAAAAGCTTATGGAGTGTAGAGATTTTCTTTAAATTTTCTCTGTACTAAATTTTCAATATCTAATGTGAGATTAAGCTTTAAAAATCATAATGAGCTGATCATGCCATACCATATCATTTATTTGCAAAACAATGAGAAAAATATAGAATATGGGGCAAATGTGGTATGTAACTGGGTATGTAAAATCATACAATTAGTAGAAACTTGACACTAAAAATAAAATAGAAAATCTCTACAAATAAATTAATAAAATTTCTAACTATAAGATTCTGCCTCTTATTGTTCTGTTTTTTAATACTTTCAATTTATTCTGATATAACTTGCAACCTTTTGTTCTATGAAAGAAATTAGTCTTATTCAAACTTTTATAACTTTTATTAAACTACTTTAATAATATTCAAATACTTTGAAGAGAAGTTTTGAAAACTGCAAAGTCAATTAGCAAAAAGACCTTTCATATTGACTAATGAATTTAATTTGCACATTAATTAAAAAAGGGAAAATTAGTGACTGCATTCTAATATTTCTCATAAAATCATAGCAATGCAATTTTCTGTTTAATTTCTTATATCTAATGAATATATTCATTAGTGCCATTCTCCTCCATTGCATTGAGTTGAGAGAGTTGAAGACAGGGAAGAATGGAGTGTGATTTGAATGTGCCTTTCCTGAAAAGGGATTTTCCTTAGTAATCTTTATCTTGGGGACTGAGAGTTTCCCCATCTGCCTTTCTTTCAAAGTTTAGCTCATATTCAGAAGGACATTATGATATAATATAAATGGTTAAATTCCTGCTCTTAGTGTTTCCTCACCATGTCTGGGAAAATGTTATTTCCTCCCTATTGTCAAGACAGATGATAGGGAATTTGATGTCTCTTTGACTAGGATTAAGTGACCTAAGTCAACTACTCAAGATCATCATTTAATATTGCCTACCTACCTATGCATTGACCAGTCAGAGTTTATTGGCACTCCTTAGGAACACCTACTTATTGAAAGGTATATAATTCTGTACCCCAAACCCCAAAATAGGCCAGTACTGGACTGCACCTCCCATGCAGTGCAAAGTCAAGTCATCTTGAGAGAAATTAAATTGTAGACATGTAGCCTAATTTTATTTGTTTTTCTTAGAAAAAAACTGAGAGGTTGACAATATAGTATTTAGGGAAGATAATTGATTACTTCCCTTCCCACATGCACTGTTCATCAGTTCCACCTCCACCTCATTGAATCTATGTGCTCCTTAAGCTACTGATATAGTCATATAAAAGATGTTTAGAATACTCTAGTGTTGCGGAATTATTTTTTCTTTTCCTGGGAAGCATAATAACTTGCTGCTATCTTGGAAATGATGAATTTGAAAAAAATAAACTTACTAGTGTACATCCCTGTTTTAAAAGTGAGGATCTGCTGTTATATGATTATTATTCAAATTAATCAATAGTGGTTAAGCATCTTTTATTTGAAGGTTATTGTACAAAGGAATGATCATGCAAAGATGATGACCACAAGGCTTTGTTTCAAGGAATTTATACTCTAATGTGGGCCAGTGATAAGACAGGTACCCCAAACATGTGCTGCACTGTGAGATATCTGGACCTTTCCTTCAACCTTATTACAAAAATGCTGTAAAAAGTATGAGGAATTTCTGATTTTCAGCTTTTAAAATCAAGAGACAAATCAAAATAGGGGCAGCACTTAGATTTGAACTTGAAGGAAAGAAATATAATTTCTATAGGAAGAAATGTAGAGAAATAGGTATTCTGTGCAAGAGAAGATGACCTCAACATAGGGAGAGAGAAGGGGATGGGACAATCTCAAATTCATGAAAGGAGACTAGAGTGAAACTAAACATAAAAGGTGATTGGGGAAGAGAGTATAGAGGGCATTGAATGCCAGGATAAGGAGTTTGTATTTTATCTTATATTGTAGGTTATCCTATGGAATCTAGATATTCTGTGAAATCGCTTACATGCTTCTCAAGTTATAAGATAGCTGCACATAAAAATGTAGAGATATAAAAAAATTAGGGATTGAGAAGATTAATTTTGAGAAAAAGTGTCATGAATCAGTGATATTTGACTTGAATATTAAAAATAGGTAGAGACTTAAGTAAAAGGAGGTAGGTCAGGTAGGACATGTCAATAAAAATGAGATAAACAAAGAGAGCATTTAATAGGGAGACGTGAAAGAGAAAGGTGATTACAGATTTGAGAGATTGTTGAATGCATGTTTCTTCTTTTCTTTTCTTTTTTTTTTAATATGACTACTATTCCTTTCACTATCCCTTTAGTGAAAATTGTCACTGAAATAAATTAGTATAGTCAGGCAAAACAGATCTGTCTATTGCCAATGTCTGAAAATCCACATCTCATTCTGGTAATTTAAATTATCCTTTCTCTGCTAAGAAGTGGGAAGCATACTTCATATTGATTGGTTATTGAACTGATCAGTTACTAAGTCTTTCAAGGTTTTTTTTTCATTTACATTATTATAGTCATGAAAAACAAAATACTCCTGATTTCACTCACTTCTCTTTGTATCATTTTGATAAGCCTTCTTCCACAGTTTGTTTTCTTCTGAATCCATTCTTTTTTGTCATTTCATATAGTAAAATGCTATTAAATTATATCCATATAGCTAATTTATTCATATATAACTCAAGTTATTGGTAATTAATTTATATCTGGTTATTTAGTATGATACAAAATGTTGCTACAAATATCTTCAAACATAATGGCTCCTTTCTGTCTCTTTTTGGACTTCTTTGGCTGTCTTTATCTTCCTGCTAGTTATATCTCTCGGTAAAAGATGATGTCCTGTTGTTTTTGTGTGTGTCTGTGTGTATTATTCTCTTTATATCTTTCATATCAGATATTTATAAAAGAACAATACACAAACAAGCAGTACTTATGAAGTTCTATATCTCGAAATGTTTTCATCAGTAAATTAGAGAAGGAACAAATCCCTGAATCAGGCTTGCAATTCAAGAAAATAACTAGAGAAATATAATTGAAAAATCTTCAATTAAACACAAAAAATGTAAATTCTGAAAATCAAAGGAGAGATTAAATAAAATAAAAAATTTGAAAGTACACTAACATAAAAAACTGAAATAATAAAATAGGTAAATAACTAGCAAACTGATTTTTAAAAATGTTTAAAACAAAAGTACTTACTAGTCACCTCTTTAAAAAGATCCCAAAAAGAAAACTCCTAGGAATGTGATAGCCAGGTTCTGGAGTTCCCAGATCAAGGAGAAAATATTACAAGCTGCCAAGAAGAAACCATTTGAATAACGTGGAAACACACTCAGGATAACCCAGGATCTAGCAGCTTCTACATGAAGGAATAGAAGGACCTGGAATATGATATTGTGGAGATCAAGGGAGCTAGGATTAAAACCAAGAATCACCTAGTCAGCAAAACTGAGTATAATGTTCCAGGGGAAAATATGGTCATTCAATGGGGTGGAGGACTTCTAAGCATTCTTGATTAAAAAAAAACTAGAATTTATTAAAAATTTGACATTCAAATACAAGAAGCATGAGAAGGTAAACATGGAAAAGAATTCATAAGAAACTTATCAAAGTTGAACTATTTACATGCCAACATGAAAAAATGATAATTATAATTTATGAAACTTTTCTCATGATGACAGTTGAAGGGAATACACACATGTATATGTATGTATACATACACATATGTCTATATAGGAGGATATATATATATGCATATACTAATGTACTATATACATGTATAATATAACATATAATACCCTACTAATAGAGTAAACATATGTCCCACATAATTGAGTAATCCTAGCATTTCTTTTCCATCAAATAATCTTCCCAGCTGTAGAACATTTTTCACATTCTGTATTTTACAGCAATAAAAATCATCTTTTAAATATATTTATCCTATGTATAATCTAAACTGAACCATGTAAATGTCATTAAATGTATTTGTCAGCATGTTTTTTGGGAAAATATACTGATTAATTAGTCAAGAGTAAATAATTTATTATGAGCTAATTTATTTTACTGTAAGATAACTTTGTGAATGCAAAAAATTCATTAAATACATGAATTTTCATTCTATTCAATTCGAAAAGTTATGTAATACACAGACTCCCCACAGGAAATTCAATACTTTTCATTTTTTCAAAATGAATTTCAATTATAGGTTATATGTGTATTTTTATAGAACACACAATAAAGCTATTCATATTCAGAATAAATTAAAGCATCAGAAACAATTATCATTTAGTCTAAGGAAATTGTTAAATATTGTATTACTGGTATATATTACTTTTAGGGAATCATTTTGCAGCTGATTCAAGTATGGTACATGACTCAGAGATAGAATTTTTATTGAGGTTGTTTTTATTTTAAGAAAGTATCAATACATTAATGCTTTGTAAAAATGTATGCTCATTAATATTTTTATCCAAATATTATGACTAAATACAATAACTATGATTGCTTTGCTACTTGTAAATGCATTACTACTACTGTTGCTGCTATTGCTGCTACATATATATATATATATATATATATTTATACATACGCATGTACATAAATATGTAAAAATAAAAATATACCAGTTACAAAGCAATGCTTCTTTTTACACCATGTAATAGCAAGATCCAGAGAAAAGATCCACCTTCTGGCCTAAGTGTAAGTGAACTTTGTGATTTGAAAGTGAAATGTGACATAATTTTGCAAACATTGGTTGAGATCAATATTTTTTGAAGAGTGTGTGCTTATCATCAAAGTCACAATTCAATTTCATTATTGAAAAATGAAAGCATATATAAAGAATGTTTTTTCAAGCTTAGAAATATTGGATAAAGATCATAGAGATACTGATAATCATCTATGAGCTTTAAACAACCTTAATACATTTTCTACTAAATTTTTACTTTAATTTTAGCATGTGTATTTCATATCAAATTAACATATTTCACTGAAGAGACTCAACTTGATATTTCTCTTTACATTTGTGAGGTCAGCTCTATTATTCTTCTGAAATGTGGAGGTCAAAATAAAGCTCTCTTTTCCCCTCCAATTCTATGTTCATCAAATTTCAAGTCATTAAAATGTGAATATATAACTAAGTTTCTCATATAACAAAAACAAATGACAACTTTTACTATTTTTCAGATTTCGTGAGTTCTGTACATCAAATATTATGATTTCTAATTGCTTGATTATTTTCTCTTTATATTTCCATCAGTAGACTAAAGAGTAATATGTTTAATTAATTCAGAATTCATAGCAGCATTTATAATTTATTAGCAGTCAAAAATGGAAATATAATTTTTAAAAATGGTGTTATCAACATAATTTCCAAAGTGGTGTTAGTCAATGGTCCTAGCCATATTGAACTATTATTGTAAAAGTGGCATGATGAGATCTACTTGAAGTAAATATACTAGTACTTGAAAATTTTAGTAAATCACAAGCATCACTACCAAAAAGTGAAGCGGACTAGTGCTTTGATGGTGGTGCTATGTATCTTGTTTATAATAGTACAAATTACATTGAATCAATTTAAATGAATAAGTAATCCCATTCTGATTTGTTTGGTCAAATAAAATCATAAGACTGATTGCATTGTAAAATTGTATGTTTTTTGAAAACAACAATATCACCTCTCTCATTTTAAGTCCCCATATATTCAAACATTTTGATTTTTTGTATAACCTTCATTTCCCATCCCTTTCTTCCTCTCTCATCAATAGAGCCAGCCCTTATGATGAAGGATGGACAAATAAAGATCTAGTGAAAGTATTCAATATGTTTATAATAAGTGATATCTGTCTTTGACAATTCTGTGTTTGATCACATTGCTCAATATAATTTAACAATATTCAGTTTAGATTTTTCCTTATATTGTTCAAATCGCTGGGCATACAGTTTTCTAGGTTCTGCTTAAATAATTTTGCATCAGATAAAATAAACCTTCATATGGACCTATATTTTTCAATTTCATAATGTATTATGGCACAGTAACATTTCTTTATATTCATGTGCCACAAAATATTGTTACAATTCCCGAATTAGTGAACACATTTTTATTCCAACTTTTTGTCAGCAAAAAAGTGTGTATTTTTCTACCTCCTCATTTTAGAAATGAGAAAACTAAAGAAAAGAATCATTAAAAGACACCTAAAAATCAAGTCAGTAGTCAGGTTCATCCACAAATATTATAATATTATAACTATATGTGTTTACACACACACATACACACACACACTAAATTTAGTACACTTTTCATGTTATAAAGAAGCAATTCTTGATTTGGAAAAGGTGGTTTTATTTTTCTCCAAACAGAAGAAATTTGAAGTAAGCTTTCAAATGCCTTTGGAATGTCAGTCTCAAAGTATATATTTGCATTATCTTAATCTACCTTCAGATTTGACATGAATGACAAGCATTTCTTGAATTTTCTAGTGAGAATAAAAGTTGATAAACAAGGTCATATAGTTCTTTGGAGAGTTTGCTCTTTCATATTAAACTCACAGTATTCAATTTTTTCTGATCACCCACACTCATACTCCAGTTTGTCCTCCTTCCAACCCATTCTGTAAAGTACAACAGACTTACCACTTTTCATAATACTTTGCCACACATGTTGCTTTTCTATGTGTGACTAAATTTTTTGTTTACAGAAAAGAGGTTAATATTGGGTTTATGTTAAATATGGTGACAGTTTTGTACCTTGCTGAATGTTGACATTTAAGTGGTAAAGGATGTCTAAATTCCTGAAATGAAGTTAGAAGAACACTCAAAAAAGGAACATAGGATTGTACTTTACTCATTTTGTGTAAATACACACATATACATATATACATGCATATATGCATGCATGTATATATATACACAATATTAAAATTCTCATTTTTAATCTACTCCCTTTTAAGCCCCCTTTCCCTATTCCTCGTTCCTCCCTCCTCTTCCCTTTTCCCTTCCATCACTTTTCCTTTCTTTTTTTCTCTTTTCTTTTTTTGGTGGGTATGGTGGGAGGGTGTAGTCTGGACTGCCAACTTCAATTCTACAAGAAATCTCCCTGACTTGCCAAGTGCTTCTGAGCAATTTCTTAGCAATAGAATTACAAAGTTACCAATACATATAGAAATTAAACAGCTTGGCCAGAGTTATATAGTTACTATGTTTTATTTATTTTTTGCTTTTTGGAGGCGGGGGGGGGAACATAAGGCAATTGGGGTCAAGTGACTTGCCCAAGGTTACATGACTAGTTTTTGTGCTAGGTGTTAGAGGCCAGATTTGAATTCAAGTATTCCTGACTCCAAGGCTGGTACTCTATTCACTCTACAACCTAGCCACCCCTATATAGTCAGTATATTCCAGAGATAAGATTTTAGGGCACATCTTCTACTTTCTGAAAATGGTTCTCTATAGAACTCACAAGTGTCCCTCTCTAGTATTATTTGTTTTTATTCTTCTAGCACATAGCTGATAATAAATACCTGTTGACAGACTGATCCTAAACTGTTTGATTTGTGTTTTGGGTTACATCCCGGCTTATCATCTGTTATCATCAAGAGAAGATTAATTGATTGAAACACTATCAATATTACTGCATTGCCTTTATCTGGAGTAGCCTCCTTGGGGGGAGAGCAGTGATTAAATAAATCTTACCCTGAATACTGAACATAATTTTAAAGATCTTTGCTCTTTTGCATAGTTCTCTATATATTTCAGTTTAATGGGAAGAAAGTTAACATTTATTTACCAACCCCTGATATGGCAAGAATTCTACTAAATGGTGGGAATAAAATGTAGCATAAAATCATCCCTGCTCTCAAGGAGCTCGCAGGCTAATGGGAGAGAATGTGAAGACAACCACATTCAGACAGATACTTATAAGATAAATCAGAAATGATTTCATTAAAAAGGCACTATTATTAAGGTGAACTCGGAAAAGTTGCTCGTACAAAGTGAGATTTTAGCTGAGACTTGAAGGAATATAGGGAAGGAAAGATACAGAGTTGATGGAGAACAATTAGACATGTGGGTTAGTCTGAGAAAATGCAGATTTGGGAAATGGAATGTCTTATGAGAGCAACAGTAAGAAAGCTAGAATCTCTGGATTGTAGATTACACTGAAGTGCAGAAGACTGGAAAAAAGAAGGCTACAGATTAAGGACAGCAAGCAGAATAATTTATTTTTGATTCTACAGGTAAAAAGAGATTGAGGGGAGGGGTGGTGATATGGTCATATTTAAGCTTGAGTAATATCACTTTGATAACTGAAAAGGTGCTGAATTGGAGTGGAGAGAGATTTCTGACAGGGAGACCAATTAAAGACTATTGCCAGACAGGCATAAGGTTGTGAGATCCTTCATCAAGGTGGACACAGAAGGAAATTTTTATGATTGATACGGTGGAGGTAGGACTGACAAAACTTGGCAAATGATTGAATATGTGATATGAGAAAAGGTGAAGAGTTTACTGAGAGGCCACTGAAGTCAGCCTGGAAGTCCAGCAGTTGGACAGGAAGGGTTCATCACAGTGAGCTGGGAGCTGAGCCCAGCCCTGCAATGAGCCTGTGGGTTTAGACCTAGGGTGGCCTGGACCAGCCTTGGCTGGAGAATTTAGGAGAGTGGATCACCAGCTACTGTGGAGATTTCCAGAATTATCAACCCATAAATGCCAAAGACAAAGTAAAAGGTCAGTGAAACCTTGCTAAATCCAGGGGTGGGAGTGGAGTGCTGTCAAGCCTCTGCCCTTGGAGTGAGAAATGGCAGAAACAGTGGCCCTGCCACCACCTCCATGTGCCTGCTTCAGAGCTCTTGGTCTACAGATCATGTGGGGGTAGGGGTGAGCGACCATTCAGAGGCTAAGCACTCTTGCCTTAACCTGCCTTGATCAGGATCACAGGTTTGGGTGGTGGTCGTTAGATGTGTGACCAATGAGGCAAAGCTGGTGGGGGATACAGAGATGGCACCCTCCTAATAGCTCCAGCAGCTTGAAAAACCCAGTAATTTGGGAAAAAGTGCTCCTCTCTGGAAGCAGAGTTCTACTATGGCAAAGAGCTCAAAAGTCGTGCCATTGTCTGGCAAGATGAGCAAACAGAGGAAGCAAAGCAAGCACAGCCATCCAACTTTAGATTTCTTTTTTAGGGATAAAAAAGATCAAAGCACAGAATGAGAAGACTGCACAGTCAGAATTCCTACACCAAAAGCTTCGGAGAAAAATATAAATGGTTACAGGACATGGAGGAGTTCAAGAAGGATTTTGAAAATTAAGTAAGAGAAGTGGAAGAAAAATTTGGAAGAGGATTGAGAATGATGCAAGAAAATCATGAAAAGAGAGTCAACAACCTGGCTGAAGGAAACAACAGCTTAAAAAATAGACTAACTCAAATGGTAAAAGGCCCAAAAAGCCAATGGGGAGAATGCCTTAAAAATCCAAACTTGCCAGATGGAAAAAGAATTTCAAAAGTTCACTGAACAGAATAATTCCTTCAGAACTAGAGTGGAGCAAATGGAAGTGAATGACTTTATGAGAAATCAGGATACTATTAAGCAGAACCAAACAAAAAATAGAAGGCAATGAGAAATACCTCATTGGAAAAACCACGGGCCTAGAAAATACATCCAGGAGAGAATTTAAAAATTATCAGACTATCTGAAAGCCATGGCCAAAAATGAACCAAAAAATTATCCTTTAAGAAATTCTCAAAGAAAATTGCCCTGATATTTTAGAACCAGAGGGCAAAACAGAACTGGAAAGAACTCACTGACCACAAAAGATCCCAAGTAGAGAATAGAACAAGGGAGCGAGGGATAGGATGGAGAGAAATATAGTCAGTCTTTCACAATATATCCACTATGGAAATGTTTTGCATAACTACACATGTACAACCTATATTGAACTGCTTATCTTCCCAGTAGGGTTGGGAGATGAGAGAGAGAAAGGGAAAGAATCTGCAATTTCAAGTTTTTAAATCAAATGTTTAAAAATATTATTATTATTGTTATTGTTATTATTTACATGCAACTGGGAAATAAGATATATAAGCACTGTGCTATGGAGATTCATCTTGCCCTACTAGAAAGTCAGTGGGGGGATTGCATAAGACATAGGAGAGAGCAAATTGGGGAGGGGGTATTCAGTGGGATCACTGTTATGGGGGTGGGTCTGGGAAAGATGGGAAGAAAATTTGTAACTCAAAATCTTGTGGAAATTAATGATATAACTAAAAATAAACTCAAAAATTAATTTAAAAAAACATAATAAACTTTAAAGACACTTAGTAACTCTGATCAGCTGTTACCAACCACAGTTCCAAAGGGTTCATATTGAAACATTTTATCCATCTCCAAAAAGACTGGTAGACTCCAAGTCCAAAATGAAACATATGTTCTTTTCTTTCTTTTTTTCCCATTTTATTTTTTTTTGGACTTGACTGATGATGAAACCTGTTTTACATGACATTATCTATATCTGTATCTATAGCTATATCTATATATGTCTATCTCTATATGCAATGGGATTTGTTTTTCTTGTGTTCTCACAGAGTGAGCAAAGGAGGGTGTAGGAGAAACTCTGAAATGGAAATAGAATAAAATTTAATTTTAAAAAGATCACTAGGTTTGGTAATTTAGAGTTCAATGTTAAATTTGGAGAGAACTGTTTAAGTTTAATTTGGAGGTCGAAAGTTGGGCTATACAGTGTGAGAGAAAATGAACTAAAGAAAAAAAAGCAGAACCAGTAGATTTTTAATAAAGGAAATGTTTCATATTGTCAAATTATGAAAATATTGCTATTTTAGGTGGATATTTTGATACATAAAAGGAGTGTTTTAAGGGCTTTGATTTAAAATATTTACAGACATCAATATATAAAAATATAGCTATCAGAGGGATTTGGACAATCTGGGAAAGGGAAAAAAAAATCTGTGTTGTAAACATAAAGAATCAGGTCTTTTTAGGGAATCTGTTTATTGATATAGGATAATGCCCTTTTTGTGTAGGAAGTTTACATTTAAAAAGGGGATTTTTTTTATTGATGCCTGAAGCCATGTGAGTGTAAAGAAATAGTTATAAGAGTACTGACAAGAAAAAGGATAGCATTGAAAATTTCAGAGTTATGAAGCATGAAGGGTTCATCAGTTAATTTGCATATAGTTTTGTGACAAGAGAGGAAAACAGAGAAATCGTGTAAATGTTTGTGAAAAAGACAATGATTTTAAAAGGATTGCAGGTTTGGTAAGGGAAGTTTAAGGAGTGTTGTAACTTGTAAAGTAAAAGATGAGCTACTCAGAGTCAGAAAACTCTTATTTAAGATAGGAACAATAGGAAAGAAGACTAGGACAATATCTAGAAGAGGAATATAATAGGAACTGAAGATATATTTTATGACATGATAGTAAGACAAAATATGAAGAAATATAAACATTTGCATACTTAAATGTGATTTTTAAAAAGATTTATCTATTTCATGTGATAAATTTAGAGTTGTGTAAATTTTTTTTGTGAGAAAGGGGAATCACCAAGAATTGGAAGGCCATCCTCTCATCTGAGCTATTGAGAAAATTAAGAAGGAGGTATACTATTCAGCAGAAGCACCTAGTTACAAAAGAACTTGAGGGGAGAAGTTAAAGACATAGAATGAAAAACTATACTATGAGAGATATGGCAGAGAGAATGAGTCAGCTGATGGAAGCCCTCAGCCAAGTGATGTCTATTTGGTTGGAAAATTGACTTCATTGACTGAAATCTCCAGTGAAAATGACTGACTTAAAGGATCACCTATAGTTAGACAAAAGTGAAGTTTTTAAGGATATACTGCTCTTTTCTGCTACCTCTGGATTTTGAGAAGGAAAAAACAAAGCAAGTTTTCTATTTACTTTGGTATATTCTAGTTACCAGGTTTTAAAAGTCAGTTGTTTTACCTATTAACTACAATATGATTAGATAACATATCTGGGTGAATGTATATGTGATCTAGATAGCCTAGAAATAACCATTTTGATAAATTTTTCAATTGTTTTCCATAAAGTAATTGTTTTTTACATGAGGAGCTAATATTTCTTAGATGTCCTGTTAAGGGTAATGGTTAATTTAAAATTAGAAAGTTCTATGTCTGAGTAGAGAAAGGAGGAGCATTTATCTAACAAAGATGGCAATAAAAATGTGAGGAGGGTAGTTACATGTCCTGCAAATGTCCCTCAATGGGCATAACAATTGCATCAAATAACCATTAAATTCAAAGCCTGTAGTCCAGAAATTAAAGTTACTCTAAGCATGTGAATTTTCCTCCCTTGTGTATTTGTCTACAAGTTTCCTCTAATCATGTGCCCTTTCTACAACATAAAATACAATCTTGGTGGGAGAGTGTGATCTGTGCAGTTTTACATTGGTACTATGATGTTTTTTTAATTCAACTACTTGATTATATGTGTGTGTGCTTATGTATATCATCAATATTATTATCTTTTGTCTTATTGCTAAGTAAATTTTTATATTTAATAGCTAAAATGTCTTTCTGTGACTGTCTGGCTTTGCATGTTGAAAACACACTGGGTAAAGACACAAGAGCAAGAGTGGCAAGTAGAGGAAGGATATTTCCTTGTAATGGTGTTACCACTAGGTCCCTGGGAGATTTTGAATGTATTTATGTGGTGAGGAATTAGATCTGCTTGTATGAGAGTAGGTTGAAATGAGTGGACAAAACAACTTAGAGTAGAAGTTATCTCCCATACTGTGTGAGAAGAATGCCAAATTCTGCGGCATCATGAGATTATTTATATCCCCTACTTGGTCTGCAGCCCTATTCTAATGATACTGTTGTTTCATTACAAAATCCACCCAGCAATGAAATTGAGTGTATAATCTGTTCTTTATAGATTTCCTTCATTCATTGAGTTCATTTAGCAAACCTTTATTAAACACCTACTATGGGCCAAGAATTGTGTTTGGCATAGTAAGAGCAAGAAAGATGGAGAGATACAAAGACATAGAAAATATTTTTTACTACCATCCCAATTCTTCAGCCTTATTTCATACTTCTCTCCATACTTACTCTAAGTTCAAGCCAAGGTAGGAAACTTACATGTCTCTCCCATACTATACTGTGTGTCTTGTCTGTTAACATTTTCCTTTTTCCAGGAGTGCATTGCCCTTCCCTTCCTCACCTATTGAAATCCTACTCACTCTTTAAAGCCTAGCATGACAAGTTTCCCAGAATCTACCACATAATAATGATCTTCCTCTCTCCAAATCTCATAAAACACTTTTAAAAACCTTCCTTAGGCAGTTCTATATGATTTTACTTTCTATTCTTTGTAATATTCTTCCAATTAGGTTGTAAGTTCTGTAAGTACAGATACCATGGATTTTATTTTTAGGTCCTTGTATAACATTTTGCACATTTTTAGATGGAAAAATTATCATTGAATTGAAAGTTTTTACTTTCAAAAAGCAGAGAGGCTGGAAGAGTGAATAAGACATGTATATGAATGACTCCAATAAAGGGAATACAAATCTAATGACATTAGTACAAATTGCAGAAACTGGCAGAATCATTCCTAGATGGATAGGTCTGGGAAGGCTTCATTAAGTAAGGGGTAATTGAGCTGCAATATAAATTGTGAGCAGAATTTTAGGAGACAAAAGATGGGATGAGGAAATTCCAACTAAAGGAAATAAAATGATCAGAGGTAGAGATTACATATAGCATAAGATGTACTCAGAAACCAGTGAGAGAGTCAGTTTGACTACAAGGAAATTGGGAGATACAGCTGAGAATTGCAGGTCATGGCCAGATTATTAATGCTGTGCCAAGGATTTCAGAAGCAATGCACTATTGTGGAAAGATTCCTGGGATTCGATTTAGTAGATATTTCAGTCTGAATGCTTTCTTTGGTATCAGCTTGGCTATGGCCAAGTTATTTGACATGTCTGATCTTCTTGTATTACCTTTAGTATTGGTGCTACTTGTTGTATACAGTTATATGAGAATCAGTAAGATAATATATGAAATACTGTATGTGCTCTCTTTTACTCTTCTTTCAGATTGGGATGCCCCTGAATGTTTTCAGGCAAGAGAGTTGAGGAAAATTTTAAAAATTCACAAGATTACAAAAGAAGCCATTGTATTGAAATATAGTTATAAACAACAACAACAGCAACAAATGAACTGACCCCTTAATTAACACCCCTGGGAAAGATTGGTGGAGAAACTATTTCACTAATTTAGGAATGACATAACTAAGATGGTAACAGTGAAATTCTAAAAGAGGAATATTTTTCTAAGGGTTAGAATTAAGAAATGTGTGTTATACCAAAATCAGTCAATTAACTATTATTTTTTAAATTATCTGTGTGAGAAGCACTAGAAACTCAAAGCTTAAAATAACAACAAAAATCATATTCTTTATATTTGTAATCATAGTAATTGTTCACTTATTAAAGGTTTCTAAAATACTTTACAAGTATTGACTCATGTTACTCTTGCAACAACCCTAAGAGACAGATGCAATTTTTACCCTGTTTTACAGATGAGGGAATGAGACAAAGAGAAGTTCAGTGATTTGGCCAGGATAATACATCTAGATATTGTCAGAGGCAAGACTCCTACTCTGCCTTCTTGACTCCAAGTTGACCATTTCATACATTGGAAAAGTAGGATCTCAGGTTAAAAAATGGGCTCCAAATTCAAAGCACTTACATTCTTTTGCCAAATGGGGAAAAATTGTGCCTAGATACATGTATGTATGTGTGTGTGTGTGTGTGTGTGTATATTTAGCTTTTTGGAGGGCAGTTGGGGTTAAGTGACTTGCCCAAGGTCACATGGCTAGTTTTTTTGTGTGTTAAGTGTCTGAGGCTGGATTTGAACTCGGGTACTCCTGACTCCAAGGCCGGTGCTCTATTCACTGTGCCACCTAGCCACCCCTGTGTGTATAGTTATAGACATAGATAACAAATGATATAATTTCAGGATTGTGACGCGTATAGGAGTCAGTAAATGTTTCCCATAAGAGGTAGTATTTGAACTACAATTTTAAGAAGGCTAGTGAAAGAAAAAAAAGTGTGCAGAACTGTGATAGAATGATGACTAAGAAAATGCACTAATTTTGGCAGTTAAGAGATTGGAGGAAGAAATTTCAAATGAACGAAGGGTCAGAAGTTAGACTGTATGAGGTTAAAAGCTGAGTGAGTGTGGCTAAATGGAGTCAAAAGGTATAAAAAACAAACTCATAAGGAATATTATTATGAGGGATAGAATAGAAATATGACAATGTCAGGAAGTAATTTTCTAGAAATTGAGGCATGCTAACATAGCTTTCAAGAACATAAGTACCAAATTAAGCATTTTTTCAAAGCCATAAAATAATTAGAAAAGTCTATGGATAGTACAAAACTAATTCTCACAGGAAGAAAAACAAGGGAATGCTTTTGACTGAAGAAGAGAAAGCATGCTGTAAACCGGTCAAATATTACTTGAGAGGGTAATGGCTTCTAAAAATTTGACATCAGTGATGGTTCATCTGCCAAAATGGAGTGAATGTAACAAAAAAAGAAGGTGTTAAAATTCAGAGAATGCATAACAAATCTCATTTGGACATTTTTACTTTTATCGTTCTATTTTGTTTTGGTTTTTAACTTGAAAGGCCCCACTGTTTAGTCTAGATAACAATTGATGGTGTCAATGTTCCCTAGATCCTGATCTTTGGTGTATCATGCAAAGTTGCTAAGCGTCAATATCTTTATCTGCATAGTGAGAAGATGGATTAGGTGACATCAAAAGTCCTTTCCAATTCTAAATCCTATAATCTTTCTTGCTATGACTGGCCCTTGTGTGGTCCAGAACGGATACCCTGCTGATTCCTTCACCACTGTAAAATCTGTTTTGTTTTCACTCAGAAAATCTATGTCATTGATCTTCTATTTTATTTTCACCATATATAGACTTATAAGTCCTTTTCAGTTTTATATATTTTTTTTCCTTGAACATCAGAACTTTTACTAGTTTAAAAACTAACAGTCAAGTATTAATAAATTCCTAAAAAAAACTTTTCTCTTTTGAATATTGGACTTTGACTTCTGGCTCCTGAAAGTTTTTTTTAAATTTAAATAATTAATTAATTTTTAGTTTTTAACTTTAACTTTCATAAGATTTTGAATTTTGAATTCCCCCCACATATACTCTCCCTCCTATGTCCCAAAACAGTGTGCAATCTGATTAAGGGCACTACTTAAGATTTCATATTAAATGTATTTTCACATTAGTTATGATGTAAAAAAGAGATAGAACTAATGGGAGGAACCACAAGAAAGGAGAAACAAGACAAAATAACAAAAGAAAAGGAGAACAAATAGCATGCTTCCATTTGCATTGAGCCTCCAAAGTTTTTTCACTGAATGTGGATAGCATTTTCCATCATCAGTCTTTTGGAATTGTCTTAGATTCTTTTATTGCTGAGAAGAGTTAAGTCTGTTACTATGTATAGTGTTCTCCTGAATCTGCTCATTTCACTGCATCAGTTCACAAAAGTCTTTTCAGGTTTTTTGAAGTCTGTCTGCTCAATGTTTCTTGTAGAGCAATAGTATTCCATTATATTCATTTACTACAACCTGTTCTGTTATTCCCCAATTGAATGACATCCTCTCAATTTCCAATTCTTTGCCACCACAAAAGAGCTGATTTTATATACGCACTCATATGTATGTATGTTTATATGTGTCTCTATGTGTGTGTGTGTGTGTATATGTATATATGTATGTGTGTATGCATCTATTTGGGATATGGACCTAAAAGTGGTATTGTTGGGTGTGCACAATATTATACCACTTCAGGCATAGTTCCAAATTACTCTCAAGAATTCTTGGAATAATTCACAACTCCATCAACACTGCATTAGTGTTATAACCTTCCCACACCTTCTCCAAAAATGAACATTATCTTGTTTTGTCAGGTCAGCCAATTTGTTGTGTGATGTATTTCAGAGTTGTTTTGATTTGCATTTCCCTAATCAATAGTTAAATAGTGAGTTCTTATTCCAGAAGTTGGAGCCTTTGGATTTATCAAATAGTAGTTTGCTACTACTATTTGATAAAGCTGCTACAATGCTACACATTGACTATTGTGTCTTGTGCATCTAAGCTATTCTCCTAATCTAATCTGCTATTCTAGTTCTTAGCTAGTTCCAAGTAGTTCTAGTGATTGCTGCTTGATAATACAATTTAAGATCTGACACAGGCAGGACACCTTGCCTTGCATTTCTTTTCATTAACTCTCTTGATATCTGTAACTTTGTTCTTCCAGATGAATTTTATCATTTTATCTAGTTCTATAAAATAGTTTGTGGAAGCTTGGTTTGAATGGGACTGAATAAGTATTTCAATTTAGGTAGAATTGTCATTTTTATTATCTTAGCTTGACCTACACATGAGCAACTAGTATTTTTTCCAGTTGTTTTGATCTGACTTTATTTGTGTGAAAAGTACTTTGTAATTGTGTTCATATAGTTCCTAAGTTTATTTAGGCAGGTAGGTTCCCAAATATTTTATGTCTATAGTAATGTTAAATGGAATTTCTCTTTCTATATTGTGCTGTTGGGTTTTTTTTAGTTATATAAGGAAATGCAAACAGTTTATGGTCCTGTGACTTTGCTAAATTTGTTGATTATTTGAAGTAATATTTTTACACCAATCTCTAGGATGCTCCAAGTATACCATCATATCATCTGCACAGTGATAGATTTGTTTCTTCTTTACCTAAGTCCTTCAATTTCTTTTTCTTCTCTAATTGCTACAGTTAACATTTCTAGCACAATATTGAATAACAGTGTTGATAATGGACATCCTTGTTTCACCCTAGATCTTATTGGAAATGTAGCTTATCTCCATTACATATAAAACTTACCGATGGTTTCAAATAGATGCTATCTATCATTTTAAGGAAGACTCCATTTATTCCTGTGCTCTTCAGTATTTTTAATAGGAATGAATGTTATATTTTGTACAATGCTTTCTCTCCACCTATTGAGATAATCATATGCTTTCTGTTACATTTGTTTTTGATACGATCAATTGTGCTGACAGTTTTCCTAATACTGAACCAGCCTTACATTCCTGGTATGAATCCCACCTGATCATAGTGTATTATCCTTGAGATAAGTTGCTGTATTTTTTTTTGCTAATATTTTCTTTAGAATTTTTGCATCTGTATTCATTAGGGAATTTGGTCTATATTTCCCCCCTATTTTGGCTCTTCCTGTTTTAGGTATGAGAACAATACTTGTATCATAGAAAGAATTTGATAGGACTTTGTCTATTTTTCCAAATATTTTATATATTACTTGAAATAATTATTCTTTAAATCTTTGATATAATTCACTAGTAAATCCATCTGGCCCTGGCAATTTTTTCTTAAGGAGTTCATTGACAATTTGTTCAATTTATTTGTCTGAAATGGAGTTATTTAAGTATTTTATTTCCTCTTCCATTAATCTGGGGAATTTACATTTTTATAAATATTCATCCATTTCACTAAGATTGTCATATTTATTGGTATACAGTTCTGTAAAATAGTTCCTATTTATTGCTGTATTTCCTCTTCATTGGTAGTAAATTAACCCTTTTCATTTTTGATGCTAGTAATTTGGGTTTCTTCTTTTTTTAATCAGACTAACCCAATGGTTTATCTATTTTATTGATTTTTTCATAAAATTAGTTATTAGTTTTATTTATTAGTTCAAAGTTTTCTTAATTTCAATTTTATTAATCTCTTCTTTGTTTTTCAGAATCTCTAATTTGATATTTAACTGGAGATTTTAATCATTCTGTTTCTAGTTTTTTTAGTTGCATATACAACTTTCTCTATTTCATTTATTTAAACATTTACAGATAAGAAACTTCTGCTGACAACTGCTTTCACTGCATCCCATAAATTTTGGTATGTTGTCTCATTAATGTCCTAATGTTGGATGAAGTTACTGATTGTTTCTATGATTTATTGTTTGACCCATTCATTCTTTAGGACTATATTATTTTGTTTCCAATTAATTTTTAGTCTATCTTTCAATGGGCCTTCATTACATGGAATTTTTATTTCATCATGACCTGGAAAGGATACATTTAATATTTCTACATTTTTGCATTAAATTTTGAGGGCTTTGTGCTCTAATATGTGTTCATTTTTTTTTTGGTAGGTTCCATGCACTACTGAGAAAAAGGTATATTTATTTCTATCCCCATTCAGTTTTCTCTGGAGGTCAACCATATCTAAATTTTCTAAAATTCAATTCATCTCTAACTTTTTTCTTATTTATTTTGTGATTAAGTTTATCTAGTACTGAGATGGGGAGATTGATGTCCATCACTAGGGTAGTATTGTTATTTCTTCCTGCCACTCCCTTAACTTCTCCTATAAAAGTTTACATGCTGTACCACTTGGTTCATTTATGTTTAGTATTGATATTACTTCATTGTCTATGCTACCTCTTAGCAAGATGTAGTATCCTTCTTTATCTCTTTTAATTAAATCTATTTTTGCTTTTCTTTTATTTGAGATCAGGTTTGCTGTCCTTGTTTTTTGACTCCAGCTGAAGCATAATATATTCTGCTCCATATTTTTGCCTTTATGGTGTGTGTATCCCGCCCTTTCAAATGTATTTCTTGTAAACAACATGTTGTAGAATTTGGATTCTTAATTAACTGTGCGATCCACTTCTGTTTCATAGGAAAGTTCATCCCATCCACATTCACAATTATGATTACTGTTTGTGTCTTTCCATCCTATTTTTCCCAATTATGTTTTTTTCTCTTCTTTTTCCCTTTCCCTCCTCAATTGAATTTTGCTTTCCACCAGCACCTCCTTGAGTCTACCCTTACTCCTATTAATCCCCTCCTGTATCCTCCTCTTTATCTTTGCTACTACTGCCCTCCCTTCTATTCAACCTTTCCCTTTTCTTTCCCTTTCTCCTACTTCCTATAGGCTAAATTAGATTTCTATACTAACTGATTATGTTATTCTCTAAGTCAAATCTGATGAAAATAAGCTTCAACAATGCTCATCTCCCTCCCTTCTTTCCCTCTATTGTAATTGATTTTTGTGCCTTTTCACATGACATAATTTACCCTTTTTTGCCTCCTCCTTTCCTCTTCTCCCAGTACAATCCCTTTTCTCAGTGACCTCTTAAATAGCATAATAACCATACAGGTCTCAAGAGTTACAAGTGTAACATCCCATGTAGGGATGTTAACAGTGTGTCCTTATTAATAACATGCTTCTTTTTTTTCTTCCTGGTTACCTTTTAATGCCTCTTTAGAGACATGTGTTTGAAGATCAAATTTTCTTTTGAGTTCTCGTCTTTTCATCATGAAAGTTTGGAAGTTCCATATTTTGCTGAATTTCTGTCTCCTCCGTGAAAAGATTATGCTCAGTTTCTTTGAGTAGTTGATTCTTGATTGTAATCCAAGCTCTTTTGCCTTCAGAAAAATCATATTCCATATCCTCTGATCTTTTAATGTAGAGGTTGCAAGGTCCTGTTTTATCCTGACTGTGGTTCCATGATATTTAAATTGTTTCTTTTTGGCTACTTGTAGTATTTTGTCTTTGAACCATAATTTTGGAAATTGACTGTGATATTCCCTTTCAATTTTGAATCTCTTTCAGGAGGTGATCAGTGTATTTTTGATAACTATTTTATCTTTTGGTTTTACAATCTCAGGGCTATTTTTTGATGATTCCCTAAAAGATGCTGCCTGGTCTCCTTTTTTCATCATGGTTTTCATGTAGACCAGTGATTCTTAAATTGTCTTTCTTGGATCTCTTTTTCAGGTCAGTTGTTTTACCAATGAGATGTTTTATGTTTTCTTCTATTTTTTCATTCTTTGTTTCTGTTTGAGTGATTCTTGATATTTCTTAGAGTCATTAATTTCCAGTTGCCCACTTCTATTTTTAAGGAATTGTTTTCTTCTATTTTATGTTACATCTCCTTTTCCATTTGACCAATTTTACTTAATAAGGAGCTCTTCTCTTCAGTAAGTTTTTTATGACTCCTTTTCCATTGGACCAATTCTAGTTTTTAAGGACTTGTTTTCTATGTTCAGTGTTTGTCCTTCATTTTCAAAGCTATTGAGTCTCTGTTGCATATCTCATTTCTTTTCCCAATTTTCTTCTACCACTCTTATTTGACTTTTAAACTCCTTCTTGGGTTCTTCCAAGAAAACTATTGGGTTTTGTTATCAGTTCATATTCCCCTTTGAGGTTTCAGGCATATGGATGTTGAGAATGTTGTCTGTCCTCTTCCAAATTTGTGCTTTGATCTTCCCCCTGTCCCCATAATGAGAATATATGGTCATTGTCCATTTCTAATTTTTTCTCATAGTATTTGCCTAATTACTGGCTTTTAGAGATGTGTTATCCTGCTGAAGCACAGGGGGCACTTACCCAAGCTTATTTTGCTGGGGTCCAGGTCCTGGTAACTGCCTTTGTGTACTGGGGCTTTAGGTGTTGGCAACTTGAAGCTCCAGGGATCTAATAGATTACCTAGTGCTGAGCTAGAGACAGCAACATTGTAACTTTAAGGATGGCTGTGTGGAGTCTAACCCCATCATAGATACTGGCTCACCTGGACTTTGCACTCAAATGTTTGACTGCTGTAGGAAGTCTGCCTGCCTACTGGAGCTGTGTCCCCTGGAGATGTGCTTCCTGGAGTTGTGCTGAAGCACTGGAAAATTTGGCTACTGGAGAATGCTGGCACATATGATATTTTTCTGAGTTGGTATCTGTTGATTCCCCTGCCTGTGCTGAGGCACTTAGAGGGAAGAGAGTCCCAGTGTTGGCTCTTGTCTGCTCCACCACCCTTGGGCTCAGGATCTCCCACTGCTTTGCTGAGGTGTTTTGCTTGTTGTTGCTTTGCTGGGGTGCCTCCCATCCTGTACTGCTCCCCCTTCCCCAGAGAAAGAGATGCTTTTTCTGTTAATTCTTCAAACTTCCTGGGCTACAAGACTGCTGTAACCCATCTTTCTGCTAGCTCAGGTATTCCAGGGTTTCTTCCTGTGGTATTTTCTGAAACGTCAGAAGTCTATGGGGAAGAGTAAAAGTGACTTCTTCCTCTGCCATTTTAACTCCTGGAAATGGAAGCTTCTATCTAATTTTGTTGTTGCTCTTGTTGTTGTTGTAACATATATTTTCTTTCCTTTTCCTTTTTCATAAGAATCTCTGTTATACTAAAGTGCACCTCCTTGTTTTGTATATCAACTGTATAAGCTAATAAACTAATTCATAAAGATGTCTCATTCAAACTTGAGACCCTGTGTAACCCTCAAGAAGTCTCTCAGGTTCCCTAGAGTCAACTAAGTGTGCTGTAAGTAGAACACTGGGCCTGGAGTCAGAAAGATATAAATTGAAATCTGGCTTTAGATATTTACTAGGTGTGTGACCCTGATCAAATCACATCCTGTATTTGTCAAAATGCATTGGAGAAGGACATAGCAGACCACTCCACTATCTGCCAAGAAAACCCTGAATGGGATCATGGAGCACTGGACATGACTGAACACACACACACACATACATATGCACACTGATGGAGATAGCTAGGTGTTTCAGTGGATAGAGCATGGGAATTATAGTCAACAAGACTTGTGTTCAAATCACAAGTGGGGTAAAAATGTTTTGATGATAAATTTGGGAACATAAACGAACTTCCTACAGATATCTCCACTATGAATCTGTATAATGGCATGGCATATTTTCCCTCAGGCTTAAAGAATTTGCCTTCTTGTAACAGAGATAACTGGTGCCACAGTGGGGTTAATTTTATAGCAGTGGTATTGGATTTGTACAGATGTGAGCTCTGCTCTCTTGCCTGGTTCCCCTTGTAATCAATGGTAAACATTTAGGAAACAGCTGGCTGGGGTTAGAGGTGCTGGCTATGGCTGAGGCTGCAGAGCAGTTTTTTTTTTCCTGGTGAGATCTTACTGGCCTAAACAAGTCAGAACTGTGACTTTTGCTTCATTAGTACAGAACTAATTGACCTACTTTTCACAGGGTGAGGTACTAAGGAGTTGCAAAGAACTTTGCCTTATTAAATCCCAGATACATACAATGGAATATTTGAGAATGTGGGCTGTGGATATTTTTTTACATCGAGTGAAACTGTGTTATATGTTAACTAAGTTCAACAAATAGCTGCTATATTCAAACATTCGGACTAAGGAGCAATAAAAATGAGACGATATATTTATTCCTGGGGTCCCTAGAATGTAGAAAGGCAAAGATACATTAAGTATCTTAACTTGATCCTATTATGCTGGTGGAATCAGGACAAGACTGATTGCAGGATCCAAGGAGGTGAGGGGTATTTGCAACAAAAGCAAAAAAAAATCATCACCAAATTAATACACACACACACACACACACACACTTTGATCTTCATATATATATATGAAAAATAATAAGGGAAATTCTTTACTTTAGACAGGAAAAACTGGAAATAATAGAAATATAAAGATACTTGTTTAGTTTCATGCCCAAGTACTTAATGCAAGGAAGAGGAAGGAAGGAGGGGGGAACCAAACAACAAGCTTTTTTGTGGACAAGACTATACAATGAAATAAAGTCAGACAATATGAATGTAGTCAGTTAGGCATGCCTTTGCTGCATAAACTGAGTCCAAGAGTATATCCTACTATCTGTGCCCTGCACTGCATTTCCAACACTGAGCAAACCAAACAGGACTGTTTATAAAAGAAGCTCGTGCACTGCTTAATGCCAAGTGCATTCTTGTGAAACAGAATGAAATCAGTTGCTTTTAAAAATGTATAATATAGTCTCTTAAAGGCAAATGCTGTGTCAGTCACATGAATAATAAATGAAGAACCAGTGCCAAGGAGATAGAAAAAAGGTTAAAAAAAGTCCTTTAAAATGTACTCGTAAATAAGCACACCTTCATATCATTCTCATCCCTACTAACTAGAGTACAGCTGATATTTAATAAAAAAAATGTAGCTAAGTAATGTTTTAGAAAAATAAAGTTGACTTAGAAATATATCAATCAATGATTACAGATATTCCTAAAATATTTTATCTATACTTGATTTGTTTAATATAAATGCTTACTCTCCTTTTCATTCACCATGTGACTTATTTTTAAATACTTGCTGACATCTGAAATCGAACACCAACTAGAAGGCAAAGATTTATAATACAGTATAATTTTGCCCAACTTTTCTTGTCTATCATTTGATTTTTTTATTATTCAATAAGATACTTTACTTGTAGGGTTTTTACAATCATCAAAATGCCTAATTTAATTGAACACAAATTGTTATGCCCAGTATGATAAATTTACCCAATAAAGTTGTAATAAGGAAATTAGAAGCAAAATCGACAATTGTCACAAATCCAATATCTTTATACATTTAGCATAATAGTTCTTGAAGGATTCTGAGGTGCCAGAGATGTCGCCTGGTAATCCAGAATTGAAATATCATGAATCCATTACAGAGTTTCATTTTATGAACTTTATATTTAATTTAACAACTCCTGTGTTTCAATAACATGTGTGGAATATCCTAATTAATGAATGAGCTATAATAGCATGTGAGATCTTGGATAATTTTCTCCTATTGTGAATGATTTGGGGCAATTTGACTTTCAGGTTTCTTTCACTGTTAAATGAGGATAATAATAGTTGTGACCTATCTACTGCATAGGGTATCATGAGGATTGATTACAATTTTGATGGCACCAAACCATTCTATGTAGATACAGTTAAATTCATAGATTGTATAGAGACACGCCAGCATGACCTTGGAAAAACATGCTAATAACCATTTCAACAAATAGAAGTGAAGAATATCTGCAAATAAATAAATAAATAAAATCATCACCATATGTGTGTGTATGTGTGTGTGTGTGTGTGTTTGTGTGTGTATGTATTAAGCAGGTGGAGAAAGCACTGAAAAAACAGAAATGTAATGATGCTTGCTAGATTCATGTTGCGATACTGTGCACTGTTTCCCTTCACTTTCATGCACAGATTGACAATGCTGCTCTGATTCTCTCACTGCTTTCTCCTTTGATCAACACATGTCCACAGGTCTATCCCAAGGGAATGTTGTGAAAGGGATAGAGACTGGGCGTTCTAATGACCCTAGTAGTCTCACCATCATGCTAAATGAAGAAGCCCTGGGGGAAGTTCAAAACCCCTGAGTTACCCTGTCAAGGAAAGACCAGTAATAACAGTCAAAAGTCCTTTCCTGGAGAGTATGAATATCAACTAGTCAGCAATTCCCCAGGAATCTCCCACATGCCCGCCTCACCAAGCAGTGGCATGACTAAACAATAGCCTTTAGGTCCAGGGTACTCTCACAGATATGTAATCCTACTAAACTAAGATAATAACACAGTAAAAACCCACAAGACTTACCTCATTCAATGAACCATATTCCACCTAGATTCCCAGAAGATTGTCTCATTCTTTTCTTCTTTGACTACCTTGTGGTTTTATGAGTATCTCCCTGCAAGAAAGCTGGATTACTTCATTGTATTGTTATATTCTCTGTGTTTCACTGTAATGAACTTTAATAACCCCAAACCTTCTTTAACTTGTATCTTTAGGACTTATAACAAGACCCAAGGCTTTCTGTCTTCTAGCAAAGCTTTTTAGACCCTTCCCAATGGAAGGGAAAGGTACCTATGATAAATGTTGGAAATTTCTTCTAATACCTAATATTTTAACATAGATGAACAAGTGTTCAAATTAACATCGCAGGCAGTACTGAAGGGAGAAAAAATGCAAAAGGGAAGCATGAGCAGTAAGGATGGAAGAAGAAAGGTTTTTGTTTTTATATTGGGAAAAGTAAAGGCATTATAATTTGCTCTGTATTTGCTTCAGTTTTTAAAGTATGAGTTCTAGTATAACAATATATTCTGAGGGGCAGTGCAGCCTAGTAGATAGACAGCTATTCTCTGAGTCAGAGAAACCTGGGTTCAAATCCAGTCTCTGACACAAGTATTCTGTGAACTTATACGACTCAGTTATCCTCTCAGGGCCCTAGGCAAGAATCTAAAATGATTATTATAGAAAAGTTACAGATTACGAAGGTAGAAGGATTTTACTCACTGGGAATTCTGTAATTGCAGGTCAGGAAAAACAAAGAAATAAGCTTACATTTATATGGTGCATCAAGCTTTGTAAAGTGCTTCCAATATTTGATTCAATTCAATTTGTAGCTTACAAGGCTGAAGTAGATTCTGAAGATATCATAATCTCCATTTATAGATAAAGCAATTGAAATTTAGAGAAGTTAAAAGTCAGCCTGTGGTTATATGTATCAGTAAGGCAAAGGTAATATCTGAATTCAAGTCTTTTTGATTTCAAACTAGCAGTTTCTCCATAGCCACAGAAGAAGGTACAGGGCAGAATTATTTCATTTTTATTTCTTTGGTTCTTTGATGCAGTAACAGGGGGAGTCAGAGCTACTCTGGGACCAGAGCTATTTCTTTATTTTGATATATTCCACAGATATACCTATGGTTTTTCTCTCTACATTTGCCTGTATCAGAATTATTTTAGGACATTGACTCAGGAATGAAGAATTTGTGATGCTCCTATTCTTAAATATAATTGTTCACCATTCATTGTTTCATTTATCCAAAATTTATTAAATATCTACTATAGGCAGAATATTTTTCTAGATACTAGAGGAGAGGACAATGAATTTTAGGCTAGTAACTATTGATGCACTGAAGTGGCAAACCACTTTATTATTAACACTTGGGGTGCCTTGTTGACTGATGAGATATTCGTTGCTGTCCTCTCTCTCACTGACCCGAATATCTTCACTGCAGTATTGCTGCACTAAGTGCTACCACAGTAACTGACTGAGCTAATGCAGCTCTTCAAATGCTGAACTTACTGCCAGCAATAAAATTGGGCACTAGAGAGAATAGTAGAGGGATGTCATTGCTGAGGACAGGGAAGTCATTTCTGATGAATCTGTTGGAACTGGCCTATAGCAAAACTTGTTTAAGTGTGACTTTCTTTGATTAAGGAAGATTGTTAAAGAACAAAAGCAAAATGATACAATGGATGGAAGACTAGACCAGAAATCAGAAGATAGGATTATACATTTGAATCAGGTTTGTTATTCAAGACATTTATCTATTTGAATTAACATGCTGTCTTGGAAAAAAATTGGATTTTATGAATTAAAGGATAATTTTGAAACAGTTGATATTCATGCTTTAGAATGTGTACAAAATCACTGAACATGATCTTAAATGGTTGGTATTTTATTTGTAATAGGTCTATTGAGGGTAGGAGGGAATTTATGGGTTATTTGAGAGAAAAAACATTTTTGTATAAGTGTGAAGGAAAGAAAATATTTGCTGTGGCATACAGAATTTTGACAAGATAAGCATCAGTTTTGTGTTAATTTTAAACCTTATTACAAAATTTTGGATTGTAAAAATGCATTTTAATAAATATATCTTTACATAGCTGTCAGCCCTGACTAATGTCTCACCAAGTTAGGACTGACATTACTGAAATTTAAAGATATGCTTCAACATGAACCTTATTATTGTTCATTTTAAAGGCAAGATGAAGTTGTAAAAGCAGCAAGGAAATTATTTCTTTTAAAATCATTTTATACAGAATTATAAAGCTTTACAAATTCAAGACTAGAATAAGTATTCATTAAACATATCTTTCATCTGATAAGACTGACATTTTCCAAATATTTTTTTCGTTTTAAAAATTTGAATCTCTGCTTTACAATTTCATTGACACAATATTGGATATTTATGGTATCTTTCATTTCCAAAAGCTTTTCTCTACAATCCATCAAGGGAAAAGGATGGTCAGAGGACTCCACTAAGAGGAATGCTGAATGTACAGAAAATTCAGCAATAGTAATGCTTCTTACAATTGAGCACTCTTCGATATTTTCCTGAAGTAGGGCAAAAATGACTTAAATAGTTGCTGTATGTATATATATATATATATATATATATATTTCTCCCCCTTTTTATTTTTCACTCTTCTTTTGTCATATTCTGTCTTCTCTATCTTTTATCCTCCATTTTATTACCACTATTTCTTCTGAATTTCTTTTCCCCAGCCCCTGCCTCATAAAAATATCCATCTATTTATGCATCTATCTATATTTCCTATTTTGATGTAGGATTCTAATTTTATCCTTGTTATAAGGCTTAAGAATGTACAATTAATGCAAGTTTAAACTTTCTATTCAGAAACACAATAGCTCCCAAAGTACCACAAAGTTTTCTATTAATATTTACTGTTTAAGTCCTTGAGATGCATTAACTCCTTGATAGGACTATTCAATCGTATTTGACTTATTTATTCTGTGTATTTGGCTATGTTCTTCCATAAACCATCCATGGAGCATTAGTCTAAGATGCTGGTGACTATACCTTAGTATTTTTTCATCAAATATCTTTTTTTTAATAAAAAATTAGATAGCAGGACTGAGGAAATCTTTTTTTTGCCTCTTTTTGAGGGGTTTTAGGGTTAAATGACTTGCCCAGGGTCACACGGCTAGTTTTATGTTTTAAGTTTATGAGACTATATTTGAGCTCAGTTCCTCCTGACTCCAGGGCCGGTGCTCTATTCATTGTGCCACCTATGCATTCCTTTCATCAAATATCTTGTGGTTACTAGGCCAAATACATGGATAGCTTATCTAATCTGTTTCATTCTTAAACCTAATCCATCTCACCTTCCATTCTGTAGATACTTTGGCTGCTTTGTATCTCTTATTCAAATTATTGCCTGCAAGGCATCATCAGTAATAAGTTGTAATCTACTTGACACACTACCACCACCTTGGTGTTGCCCCTGTATTGTCATACCTGGACTATTACAATTGCCTTGTGCTTGGTCACCCTACTTCATGTCTCTCCCCCTGTCCAATCAATCTCCCACTTATCAGTGAAATTGATTTTCCTAAAGTAAAGGTATAATAATGCCATCTCCAATCCCTGTTTAGTTAACTCCAATGGTTACCTATTACATACAGGATCAAATATAAAATCCTCCATCATGCTTTTAAAGATTATCATAACCTGACCCCCTTCTACCATGTTTGGTCTTCTTATATCTTAGTTTCCACCACATATTTTTAATCTAGAGACACTGGCCTCTTTGTTATCCTTCATACAAGATAGTCCATCTTTGAACTCTGTTCATTTTCACTTGCCTGAAATGTCCATGACTAGAATATTTCCCTCTTCCCTTGTCTTCTGGACTCCCTGGCTTCCTTCAAGTCTTAGCTAACATCCCATCTTCTATAAGAATCTTTCCTGATCCCCTTAATGCTAATTTTTCCCTTTGTTGATTGTCACCAATATATCCTGTATGTGTCTTGTTTGTATACAGTTATTTTCATGATGTCTTTCCCATTAGACAGTGAATTCATTTTTTTAAAGTAATTTCCAACACTTAGCACAGTATGTGACACATAGTGTACATGTAATAAATGCTTATTGAATGACTTACTGATCTACCACAACTCTGCCCTATCCTAGGAGTCATCTGTAATTTAGATTCTTTGGAGATTATGGTACTCCATGGTTTACAATTACATAGAATCATTGAAAATATTGGCATTATAAATCAGTGTGTTCTTGTGTGTGTGTGTGTGTGTGTGTGTGTGTGTTTGTGTGTGTCTGTGTCTGTGCAAATATCTTGTGGTCGTTGAGAGTTTTCTAAATGTAAGTGAAGCCACTCACTTCTGATTCACTTCTAGGTCTAGCTTATGCTATATATAGTTCCTGTCTAAGAAACACTGAAGAATCTTTTTAAGTCACTGATCATCAAGGTTAAATTCATTGACTGGACAAGACACATTTTTTTCATTTGTTCATCCCTAATAATATATTCTGTGAGATAAAATATTCATTTTCAGTGCATATTATTAGAAGACTTTACCATAGTCACAGGAATGATATTTAGAATATGTCATATATACTATAAAGTCATAGAAACTCATATAACCAAGAGTATTTTATAATAATGAGTAAGCGAGAAAGTGCTACAAACACCCATTAGTCTACCTTCTCATTTTTCTAGCTTTTTAGTATAAAATGTTCACCTCTTAAATAAGCCAAACTTCAAAGTTTATCATTTCTCTTTTTATAGCCCACAACATTCTAGGTATCATCTAGCTTATTAGTGTTAAAGCCAATATATCAGAAGAGAGACTAAGAAGAAGAAAAATCATCAAAATAATAACATTTGGTTATATAAATATGGATACATAATAATACCTGAGGATAGTGCTATAAGGTTTGCAAAGCACTTTACATAATTCCATTTGAGACTCAGATAAGTCTTCTAATGATACTACTGATGTTATTATTACCAATCAATCAACAATGTTAGAGCATCTGCAGTGTGCTGGATACTGTGTCAGGTGTTGTCGATACAAATACCAAAAAAACATCTAGCAATCCCAATTCTCAGTGAACTTACAAGAGGAGAAAAAATAGATCTATATGAAATAATATGCAGAATGAATGTAAAGAAAAGAAAAATAAATTAGTTAAATTCATAATGATTAGGGAAGAGTTTAGGTACTAAGATTAGATACTAAGAGTTTTAGGGGACAAGAAAATATTCAATTTAACCTCCAATTGGTTCTTGAGCTAAGTCTTAGAGAAAGATTCTGTGACACAGCTAAGAAGAGTGGGGAGGTACATTCCAGATATGGAGAAGATATGGAATGCTTTGTGTGAAAAATAGAGAAATTGATCATTTGCTGGAGTGATAAGGGTCAGAAAGGGAGTACTGCACAAAGTGTCTGGAAAGACAGTTTGGAATCTGGGAGTAATGGTCTTTAAAATCTAAACAGAGAAGTTTATAATTTATCCTACAGAAAATATAGGAGGGGTCTTCTACCTCCTCTCTCTTACCCTTCCCCCCACCCCAGGCATTAATAGATATATGTAAGAGGTTTCAAGAGACTAAAATGCTGTAGATTATTAGATGCTATTGCTGCAAAATTCCCTCTTCTATTTCTGCAGTCATCTGCTCACTCTGTTGGTTAAGATGTTTCACCTCACTGAACAAAAGTCCTGGAAAAGTGCTAAGCTCTCTATGATTCTTAGGTGTCATGCTGCTTTCTATCAGTGAGCAAAACCCTGACTCTTCCCTTTCAAAATAATTAGCTTGTTTAAGTTTGTGTACTGGCCTATAATGTGTATGTGGATTTCTCCTCTTTAGATTTAGTGAAGTGTATTTTTTTAAATTGTAGTTGTGTGTTTGTTTTTAGTTTTGAACATTCACTTCTATAAGATTTTGAGTTCATAATTTTCTCTCGCTCTCTCCAGTCCTCCTTTGCAAGATGACCTGCAGACTGATATAGGTTATACATGTACACTCATCTAAACATATTTCCACATTAGTCATGTTGTAAAGAAGAATTAGAACAAAAGGGAAAAGTCATGAGAAAGAAGAGATCAGAGAGAGAGAAAGAGATACAGAGACAGAAAGACAGAGAGACAGAGGCAGACAGAGAGACAGAGAGACAAAGAGATTGATTCCTGGTTCTGCTCAATTCATTCAGTATGTCAGCATCAGTTAATATAGTCTTTCCAGGTTTTTAAGAATTATACTTGCTCATCTCTTCTTTCTTTCTTTCTTTCTTTCTTTCTTTCTTTCTTTCTTTCTTTCTTTCTTTCTTTCTTTCTTTCTTTCTTTCTTTCTTTCTTTCTTTCTTTCTTTCTTTCTTTCTTTCTTCTTTTTTGAGGGGAATGGCAGGGCAGTTGGAGTTAAGTGACTTGCCCAAGGTTATATGGCTAGTAAGTGTTAAGTGTCTGAACACTGATTTGAATTCAGGTCCTCCTGATTCCAGAACCGATGCTCTATTCACTGTGCCTAGTCACCCCTATCTCATAATTTCTTATGGAACAATTGAGGGAGTGTCTTCTAGAAGAAAAGATATAGGTTCAATCAAAATTATTCTGAGCTTCCATTGATGAAAATGTGTAATATTGGGACCAAAATTAGGCCTCTTTGTCTAACATTGCATTTCCATTTATTTCTGTTTAACCTCTGGCCCTTTGTGACTGAGGCAATATTCAGTTTGCTGGGCATATTAGAATAATGAAAGAACAGATTATATTGCAAGATATGTGGATAGTAAAACATTAGGAGGGGCATTTGGTGAAAGAGCTGATCGTTTTTCTTAATAATTGAGACAGTCCTCCTTATCCTTCAAGTTGTATAGACTACTGGGGCATCAGATGAAGAGCTGTAAGAAAATGTGATTTTATATTTGATTTTAGTAAGTTACTAGCTTTGTGACTCCGAAAAGAAATTTTGGCTCCTATGCTCTCATCAATATTTTTATCATCTACCTCTCAATGTTGATGAAAGAATAAAAAGACAATATTTATAAATCTTGTCACAAACTTTAAAAATGGTAAGCAAATATTATCTGATATTATAAGTTATTATTTTGACCCTAAAGTCATTAATGTTTCTCCATATCTCACTTGTCTGGTGTAGTTCAACCCTAATTCTGTTCATCAGTATTTTACTGAAAAACTACTCTTTCTATCTGGGAAATTCTTCCCCCAGAGATGGTCTCTAGAGTTATGACTGAGCTTTTTAGCCTATTTAAAAAGTTCTTCTCTGCAGTGCCCTTTCACTTCATGCAATGACTTTTAAAGACTTTTCATACTTAAGAGTGAAGTTATTTGAATAGTTGCTTGATAGAACTGTGTTCTCATCTACTTAAGATATCAGAACTAAAATGTGGTAGGGGGGTTTCAACCTATCATTAATACATAAAATTTGTAAATTTCACTGAGATCTAGTCATGAAACCTCTTAATATGATGGATTCAAGTGCCCTCTGGGATAGATTGGTCAAGCTTAACTGAATATGAAAATATTACCGTAAATAAAAAAAATTGTTTAAAAAAAAGAAATCTGACACAGAACTGTATAATATAAGCCTCTTTCAGATCTGACCAGGTTAGAGAAAATAGGACAAAAGGTGTTCTGACCTTAGGAATCCTCCTTCTCCTCATTGCATCAGTGAAATCCAATGATCTTATGGGCAGTGCTTTTCTTTCTCTTGTCTTGTTGCTGACAGAGATCCCCTTATTCCTTCTTGCCTCTTTTCTTGCCTGGCCAGTGTGGGTGGAGTCAGCAGCTGACCTCAGTAAGGAGAAGCCTACCTTCTATTTTTCTCTCATGTTAAAATCCGAAGTCCACTACACTCATCTCCTGCTGTTGCATTGGATGAGTTCTTTTTGTACCCTCCTCTATAAGTTCTTCACTCTCTATGGACAGAAGGGGTGTAGAAGAGAGAGTAAAAGGGCACAACATCTGTAAGAACCTTTCTCTGTCTTGATAACATATTTTTAAATCAGAAGGTTTCAATAATAATGTTGAACTTAGAATGTTTCTTTCTAATAATGATCTTAAAACTTAATTATATCACGTGTGGGGGGGAGGGGAAGAAACAGAGAAATTTCTTGTGACTTTTTTTTATTTATTTCTTTAATGATTCCATAATTGAACAACTTGTTTCTTAATTCCTATTACAATCAGGACAACCCGTTATACACCCCTGTAAAAACAGGGCACTTTGTTCCAGTTATTATTTCTTAGTCATTGGCAAAATCTTGAAATCTTTGCTCTGACTTGCTCACCACACTACATTAGCTGATGGAAATTCTGTAAATAGTTTGCTTAGTTCTGTGAAATATAATCTAAAATAATTCAGGGAATATAACAGTCTTCAAAGTGGCAAATAACTCTAGATACTTCTCAAAAACACTCCTGTGAATGATGCATACATACATACACATATATATGTATATATATATATATATATATATATATGTGTGTGTGTGTGTGTGTGTGTGTGTGTGTGTGTGTGTGTGTGTTTTTATTTGATAAGCTCAATTGTAATCAGAAGCACCAAAGAGCAAAATTATATTTTGTTCTTGGTAGGAAGTTTGTCTTTTCAGGTTTATCAAAGTCTATTCTTTTCCTTTGTATATACATACATACACGCAAACATGTACATGTGTGTACATATACACACATACATGAATTGGCCTGGCTTCAAAAGCAGGATGATCAGGATCTAAGTCTTGCCTCTGATACATACTGACTCTGTGGTCCTGGCCAAGTGACATCCTCTTCGCTTTCAAGGTAACTCTCTTACTTTAAGTTGCAGAAAAAAAGGAGCTTAAACACATAGTATTCCATATACAAAAGGTACTACAGGCCCAATTCCACTTTCTCATATAAGGACCTTAAATGCCAGTGAAGACCCAAAACTGAACAATAGTTTACAATGAATTCAATAATGGTGTGCGTGTAGTCCATACATTGGTGCAACTCATCCTTATCTTCTGAATCTTCTTGGTTCTTCTCTAGTTTTTCTTTTAAATTATCCATAGTAGAAGACATTTGTCAATTTTTTATGGCTGGCCCATTTTTTTTCTATTTAATGATTATGTGAGGAAGAGATTGTCTCTTTTTTATCTCTCAGTATCATTACTACAACTCTACCAACTTCTGTATTGTAAATAATGGCCTTTATACTATTTTACATAAGCAAGTTGTCCCTGATATGTTGTATGCTTTTCCTTCATTTTCCCTACATAGGAATGGATGATAGGGACAGAAAATATTATTTTTCTAGCACTAGGAATTTCCAAGATAAGGAAATGTTTTCTCCCAATGAAAATTGACAGCTTTCATACAATTTGTAAAGAGTTACATGGAGCAATAATGTAAAGTAGAAACTTGCAATACATAAGAGTCTTTGAAGTTCACATTGACTTAGAAAACCATATATTAAAATAATCCGTGTTGTCTTTTATAATTATTTATTTTTGATAAATATTTTTCAATTATGGGAAATGACACATCTTCCCTTGAGCACTAAAGGGTTAAATGAATGTCACAAACTAGCATATACTAACTGTGAGTCTTGAACACAGATTTTGTCCTCATTGATCTCTCTCCCCACTGTACCGAGCAGACAAAACAGTATATTATGTTGCCTTTTCCTGCCATGTGCAATTTTTATACTTTTGTTTCTACAGTCTTCTATGATTCTCAATCATACAGCATCAAAGAGCAGTGATCTTGTCATTACCTTAATGCCTTGCCAATGCTATAAATTAAAGATGGTCCAACTATTCTGAATAGCAAATTGGAACTATGTCTACAAGGCTATAAAACTATGCATAACCTTTGATCCAGCAATACCACTTCTAGGTCTGTATCCCAAAGAGATCATCAAAAAGGGCAAAGGACCTACATGTACAAAAACGTTTATAGCAGCTCTTTTTGTTGTGGCCCAAAATGGGAAGTTGAGGCAATGCTTGTCAAATAGGGAATGGCTGAATAGGTTGTGTTATATGAATGTTAGAGGGATACTGTTGTGCTATAAGCATTGATGGGCAAGCAGATTTCAGAAAAAAAAAACCTGGAGAGTCTTAGATGAACTGATGCTGACTAAAGTGAGTAAAACAAGAAGGACATTGTACACAGCAACAACAATTGCATGATGATCTGCTTTGATGCACAGCACTTCTCAGCAATGCCATGCTCTAACACAGCTCCAAAAGATTCATGATGGACAATGCTATCCACATCCGGAGAAAATACTATGGAATCCAAATGTCGTTTGAAACATACTATTTTCTCTCTTAAAAAAAAATTCTTTCTCATGGTTTTTGCCTTTTGTTCTTTGATTCTTCTTTCACAACATGACTAATGTGGAAAATGTTTATTTTGATTGTATGTGTACAACCTATACAAGATTTCTTGCCACATTGGAGAGACTGAGAGGAATGAGGGAGAAAAATGGAATTCAATATCTTATAAAAATGAATGCTAAAAATTAAAGATCAAAGATCGCTTAAATGTGTCATTGAAATCATCCAGAAACAGCAGTGGTGAGCAAAAGATGTGACTATCACTTTTCCTCACTATGTAACTTGGATATAGTGGGAGCAAGAAGAAACAGCTATCAGGGGAAAGGATTGTAAAGAATATGGTGGTAAACTTAGGGGAAAAACTCATACCTTTCAACAATAATAGAAGAAATGCAGGTACATAGATTTGGAGAAGCTGTTTAAGAATAAAGTTGTGATTCCAAATCGAGCAGTGAACTGGCCAGAGAAATAGGTGAACTGGGTTGCCATAGGTCTGATGAGAAACTTGATTAATTATAATAGTGGTGAAGATTCTATAGTGGTCAGTTTGCACATGCAACATATATGCAAGAGATTGAACCACTCAGCTAAGGAGGCAGATTGGTGTAGCATAATTTTTTGGCAGAATTTAAAGGACTAGCAGAGTTACTCTATAAAAATATGTGGGATGGAGTTTAGCATTCTGGAGTTTGGAGATATCTTTTTAAAATATCATTCCAGATAGTATTCTGACCACCACTACACAGTGTTGTATAGTTTCTGAAAAGGAAATTCTGGTGAAAATTAGCAACCAGATAGAACATATTTTAAATTAAATCTGTAGTATTAACATTTTCTTTATTACTTTCTTAAGACAATCAACAAAACAAAAAATCAATTCCCAATTTTTAGTTGGTTCTCATGAACTGACTCGGTCTGCATTATGCACACTCCTAATCTCCATCATCACAAATCCATGTAAAGCCTTAATTCTATGTTTTCTCAGTCTGTAATTATGATACAAGACTTCAAACAGTCTCTTTAAGAGAAGAGGAACTGCTGAAGAGGAGACCTGCCTGAAATTTTGTCTTAATTGATGTCCTTGAATAAAATGTCTCTTAAGTTTTCATCACTGCTTATCAACTATGTTCATGTTGACATCCAAGAAGGTTAATTGGATCATATTTATATGCTTGAATAGAGTTCTGCAGGTTTTGAACCATTTTACCCCCACAAAATCACATTGAAGTAGAATTATTCATCTTTTAAATCATATTATTGATGGTGGTCAAATATCCCATGAAAAGTGCATTTATTACATCCTATTAGCTGTTCCTGGATTCATTTTGAGTTTATGCTTATATTTCTTCTCCTGTGTAAATAAATCAGATATAAGTGTGCATTTTGAAGAATACTATAGGAACAGAAGTAAATTCTACACTGCTGTTAATGTTTTTGTGTGTAATAAACTCTTTTCTCCATCATGATAACAAGATTATATAGTTTCATAGAAAGGGCATTGCTAATTTCTTTTAGGATGAAAAGTTTATGCTGTAATCCTTCATATTTCAACTTGTTAAAAAATCAGGAAAAGTAAAATTGTACCACATATTTAAACATTGACAGAACATAAATGATATGATGCCAAAATAGATGTAGGATGTTAGAAATTACTTTTCATGATGTTAATGATGATTTAGCAATAATGTGAACTATTTAATTAGCCTTTTTTATTTTTAAAAATTAATTTATTTACTTTTAGTTTACAACATTCAGTTACACAGTCCTCTGAGTTTCAAATTTTCTCCCCTGTATTCACCCCCCTCATCATGGTGGCATGCATGTGGATAGTATCTACAAATATGTTCCTATTAATTATTAATCAGATTGTAAAGAAGGATTATAACTGATGCAATGATTATTTGGAAAGAGGAAACAAAACAAAAGAAGAAAAAGAAACAGAGCAAGTGGTTTGTTTCAATCTGCATTCAGACCCTGCAGACCTTTCTCTGGATGTGGTCATCTCTTTCAATTATGAGTCTTTTGGAATTGTCTTATAACCTTACATTGCTGAAAAGAGCACAGTCTATTGAAGTTAGTCATCACACATACATTGTGTTTGTGATTGTGTACAGATTTCTCCTTGTTCTGCTCTTCTCACTCAGCATCAGTTTATATGTCTCCTCTTCAATCTCTTGCCTATATGTCATATGCCTAAATTAGCCACTATAGAATGTTCACCACTATTATAATTAACAAAGTTTCTCATTATATCTATGGCAAACCATTTCACCTATCCCTATGGCCAGTTCACTACCCCATTTAGAATTAGTATTCATTTCCAAATCTTTGCCACCACAAAAAAGATCTGCTATAAATAAGTTTGTGCATAAACATCCCCTTCCCACTTCTCTGATCTATGTACCTGCATTTCTTCTGCATTTAACCTCTTCTAGGGTTATATGTCAACAAGATCAGACAAGGGGATGCCCATCAACTGGGGAATGGCTGAACTAGTTTTGGTATATGAATGTAATGGAATACTATTGTGCTATAAAAAATGAGGAGCAGATGGACTTCATATTTACCTGGAGAGGCTTATAGGAACTGATGCTAAGTGAGAAGAGCAGAAGCAGGAGAAATTTGTATGCAATGACAAAGACAACATATGTGTTATGACCAACTGTGATAAACTGGGCTCTTCTCATCATGGCAAGGTTATAAGACAATTCTAAAAGATGCAGGACAGAAAGAGATGTCTACATTCAAAGAAACATCTAGAAAGAATTGAGTTTAAATGCAGACTGAAGCAAACTACATGCTCTCTTTCTTTTCCATGCTTGGTTTTGTTTCCTCTTTTCCATTGTTCATTCCCTCAGTTACAACCATTATTTACAACCAGACTGAACTCTAGTGTGAAAATATTTCCAGATCCTATACTTGACTGTATGCTGCCAATGGGGTGGGGGTGGGGGATTGAGAGGGGAGAAAATTTGAAACTCAAGGTATTGTGGAACTGAATCTTGTAAACTGAAACTAAACAAACAAATCATTAATTTTTAAAGGCAGTTCTTCCTAGAGAGTGGCAGGGCAATGAGGGAATTTCTTTGTGGGGATGGAGAAAACAAACAGACTGCAGTCTACTACCTGTAGATTCCCCCTGGAACACCCCTCTCTTCAACCTGTATCTGAGCTCTTCTTAGAATAGTTTCCTTTGCCTCTATTGATAGAGCATATACATTAAAATTTTGTACCCCATTGAATATCCTTCCCTGAGACATGTCTTTCTTAGTTAGGGCTGTGGCAGGTCCTGAATTTGTTTTGTTTTGGCAGGTGGATTCTAAAATATTTTATAATGTCTACAGTAACTTTAAATGGGATTTCTCTTTCTATCTCTTGTTTTTGGATTTCATTAGAGATATATAGGAATGCTGAAGACTTATGTGGGTTCATTTTATATCCTGCAACTTTGCCAAATTCATTTACTATCTTGAGTAGTTTTTTTTTTACTTAATTCTCTAGGACTCTCTAAGTATATCATCATATCATCTGCAAAGAGGGATAGCTGAGTCTCTTCTTTGCCTAATTTGATTCCTTTGATTCCTTTTTCTTCTCTTATTGCTCCTGCTAACATTTTTAGTACCAGATAGCATAAGAGGGATGATAGTAGACATCTTTATTTCACCCCTGATCTTATTGGAAATACTTCTAGCATATCCCCATGACATATAATACTTGCTGATCATTTTAGATAGATGCCACTTATTATTTTAAAGAAGACTCCATTTATTCCTCTACTTTCTAGTGTGTTTTTTTTTTACAGGAATGGGTGTTGTATTTTTTCAAAAAGCCTTGTCTGCATCCATCGAGATAATCATATGGTTTCTGCTAGATTTTTTTGTTGATATGATCAATTATACAGATAGTTTTCCTGAAATTGAACCACCCTTGCATTCCAGAAATAAATCCTACTTCATCAAAGTGTATTATTCTCATGATAGTTTGCTGTAATCTTTTTGCTAATATTTTGTTTAAAATTTTTGCATCTATATTCATGAAATAAATAGGTCTATAATTTTCTTTCTCTGTTTTTTCTCTTCCTGATTTATGTATCAATGCCATATTTGTGTCATAAAAAGAATTTTGTAGGACTTCTCCAATTTTCCTGAATAGTTTGTAAAGTATTGGAATTAATTGTTCTTTAAATATTTGGTAGAATTCACTAGTAAATCCATCTGGCCCTGAAGAATTATTCCAGTGGATTTCATTGATGGCTTGTTCAATTTCTTTTTCTGTGATGGGGTTATTTAAGTATGTTATTTCCTCTTCAGCTAATCTGGGAAATTTATATTTTTATAAATATTCATCCATTCCACTAAGACTGTCAAATGTATATGCATGCAATTGGGCAAAATAATTCCTAATTACTGTTTTAATTTCCTCTTCATTGGAGGTAGATTTACCCTTTTCATTTTTGATACTAATAATTGAGTTTTTCTTTCTTTTTTATCATGTTGACTGTTTTCTTCTTTATTTTTTATTGTATTGACAAAAGGTTTATCAATTTTATTTTATTTTTTATGATATCTGCTCTTAGTTTTATTTATAAATTCAATAGTTTAGTGGTGGCTAGGTGGTACAGTGTATAGAGCACCAGCCCTGAAGTCAGGAAGTTCTGAGTTCAAATCTGATCTCAGGCACTTGACACAATTACTAGCCATGTGACTTTGGGCATGTCTCTAAACTCCAATTGTCCTCCAAAAAAGAAAAAATAATAAATTCAATAGTTTTCTTAAATTCAATTTTATTAATCTTTCCTTTTGTTTTCATTATTTCTAATTTAGTATTTAATTGGGGATTTTCAATTTGTTATTTTTTCTAGCTTTTTCAGTTGTATGCCCAATTTATTGACTTCCTTTTTCTCTAATTTATTCATGTATGCATTCAGGAATATAAAACTTCCCCTAAGAACTGCTTTTGCTGCATCCCATAAGTTTTTCTATGTTATCTCATTATTATCATTTTCTTGAATGAAGTTACTGATTGTTTCTATAATTTCTTGTTTGGTCCACTCATTCTTTAGAATTAAGTCATTTAGTTTTCAGTTTGTTTTTGTCTATCCTTCCATGGCCCTTTATTGCATATACTTTTTATTGCATCATGATCTGTGAAGGATGCTTTTAATATTTCTGCCTTTTTGCACTGAACTTTGAGATTTCTATACCCTGGTGCATGGTCAAATTTTGTGTATGTGTCATGTACAGCCAAGAAGAAGGTTCAGTATAAGTTATGAAAGTGTAGTCATGCAACACAATTTCATAATGAGAATCTCGTGAAAGAAGACAGCTACCCAAAAATCCCACTTCAACAAAAGCAAAAAAAGTTTCGAAAAGATGCTTCAATCTGTATTCAGACACTATCAGTTCTTTCTCTGGGATGGACAGAATTTTATAACCTAACTCCTTCAGAGTTGTCTTGGATCATTGTATTGCAGAGAATAGCTAAGTCATTCACAGCTGATCATCTTGCAATATTGCTATTACTTTGAACAGTACATTTCACTTTGTATCAGCTCATAAATCTTTTCAACTTTTTCTGAGAGCATCCTGCTCATCATTTCTTCTGGCACATCATAATCACATAACAGAATCTTTTAAGTCATTCCCTTATTGATAGGCATACACTCAATTTCCAATTCTTTGCCACCAGAAAAGAGCTGCTATAAATATTTTTGTACATATATGCCATTTTCCTTTGGGGGTTTTTTAATCTCTTTTGGGATACAGACCTAGTAATGGTATTGCTAGGTCAAAGGGTATACATAGTTTTGTAGCCCTTCATGCATAGTTTCAAACTGGTCTCCTGAAATGTTGAATCACATTACAACTCCACCAATAGTGCATTAATGTGTCATTTCCCCCACTTCCTTCTACCATTTGTCATTTTTAATTTTCTTTCCTATCAGTAAATCTAAGACGTATGACAGAGAACCTCAGAAATGCTTTTATTTGCATTTCTCTAATCAATAATGATTTAGAGCATTTTTTCATATGGCTATAGATAATTTTGGTTACTACATCTGAAAATATATCTTCTGATCCTTTCTCATTTGGGGAATGTCTCTTATTTCTATAAATTTGACTCAGTTGACAGGGCAATTGGAATTAAGTGACTTACCAAGGTCACATAGATATTAAATGTTAAGTGTCTGAGTCCATAAATGAACTCAGGTCCTCTTGACACCAGGGCTGGTGCTCTATTCGTTGTACCAACTAGCCAGCCCAGAAAAATGAGATCTGTATCAGAGAAACTTGCTCCTATTTTTTTTGCAGCTACTGTTCCTAACTGTATTTCCATCCATCCTATGCCCCACACCACTTATTCTATTTTCTCTTTCCTTTCACCTTGTCCCTCTGTAAAAGTGTTTTGCTTCTGATTACTGTTTACCCAATCTTCACTCTATTCTCTTATTGCCTCCCTTCTCTTGTCCCCTTCCCTTCCAACTTTCCTGAAGAATAAGATAGATTTCAATACTCAATAGAATTTGTGTATTGTTCCTTCTTTGAGTCAATTATGATGAAATTAAAATTTACCCATACCCCTCTCCCCTCACTCATCTTCTCCACCATAAAAGCTTTTTCTTGCCTCTTTAATGTGAAATAATTCACCTCATTCTACTTCCCCATTTCCCTTTCTCCCTGTACATTCTTCTTGTACCTGTTAATTGTATTTTTAAAAATTATTTCTTTATATTCAACTTCCACCTGTGCTTTTGTTCTATATATACTACTTCTAACAGCTTTAATGATGAGAAAGGTCTTATAAGTTGCAAATGCCATCTTCCATATAGGGATATAAATATTTTAACCTCATTAAGTTCCTTATGATTTCCCTTTTCTGCTTACCTTTTTATGCTTCTCTTGACTCTTGTATTTGAAAGTCAGCTTTTCTATTCAGCTCCAGACTTTCCCTCAACCAAGGTTTTGAAACTCTTCTATTACAGTGAATATAACTTCTGCCCTAAAAGATTATACTCAGTTTTGCTGGGCAGGTGATTCTTGTTTGTAACTCTAGCTCCTCTGCCCACTGCAACAACATATTCCAAGTCCTTTTATGGTTTAGTGTAGAAGGTACTAAATCTTGTATTAGTCTGACTGTGGCTCCATGGTACTTAAATTTTTCTTTCTGGATTCTTGCAGTATTTTCTACTTTACCTGGAAGCTCTTGAATTTTACTATAATATTCTTAGGCATTTCAATTTTGGGATCTCTTTCAGGAGAGGATTCACAGATTCTTTCAATTTCTATTCCAACCTCTGGTTCTAAAATACCAGGTTAATTTTCCTGCATAATTTCTGGAAAGATGATGTCTAGGCTATTTTTTGGATCATAGTTTTTAGGTAGTCCAATAATGTTAAAATAATCTCTTCTGGATCTATTTTTCAGGTCCTTTGTTTTTCTAATGAGATATTTTACATTGTATTTCATACACACAGATGCACTCACAGACACATGTGCACATACACAGACAGACAGACACACAAGTCCTTAGCTTTCATTTGCTTAATCATAATTTTTAAAGAAATAATTTTCTTCAGTGAGTTTTTTTGCCTCCTTTTCCATTTGTCTTGTAGAGAAATTCTACCTTTTAAGGAGTTTTTTTTTCTTTAGTGAATTTTTGTGCCTTTTTAAAATCTGATCAATTCTGCTTTTTAAGGCTTTCTTTTCCTCAGTTTTTGATACCTCTTTTCTTCTTTGGTCTAGTCTGTTTTTAAGGTGTCTTTCCCTTTGCCTACTTTATTTCATTAATCATTTTTAAGGTAGTAGACGATGATTTTTATTACTGCTGCTTAGTAATATACTGCAAAGTCTAGAAGTTTGTTTCGCCCTTCTTTGAATAAACAATAAGGGTATTTATTCAATGGAATTTTTGGAGAATTTTTTTTTATTCTTTTCTATTGTTTTATGTGGAGTCATCTTTTATTCTTATAGATCCTTGTCCAATTGGTAGAGAAATAGGGTTGATGTTTCAGGTCAATTTTTTTCACCTTTTTTTTTTTTGGTAGAGTGTTCAACGGCAGCAAATTTAGTAAAATGGCTAGCTGTGGACCAGGTTCCATATCTCTTATGAGACTGACAAATAAAGCAATCTACACACTTGTTCATTCTGCTTATATTTATAAGTCTAAAACTAATTTCTGAAACATCAGACAAGTAAATGGCTCACATATTCTCAGTTTCTTCACTTTCATATCTTTCTGTTGATTTTAACATTTTAATCTGTGTAGTAGTGCTGACATTCTTAGGGCTTATTTAAATACTTGTAACCAGGTTAAGTTTAATGGTAAAAATGGGGATTAAGAAATAGAGGGGCTGAGTTGAAATCTAATTATTTTCCATTTTGTCATCATTTTTAATAGTAGTGGCATTTTTTATTAGCAATAAAAAATCAGAATAAAAAGTAAATCTTTCTCTTTATAAAATTACTAATAAATGCTAGAATTAATATAATGCTTTAAAGTTTACAAAGTGTTTTTTACATACTATAATATTTGCTCTTCATAATAGCTTTGTTTCCTAGTTGTTACTATTCTCCCCATTTTATAGATGAGGAAGTTGAAACTAAGAGAGGTCAAATAACTTACCGAGTAATAGAAATCTAGTAAGTATTTGAAGCAAATCATGAACTTGGTCCCTCTGAATTTCACTTGGATATTTTATCCACTTTGCTATCTAGCAGGTGTCTTTTGTCTGAAAGATCTTGAGCAAGTTATGTCTCTTTTCTGGATTTTCTGATTTGTAAAATTAAGAACTCATTATATTCCCTTCTAGTTCTAAATATGTGACTTATTTCTACTGTTCAGATCTCAAAATGATCATTCATGTGAGGTGTGTATATGTATGTATGTTTTAGATCTTCACAAACAACAATTTAAATGCCTTTAGTTCTTGAATGAGTGAGGAAAAAGAAACAAGCTTAAAAAAGATAGATGTCATGTATGTCTATCTCTTTTGGCAAAAATAAGAGTGATTGTAAAGTACATGGCAATTAACTCTTGCTTGGAGGAAGTAAACTATCAAAGATTATTTTTCATTATCTTTTATTTTCCTGTTATTTGATAATCTTGTGATAAAGTAAAAGTAAATTAGAAAGAATCATATAGAACTATAAAACATTTGTGAGCATGTATCATTGTTCAGGCATCAAACTGAAGGGGGCATTTACATAAAGGAAGTATGTTCAGACATAATAAAAAGGAAAAGTCTATATTTGGTAAATACACAGGCACTTATTTGGACACAAAAATATTGGACACAAAGACAATTATGTTGAGGATGCAGGAGCAAAAGGTCAGAAATTGTCCCTTTATGATCTCTTGGAGAAAAACTGAAAGACATTGTGGCTCAATGGAGAGCACTAGGTTCATAGCTGGCCTCTTTAGTTTTCTTCACATGGGCTCTGAGGCAAGTTGTTGATCTTCTCAGGTCCTGTTTCTTTATCTCGAAATGTGTGAAGAGAGTGGTAGTTGTGGATGTGGAAGGGAGAAGGGTTTCATTAGATGATCATTAAGGTCTTATCTTAATTTAAATTCTGTTATTCCTAACTTGTTCTTGATTGAAGCTACGTGTGATACATTGATATAAGAATATTTATTTCACTTGCCATTAGCATGCCAATTTCTACATTATTTCCAATTAAATCACATCATTTTCAGGATAATAGCAAAATACATTAAAGGAGTAGTAAAAGGCAGGAAGAAAGCAGTAGTTCACTTAGAAATATGAAAGGGCATGTTGACATTTGATTTCAGATTTGTATTTTTAAACTCTAATAGCGGACTCAGTGTCCAAATGGTTGTTTCTGTTTCATTTCTGTTTCAAGACTTAGCCCAACTGTCATCTTGCGAGGGGTTTTCTGGGTACTTTCCTTTCCCACTCACTCAGTCAGTTTCTTTGACCACCCCAAAATAAGTACACATGTACTTTTAATGAATTTTGTATTTATTTATTTGTGGATGTTTCATTTCTCCTAGTTGAATATAAGTTCCTTGCAGACAGGGAATATTTTCTTTGCACCTCTATATCAAGTGCCTGCCACATAGTAGGGAACTGATAAAGTATTTTTTAAATGGAAATGAAATGGCCTTGACCTTTTTGACCATTATTTTATTATTATTGGTTATATTAATTAATTTATTCAGTGAAATACAATTATACACTTTAGTGTAAAAGTGGAGACTAAATAATAATGTAAAAATAAATAAATAAGAAGGTCTACACAAGGAGTATTATTATTTTGGTCCAATGCACACAATTTGCATAAAATGTCACATTCCTTGCTCTGGAATTAGAGAGGAAATGAAGGCCTTAATGTAGTACATTTTTTTCTATATCTTATCCCTCATATCAACAAATCAGCAATGTATTTTCACGGTCACCCAAACCCTTAGTCATTTGGATCATAGTGAAAGATTTCAGCAGTCCAATCCTAAGACATTGCAGGGAAATTCTGCCTCTGAATTGAGAGTACTTCGTGTTTTTAAGAAGGAAAGCTGTGTTATTATAAAATCTACACTTTTGTAGTCAGTTCTGTGTAGGTTGCATGACATATGTCCTCCATATAAACAAATAATTATCACAAAATATCAGTGGTGTATTTTGTTACACATTAAAGGCAGGTTTAGATGTGTTTCATTTCTGACCTTGTAAAAATTCTTTCTCGCTTATGCAATGCTTTTTATACATTGAATACACACACTGCACTGAGGACTCCAGCTGCTTGCACAAAGAAAGCTTTGAGAAAACAAATCTTGTTCAGGTCAGTTGCTCTTTTGGGGGATTCTGTTATTGAATTCTTTAGCAATGGCATGAGGAATGCATGGTATAGCTTATAACATTTTGAACCTGGAATGAGAAAGCACAACACTGTTTTTTTAATTCAAATGCTCCTTGGAAAAAATAATGCTTAGAGCTTTCAAGCTACTTAATGCTTCCAATCAGGTTACAGATTATTAATGCTGTGCAATCCTCATCTTGATTTTGCTGTGATATGACTTGGGTTTAGGTTAATCCTATGTATTTGTAGAAATGAAAATCATGTACCTATTGAGTTGCAAATCCTCAGCTCTCACCTGCAGTATTTACACATCTTAGTCAAATTTTAAACCTAGGATCTTTTAATAATTTTGCTTTCTTTAGGACATGTGTAGTAAATATTTAAATCAAATTAAGGGTAACAGCTAAAAGAAGAAAAAGCATTTAATTTATAACTAGGATGGTATAAGTAAAAGAGTTATTTTCAGAGGACCTGTGTTCTAATTCAGTCTCTACTGTTTCCTGGTTGTATGACCTTGACTAAGTTACCTTACTTTTCTAGGCTTCTAGTCTTTATCTATAAATAAATGTGTTGGCCTAGATGGCCTCTGCTATCTCTTCTACTTCTCAATCAATCTTTGATTCTCTAAAAGGAAGATGAGCATTACAATGTCATTTTTGCTTCGGTGTAGATAGGCCAGGAAAGAAAATGGGCTCAAATTCAATAGTTTTCCTTAACACTGCCTAGAACATAGAGGGTGTTTAAATACCTGACCACTAACTGATGGTGACTCACATACTACTATGAACTTGTAGCTTAATCTTTGCTGAACCAAGTCTTTCAAACTGAAGCTCCACTGGTTATACTTTAAGTCTATTTTCATTTACATTTTAATTACCATATATTTTGTGGGGTTATAAGAAGCAAAATGCAATCATGTAATTCAGGGGTTAAGATTAAAATTCATTTTCTAGGTGAAAACACTTCCAAATCAAGGAAAATTGAATTTTGACAAGATTATATTTCTCATTGCAGATTCCAAAGCAGTCAGCATCACATGCTTACTTTACACAGAGAATCTCCAGGGAGAATTCTTCAGCAGAGGAAGGCAGGGTGAAAAGTCTGTCCACTTCTAGCAAGAAAAAAAAATCTCAATTAGATTTTGCTTAGCCCAATGCAAAAAGGACATATTAGGTTTATATGAAGAAAAGTAAGGCTCATGAACAGCTGTGATTTAGTCTGTAATATAAGTGAAAGGGTTAACATAATTATGATGGAAGTTTGTGGTAAACAGTGTGATACACTTGAATGTGTTTTATTGTTCCTAATCACTGTCACCAATGCTCAGCTTCCACTGTATTTGTTCAGGGGATACACAATGGCCTCATAATGGCTTCAGTGAGCTGGATCATAAACTTGGCCACCAGAGAGGAAGGGCAAGGAGAGAAAAAATATCTTCCTGACCCTGCTGAGTCATTTTGCACACTGTGGTGTTATGTTCATCCCCACTGTGCATATTAAAATTCAGCAAGCCTGGATGATGGGGACAGCAACCAGCAAATTAGCAAAAGACATATATGCTACTAATAAAAAAAACACATTCAAATACATGATACTTTGGAATCTGAAAGATTCTGTGATTCCTTCTAACATAAAACAAATCCAAGGAACAAGCCCTCCAGTGCTTATTAATACTAAGTGTAGTAAAAATAATCTGAGCCAATACCCATGTCAAATTTCTATTTCTAATCAAGACAGCACTATTAGTTTGTTGTAGTGATGTCAAAGTTATGCCATTTAGTATGGCAATAGGAAAAGCTAATGGTCATAATAGGTATCTTTGCCTTTCACCACAAAAACTTTTTCTAGTCATGAAAATTAACAATAATAATTAGCATTTATATAATAACTACTATGTGCCAGTCACTATGTTAAATGCTTTCAAAATATTATCTTATTTGATTTACCCATTTTTATGCTTCTAGGCATTAATTCAATTCAGCAAACATTTATTAAGCCCTATTTTGTGTAATGTCAAAGGTGCTTGGTCATAGTAGGCAGACAGCTTGCTTTAGAGGAGGACCTAAGTTCAAGTTCTGTCACATACACATAGTGGGCATGTGAACCTGAACCAGTCATTTAACATTTCTGTGCCCCCAGCAACATTCTAAAATAATTATGTTGCAGAACTTTTGCTAAGTCACATTGATAGGAGTTTCTTCAATGTACGGTTAATGTAAACACAGGTCTGATACAAAAGAAAAACAAGCAAACAGAAAGAATGCAAGTCAATGTTGTAGATCCCAGAAAAAAATGTTTCTGCCTTCATAGAGCTTATATTCTACCTTAAAATTGAAAGGGAGTGTCTATAATTATAAAAATGGATTAGCTGATTTGAAAATACTAAATATTTCATATGTTAAAGGTGCTGAAGTGATGGTTGAATTAAAAAAAATTGCCACCATGCCTAAGTTAATATCTTTCTTCCTCTGTAGCACCATCACCCATTGGTAAGTTCCAACTAAAATATCTATTTTCAGGAATAGCCCAGACCAGTTATCCTTTATTTTCTGAATTTCTCCAACATATCCTCACATAGGTACTGGAAATCCATAAACAAAAAAGAACTTAGACATCCTGTTTCAGGAATTTATCAAGGAAAACTACCCTGACATTCTAGAAGCAGAAGATAAAATAGATAAAAAATCCCAACTTTTACTGTTGGGATAGAAAATTCAACCTATATAAACTGAGCTTGCAGTCTTAAAATATGGTATCTTTATTTTGAATAAGCTTTTAAGTTTATTTTCTGGGGGATTTTTAAGTCACTCTTTGTAATGCCATGCACAAGCAGCTTCTCAAAAGAATGCTACTATGAACAGCTTTTAAAGCTCTGATTACACAGTATAGTGAACTCTCCATTTATTCCATAACAAACCAAGCCAAACATTCACAACAAATCATGACATAATATTCACACCGTTACACTGTATCACAGAAAATCACAATAGCATGTTCCAAACATTATAACTTGTCATTAGAATGGTCACATAGTTTTCACCAAAGTGGTCACAGTATTTAGAACAAATAACAAAAGAATAATCATCTGGTTTGCCTCCTTACTTAATCATTCAATCATTTCACAATACAAGTCAGTCTTCCACTCATGGGGTAATCATCAGTTAACTTAATCAGTCATGTGTCTAGCAATCAGTCACTATGTATTGTTACTCACTTAATACAGTCATTAGAAAATTACACAAACCTTCCACCCCGTGGTCTCTAGTAAACTTCACTTTCATCACAGAATTCAATATTCAAGGAGAAGTCTTTTCTTCATCTTGACTCAAGGTGGTCTCTCAGATTCCCTGGATTCCCTTCCATGGTCGCAGGTCCTACCTGTATCCACCAAATAGTCACCTGGATTCAGAGGCAGACAGCATTCAGGTCTTTGTCCTGTCCTCCAGGCAGTTCATGCTACACACTGGAGTTCACAGGGTCTAGCACATCTCGAAACTTTCACCACTTCTGTTCCTGGGAACTCAAGGATCAACCAAGCCACAAATAAAGTCTTATCCTGGTCATACTTCTTCAGTCCTCTGACAGTTCAGCTGGCCCTAGGACACAGAAGATATCTCAGCCTTCCTGGTGGCCTTCTTAGCAGCAACTTTAGCCTTCACCAGATTATGGTCTCAAGGAAATCCTTTCTCAGTTCTCAGTCAGCTTCCAGATGCTCACTGAGAGAAACACTCTCTCTCTTCTACCAGGAGCCCACCAGGAGAAAAAAAATTAATTCTGATTTTCTCTCTCTGGGGCTCATCTTATACACACACAAAGCATTGGCTTTCTGTTTCAGCCAACCTCTTCCTATTATGTCAACAAGAAGAGATAGAGTTCACACCCTCTTAGCCACAAAAGTTTGATTAGTTGCTTAGGGCTAAGTACCTGCTTACTTGACATAAAAAGGGGCCTTCAAATTTAATTAATTACCATTATGCTCTTTTTACTAATTAATTTATTTTTAATTTTCAACATTCCCTTCCACAAGATTTTGAGGTCCAAATTTTCTCCCCATCTATCCCCTCCTCCCACTCCAAGATAGCCTGCATTCTGATTATCCCTCCCAGTAATCTGTTCTCCCTTCTATCACTCACCCTCTTCCAAGGGATTTTTTTTTCTTTTCCTTCTTTACACAATTATTTCCAAGAGAGAATGGATTTTATATTTTCTTGAGTGACTTGAAATGTTTTCTTCTTGCTTTAATACTTTTTGTTTGTTGAAAATTTGCTTTCAACGATTGATAATCAAATTATCATACTCAAATAGATCTGGACTCACACAGCTTCAGGAATTCCCTTCAATTTTGCAAATTATAATCCACCCAAGCCACCTTAACCTGTGCAACTCTCATCTCTGTCCACTTCAAATCTCCCCAAAGGGAAGCCTCCACAAAGGGCCTCCACAAGTGCTAGAGGCCACCCTTTTATTCTCCTGCCAGTGAAAATATAAGATTTTAACACGCTAAGAATCCATACATGTTTCTTCTCTATTGCTACATGATCAATACATTTCACCTTTTATGTCATAAAATGGTTTGATGACATTAATCTTTGTCTTTTCTAAGGACCTCTTTATTGGCTATATGTTGCATCTTATTCATACTAAACATTGACCATTCCATCTCTCTCTGT
>CM053594.1:244885441-244913937 GCA_028646575.1 Pseudocheirus occidentalis
ATACACATACATACATATATAGACACACAATGCATATATGTGTATGTATATATGTAAATTATATACATATATATTTATATGTACATATGTGTGTATATGTATAATCAACCATAGGTTAATAGAACGTTTTAAGAGTGAGAACATTAGTGCCACTGGCAGAAAAAATTATTTTAATGTGACCAAAGAGAGGAGGATATTCCTGTACTGAAATTAGTTTATGATAGAAGGTTTCTCAACCTTTCTACCACCCATTATTGAAGTTTCATTTGTATACATTTCTCTACCACAGTGCAATACCAGTAAAATACTTGTATTGAGAATACAGACCTTTTCAGTATTTGGAAGATTGGATGAATAAAAGAATATGATGGCTTCCCCAAAGTGATCCAGTCCACTTTTCTCCTTAGCAACTCTGGGCACTCAGCTTACTGTAGTTTTTCAGGTATACTGCGTATGCATCCAGTGGCACATATTTGTATGTAAGTGTGTTTGTGTGTATATATGTATGTATATGCACAGACATATGTGGTGTGTATTTATACATACATATTTGTGCATGTCATACATATATACAGCTACAGAGAAGTGTGTAATGCCACACACATATCAAGTATATATACACATATATGTGTATTTAAGTATAAATATACACATATAAACTATTGAAAATTCAGTATATACATATACACTTAACATAATATAGAACTAATTACATTATAAGTATGTAATAAAGAACACTATTTGCATGTGTATATATACATTCATATGCATATATATATATCTATATCTATCTGAAAATTTTTATAGTATATACATTTGGAAACATGATAAAAATATCACCTACTTAATCACATTGTCAAAAAATTTTGTAGACCATAGATCTCCCTGTTTTCTGCTTCCTCTGGTGCATATTATCAGAAGGTTCTTGAACAGGGTGGTTTCTATGGTTATATCTTCCAAGGAATCCTGAATGCTCTTGGTATAAGAATAGCAGATACTTTGTTCTAAGGGATCCCATAAGGCAGCTTTTTTGTTTTATTTAGTGAACTGCTTTTTTCAGAATAAAACACACACACACACCCACACACGGCATGAGAGAGCCTCCTGTTTTCTCTACACTCCAAGTAGTTATTAGATGGTAAAGATGTGGGTTATTATTGAATATCACTTGCGAAAGCTTGCTTGGTCCCTATGACTGAAAGAATTCTCTCAATACATGTGTAAATGACCCTCATGTAGATTTTAGAAAGATCTGAGATTTTTGTATTATAAGTAGCTACTAATAATCTCTGTTACCCTTTTAAAAAATTTCCTGGAGGGTAAAAGGCATTATGCATGCTATTGGTGTCTTCTTTGCCTTCTAATATATTGAATATTGGCCCCTCAAAGCTTTTATAATTATACTAACTCCAGGACCTATCCTTTCTATATGTACTTTAAACAAAATACCTGCATTTTATATCTCTATTCCCTTTAGTACTATTATATAGCAGCTATAAATATGTCAGTGACTATGAAATTTGAGTCCAACTTTTGTTATTCCACTGTCCTTCATGGGGGGGAACAGTTTGGTGAAATATCCTTTGTAATTTTTCTTCAATATTTTCTTCTGTTTATATTCCTCCCTTTCTCCATCTCTCCCTCCCTCCCTCAAATTTTCATCCTTGAATGCCATTTGGGATGACTTTTCTCAGTTAAATATCTTGACAAGCTTTCTTTAAACTGGTTTTACCCTCCACTGCTTTTCTTTTCTTTATGAAATAATACTGTTTATAATCATTTATCATTTTTCTTTGTAATTTGCTAAAGACAACTTAGTATTCTAACTCAGTGCTTCCTTCTGGCAGCCGTCTCCCCCTGTTTGACATGTAAGTCAAATATTTGTTGACTGAATTTTTTTTTCTTGACTCTTGGTCTTTTTGTTTTACCAATAAATTTGCATTGGATTAAATTCTGAATGAGACTATTATAATGAGTATCAATGTCATTTTTGTTCTTCATTTTAAAATTTTCAAAAAATTAAAAAAATTCCATTAAAGATACCTTGTTGCTTTTCACCTATTATAGAGTTTCAGATTTTTTTTCTTTCTGGTACAGCATAAATTCTCATCATAGGTCTAAGGAATTGATGGACTTATTTTTCTCATTTCCTCAGGAATAACTCCTATAAAATGACTTTTTTTCTGTTAAAATGCAATCAAATCACCCAATTCTCCCCAATTATTTTTTAAATGTTCATGTAAAAGGGATCTAAGTTTTTTGTGTAATCTATTTTTTTACTTTTTTGTTTTCTTTAAACTTTCCTCTATCTTTCTTTCTATCTTCACCTTTAAAAAAACTGCATTGAATTTGTCAGTAGCATAATATATCTTGATTTGATTTAGAAAATTTTATCAAGTTCTTAATTGAAATTCTCTACCACATTGCCCTCTGCAAAAAATGAAATTATTTTCATGGTACTTTCTGTAAATGATTTCCATTAGTATTGAAATATGTTATGACTAAATGTGTTCTCAAATATTAGTAATAACTTTTAAGCTTACAATAAATTAAATTCTATTGATTCCTTTCTTGCATCCTCAAAGAGTAACTATGAGCCCTCCTATGTTTTAGCAAATGACTTTTATTTCATCATTTTGTCATGGGGCATTGGGAAGAGAGGGATCTCACTATTTAGGTAACAAGATTAAAAGTAAAATTTGTGGATTGCTAATACCTCTGTGAAATACCTACCAGTCCCTAATTTAGTACAATTGAAGCATCCATCAGTCAATAAATCAACAAGTATTTTTTTAAGTGCTGATGAAACAGAAAACAAAAAAAAGTTAAAGCCCTGAGGAAGTTCGTATCCTAATAGAGAAGACTATATGCAATTGAACATGTATATAAGTTATATGAAAATGTAAATGTTTATTAAAGATACTATCAGATAAAAAGTACTGACTGTGAGTGGGTGGGTAGAGAGGGGAATGGAATTGGCAAAATTTGCTGGTAAGATCTTAGCTGGGTCCTAAAGGAAGGTGGAGAAATTAGGAATCAAAAAGGAGAGTACTAAAAATGGAAGACAATAAGAACAAATTCATGGATTAGGAAGTGTCTTGTGTAAGCACCAAGTAGGTATGTGGAGATACATTAGTAGGTGTGTAGAAAAGAGTAAAATTTAAGAAAACTTGGTCATCTGGGGAGATCAGGTTGAGAAAGTCTTTAAATGCGAAACTGAGAATTTTGTATTTCAGAAGTCAGAGGGAACCATTGAAGCTGGTGAAACAAAAGTGTATGCACATACACTATAGCAGATAAACAGGCAAAAGTTTGTGTCCTTATGCAAGAAACTCACCTTAACCTGAGGATATGGTGGGTGTGTTGGAGATGCAGCAAACTGAAAGTTGGGGTCAGGTGGCGAATTTATGTACCTTAAGAACGGGCGTGTTTGAGAACAGCAGAGCCAGATGTAGGAGGGGGCATTCCTAATAAGATCTACATGTGGCAGAAAACTTCTTCTGAGATCATGTTTCCATAGATAGGTTTGAGTGAAGCTTGAGTAGAGGGGTTTCTTTATAAGGACTGCAAACTAGGCAGAGGATCTAAGACAGCAGGAGAGAAATAATTCAAAACCCCCTGCATCGTATTAAGAGTTCATCCAACCAAAAACTGCAGGCCTTATATCTTTGTCACTGAGTTAACTGTAGAAAAGTACAAAGTGTTTTTTATACCTATATGCTTCTATGGGAATTAGGGCCACTTAACCTGAGTTAATTCATTTTCTTTATTGGAGTCCTATCACCTTAACTATAACAATGTACAATAACATAAAACTATGACTATGACATCAACATTATGATGTTTAAACATATGACAGAAAGGTTTTTGAGGGAATGAATTTTATTTTATGAGTTGAATTTGATACACCACATGGAACATCTATCTCAAGATGTCCAAATGGGAATTAATAGGAACTAGAGCAAAGGAGAGAGACTAGGCCTGGATAGATCTGGGAACTATGTGCATATAAAGGAAATATCTCTGATGGTTACTAAGCCTTTGTTTTCTGGTGTTGGGTAACACACTACTTTTTAATTTTTTTTATTTTTGCTTTTTGGAGGGCAGTTGGGGTTAAGTGACTTGCCCGAGGTCACACGGCTAGTTTTTTGTGGTAAGTGTCTGAGGCCGGATTTGAACTCAGGTACTCCTGACTCCAGGGCCGGTGCTCTATTCACTGTGCCACCTAGCCGCCCCAACACACTACTTTTTAAAGCAGCATTTTTCATGGAAGCTAAAATTAGTCAGAAATTTCTATTTCTTGCAATAATTAAAATAACATTATGGACTAAAAAGATGTGTCAATGGGGAATCATAAAATTTTCATGTGAGATAGTTATTTTACATTTATTATCATTTTGTAATATTTATTAATCATCAAGTACAAATAAATGCCCTAGTTTCTAGGAATACGAAGAAAAATAGAAAGTAAAAATACTCCCTGACCTTAGGGAGCTTATATTTTAAATTTAGGGAGCAAGAGGAAATAAAATAGATAAGCCTACTGAATTGAGGCCATTTAAGGAGAAGGACAGAGCTAGATATGAAGAACATCAGGAAAGGGTTCATAAAGGAAGTGACTTATAAACTGAATTTCAAAAGAAGCTAGGGGTTCTAAGAGTTAAATGTGAGTGACTAGTATGAAATATGTTTTGCATGATTGCATATGTATAACTTCTATCAAGTTGCTTGCTTTCTTGAGGATGTGGGAAGGGAAGGAGAAAATTTTGAAACTCAAAATTGTATTTTAAAAATGAATGTTAAAATTAAAAAAAAAGTTAAATGGGAGGAAGGAATGTATTCCTGTGGAGATTAGCCTTTGCAAATGCATGAAAATAGAAAATCCAAAATAGAAAATAGAAGATGGAATGTTTGGTTCAAGTAAAAGCAAGTAGACCAATAATTCAAAAATACAGAACGGGTGAAGTAAAGAATCATGGCATGTAGTTGATTCTTAATAAATATCTTCTTCATCAATTGTTTTGTAAAACACAGAAATACAACATGAAGCCAGATTATCAAAGACTTTAAACATCAAACTGAGGTGCTTGGTTTTTTTTTTTTAGAGACAATAGGGAGCCACTGGACTTCCCTAAGCATAAAAGTGAAAAGATCAAATGTGCTTTAGTTGGATTATTTTGACAACTTTATGAAGAACTGTTTAAGAGGAAAGAGACTAAAAATCACTAGTCAAACTAGGAAACGTTTACAGTATTCCAGGTTATTGGTGATGAGGGCTATTCTATATGTGAATGGAAAGAATGGGACAGGTACAAAATATAATTATGAAATTAGAATCAATAAGATTTGGCTACAGACTACATTGGTGATGGAGCGGAATGCTGAAGCAATCAAATTAAATTTATGGAAAACAGTAGTGATGTCCCCAAAAGAAACATGGAAGTTTGGAGAGGTCATATAAATACTGAGATCTGTTTAGAAGATTTGGAAAGGTATATGACTTTAAGAAGAATTTTGGTAATGCTACACTAGAAATCAAGTATCAGAATAATTAAAACCATTGTCAAAATAATCCACTTAGGTAATACCTAGAATTAAAAATTCTTAGCATTTAAAATCTTTCATAGTATAGCTTCAGACTGTCTTTTTAGATTTTTATTAAAGGATGAATAAAAATACGTTGATTAAGATCTTACTGTTTACCAGGATATTCCTCTTCATCAATGTATGTCCTAGACATGCCATCCTATTTATTTTTTCTTCAATTTAAGTTTCCATCTCCTATGTTTATGCATTTGAACAAGCAGCCTCCTGTATCTGGAATGTATTCACTTTCTATATCAAACTCAGAATTTCTGGCTTCTCTAAAGGTTCAGATATAAGTGTCATTTCTTGTGAAACTAAGGATAATCTTCATAGACTTAATAAATGAACCCATTGGAGCAGATAATATCACCAACAGAGATTGCAAAGCAAAGAAAGAAGACCAAACAGCCACATGACTTATTCGATTCCATACCAATCAAACTAATAGAATTTGTTTTAGAACTAGAAAATATAATGATGAAATATACATGGGAACAAATGAGATCAGCAGTGCCAGATCTCAAATTATACTACAAAGCAATATTGCAGAATCAAAACAATTTGGTATTAATTAAAAATAGATCAATCCATCGATCGGATTAACTACTCAACGTATAGAAGCAACTGGTTCCCTAGTATTTCATAAAAATGAAGTTACTAGCAACTGAGAACATGAGGCACCATTTGACAATTTGGGAGGGAAAATTGGACAATAGTATCCAAGAAGTTAGATATAGACCAGCATCTCATACCTTATACTGAGATAAGCTACAAATCCTCATAAAACCTATGTGTAAATAGTCATATCACAAACAAATTAGAGAAATATAAGATAATATATGTATATATATATGTGTGTGTGTGTGTATGAGTGTGCATATATATATGCATATATGTATAACAGATTTTTTGATAGGAGAAAAGTTTAAGAGCACCTAAGAAATAGAGCCAATATCCGATAAAAAGGATATGTTTATTACACATATTTTTAAAAAAAGTTTCACAATTACATTAAAGGTAAGATTAAAAGGAAAATGACAAGGGCAAAAAATATTTGCAGCAAGTTTGGAAAAGTTCTCTTACTAAACATATACACAAATATATTTATATGTAGATGCATATATGTAAATGAGGAATTGGTTCGCATTTATATGAATAATTCTCCAGTTGATAAATGGTTTAAACATATGAACAAGCAGTTCTCAACTGAAAAATCCAGGATATCTATAATCATATGGAAAATGCCATTAATTCAGTACATTTTTTTTCTTTTTTCTTTTTGGAGGGCAGTTGGGGTTATGTGACTTGCCCAAGATCCCACTGCTAGTTTTTTGCATTAAGTGTCTGAGGCCAGATTTGAACTCAGGTACTCCTGACTCCAGGGCTGGTGCTCTATTCACTGCGCCACCTAGCCACCCCTTAATTCAGTAAATTATTGATGACAGTCGACATGAATCCTCTTCCATGAAGACACTTGCATGTAATGTGGAGAACTGAATAAAATAATAAATACACCTAGGGCTTGAAACACAAAAAAGAAATGTTCTTGAACTAAAGTTTAAAAAAAGACAAAAAATAAACATAATATTTTTTTCAGATGGTGTAGTGTTTCACAGCTAGTAGGTTCTGAATAAACTCACTCATTGAACTTGAATTTTTGATGGTATTTTCCTAAATGTGTTACATTCTTTTTAATTGAACTGATATATCTGTCTCCTACTCCACTGCCCGTCCATATATAAATATATTTCTCTCCACGGCACCTCCCAATAAATTTCTCTGTAGATATACTTAAGCAAAATATCCTATAGATTATATTTCTTTTTGTATTAATTTCAAAAGGATATTTATATTAAAGTAGCATAAACAAAAATAAATTTATCATACATTGTGCATTTATCTGAAAATCATCAAAAGGTCTGTCAAGTAATAAATAAGACTTTCTGATTTGTTTTTTTAATAGCAGTTGTAGATTTTATAGTGTCATCTTTAAGTATGAACTGGCCTGGTTGAGGTAAATTTCTTTCATTTACTGTATTCTTTTGATTGTTTTGTTTTGTCCTGGTGAACTCTATAAATTTTATCTAAACAATTTCTATCACCCCAACCTTCAGAGATTTTCCATTATTTCCAGTAAAATCTCTGTGCAGAAAACTTAATACCGCAAAAGTTCTGACATCATTTGAAACAAGGTATTCAGTCTTTGCAAGATAAATATCACTTAATGTACTTCTGTTATAAACATACAAATATCTTTCCACCTATCAAAAAGGAATTTCTTATCAGTGCAGACAGGCTATATTACCAGAGATTTTCAGCATAGACAGATTTGTATCTCTTACTCTTATACTTTTTCAGGGATAATACAAGAATACAAATCCTAAATATCTCCTTATTTCATGAGATGTAAAAATCCCTCTATGGTACTACAACTTCTCTATACGTTTTCTGCTTTTTGCCTTTTCTTTATTCTATCACTCTGTCATTAGCTGTGAGGAAGTCACTCAAGATGAATATGCCATTTTTTATGTTGAAAAGGCTTCTTTAAAAAAATATTTGAACATATTTTGTTTTGAGTTCACTGTTTGCAAATGTGTCTCTCCAAAACAATCAAAGAGCAATCCTTTATACCAAAAAATAAGAGTAAAGAAATTATAATAAGAAATACATTTAGCAAAATTATCATGTCAAAAAACTTGCATTATATTAAATGATTCATGGGCATAGTTCCCTGTCTCCAAAGAAAAGTGTGTGTTTGATGTCTTCTCACTTCCATTTGAAACCAAGCCTAACCATTCAAATTTTGAAGCATTAAATTTCAATTGTTTCTGCTCATTATTCTTTTGAACTCTAATCTCCCATTTCCTCTTCCTTTCAGACTAATACTGGATAGTCAGTAAGCATGTTTAATTTACAGTGACCACATTATTTTTTCCTCATACTTCTTCCCCCTTCTTGATTTCCCTCTTTCTGTCAAAAGTAATACTGTCCTCCTAGTCATCTATGCTGGAAATCTAGCTAGGTGTCACTACATCTAATCCCTCATATAGAATCTGTTGCCAAGATTTGTGGATTCTACCTTCATAACTATCATATATCTTCCCTTTTCTGTATTGCCACCACCCTGGTGCAGACCTTCATCACCTCATATGTGGACTACTGCAGTAGCCTGTTGGAGGGTTTGTCTTCCTCAAATCTCTCCCAATCCAACCCCACCATTCATTCAGCTACTAAAATCATTTTCCTAAAATACAGGCTTTATGATACCACAACTAGTCCCCTCCACCTTTATATTCAATAAACTGCTGTGACTCCAATTTGCCTACAGGATAAAATACAAAATCCTCTTTCTAGTACTCAAAGCTAATCATAACCCATCACTCCTACCTTCCCAGTCTACTTATACCTTACTTGCTGGCACATACTCTTCAATCCATTGACAGTGGCTTCTTTGCTGTTCCATGAACAAGCACTCTATCTCTTGTCTTTGGACATTTTTTCCATTTCTCTGAAATGCCTACTCTTCCCTCCCTTCTCATTTCTGCCAACTAGTTACCTGTATTCCTTCAAGTCTGTACTAAAATCTCATCTTATATGAGAACCCTTTCCCAACTACTCTTGATTCTACTTATTTCCTCTTTTAATTATCTCCCACTTTTCCCTGTATATAGTTTTTTTGAGGTATGTATTTGTTTGCCTGCTGTTTCCCCCATTAGTTTGTAAGTTCTTTGAGGAAAACGACTATCTTTCATGTCTTTTTTGTCTCCTCAGCCATTAGTACAGCATCTGGCACAAAGTAGTAACGTAATACATTTTCCCAACTGACTTTATTGTTATTGTTCTTTACATTTTCATTGGTGTAATAATCATGGATTTAGTTTTCATGTTGCTGCTTATTTTACTTTGCATCATTTTATATGGTAACTTGCAGAAGAGTATTATTCCATCATATTAATGAACATTGTATTTTAGTCTTTCCTCAATAAATGGTTATCTATTCTGTTTCTATTTCTAGTAAATACAAGAAAAGAATGTTGTTATAAATATGTAGGTATATCTGCAGCCTTTTCTGTCACTGACCTGCTTTACGTATATGCCTAGCAATGGAATTTCTGGGTCAAAGGCAGTAAACATGTTAGATACTTTCTTCACATAGTTCCAATTTGCTTTCCAGAAAGGTTAGAGTAATTTGGAATAGAGTAATAGTGTGTCCCTATTCCCACAATCCCTCCAATATTGACTATTCTCATGTTTTTTTTCTCCTTTGCCAGTTTGATCTGCATGAGGCAAAACCTTTGAGTTGATTTGATTAAGATGACTCCTTACTGTCTTTATACAAAAATTTTACATGGTCATTGGGATTGTGTAATTCATTTAACAATGTCCTATTTCCTTTGAAGCTTTCTTTACAAGAGAATGACTTTTGATTCTTACATATGGCTCTCAGTTGCCTTTATATCTCAGATAACAAGAACAGAGAAATTTGATGCACCAGTGTTACTTCTTCCATAATGCTTTTGACTGCTTCCTCTCTTGACAATCGCATTTCCCCCACATAGAACTGCTTTTTAAAAAATTCAGTAATCACATATCTGTTACATTTAAAAAAATAATCTGTATGGTTATTTTGTTAATAATTCATACCAGTTATAACAGGAGAAGATAATTACTATATCTAATTATTTTTTATACTATGATCTTTAATATTGAGATTATGTTTTTATTTTGAGTTTAATATATGGCTTTAGCCTATGTATAAATCTAATCTCTACCAAAAAACTTTCCAAATTTCCAAGCAGTTTTTGTCACGTTAGAACTTTTTTCCTAGAAAACTCTTTTTAAATTGTCAAAGAATGGACTATTGAGATCATTTCTTTCTGCTTCTTCCTTATTTAGTTTTTTTGTTGAGTTTTTTTCAATTTTTGAACCAGCATCAACATTTTTTAATGATTACACTGAAAATTCTGATAGAACCATGAGATAAAATATAAAATTAAATATGAAACCTGCTATTATCAGACAATTATATTTTTGATCTTTTAAAAATGCAGATGAAACAAACAAAGATCAGGAAAAACTTCCAATAGGACATAGCACATGAATTAAGTCTTACATGTACAAGGTATGAAGTCGTGACTTCATTCATACTTTTTTCCTTTGAGATATTTCCTCCCAATAAATTGGTCTTTCTTTCTTTCCTTCCTTCCTTCCTTCCTTCCTTCCTTCCTTCCTTCCTTCCTTCCTTCCTTCCTTCCTTCCTTCCTTCCTTCCTCCCTTCCTTCTTTCCTTCCTTCCTTCCTTTCTTTCTGTCTTCCTGTCTTTTCTCTGTCTGTCTTTCATACTCTTTTAAGATATGTTTTGGTAGCTTAATTAGTAAAGCACTAAATTTGTAAACTAAGTTAGGTAATAGTGTCATTTTTCTTAGAGTAGCAGGGCATGGACAGCTCTCCAATTATTTATTTTAATCCTTATTTAAGGGGAATTTTAAAAATGTATTTGACATGTATTGAATGTGTGTTCTTAGACTGATTCCTAGATACCTTTATATATTAAAACAATTTTGAAATGATCTTCTCTTATTTCTCTCTTCTGAAATTTACTGTTACCATGTAGAAATGCTATTCATTTCTTTAGGGTTTTTATGACTTGCCCCAGGACTGCAACTTAGGACTGGGACACAGATCTAAGTATGGGCAAAGCAACAGAGTTTGGCCTCAGAGCCAACAAAGAGAACCCTGTAATCTCCTTCTGACCAGTTGTTTGATCTCCTTTCTATCTATGGGCTGAGAGATCCCCAAGAAGCCATACTGCTGCTTCCACTGTCACCACCATTGTGGGACCACTGTTGATTCAGTCATTTCCAAGGTCTGCTCCTAGTTTGCTGGGGATGGGCTGTGCTGGAGGTAGGATTGAGCACAATCCTGTTTCATACACGTGAGATAGACCTTTTCTACTTACCTTCTAATTTATATTTGGCATTTGAGGGTTGAGAAGTCTGGAAACTGCCACAGATGCTGGTGTTTCAGTTCCTTGATGTCAGCTCTACACTTACTATGGCCTGGTCTATGCTGCCATGGCCTTTGATGCACCTATCCCTTAGCCTGGTGCAACAGACCTTTACCCTCAACCATCTAGGTTGTCTTAGGCCAGAAATTTGTTTCATTCTTTCTTTCTGTGGATTCTGCTGCTCTGGAATTTGTTTAGAGACATTTTAACAGATATATGGAGGGATTCAGGAGAGATATCAGGTACACGCCTGCCTTCACTCCACCATCTTGGTTGTGCCCCCCCCCCCCAATATTTGGAATTTTCTTGGCAAAGATAGTGGAAGGATTTGCCATTTCCTTTCCAATTTTTTAACAGATGAGGAAAGTGAGGAAAATCAATTAAAGGAGTTTCCCATGATCAGAAAGTTACTAAGTGAAGCCAGATTTAAACCCAAGTCTTCTTGACTCCAGACCAGGTGCTCTAGATCTTTATCCACTGTGTTACCTAGTGCTTGGCAATTTTAACTTGTGTCTTTTTTTAAATTTTAATTTATTTTCCTCACTCGTAATTATAATTAGGTGAGTAAAATGTTTATCAATTCTGTTACCTGAGAATCAACTTTTAATTTTGTTTTGTGAATATGAAAATAAATATTTTAGTATTCTTATTATCCAATTTGTCACTTTCTATTCTTATTTTTTTATTCTCATTATCTTATTCATATATCTTAAATGCCCCTTTGATATGACATGGTATTAAATAAGCAAAATTATTAAGTTAAAAATTAAAGTTGTCACATGTGGACGAAATTTATTAATTTGCCTATCTTGAATTTTAATAAGATATGGAATCAGGAATCCCTTTGAAGACACTTGTCTACATCAAATAGTGGAAGACATTTAACTATTGTAGAAATGTTTTGGAAGGTCTCTGAAGTTTTGTTTGCTTACTTAATATATGTGTGTGAACATGTGGATGGGTGTGGGTTTTAGGTTTCTTCAAGTATACTGATCTGACCTTAACTTTCTTTGTAATAAGTTCAGTGGTTTTCAGACAACACTCCATATAAAATGAGCATTTAGTGAGTTTTAATGACACACATTCACATGCTCTGTCCACATTATCCTGATTCTGCCCCCTACTGTATTATTATTTTTTTGTTGGGGCCAGAATCTTGACATCATTGGGCTTCAGTTTCTTATCTGTAAAATGAAGGGATGGCTTGGAAGGGTAGATGACCTTTGCAATGTCTTTTAGCTACAAATATATCATACTGTGACCTCAGAATTATAAATGTTGAAATATAATACCTTTATGCATCATGGATCAGCTATGTTCCAGGTACTATGCTAAGTGCAAGGGATTAAAAAAAAAGATAGCTTCTCTTCTCTAAGAGCTTACAATCTAATGATGAAAAAAAACCATAAAAACATATGCAAGATGAGTAGGAAATAAATTAAGGCATTGGAATTAACAGAAATTATGGAAGGTTTCTTGTGGAAGATGGAATTTTAGTTGAAACTTGAAGGAAACAAGGAGGTCAGCAGTCTGAGCAAAGGAGAGAATCATTTCAGTCACAGGAGCCAGGCAGAGAGAACAGTCAGAGCGTAAAAATGGAGTGTCTTGTTTGTCTAATAACTAGGATTTCAGTGTCATTGGATAGAAAAATACATAGTGGGGAAGAAAATGTGATAAGACTTTAAAAGTTGTAGGAGGCTAGGTGACAACAATGTGTAACAGAGCATTTTGCATTTACTCCTGGAAGCATTAGGAAGCCACTGGCATATATTGAGAAGGGATATGACATTTCATTAAAAACAATTTAGTGACTAAATAGAGGAAGGAATGAATTGGGGAGAGACTTGAGGCAGGAGGACCTACTAGTATGGCATTGAGACAATATAGACATGAGCTAACGAAGGCCTCAAATAGAGTGCTGGCATTGTAAGTCCATGATTGACTCTGGTAACAAGGATCTAGATTCCCTAATATCTCAGTAACTATTGACAGTATGAGTTTGATCAATTCATCCATTGAATGAGCAATTTGAGAGATAACACTCTGCATTAGTTACTGTACTAAGTCAGAAAATTTCCTTTTTCCTCTTTGCAGGAAACAGGAGTAGAAAATTGTTGAGTTATTATTGAATTCCCAGTAATTAGTGGACCTCAAATCTTTTAGACTTTGAGATGAAGAAAATATTTCATTATTTATTTTTTCTTTAGTTAAAATACAAATGATTTTATGAATTATATTTCTTGCTTCTTATAATGTTTTTAAAATGTCTTTTAAAAAGGATAACATTGCATTTATACCCTTTCCCCTTTATTCCAGAGAGGAACTAAATTTTGATTTAAAAACTACATTAATAATTTATCATGTCTTCAGGAATCCCTTAGATTTTTGTAATTCTAACTTGAAAAATATGTATACCTTAAGTCAGGCTTCTGCATCTGTTGGATAGAAAGGTATCTTCACACACAATATTATGTATTTTTTCCTCATGTCCAATTAGAAACAGAAAATTGAAAGAACTGTGACCTTATCCTTAGGCATTAACAAGCAGGCAGTGGACTCTCACCTTGTAGAAATGATAAAAGTCAACATTTTCCAACATATGGGCAAGCATATGGGTATTTATTTTGATCTCATCAGAATCAAGAAAAAAATATCTTAAGCACCATTTACTAAAATTTGTAGTAGCAAAGCATCTGTAATTGTGTGATGTTAAAAGGTTGGAATGTAAAACAATTGAGTAACTAAGATTAATTGTCTGTGATATTTGAGCTGGGAGAGTGCCTAGTATATATTTAGTCAGAGGCAGTGTTTACACTATTAATGGGAAATATGCAAAAATTCATGACATATCTTTAGAGATCATATCTTTTAATGAGCTTAGGTCACTAATATCAGACAAGAAAATAAACGTTGTTCATGATATCTGTGACCTTCATTCCTAGACCTCATTTTCAAAACTTCTTTTTTTCTTCTTCTTTCCTGACCTGATATATGTGTAGCTTAGACACCAAGAACTAGGGAGAATGCCTGAGAGAGGATGGGCAGAAGAGACAATTCTGATTCAATCTCTTCTTTTTTCCCCTGTTGTAAGCCATGACTTGTGTTTTTACATTTTGGGGAAAAGCACAGGTAGAGAGGTGACAGATATTCATACATAATGTGCGTCCTGACTCTACCAACCCCTAGACGGATAGGAATAAGATTCCATAGTTTTATGACAGCTCACATAGCTGGAATGGAGAGGTTTCATAGAATTTTTTTTGAGCTGTGAGGGCGTAAGGGCAGAGAAAATCGCTGCTAAGAAAATGTTGGAAACCCCTATATTTTTGGAAGAGAGTATATGTTATACATTTATATCATTCTCTTTGAAAATTGAAATTTTGAAACATCTCATTATTAAAAGTATGCTAGCAAGGGAGGTCTCCCTGCACTGTTTTAAGAAACTAAGAAAAAAAAAAGCTATGGTTTGCCCTCTTCTTTCAACTGGAAAATAGAATCAATAAACCTTACTCTACTGGGGAAAGGGCATGTAAGTCGGTAGGAGCAGGCAATGTACCACTAAAGCCCATGACAAATTGTGGTTATTTCTGCAATGTATTGTGACTCTACACCTATAACAAGAAAACTGTCAATGTAGGTAGTACAATATATCATTAGATTTCATAGCATCTCTATAAAGAACATAAATATTCATAGGTAACCTATAACTTGTACATTGCACAGTAAAATAGTGCATATTCATGGAACATGGGAAAAATTGTGAACATTTATGGATCATTTAATTTTGTAATTAAACCAAAGCAATTAATGCATATTTCACATGAGGGAAATATGAATTGTGTCTGCATTGAATGCTCTATTAAGAAGAAATATTTTTTCCTGCCCAAATATTTTTTCCAAATTAATCAATTTTTTTTCAAAATGACTTTAGCTCACTGATGATGGGTTTTTATACTTTATATTTAATCTAGGAAAAATGATATCATGTTGACAAAGTGATATTTTCAGTATAAAAGGCAGTTATTATTCTTGATTCTCAGAATGAACACTTTTAGTTTGATTTTATGCACTAAAATGTGCATTTTCATCTTGCTTGTCACGTAATTCACTAGCCTGACAGCTCAAAGTGTTAGTTCTTTTGAAACACTGTTACAATTAATGTTTCCTCCCCCATACCTGCTAAAAAACTCTTCCTTCCTTCCTTCTTTCTCTTTTTCTTTTTTCTTCTTTCCTTCCTACCTTCCTTACTTCCTTCCTTCCTTCTTTCCTTCCTTCCTTCCTTCCTTCCTTCCTTCCTTCCTTTCTTCCTTCCTTCCTTCCTTCCTCCCTCACTCCTTTCCTTCCTCCCGTCCTCTAAAGTATACTATAAATTATAGTGCCAATTTTAATTAATATTATGTAGACAATAAACTGCACTGAAGACTGCCACTCAATTAATGTGCCTCTGCTTACACTGTAAAAAAAAAGGAGCTACTAAAAAGGTGGCCAGCCTACACACTCTGAGACCTTTTATGGCAGGCCTACTAAATCATTGTCATTTAAGGATGTAATTAGCCTATCTCATTAGCTAATGAAGGTAATTACCATTAAAATCTTTCCCAATTTATGATTTCCTCCTTTATCACAACTCAACAACCCAATCATTTCAGGGCAATAGCAAAATTAGCTCACAAATGACCCTTGCATTAATGACTCAACAGCACCTTGTAACAAGGAGCAAAGGGTTATTTATTCATTAAAGAACTAATTATATTATGCAGTGTAGATGTGTTGGTGATGACTTTCACAGCAATTCAGCCAAAATGCGCTGTATTAAGTTTTCAACATTATCACTGTCCTGACACAGAAATAATATTTACTCCAGTAGAAACCCCTAGGAGCACAAGCATAGATTCTCACTGATATTCTGCTTGGAAGTACATAATGATAGCTGTGTTGAGAACTAAAAATATTAATATGAAAGATGATTTAATTTCAGATTTTAATTTGGACATCTATGTGTTTTGTAGTAGAAGTTTGATAAGCCAAGGATTTTTTTCTTCCATCATATTTCAATATGCATTTAACACTATATTTTCTAAAAGGTGTCATTTATCTTCTGAGATACTTGCTATTATGGGTTTCCCTACTTTTAAGAATACACATGCATACTTACACTCACACATATGTGTGTGCATCTATTTATACACATATATGTGGGTGTATTAATTTCTCACCATAACATTTCTAAAAATTAAATTTTGATTACCATTAATTGAAGATACCTCAATTTACAGAGGAACCTAAAGATATTAGAATTTAGAGCTTGAAGAGGACCAAAAAATCATTGATCAGAATACTGTCATTTTGAAGATGAGGAAACTGAGCTCTTAAGATTGAATAAGTCATCAAAATCATAAGGTACATTAAGTGACAACTCAAGATTTTAACCCTGATCTCTATAAAATACAAAGTCCTTTCTACTAATCCACCAATACATAAAACATGGCCAAATTTATAAAAGGTCATTTACACAAGGAAGCATGTTATAAAAAAGTTTTACTGTATTAAATTTTCTCAAAGGAATATGAGATAAGTTTAATAATAAGTATGCAGTATAAAACTTAAATTTGTGGGAATTCTATGAACTTGAGGTCATATGTGACCTTCTAGGTCCTTGTTTGCTGTCATTTTTGCATTTATATTAAGCATATTTTCACATTATTCATGTTGTAAAGAAGAATTAGAACCAACAAGAGGACACATGAGAAATAAGTAACAAAACAAACAAAAAGAGAGCAAATAGGATGCTTCAATTTGCATTCAGACTCCATAGTTCTTTTTCTAGATGTAGACAGCATTTTCCCTCATGAGTCTTTTGGAATTATCTTAGATGGTTGCATTGCTGAGAAAAGTGAAGTCTATCAAAGTTAGTCATCACACTATGTAACTGCCACTGTGTACAATGTTCTCCTGGCTAGACTGACTTCACTCACCACCAGTTTATATAAATCAAGGTTTCTCTGAAGTCTGCTTGTTCAATATTTCTTATAGCACAATAGTTTTCCATTACTTTCATATACCAGACATTCCCCAAGCAATGGATATTCCCTCAAATTCCAATTCTTTGCCACCACAGAAAGAGCTTCTATACTTTTGTACATGTATGCCTTTCCCAATTTTTAGGATCTTTTTGCAATACAGACCTAGAAGTGGTATTGCTGAGTCAAAGAATATGTACAATTTTATAAAACTTTGGGAATAGTTCCAAATAGCTTTTCAGAATGATTGGATCAGTTCAGACCTCCACTAGCAATGCATTACTACCACAATTTTCCCTCATCTTCTCCAATGTTTTTCATTTTCTTGTTTTGTTATGTTATCTAATATTATAGATGTGAAGTGGTATGTCAGAGTTATTTTCATTTGCATTTCTACAATCAATAGCAATTTGGAGCATTGTTAATAAGGCTACAGGTAGCTTTAATTTCTTCATCTGAAAAGCTGCCTGTTCATATCCTTTGAACATTTATAAATTGGGAAAGAACTTGTATTCTTTCAAATTTGACTTAGTACTGTATTTTAATTTTTAGAACCTATATTTTAGAAATGAGGCCTTTATCACAGACATTAGCTATAAAAAATGTTTCCCAGCTTTACGCTTTTTGTCTAATCTTGGTTGTATTGGCTTTGTTGGTGTAAAAACCTCTTAATCCTGTGTAATCAAAATCATCCGTTTTGCACTTCATAATGCTCTCTATCTCTTGTTTTGTCATAAATTCTTCCCTTCTCCATAGATGAGACAGGTAAACTATTTCTTGCTCTACTAGTTTGCTTATAGTATCAGCCTTTATATATAAATTATGTACCCATTTTAACTTTTTCTTAGTGTATGGTGTAAGATGTTGGTCTATGCCTAGTTTCTGCCATATATTTTCCATTTTCTTAGCAGTTTTTTTAAATGGTTAGTTGGATTCATCTAACAGCAGGTTACTACAGTCATTGAGTGCTGTGCCTTGTGTATCTAACCCATTCTACTTATCCACTGCTCTATTTCTTAGCCAGTACCAAGTAGTTTTGATGATTGCTGCTTTATAACACAATTTAAGATATGGTATAGCTAGGCCACCTTTCCTTGCATTTGTTTTTCATTAATTCTCTTGATATTATGGAATTTTGTTCTTATAGATGATTTTTGTTATTATTTTGTCTAGCTCTATAAAATAACTTTTTGTAGTTTGATTAATATGGAATGGAGTAAATTGATTAATTTTGGTAGAACTGTTTTGTTTTATTTTATTGTATTAGTTTGGCCTACTCATGAACCACTAATATTTTTTTCCAATTACTTTGATCTGATTTTACTTGTGTGGAAAATGTTTTGTTATTGTGTTGGGTATAGCCTTTTGACTGAGTCAAAATTTGACACAACAAATCCTTTTATTAGGGAAATCTGTACTGTGAAGTTTGGCTTCAGTCAAAAGGCCATACTTGAGGAAGTAGAGGGCTACATGTGGCCTTGATGGCACAAACTCCCTTCTCTTGTAGCAGATTTTTAAAGTTATGGAGGAATAAAGAAAGAATAATGTTTCTCCAAATTAAAATAATACCTTTTCAATCTAATGTATCATGTTTTATCTATTATATCATTCTCTTTATGTAGCTTATTTGTAATTATATCCAGTGCAATAATTTTATAAAATAAAATATTCAGAATGTGCACTTTCTAACCTCATTACACATAAATATATCTGGATACTTCCCCCCACCTCTTTGCATCATTGCAAAGAATAGGCACTTCTTTAGACTCCTTCATTGTCCAGTCATGAAGACATGAAGAAAGGGAAATCAATTTTACCAGTTGTATTGAGACTAGATACATTTTCATAGATACTCATTGATAGTTATTGATAAATGACTCATCATGGTATCTACTCCCACTAAAGCCCAGAATCCCCGGCTTTTACTTTAATACCCATCTCCTTATTCCTTTCAGATGTCTGAAAGCCTTACCAGTTACTCATGCTTTCTTATTGTTTGCAGAGTTTATAATTCCCCTGGGCTGTTGTTTTTTATTCCTGGTTCTTGGGACACAGTAACCTCCATATTCCAGAACAAATTCTCCACAACCTTCCTGATTATCTCATCTCCTTTACCCTTGTGGTCCCATCCTTTCTCCTATATGCATACAACCCAATTGATTGAAAAAAAATAGAGAAATAAAAGGGGGAAATACTTGGGCTCTTAAATCCTTTTCTCCAGATATAAAAGTAGAGGAGGTTAATACCTCTATAGACCCTATATTTCATTATTTATTTTTAGAAGAATTCTGTATTTCTGTCTCTAATTTCTGATTTTATTTAAATTGCAAATCTACCATTGTCATGTTATGGTTATTTGAACATGAGTTAGGTCCCTAGAGTTTCCTAACTAGAATTTTAGCATGTAATAAGAAAAAAAACATTCAACAATTTTTTAATTAGATGCATTTGTCTGCTGGAAAGAACTCTTGCATATGGATAAATATGCAAGATAAATAATAGATGCATTTAAAAATGAAAACTTGTCATTGCCATTGCTTCAAATTAAAATTTTATAAATAAGGATTGACTATTTTGAAATAGTTCACAAACTATTATTGAGTGAAAAGGAATGAAAATATATCAATGATATCAGATTCATTATTTAGAATCAGTAATGTTTTTCATTTAAAGAGCTTTAGTATAATATTATTGTCACTTATCAAATTATATGATTATTTGAACCTTGAAAATAACGGTCTCTATACATTGCTAGTGAAATTAGCACTAGGCTTATGACTGGAAGATTTGTGTTCAGCAGGAGACTCTGTAACTGTGATTAAAGGTGGAGAGTAGGGTGTCTTGTGAGTCAGAGGCACTGGGTTAAATCTTTCCTTTGACACATATTTACCAGAGTAGGTGAGTCACTTAATTTCCTTGAGTTTCATTTTCCTTCATTGAGAGGCAGTATAATATAGTGAATAACTAGCTCAACATGGAGACTGGAAGAATTGGGGTGGATTTTTACCTCAATTATTTACTATTTGGATGGCCTTGAGTGAATTATTTATGCTCATTTTTGTTTCTCATTTTCATTATTTGTACTATGAGAAGGTTTGATACAGTGTCCTGTAAGATCCTGGAAAATGGGATAAGGAAGATAATGACAAAAAAAGGGGAAGCATGTGTGTGATGCATTCAAATAATAGAAAGTATTAATATAAAGGAAGAAAGAAAGCAAGGCATGATGGGTACAGATGCAACCTTGAAATCATGAATATGTGTGTTCAAATATTGCCTTTTCCACTTGCTGGTTGCATCACCCTAAGCAAGTACTTTGCACTGCTCTAGATAACTCTCTATGGCTGCCAGTTGCAAAAGACCTTTCAATTTGTATTTAATAGAAGGATTTTCCTCTTTGGGAATGCCCTATTACTGTCAAAATCCATTGCTAAAAAAAAAAAGAATAGTATAACTTGTGGCTGGTCTCTACTTGATCAAGAAGTCTTTAAGTTCTTCTTATTCCTCTTCTGTTTTCTGTGAATTTATGTTCTTATTGATATTATTCCCTCCAGTGGTACAATTTACAACTAATTTCTGCACTCTACTCCAATGTTATTCTGATCGATATTCTCTGGCAAATTTTTCATGGGAGTCCTATGTACTATAACACATAGAAGTCTTCCTCTATTAACATTTCAAAGATATCAACAAAACATGCAGATGATACATTTATTATCCTTTGCTCTCACTGCATAAAAAGAACATTTCCTTTTTCCTTTGTGCATTTATTTGGTAATATAATTTATGCCAATTCTTCTGCGTAGTTTTCTTTTGCAATATGTTTCAGCATACTCCAATTCACCACATATTTTTCCATTGTCCTTTGAGTGCATATTCATTTTATTCTTAAATAATATGTTTTACAAACAACAAAAAGTAACATAACATAATATTACAAACAAGCAACATAATCCAAAAGAATACTGATATTGAAAAAAACTGACTTTTTTGGGGAAAACTTTATGATCTTTAAAAGCACCCTGCATTTCCTGAAAATAATCAAACACCCTCTCCTGTTCAATTATTGGATCAACTCAATTTCTGTAATATTTCTCCAAGACACATGAAATGATAGATCCATTTGACTGACAATTTGACTTCATAGCATCTTCTAGCAGAGGCTGCCAAAATTAGTAATACCACACTGTGGGGAATACAGGAATGATACAGAAGTATAGTAGTAGACTTGGCATACTTGGGATAATTGGGAGTCATTGAATAAAAATTAGGGGCATAGTGGAAGCATAGAGAAAGAAAAGAAAAGAAGAAAATTTGAAAAAAAAACATTGGTGCATGTTTCATCTGTTGTGTGATAGGATTTCCAAAACACTGTTTTCCAAATAAACACACAAAATGCCAGTTATAACCTATCGGTTCAGATCTTGCATCAATAATGCAATATTCACAACACCCACAGTAGTTATGAATATGCTGGTATAGTTGTGAATCACAAAATGTAGCAAACTCTCCACATGGAGGGCAGAACCAAAGCCTTTATCCAAATACCTGAAAACCAAGTCCAAGAACCAGAAAGCCAAAGTCATTACAGTAGTCAAGAAGTTGATGCACATGGTTAATGCAGTGAACACTGGCTTTCTCAAGCCTTCACAATAGAACAGGTTCCCTCAAGCAGGCATCCCTCTCTCACTCAGGATACCTCCTCAACCTGGTTCTTGGAAGTTCTTGGTAAAAGTTGCAGAAGGAGGATCTCAGCAAAAAGGTGCTCAGCTCCAGGTGGTGAATGAGAGAAAATCTGACTGTCTTGCTGGTTCTCTTCCTTATATACAGTATAACTCCTCCCTGTTCTGCCCCTTCCTGTTAAGGTGTTAACTTGAAGTAAGATGCTAAGCACCTATTTAATAAGTGCTTAACTTGAAGTAAGGTGCTAAGTGCCTGTTTGCTAAGTGCTAATACAAAGGGGCATGGAAGATCTTCAGATTCCATTAAGGTTACAGACCCATCAACAGGTCTTAACAAGGAAGTGTTCGCAGGTGAGCATATTGTGCTTTGTCTGGAAGTCCAGCATGTATTGACAGGAATTCTATGCATGTAATGACTTGTTATAATATAATACCATATGGTTCTATAACATGATATTGAGTCATCAAAATTTCAATGTTGGGAAAAAATCCCATAAATTTACAATAAATTATCAAATTTAAGGTGAATTATTTAAATATATATATATATATATATTTGAAATGACACAATTTAAAGAAAATTCTTTAAATGGTTAAAGAAAGTAGATTTATAAAGCAAGGTGGTGCTGAATAATTCTTTAAAGGGGCCAGTAGGCCAAAGAATTCTGGGAAGCTCTATTTTAGAGTCTCAGCAATGGACAGTTTCCACCTATTTCTCTTTTTCTGAGTGACTAGTTAGACCAAATTCTTTTTGGGAATTTTCACTCTCATTCAGGAGGCTCGGGAATGCTTCAGAGCATGAGGCAATCAGCATGATGCCACATAGAAACAGTAAAACTGGAGGACTTTATCGTCTATATTGAATCATTCTTCTATTTGCATTTTGCATTGGATGTTCTCCATGGCAGAAATAGACACTTTGGGTGAGCACACATCCCACTGTTTATGTCTGCTATGCTATTTGTGTCTAGTATTTATTATTTATTTATGCTATTTATGTTTATGTCTATTGTGCTACCTTCCAAGGAATCTATTAACATTTTAACATGTGCAAGGAAAACTAATTATATTCAATGAAATTCTTTGTATTAGCACTTTGTTTTACCTAATTATTATTTTTATAGTTGAAACAATTAGCAAAATGTGATTGTATATAAACTCAGTAACATATAAATGTAATTTCAGGATAATATCACTCAGAAATACATTCACATACATTTATCTGTTGTTGTTTCAGTCAAATTGTTCTCATCAATATCAAGTGCTAATGAGAGGTATATAGACCAGTACTTATTACCATTTTCAGAATTATCTTTTTCTTGGTGTTGATAATGATCATGACTTTCCCATTCATCCATTCCTCTTTACAGTATAAATTCGTTAAAATTTTCAGAATTGTGCCTCTTCTACTACAGTTCTTCTCTGTATATTTTTGTTTTACTTTTGTATAACATATTCCTATTTTTGTTAACTTTAGAGATATTTCAAATTTTGCTGCACATTAGTGACTGAAAATCTCATTATTTCACTCCAATTGATGGATATGACAGTTTGCTGTAGTAGTATTTACAGAGATTTTCCATTATTAAGCTTCCCTATCTTCCTTCCAGCTTCATGCTTTATTTATTTATTTGTTTTTTGATCTGGTTTAAGTTAGTCTTGTAAAATTTTTTTTAAAATTCTTTCTTTATGACTTTTATTGTCTAGAAAATGCTGCTTATGGGGTAGCTGGGTGGCACACTGAATTGAGCACTGGCCCTGTAGTCATTCACTTGCCGTGTAATCTTGGGCAAGTCACTTAACCCCAATTGCCCTGCCTTCTCCCTCTGGAAAGCAAAAAAAAGTGTAACTCATGCTGGTATGCATTAGTCTTTCAAAAAGATTTTGCCGAGAAGTTAGTATGATATCCTAGTGTTGCTTGGCTACCTTGTCTTTCATTATCAAGATCAAAAGTTGGCTAGTTGACAAAATTTCTAGATTCTTTTGTTTTTCTCCTTGTACCAATTATATTAAATCCTTTAGTCTTACTAATAATGACAACAATCTATTCTGTGTTGATTTATGTTCTTTTATTTATTTCACATTTTTTATTATTCACATTTTGCTTAAATAGGTCAGATTAAGTTATTTTAATTTCAAACCAAATGTTTATTTCTATTTCTTCTTATAAATTGATCCTGGTTTTAACCTTTGCTCTCACATTTGAATAGCCTTTCTCAGAAGTGGAAAACCTGTGGCCTCAAGGCTACATGTGGCCCTCTAGGTCCTCAAGTGCAGTCCTTTCACTGAATCCAAACTTGACACAACAAATCCCCTTAATAAAAGAATTTGTTCTACAAAATTGGAACTCAGTCAAAAGGCTAAAACCAAGAAACTTGAAGGCCACATGTGACCTTGAGCCTCCCGGTTCCCAACTCTGGGTGTATTTTATACTCAGTGATTTTTAGCTTCTCCTGTACCAGTAAAAACAAATAAACAAACAAACAAATATTTCATGTATCTTAGATAAATTCTATTTTTTATGCTTTCTGAGTGTATTTCCTTCTCACTTGCCAAAAGAAAATATTAATTTTATTAGATAAAGTTGATAAAACATTTAAGCCCTTACTGTGTGTCAAAGAGTGTTCTAAAGTTTGGAAACATGGAAAGAGAAAAACAAAAAAATTCTTATTCTCAACATGTTCACATTGAATATATCACTTGAATGGGAGGTAGAAACTGGGGTGGGGGCACCTAGGTAGGGTCAAAGTAGCTGGTATAGATAGTTATTTGGAAGGGAAGTGAGCCTTAGGACTGTGATATCAAATGATTCAGCAATTGCAGATATTAAAGTATGTTAATTTCATTGGGAGGGTCAGAACTGCAATTAGGGTAGGGAGAGCAAAAGGAGGCTCTAGTGTACATTTTTTTAGTAGATAGAAAGAACTAGGATAATCATAAAGGTAGAAAGAATTATGTTAAATTTGTGTTAAATTATGTTAAAATATGGAACTATTATACTATATGACTTCTTTTCCCCAGAATCAACTATCCAGATAATCTGTTCTTATTTACTCTCTACCCCTCATTTGGGAGCTTTCTTCTTGGAAGAAGGGGAGAAAGTATCTTAAGGTCCCTCTATGTTGAACCCCAACCCCCAACCCATCTCAACCTGATGTACCTTTCAAGTACTCTTATGTATTCAGTCTATTTGCCTCATGTGTTTAAAATACTAATTTTGTCTCTGAGTCTCACTGAGTTCTCATAGAATTACTCTACCATCTTATACTGTGCAGTAGAGGTTAGTGTATATGCTAGGGTTTGGTTTGGTGTGATCTTCTGTACAAATGTTTGTCAAGACTATTGAAAAATTTGAAACTCAAGTATCTAATAAAATAATATTTTTCATATTTTTGAACGTGAAATACAGCTAAAGCAACATCTAGAAGTCTATATTTGATTAAAAATGCATTTGGTTCCTTCAAAGCATTTTCCATATAAGTCATGATAATTTAAAAACAAATCTATGAAAAAATAATTCTGCTACTGTTAAAGGGCAGGTGTGAGCTATTTGAGTTTTATGGATACACAAACATGACATTTGTCTCTTTTTTTGTTGTTTCACAGAAGACATAGTCTATGTTGGATCAAATTTCCTATGGCCATTCCAAACTCTTAAAGATAATAACTGCTCTAATCCTTTGCTTTAAAGATTTAAAGAATTTATATAATCTCTGAACCTTGTGGATTGAATAGATGTCTAATTCAAAGAGCAGTGAGACTTTTGCATTCAGCATCCATGGCCTTGACTATTGGTAGGACAAAAGTAATAACTTAGAATGCTATATTTTATTATTTTTTTACATATTTTTCAGTATTTTTGTTGATGCATGTCATCAATTCCTATCTTCAATTCTTCCTAAGCAGCCTGAGAATAGAATATTATGCTCATCCCCTTTCTATTTAGTGAAATATAATTATTTTACTAGTACTTAACAATAGTGTTAAATGTACACTAATTTTCTTCTGTTATGTTTCTCTAATCATGATGCTGATTTTTCTTTAATGCCAATTGTCCTATACAGATGTCTTCAAAAGCAAACGTACAATATTCTTCCACTGAGTGACAAAGGAACTTGAATATATATTTGTTTTGCTGTACATGACCAGATAGTATATAACAGCATCAAACAAAACAACATTAACAATATTTGCTTTTTCTGAAAAGTAATTGTTTTTATTAAAAATTCAGGTTAGCACCAAATAACTCAGCTCCACTCTAAAACTCCCAGGGAGTGCTTTATGAATTCTAGTCATTGATTTGTGAAAGTCATATGTTGACTGCTTACTAATGAGAAGCTGTTGTGCTGTAACATGGATTGAATCATTTTAAAGTTGCACCAACTGTGTGTTGGAATATGTATTTGCTCATGGGGAAAATGATTAAGCACAACTGAAATTATTTGAATCTACTAAAAAAACCCCAAGATATCATGTGAATACTCTTTTCATCAGTGTTTTATCTGGCAACTATCTAGTAACTTGTTTTATTTTTAATTGAGTTGAACATTAATCACGAGCTAGTATAATACATATTTTTGTTTTCTTGTCTTTCCAAAGTGTGACACATAACTTCAGTAATGAAAGGATGAGACACAGATAAACAGACAGACAGACACAGAGAGTCAGAGATACAGGGACAAAAAGACAGACCTGTCTCAAAATTCTAGGAGGTACCATGATATAGATAAAAGACTATGGATGATAGATTAGGAAGAAATGAGTTTGAGTCTATTTTAGAGCCTTATTATTAGCTGTGTGGCCAATTTTGATGTTCTGCACCTCAGTTTTCTCATGTGTGGAAAAAAGAATTTTCATTCTTTGCCTCACAAAATTTTTGCTGACTCAGATGTTTTCAGTAATTGAGAAGCTTGAAGAAGGTAAGTGCTTCATTCATCTCTGTGTATCTCTTGAAGACTGTCTACCAAGCTATAGAGAACTTGAGGTTTGCCTCAGTGGAGGAAGCACTGATACCATTGAAATTATAGGTCCTTTTGTTTTGCAGTTACTATGATTATCATCTTTTTTATTGTGCAGCAAGGTTTACTTGAGCAGGGGAAACAATTTGTACAGGAATCTCTCCATGAGTTCCACAAATGGACCAATAGCTAATCATGTTTAGGACACTTCCCTATTAGACTTTTTCTAGGCAAGTTATATAATTATAAGTACTGAAAGATAGCAGTATTATTGATGTATGATACACTGGCTGTGATGGCATAGTAACAGTGTGATTCCTTCATTTTTTCTACCCCTTCCACACTTCTGGTACTTAATTGTCTACCCTTAAAAAGAGTCTATTGCAACTACTGATGTCTGCTGGCATCCTCCTCTATATACTCTTCTTCTCTAACGATTACTAAGGAAAATTTCCAATTAAAATACAATTGTAATTGAAGTGATGCAATGCAATTTTTTTCTGGCTTGTGACTTTTCATTTAAATCTATTATCTACCAAATTGAAAAAAGATTAGTCAAATACTTTTGGTTGTATGTGTCTCTATCAAAATGTGTATTTTACCAATTGGTAATTTACCAATGTGTATTCTGTTTTTTTCTATTTAGGGCTTATTTTTTTAATTTAGTTTTTATTTGTTTTCTTGTTTACATTATTCATTTTCATTACGTTTTGGAATTACAAATTTTCTCCCTGTCTTGCCCCGGCCCCAACCCTAAAACAGCAATCCCACTGTAAAGCCCCTCCCCTGCTCTGCTCTCTTATTTTCTGGTAGGGCAGGGAGGGCCTCCCTATCCCAGCCCCTGTATATCTTAATTCCTAGTTGCAGGTCTTGCAGAACTTTAAATTCTAGATTCTTTCAATTCCTCCCTTGTCACTTTCCCCCACTGGAAGGACACTCAGTTCAATATAGGCTATGGATGTGTGACTATACAGGACATCTTCATAGTGGACATATTGTGACAGTGATCGTACGTCTCTCCTTCCTATCCCTCCCCCCCACTTGTTCTGTTCTCTGCCCTATCCCTGTCCATTTACTGAAGTGTGTGCTTCCAGCATCCCTCCCCCAGACCCTACCCTCCCCTCCATCATCCCCCCTCTCATCCCCATGCCCCCTACTCTCCTGTGTGGCATGATGTGAGTTTAGAGTTTATGCAACTTCTTCCCTAAGCCAAATTCAATGAGAGTAATTGAAAGTAAAAGTGT
>CM053594.1:244914437-244936292 GCA_028646575.1 Pseudocheirus occidentalis
ATCATCTCACCTTTCATCCCCATGCCCCCTATGTTCTTGTGTGGCATGATGCCCAGTTTAGAGTTTATGCCATTTCTTCCCTAAACCAGATTTGATGAGAGTAAATGAAAGTAAATTTGTAACAGTTATCCCTTGCCTCTTCCACACGGGATGATTAACCCCATTTTGTCTCTCCCTGTCTCCTCTCATTCTAGTCCTCTCCCACCTCAGAATTTGCCTTTTAAAGTATCATCCCTTCATATTCAATTGATCCTATGCCCTCTATATATCCATATATACACATGCTCAGATGTGTATTCATATGCATATATAGCCTCCTATATAGAAATATATAGAAAGGGATACATACATATCCCTTCACCTATCCTCATACTAAGAAAAATTTCGTAAGTTACTATTATTGTTTTTCCATATTGCATGTAAATAATTCAAATTTGATAAGTTCCTTATGATTTCTTTCCCATGTTTACCTTCTCATGCTACTAGTGTTTGATTGTCAAATTTTCTGTTCAGTTCTGTTTTTTTTTTTTTTTTTAACAAGAATGCTTGATAGTCCTCCACCTCATTGAATGACCATATTTTCCCCTGGAATAATATGCTCAATTTTGCTGGGCAGTTGATTCTTGGTTTTAGTCCCAGCTCCCTCAATCTTTGAAGTATTATATTCCAGGCCCTTCGATCCCTCAGTGTAGAAGCTGCCAGATCTTGGGTTATCCTTCCGCAGTATTCAAATGGTTTTCACTTGGAGGCCTGTAATATTTTCTCCTTTAATTGGGTATTCTGGAACCTGGCAATAACATTTCTAGGAGTTTTCTTTTGGGGATCTCTATGAAGAGGTGATTGATGAATTCTTTCAAGGTCTATTTTGCCCTCTGACTCTAAAACATCAGGGCAATTTTTTTGAGAATTTCTTGAAGGATGTTTCCAAGTTCTTTTTCTGGTCATGAGTTTCAGGTAGACCAATAATTTTCAAATTGTCTCTCCTTGATCAATTTTCCAGGACAGCGTTTTTTTTTCAAGGATATATTTTACATTGCTTTCTATTTTTTCATTTCTGTGTAACTGTTTAATAGTGTCTTGGTTTCTCATGAATTCATTAGCTTCCCCTTGCTCCACTCTAATTCTGAAGGAAATATTCTCTTCAGAATGCTTTTGAGATTCTTTTTCCATCTGGCAAATTAAACTTTTTAAGGCATTCTTCTCCTCACTGGCTTTATGGGCCTCTTTTGCCATTTGGGTTAATCTATTTTTTAACATGTTGTTTTCTTCAGTCAGGTTTTTGACTCTCTTTTCCTTATTTTCTTGCATCATTCTCATTTCTCTTCCCAATTTTTCCTCCTCTTCTCATATTTGTTTCTGAAAGTCCTTTTTCAGATTATCTATAGCTTCTAGGAATTCTTCAAGTGTCTTGAAAGTATTTGGTGTGGGAGTTCTGACTGTGTAGCCTTCCTCCAATTCCATGCTTTGATCCTTTTTAACCACAAAAAAGGATTCTAGAATTTTACTGCTGTTCTTATTTTGCTCCCTTTTCCTCGTGTTGGCCAGTCAATTAATTGGTTGGTCTTTTTTAGCTTTGTGAAACTCTGCTTTGAGGGGGGAAAGCCCTGTTCCAAATCACTGAGGTTTTCCCAGATGCCAGAGCTATTAGGGGTGTGTTGCAAGTCCTCCCAGCTTTGGCTTGCTGAGCACTCCCCAGGACCACCACCCAAGACCACGATCCAGATCCAGGCTGCTCAACACAAGAGCACTTGGCCCTTATCAATCCACTCAGCCCCCCCTGCCAGATCCACAAGCCAGGGGATGTGAAGCAGTTCCTGCCCTTCCACCACTGCTTCCTTGCCCTGGGGGTCGAATGGCCAAACTGCTTTTCCTCTGCCAAATTTAGCTTGAAAGCTTCACTCACTTTCATTGACCTCTAATCCTGGCTCAGTAGATGTGAAGATTGCTCCAGGTGTTTCAGATTTTCTCTGAAGTAGAATCACACCGTGGCTTGGGAGGCTCGGCTTCTCCACATCTCCCTGGAGCCTGTCCACATGGCAGTTTCAGGCTGTGCTTGTCTTGGCTCCTGGCCTACAGGCCTGAGGGATGAGCCCCTCCTGCTTAGTTGCCTTTCTCTAATCTCTATTTTTCACACCTTGGTAGATGTGGAGTTGCTGGAGCTGTAAATCTTCTCTCTTGTAGACTGGCTGTGGCTCAGCTCAGCTTGCCTAGGCTCAGCTGGGCTCCTCCTGACTGCCCTGTGGCCTGGCCACGTTTTGATTTTAGGCTGCCAGGATGATCCCCTGCTGCTGAGCTGCCTTCCATGACAGATGTGTTTTCTGTATTTTTGTGAGTTTGAGAGCCCTAGAATTTGTCCAGTGTCATATTTTATGGATATTTAGGGTAGCTGTGTGGGAGCTGCGGGACCTTGCTGCTTCTACACCACTATCTTGGCTCCACCCCCAAAAAAGAATTTCAAAAGCTCACTGAAAGAGAATAATTCCTTCAGAACTGGATTGGAGCAAAAGGAAGCAAATGACTTTATGAGAAATCAAGATTCTATTAAACAGATCCAAAAGAATGAAAATATAGAAGGCAATGTAAAATATCTCATTGGAAAAAAAAACAACGACCTGGAAAACAGATCCAGGAGAAATAATTTAAAAATTATTCATCTACCTGGAAGCCATGATCAAAAAAATAACCTATAAATTATCCTTCAAGAAATTCTCAAGGAAAATTCCCCTGATGTTTTAGAACCAGAGGGCAAATTAGAAATGGAAAGAATTCACCAATCACATATTGAAAATATGTGAAAATATGCCCAAAAGAAAACTCCTACAATAAATAGATTCCAGAGTTCCCAGAACAAGGAGAAAATATTAGAAATAGCCAAGAAGAGACAATTTGAATATTATGGAAACACAATCAGGATAAGACAGGATCTAGTAGCTTCTACATTAAGGGATAAAAGGACTTGGAATATGATATTCTGGAGATCAAAGGAGCTAGGATTAAAACCAAGAATTGCCTACCCAGCAAAACTGAGAATAAGGTTTCAGGGGAAATATGGTCATTCAATGAGGTGGAGGACTTTCAAGGACTCTTAATGAGAAAACCAGAACTGAATAGAAAATTTTTCATTCAAATATTAGAAGCAAGAAAAACTTGAGAAGGTAAACAGGAAAAAGAAATCATAAGTAACTTATCACAACTGAGGTATTTGCATGCCTATATTGAAAAATGGTAATTGTAATTTAGGAAACTTTTCTCAGTATGAGGATAGTTGAAGGGAATATAAATGTATATATGTGTACATAGATACATATATGTCTACATAGGAGGGTATTTATTCATATGAATACATATACGATTGTTGTGTATATATGTGTGCAGGTATACATGAACAGAGGGCCCCGGATCAATTGAGTAGGAAGGGATGATATTTAAAATGTGAAATTGAGCGGTGAGAGAGGAATATAATGAGAGGAGATGAGGAGAGACAGAATGGGGTAAATTATCTCATACAAAAGAGGAAAGGAATAACTGTTACAATGTAGGGAAAGAACAGGAAGGCAAAAAGGAATGGGACAACCTTATTCTCATTGAATTAGGCTTAGGGAAGGAATGACATATACTCTTAACCGGGTATCTTGCCCTACAGGAGAGTAGAGGGAAAAGATTAGAAGGGGGATGCTGGAGTGCAGGGCAAGCTCGGGAGGGGAAAATTAGTTAGAAGCACACACTTTTGTAAAGGCATAGGGACAAAGTAGATAATAGAACAAGTAGGGGATAGAATGGAGGGAAATATAGTCAATCTTTCACAATATATCCACTATCAAAATATTTTGCATAACTCATATGTACAACCTATATTGAATGGCTTATCTTCCCAGTTACAGTGGGAGATGAGGGAGGAAGGGAATGAATCTGGAATTTAAAGTTTTAAAATAAAATGCGCTTAAAATCATCATCATCATCATTATTGTTATTATAATAATTATTATTATTATTGTTATTATTTACATGCAACTGGGAAATAAGATATATAGGAACTGGGTTATGGAGATCCATCTTGCGCTACTAGAAAGTTGGAGGGGATAAGGGGGAGGATATAGGAGAGAGCAGATTAGGGGAGGGGGTATTCAGTGGTTTTGCTGTTTTGGGGTAGTGAGTAGGGGAAAGATGGGGAGAAAATTTGTAACTCAAACATCTTGTGGAAAGAATGATGTAAATGAAAAATAAACACAAAAGTTAATTTTTTAAAAGAATCTGAAGTTTTAGTTTAGTAGGTGTTAATTTAGAGTAATGTGTGATATAGAAACCAAAGAAGTTTATATCATTTTGGGTTGATTTGAGCTATTTCAATTCTGCTTTCCTGATAGAACACCACACCTTCTTTGATATGGGCATGTCCCATGTCATTCAAAGATCAGATAAATAAATTGGGAGTTATTATAATGGAGAAGTAAAGAACAAAGGAGACAGAGTGGTTGTAATACATAATTTAGAGGGCTGACATGTGAAGGAAGGATTAATCCTAATAATAAGAAGTAGTGGAAAACCTGTGGCCTCAAGGCCACATTTGGTCTTCTAGATCCTTGGGTACAGCCCTTTTGACTAAGTCCAAGTTTTATAGAACAGATCCTTTTAATAAGGGGCTTTGTCCTGTAAAATTTGGATTAGGTCAAAGGGTCTCACATGAGAATACAGAGGGCCACATGTGTCTTCCAAAGCCCCAGGTTTCCCACCCCTATATTAGACTTTTCTTCCTTGCATGCTAGAGGCCTAGTTTAGAGCCCTCAGTTGGAACTTGTAGAAGGCTGATTTCCAGTCAATGTTGGTAAGAATTCCCTAACCAAACTGACCAAATGTTGAATGGGTAGTCTTTGGAATTAGGTGGTTCTTATTGGTTAGTGATCTTCAAATGGAGACTAAAAAGCAATGGTCATATATTACATCTTCATGTCTGGGTTAGGCTCAGTAGTCACTGAGGTGTTTTACAAATCTGAGATTTGTTAACTCTGTGATGTGTTATTAAATGTCACTAAAATGAGAGCTTTTAGTCAGAGAATTAAACTATTTAAACTACTGAAAGAAATAGATTATTGTGTCAAAGATCTCCATTATTAAGTCCAGGTTTCTTCATTTGAATCCAGAATAGTAGCTTTAGAATTGAAAGAGGTTGGGATTCCCATAACAGAATGATCCCCTTCACTGAAGTGGGATTCAAGGTTCAAATCCCACCTCCAAAATTACCTTACTATGTGACCTTAGGCAAGTCACTTAAATTCTCTGGGTCTTAGCTTCCTCATTGGAACTGGATGTATTCTAAAGTCCCTATCAGTTCTAAATGTATGATGCTATATGATTCTAACAAGAAATAAGGTACTCCTTGTGGCTTTAAGCTAATTTAACCTCAAATAGTTCTGAAAGCATAACTGCTGATTTAGTTGTTCCATAATTACTTATACCTCATGAAGCTATTTAGGTTGTTGTGGATCTATAGCTTTCCCTCTTTCATAGCTCTACCTGTGCTCATTTACAAGTGTGTTTCAGAAAAAAAAGGTTACTACTATTCAATTATTTTAATTGAATACAAGTATGATTCAAGTAGGTTGTGTGTTTTTGTTTAATCATTTTAGTGACTCAAACACCTCTAGCACATAATATGTGATACTGGGCAAATTAATTAACCCATCACTGCCCTAGGCCACTCTGTAATACTCTAAATTTCAGAGCAAGTACCATCTGCATTGGTAGATGGATTTTTGTTCCAGGAATATTCCTATGTCAATTAAATCACATTACTGGATCAAAAATGGAGAAAGGCTCAAATAAATATTTGGTGTCTATTTTGCCTGTGAAAATTGATTAGGGACAGTGTTAAAATATGATTTAAACATTGCTGAGTAGTATATTTATTCTGTGATGACTATGCAGGAAAGAAAGAAGATATATTCCAGACTTCTTGTTGCCTTATTCATGAGTTTTGACTGAATTGAGTATAATAAGGATATCCATTTTTTAACAGATGTGGTGAAAGATATTTAGTATTTTACAATTCCTGTTATTTTAATATTTTTCATTAAAAATAACTAACATATTCATTAAATTTTATTTATTATTCATTACATTTAAAGTTAACTCTATTAATTAAAGTGATGTATCACATATAGGCAGATTGAGACATGGAACTGTTGCAAAAGAGAACAGTAAGGTAAGATTTCCTAGGATAACATAGTGCTTACTATAAGGATGTGGTTTAGTTTATTGGCAATATAAAAAGATTCAAGAAGTACAAATCTGTGTTTTGATGGCTTGTTCATCCTTTGTGGAAAAGAAATTGAAGAGAAAATAAGGGGAAGAAAGACACTTGACCTGGATCACATTCCCTTCTTCCTCCAAACCTGACCCCTGCAAACACATGCAATTGATATCATTGCATGTATAAAGATGGGCAATTAAAACTTTCCATCCCATGGGTCAAAGGAGTTTCAGAACATTAATTCTTTACCTTGATGGCAGCACTTGTTGGACTTTTGTGGCTATACTGCAGTTTTGCTTGTGACTACCAGTTACAACTTCACTTTCAAAGGACTGTAAAATGGTAGTTATAAGAAGCAGTGGAAGACAAAATCTAAAGAAAATGGTTCAAATGCTGAACTTAACAAAATTGTCCTGAAAGGATTTAAAGATGTAACTAGAATGTCAACAGCTACCTTGCTAAAAACACAACTAAATATATAAAGATTTTTTTTTACCATAAATTGGAATGAGGCTGTCATATTTGGGCCTCAGTGAAGAAAATAGAAATGTAAGGAAAGAAAACGAAGATGATTAGATCAGATAGTCTGATTCACAGAGGCGGTTCATATACTAAGTGACTCAATTTTGGAGGACTAGAATTGAGTCTCAAGATTTTTAAAAGGCAAAGGATGAAAAAGCCCTGGGTAAAATGTTGTACCTCATTATCCAAAATGGTGACTAAGAAAATGTGATTACCTATCAACATAGAATCTTCTTATTTCCCCAATTTCTATAAAATCTATATCATAATGTATTATATGAACATAAAGCAATCTATTCATAAGCCAGAGATTGCCTAGTATTTTTTTCTCATCTGCATTGTATTCTCCACATGTGTACACGTGTACACACATACCTAGATGATTCTAAGGGAAAAGAACCATATTTTATTTGTGCAACTAAGTCCCTTCAACAATGTCCTGCACGTCATAATACATACTTAATAAGTAATTTTCAGTAATGGTAGTAGTAATAAGGTTTGGTATTATAAAAGGAGAATTAGATTAAAATTCAGGTGAGACCTGGCTTTGAGCCCCACATTAGACATTTAATTGCTGTATACCTCTATTACAGTTATTAAATGTTTCTGAGCCTCATTTTCTTTTTCTTTTAAATAAAGTATGGATAACAATACTAGAAGTACCTACCTGAGTACCTGATAGTTGTGAGAGTTACATGAACTTTTGTATGTAAAGATATTTTGAATTTTGAAGCTTGGTCAAAAATAATCACTGTCGTAACATGTGGGAGAGAAGAGCATCCTTGGAGTCAAGAATACCCAAGTTTAAGCTATTTCTCTGGTGTATGCTACATATAGGGGTGTAGAGTGCTTAGGGAAGATTAAGTACCTTAGGTATGAGAGCTGCTGAGCCCTTTTCAGTGCTGCTTTCTATCTTTGGTGTCAACCTGATCCATTCAAATCTCACCTGTGACTCCAAGAAGCTGTGGTATACACAAAAGCTACACAATAGTCAACCATTTTGACAGATGGTCTAAACCAGGTTGAAAGTAAACAGATATCTCAACCTCTTGGTGAGGTAGAGGGTGTCTACCCAAGTATGTGAAGACTTCCCTTGGCCCTTTCATGGTGGGACAGAGTCAAGATGATGGCATAGAAGCAGGAGAACTCCTCAGCTCCAACCATAACCACCTCAAATACCTATAAAATATGACTTTAAGCAAATTTTAGAGCTGTAGAACCCATAAGATTACAGAAAAACACATCTCCTACTGGAGGCAGTCCAGCTGGTGGACAGGAAGGGATCATCTCAGAGAGCAAGGAGCCAAGCCCAGGCCTGCCTGAAACTGTAGCATAGCCCAAGTATGGTTGGCACAAGGAATGGCTGGAGCACTCTGGAGAATGGTTCACTGGCAGCTGTGGCTGTTTCCAGAATTATCAACCCATAAGAAACAAGGACAAAGTAAAAGGTCAGTGGAAGTCAGCTAAATTTTGGGGAGAAAAGTGGGTCCAGCTATCCACCCCCAGGGCAATAAAGCAGCAGAAATGGCAGCCCTGCGGCCACCTCCATGTGGCAGCTTCAGAGCTCACAGCTTGCAGATTGCAGGGGAGGTATGCAATCATGCAGAGGCTAAGTGCCCTTGCCTTAACTAGCCTGGATCAGGATCTTAGTCTTGGGTGGTAGTGCTAAGGTGTGTGATCAATGAGCCAAAGCTGGTGGGGGCTGCAGAGTCTCTATTGCCTAATAGCTCCAGCTACTGTGAAAACCCCAGAAATTTGGGACAAAGCTCTCCTCTCTGAAAGCAGAGTTCTACTGTGGCTCAAAAATCAAATTAATTGTCAACATGAGCAGGCAAAGGAAGCAAACCAAGATCAGGAATCCAACTTTAGATTCCTTTTTTGGGATAAAAAAGATCAAAGCATGGAAGAAAATAAGGGAACAGAATCAGAATTGCAGTACCAAAAGCTTCCAAGAAAAATGTAAGCTGGTTGTAGGCCATAGAGGAGCTTAAGAAGGATTTTGAAAAACAAGTAAGAGAAGTGGATGAAAAATTGGGAAGGGAAATGAGAATGATGCAAGAAAATCATGAAAAGAGAGTCAACAATCTGACTGAAGAAAATAACACTTTAAAAAATAGATTAACTCAAATGGCAGAAGAGGCCCAAAAAGCCAATGAGGAGAGGAATGCCTTAAAAAGTCAAAGTTGCCAGATGGAAAAAGAATCTCAAAAACTCACTGAGGAGAACAATTCCTTCGGAGTTAAAATGGAGCAAATAGAAGCAAAAGATTTTATGAGAAATAAAGATACTATTAAACAGATCCAAAAAATGAAAAAAAAATAGAAAGCAATGTGAAATATCTCATTGAAAAAAGCACTGACCTGGAAAATAGACCCATGAGGGATAATTTAAAAATTATTGGACCACCTGAAAGCCATGATCAAAAAAAGAACCTAGAAATCATCTTTCAAGAAAATCTCAAGGAAAATTTTCCTGATATTTTAGAACCATAGGGCAAAATAGAATTTGAAATGATTCACCAATTGCCTCTTTAAAAATATCCGAAAAAGGAAAATCCTAGGAATGTTATAGCCAGGTTCCAGAGTTCCCAGAACAAGGGGCAATATTTGCAAGCTGCAAAGAAGAAACAATTTGATTACTATGGAAACACAATCGGGATAACACAGGATCTAGCAGCTTCTACATTAAGGGACAAAAGGGCCTTGAATATGATATTCTGGATATCAAGGGAGCTAGGATTAAAACCAAGAATCAGCTACCCAGCAAAACTGAGTATAATGTTTAGGGGTAAAATATGGTTGTTCAATGAGATGGAGGACTTTCAAGCATTCTTGATGAAAAGAACAGAACTGAATAAAAATTTGACATTCAATCAGAAGAAGCATCAGAAGGTAAACATGGAAAAGAAATCGTAAGGAACTTATCAGACTTGAACTATTTACATCCCAAGAAAGAAAAATGATGATTGTAACTTATGAAACTTTTCTCAGTACATATATATATTTATATTCCCTTCACCTATCCTATATAAATAGGATATATATGTATATATATGTATATATGTGTATATATGTATATATATGTATATGTGCGTACATACACACAAACATATATACACACACACATTGGTATATACACACATGTATATGTGTATATATATATATATATTCATATGTGTGTGTTTATGTGTCTGTGTGTATGTATACATACATATATATCTAGGAGCGTATATGTATATATATGCATATGAATACATATGTGAGTGTGTGTATATATGTGAATATAGACAGAACAGAGGGCACAGGATCAATTTAGTAGGAAGAGATGATATATTAAAAGGTAAAATTTGTGAGGAGGGAGAGAAATAGAATGAGAGTTAGATGGGGAGAGACAGAATGGGGTTATTCATCTCATACAATAGAGGCAAGGAATAACTATTACAATGGAGGAGAAGAACAGGAAGGCAAAAGAGAATGGGTCAACCTTACTCTCATTGAATTTGGCTTAGGGAAGGAATGACATACACTCTAAATTGGGTATCTTGCCCTACAGTAGAGTAGGGATGATGACGATGAGAGGGGTGATGATGGAGGGGAGGGTGGGGGGGGTGGAGAGTTGTTAGAAGCATATACTTTTGTAAAGAGATAGGGACAGAGTAGAGAATGGAAAAATGGGGACAGGGAGAGGAAGGAGGGATATATAGTCAGTCTTTCACAATATGTCCATTGTGGAGATGTTCTGCATAACTACACATGTACAGCCTGTATTGAATTGCTTGTCTTTTCAGTAGGGGTGAGAGACAATGGAAGAAGGGAAAAATCTAGAGTTTAAAGTTCTATAATCAAATGTTAAATATACATACATATCTCTATCTCTATCTATCTATCTATCTATCTCTCTATCTATGTTTGTGTGTGTGTGTGTGTGTGTGTGTGTGTGTGTTATAGTGAGGGTTCCCAGATCAAGGAGAAAATATTACAAGCTGCCAAGAAGAAACAATTTGATTACTATGGAAACACTATCGGGATATACACACACATACACACACAGTCATTATTATTTACATGCAGCTGGGAATTAAGACATATAACCATTGGGGTAAGGAGATCATTCTCACCCTATAGGAAAGTCAGAGGGGTGATGGGAGAGGATAAAGGAGAGAGCAGATTGGGGGAGGGAGTATAGAGTGGTATCACTGTTTTGGGGGGATGGGTAGGGGAAAGATGGGGAGAAAATTTGTAACTCAAAATCTTGTTGAAATGAATGGTGTAAACTAAAAATAAACAAATGTTAATAAATAAATAAATGAATGAATGAATGAATGAATGAATAAGTAAGTAAGTAAATAAATAAATAAATAGATAATATTTTTTAACAATGAAGGCTTCACTTTGTGAAATGAACAGATGAGAGCAATTTATTCCACAGGCCATAAAGGCAACTTAAGGAGGCATTGTAGAATGCTTTGACTTCAAAGACATCAAGGTCATCTAATGCATCCTGAGCCTTCCCAGTTTTGATTTTTGTGTTGCCAGCAAACTTTCATGATTTTTGAAGTGAGAGTAAGGCTAACTTCTTCACAAAACTCTGCCTCACTGAAATCCAATTTATGCATAAGTCAAAAGACATTGCTTATACAACTTTGCCATTTTTACTTACCTCAAATTCCTGTGTCAACAGACAAGTGATGAAGCAGCATGTGCACATACATTGAAACCTGTATTCAAAATGATTGACATAGGCAGAAGATACCATAGGGTCTTATTCTCTCTGGACTGGAGCAGCAGTAGGATTTGGCAGCTGCCTGGGTATGAGAAGACTTTTTTGAAGGACCACACCACTCACTTACATCCTGGCATGAGAAAGGGACTAGGAAAGGTGCCCTTAAATTATCTGCTTTGTGCTAGCCTCCACCACTTGCCATGGCAGATGAGGATTACACCTTGCAACTGAAAAACAAAAAAAGTACAAAAAACTTTTGATAAAATTATTCTACTCACAATTGGTACATGGAATGTGCACACACTTATGGATAACATCAAAGATGAGTAGCTCTTATGGGAAAACTCAGGAGGTATCAGTAACTATGAGTGAAACAAGGCTCAGCAACAAAGGCCAAATTAAGTCAGCAAGTCAGCAGTTTCATAGATTGGGTATACAGTATTGCATTTACTCATATGGGCCAGAAAACTTTCAAACATCAAAATTGGTTTGATGTAAATGATGGGGAAATTCAGAAGCTGCTAAATGAAAAATAAGAAGACCACAGGGGTTGCCAGTAGGATTGCTAATCTCTTAGAAGGCAGCCTTTGACTCCCTTAAAAGTAAAGTACAGGTAAGGTTTAGAGAGATCCAGCCTTTTTGGTTCAGTCAGAAGACAGGAAATTCAATTTTACACTGATAATAACAATCCAGAGTGATTTTTATGGTGCTCTGAAAGCAATATCTGGTCCAAAGACTTATGGTACATGTCAACTACTCAGTACTGATGCGGTCACATTTATTAATGATAAGAACAAGATTCTGGAGAGATGGGCTGAACACTTTCATAGTGCTCTCAGCAGAACAGTGTCATCAAGCAATGCTGAAATCATTGACAGTGTACCTCATATTGAGGTTAATGAAAAGATGAAAAAAGATGATGAAAAGGTTTTGAATGACATTAAGTTCCTCTCATATGGCAAAGTGCCTGGTGCTAATTTTATCCAAGCTGAGATTTACAAGGCAGGGGTTCTGCTTCTCATTAAAAAGCAGTTGGAAAATTTCTAGATTATATGGCAAGGGGAGGTTTGAACTCAGGAGTTCAAAGATTCCTCCATTGTTAATCCAGGGGGTCTTTCTCTTGATCATTGCTGCCAAGATTCTTGCCAGAATTCTCCTAAATAGGATGATTCTTCATCTGGAGCATCTTGTTCATTTAAGAGAGTGCCAGTGTTACTTAAAACGGGACAGAGATATAGTTGGTATAGTGTTTGTTGCTCAATGACTTCAGGAGAAATGCCAGAAGTAGAACATAGGTGCATGCACAAGTCCAACTACCTGACCAAGGATTTTGATACTGTCAGTCATGAGGGATGGTGGAAGATCCTGGCAAAATGTGGCTGTCAAGAGAAGTTCAGTATTGTATGTTAATTTAATGATGGCATACATGCAAAGGTTCTGGGTAATGGACAATGCTCTCACACTTTCCCAGTAACCAATGGAATGAAGCCGAGCTGTGTACTTGCTCCCATGCCAGCAAAATTGTCAGAATCTTTCAACAAGGATGAGAATGGCATTAAGGTCAGCTATCACATAGATTTCAGTTATTTAATTTGAAAAGTTTTCCAGCAAGTCTAAAGTGGAGGGAGAGTTGATACATGATATTTTTTGTTTGTTTACAATTGATTGTATACTCAATGCAGTCTTTGAGGCTGAAATGCAACAAAGTATGAATTGATTCCTTATCACTTCTGCTAAAGGTCTGACAATTAATACCAAGAAAACAGGTTCTCCACTAACCAGTACTGAACCATCTATATGGCAAACCATTGGTTATAGCAGATGGAGAGATTTTTTAATGCTGTGGATAAATTCACTTACCATGGCAGTGTAATTTCTAAAGATGTACACATAGGTGTTGGGGTTGATGCATGAATTTTCAGAGCTTCCTCAGTGTTGTGGAGGCTCCAAAGGAAAGTATTAGGGAGAAGAGATATTATACTGCCTAGCAATGTTGAGGTGTACAGCACTGATCTTTTTGTGCTGACCTAATTGTTGCATGCCTATGAAACCTGGACGGTATACCAGTGCCATACCTGGAAACTGGATCACTTCTATTTGAAATATCTTAGGAAGATTCTGAAGATCTCCCAGAAAATAAGCTATCAGACCCTGAGATCCTTTATTGAACTGTTAATCATTCAAGCTTTACTGTAGATAGAGCAAGTGATGGTCTGGCCATGTTTGAATGCCAAATGTATATTTGCCTAAAAGTCTATTTTACAGAGAACTCACACAAGGCAAGTACTAACATTGAAGTCAGAAGAAATAATACAAGGACACTGAAGATCTCTCTGAAAAATTTTGCAGTTAATTGTGAGACACAGTAGAAATTGTCACAGGACTACCCAACATGGTGTACCTACATCAAACAAGGTGCTCTACTCTATCAGCATAGCAGAAGTGCAATGGTACAAAAGAAACAAGAGAGGCACAAATTTAGAGACATCTCCAGTCCAAAAATTTACACGATTATTTCTGCCTGATCTGTTGTACAGCCTCATATTGGTTTGACCCACTGAAGTCGGACACACTGTACTTTGACCTCAACATAATTATTTTGTCCCTCTTTAAAAAAGAAGAATAACAATCAGCTTGCTTTTATGTCTCAGATTCCCAGGCAACTCTAGTATAAACAACATTGATAAGAGTGAGTTTCTCCATCAGAATTTCCTTGCACAAATGCACTTATTACTGTCAAGAGCCACAGTCCCATTTTTAAAATTAGTAGTAATAGTAACAACATAAATAGCAGTATGTGTTGACTGCAAAGGGCCTTTATCAATTTAGAAACACATGCTCCTCTCTTGAATTCCTCTTACTTCCACTATAGGCCCTTAATGACAGTAGTTTTACAACAAATATTTCTTTAAAAAAGCATCATTTCTCAAAAAAAGTAATTCCTTATAGAAATTTGAGTGATTATGAGAGTGTAGTGTCGTGTAGAGGAGAAAGTGTAGTGAAGGAAAAGGGGAACATGAATAGCTTCAGGAAAGTGACCTATGGAATGAAAGTACACTTTTATGTGACTGAGTATATATTTTGTGGCCTGTGCCCATATGTTCATTTTAGAGAATTCTTTTGGGTACTTGAATTCCAATTGAAATCAAGTGATCACTTATTGAAGTTACCCTTTTAATAATTGGTGTAATTTAAAATAGCAGATTACTGAAAATATGGAAGCATTAATAAGATTATGTGAGTAGAAGATACATAGGCATCTTAAGAAAAGTTATTGCTCAAAGTGATAGTTATAAAGATGATACATTTATGTAGCAGTATATGATTACTCTTTAACCATATGGTTGATTACATATTAAATCATAACTCTTCTTCTGCTTTAGTAGTTCACAGAACCTATGGAGGTATTGATGGCTCACATTCTGGGAGTACTTACAGAGATTTCTTCAGAAATCCTTAAAAACTTGGCATTTTTGTGTTGCTTTGTAAGAGTATCTCATCACATACCTGTAACAACTCTTCGAGGCTGGTAATGCAAATCTATTTGTTTCATTCTTCACATGGACAATTGTAAATCCAAGAACTTAAGGGCCTTCAGAGACACACAGGTTGTTATAGTCTTGGGGAAAGTTCACATCTTTTAGCTCTAGTCTTATTGCTTTTTCCATGCTACCATAAACTCAGTTCTTTTAAAATATTTTCCTAAAGGATTCCTCCTATGTGAATCAATTTCTTTTCAATTCATTCTAATATTTCTTCACTTTGGTATGCTTGTGTGAGCCTGTTATGTGATTTACAGAGTAGACCAGATTTTTAAAGATCAGTAATAAATTCGTTACCTTTTGTTATACCCTATGTTTTTACTAGTCAAATGAAAGGTCATTTTGATTTTTGTTTTGCCTGCCCTTAAACACCATCTTTCACCTAGAATCCAGACAAAAGACACCGAGCAAAGCAACTTTTGAGTAAGTATATTGCTGTAAGCTGTGGCAGTCTTTTTACTCTTCCCTGCCTCCTGCAACACTGGAAATGATGTGACTCAGAAGGTCTGAGTTCTAGCTAAAGCTTTGAAGTGACCTAGTTAACTACTAATGTGACCTTAGCTAAGTGATATAAGCCAAGTGATGAACCCTTTCTTGACCTTCATTTCTTCTTGTATAAAATGAGATCATAAGACTAGATAATTTCTCTAGTTCCATTCAGTTGTAACAGACTATGCATTATTTCCATCTCTTAGAATAAGTAATTTCTTTCATGGCCAGTAAATCATCTCTATGGATAACATTTCCTATTCCCTTGACTTTTTAGTGTTTCCTCCATTCCTCTTCTAAACACGGGGCAGGCACACAATAAGTGATTGAAAATTTATTAAGAAATCACTATTGACTAATTGTCATGTATCTGCTTATCTACCTCTATGTGATCTTACCTACCTGTATACCCTTTCTGTAGCTATGCTGAACAAAAAGGCTTTCAGAACCCCAAAACCTGACTGAGCAGATAGAAATAATGTGAAAACTAAATGAGGTATATGCTCTCCATCCTAACCAGTAGGCTACTGGAATTGTATAGAGATGTTTTCAATGAGGCTATGGAAGGTGGGCTTCTGTAAATTCTTAAGGGTAAAGATTTCTGTCTTTTTCTTATTTTTTTATCTTCTGTTCTTAGTATTCCATAAACTTTGAAAGGGATCTTTCACATAGTAGGTGCATATAAATGTTTATTAAATTAGATTTTATATTGCATTTTAGTACAGTAAAGCTAAAAAGTGAAGATGATGAAGGACAAGCACATAGTTCTGTGGTATGAGTGGAATAATTGTTCTATTCCCTATTCAAAGGATGCTGAAGCATTTCCCTAAACACAACATGAAATTCTGAAGTTAACTTAAAAGAGGGAAAAATATTATTAAAATATGATGGAATACGTATTTATTTTATGATTTTTCTTTTCATGTAGATTTTTAATTTTAATAATTGGTCATGGGATCATCTTTCAGTATAATAGAGCTTTAATTTTTTCATATCCACTTATCAATGGATTAAATAAATATTTATTCAAGTGAAAAGATCACTAAAAAGCCGTGAAATGCTAAATAATGTAAGTGTTCATGGAGAAGATACATATCATTAATGTAGTATTTAAAAGTTTTGGAAGCATTATATGTGTGCACATACACATAAACACACACAACAGTCACAACACCTGTGTAAAGCAGTATTTTTATTCTCATTTTACACACAAGAAACTGAGCCCGAGACTAGTAAAAAGGTCATGGGACTCAGTCTCTCAACCAGGATCTAGACTCTCATCTTAATATCTACAAGTTCATTTCATTATTTTGTATGCTCCTTAGATGCCTTAAAAACACCTAGACAAAAGATAATAAAAGATAGTACCTCATTCAAAGCAAAAAATTGAGGGACCAATAGGAGCACATAATACAGATATACTTGGACAAACTAACAGTTGTGTTCACTTACTCAACACGGTTGTTGATCTCACAAGGAAGGGTTCAGTTGGAAAGTGGGATGGGAAACAAGAGCACCATAAATTGAAATGAATTCATATGTATATGGGTATGTGTGTATACATAAACATATATACATGCATGCGTGTATATATATACACATGTACACACATATATAGATTATACATGAGAATTGTATTCAAGGAGACTCAATAGAGTAATAATTGTTAATTTTACAGTAAAAAGAAATTTTGATAGGTATTACTACAGGCTACGAAAATCCAACACTTATAAAATGCCTAGAAAGATATTTTATTCATTGTTGGAATTAAGCACCAATGTTCTTTCTTTCTCCTGGCCTTGTATACTCTATACTAAAATACAGATTTCAGAATCTGCTGGCAAAATCAGACAAAATGTTTTACTGGGAAATAATCATTATCATTGATCAAATTATTCCTCACAATTGACTGGATATAATATTAATCTTACTAACAGAATAATATTTTATTAGATGTTGCCATACCACATTCCCATAAATTTTAAGCTATGCTGAGCAAAAAGGCTTTCAAAACCCCAAAATTCCTGATTGAGGAGATGGAAATAATGTAAAAACTAAATGAGGTATATGCTCTCCATCCTGATCAGTAGGCTACTGGAATTCTACAGAGATGTTTTCAATAAGGCTATGGAAGGTGGGCTTATATCTTAACACTTTGATTCAACTACAAACAGAAATTATTTTATCTAACTTTTAAGTAGTCTATAGAACATTAAATATAAAGAAATAGCTGGATAACAACTTGATTTTCAAACATTTCTATTTGAACCACATTAGAAAGGATGAGGGAATAATAGATATAAATATATCTTTAATGTGTATCAATGCTCTAACAAAAATGGAAATAGATATCACCCTTCAGGCAATGACATCATATTGTTATTTTTTCTTCTTCTTTTCCCTCTATAAATCATATCCATTGATCAAAGGCATATAATCACTTAATCTCAGCCAGTGCAGGGCAGTCATGAAAAAGTAAATGTATACTTCAGCCTATATTCAGTTACATAAATGATGAAATCAAGGAGCTACTAAATATGAAGAAGAAAAGTTGGAGCACTCTGAGGTCAGTGAAAATCAACCCCTAAAGCAAATTCCAGATATCATGCCTAATAATGAAATTAATTTTAAAAAAGGTGTATTTCATTTGATTTTGAAAAGAAAAAGTATGGACTTTAATGTTTTTTGAGAATGATTACATAAAACAATTTCCTGACTAATTATAATAAAGCCAAGTAATTTTTAAAAGTTGGTGTCTTTTATAACAATCATCATGAAGGCATGCATTTCACATATTTTTAACAGAAAATCTGAAAACATTATCAATTTAGTAATTATTGAGCAAGCTTTCTGAAAATTCCCAAACATTTATACTCTTTCCACAAATTATCAGAAAACCTTTGGCTTACTTCCACAATCATAGCTCTTGCACATACTATAAATATCTAAGATAGAGGGAAATATCTTCAGAAAACCAGAGTATTACATGTTCCCTTAGAAAACTGTTCTCTATTTAAAATGTCATCAATATAATATCAAAAAACAAATTATATAAAATTTGGCATGTTTAGGGAATAATTTTCATCCCATTTGGATATTACTGAGCCTTTAATCCATGGTAATCTCTCCTAAATGGACCTAATATGGATTCAAAATTAAAGAGCGAGTCAAAAAAAAGTCATGAATCATCCCGTATTCACAAATGGCACCAAATTATATGGCTATATTCAAAATACCTTAATATCTCTATCTATTTGAATTTTTTATCAAATAATATCTAAATATTTTAACCTAATAAGTGTAAAATTCTTAATGTATGGCAAAGTTCTAGACTGATGAATTGAAGATTGTACTCAAGTTGAAACACTGAAAAAAGAAAATATTTACAAATACCTTGATCTTCCCCAAGCAAGCTACCAAAAAGCTATCATGGAGGAAGCTGTCTCTCTCTCTCTCTCTCTCTCTCTCTCTCTCTCTCTCTCTCTCTCTCTCTCTCTCTCTCCCCCTCTGTCTCTGTCTCTGTCTCCCTCCCTCTCTGTCTCTGTCTCTCTGTGTCTCTACCTCCCTTTCTGTCTCTCTGTCTCTGTCTCTCTGTGTCTCTACCCCTCTTTCTGTCTCTCTGTCTCTGTCTCTGTCTCTCTGTCTCTGTCTCTATCTCTCTGTCTCTGTCTCTCTCTGTCTCTGTCTCTCTCTATCTCTGTCTCTCTCTGTCTCTGTCTCTGTCTCTCTTTCTTTCTACCCTACCTTTATCCTTAGATCAAACTCAGTAGGGGAAAACATTTAAGGCAATTAAAACTTATATAAAATTAGCTTTAATAAATGCTTTCTATAACAGATTTTGAAACACATTTTTATTAGTAATTTTCATTTTTCTTGTCCATGTTTAGCCTTGGATTTCTGTTTTATAAATACATTTTTTAAAGTTTTAGTTAACTAAATGATAAAATATTTTTTTCCTTCAGAAAATTCCAATTATTTGTAAGAACATTCCCAGACATTGTTAGAGGATCTGACTGCTGCATACTACACCAAGACATCACGTAGACATTCTTAAGGTAAATTTCTTATTTCAATTTTTTTAAGGAGTGGAAATTTTGAAATAGTGGTAATATTTGTAAAATTTTAAGGTACTGAATTTCAGCTTCCTTTGGTTAAAATGGAACAATAAATTTTGTGCTACTTTGAAAATTCCTGCTTTAATTCTGCATATATACATTTATTTTTTCTCAAAAGTTTTATGACTGTTCCCTGCATTTACAGTGTTTGCAAATGCCGGAGGAAAGGGAAGGTTTTGGATATTCTGTCAACTTTCTTAGTTTAAAACAATTTTGGTTGAAGTAAAAAAAAACCAAAAATATCTATCACTTATAATCAATGTTTTCTTATTCCAAATAAAAATGTTGTGTCTAAAAATGCTAAGTAAAAGCAATGGCAGGGCTAAGTATTTAGAATAATGGCTCTTATCATTCCTTTAAATAAAGGAGGAAAAACATCTGTTTATTTTCTTAAATATGAATTGAGTTAGATATCCATTGTGTAATTTATAATGAACTTATGTTTCTAGACATCTTTCTGAATTACGTGTTTACTGGATTAAGGTATTCACATTATTTAATCTCAAAAATTCTCCTTTGAAGGCAGAGAATGTATCTTTGTAAAATTGTGTGGCTTGTTTGCCTGGGTAAATTTAATTACAAGAAGTACATCCACGTGTGTGTTGAGGGTGTCAATTGACATAGCAATCTGTCAAAAAAAATTGGGACAGCTGTCCTTCTTTGTCTTAAGCCATGTCAGAACATCTGTTTTAATTCTATTGATCTTTTTTCCATCAGAAAAAAATGTGAGAAAAAGAATTCACCAAATTAAAATTTATTGCTTTATAATTATTTTGTGGGTTTCTTTTCATTCTTCTTCTATTTCCTAAGTGAATAAGTAGACTACTTTCTAAAGTAAATTCTCATACATCTACCAGAGAAGAAAATGTTTTTCTGCTTAAATAACTACTTATAAGCATATATGCAATCCTCTCTAGATATTCTATGCTGTAGAAGTAAAACTTTATTAGTGACATTTAAAAATAACAGACGTTCTCCAAATAATTTGTAAGTAGGTTTCAAAAGGGTCTTTTAAAAATATGATTGTTCTGTTCCCAAAAGGCTATAAAAATATGTGTACCGTTTGACTCAGCAATATAACTCCTAGGCTATATTCCAAAGAGAACATAAAATTGGGAAAAGGACCCACTTGCACAGCAATATATATATATATATATATATATATGTGTGTGTGTGTGTGTGTGTGTGTGTGCATGTGTGTGTGTACACACATGCACACACATATCTATACCAGCTCTATTTGTGACAGCAAATGATTGGTAAGTGAAGGGATGCCCATCACTTGGAGAAGGGCTGAACAAGTGGTATATGAATGTAATGGACTAGTATTGTGTTACAAGAAATGATAAGCAAGGGGACTTCAGAAAGACATTGAAAGACTTATATGAACTGATGCTAAGTGAGGTGTGCAGAGCCAAGAGAATATTTTACAGTTATACTCACATTATGTGATGACTAACTTTGTGTTAACATGAAAGTTTGGTTAAAGGAGGCTAGCTGATATCTAAATCCATATTGTATATTCCCTCAAAGACAGATGAACCTAGCAAGCTTGTATGTACAAGGAGACAAAACCTAAGTTCTGACTCCTGAACAAAAGAATGAGAAGGCTTAAATGCATTTAGAACCATATGAATTCAGGGTTTCTGTGTCACTCAAATTTATGATCTCTATAAATATTTAATCATTGTATGAGAAAGGAATTTTCATAATTGGAAAAGTGATAAGTATAAAAAACTAAGAGAGTTGACAAAGTGTCAATTGAAATTATGACTCAGGTTATCTGTGTTTTCTTTTCCATTGACTTGCATAATATAGTATATATCCAAAAATATTAAAATATGATAAAATCCCAATCCTCAACATAGTGCCTTTACTCAGAGAGCGAAGTTGTTAGGTTCAGGCTCTTCTGTTTGATTAGATCAGTTCCCAGCCCTTATTGAGGTTATTAAATTGATATTAAATGATAATTATTTATAAGAAATGATGTGTGGTTCATCCCATTAGTTCTAGTTCTTCTTTGCAAAATGACAAATTTGGAAATGTGTTTATGTGAATATTTATTTAAAGGCTATATCAGATTGCATGCCGTCTGGGGAGGGAGAGAGGGGGGATAAACAGAAAATTTAAAACTCAAAAGCTTGTAGAACTGAATATTGAAAAACTAAATATATATATATATATATATATATATATATATATATATATATATATATAT
>CM053594.1:244944562-244960049 GCA_028646575.1 Pseudocheirus occidentalis
TATATATATATATATATATATATATATATATATATATATATATATATATATATATATATATATATACACACACACATACACACACATACACACACACACACACACCCTCCTATATAGACATTTGTTTAGGTATGCATGCATACATACATACATTCATACATGTATAATATGTACATTTTTATTCCCTTCACCTATTCTCATAATGAGAAAAGTTTCATAAGTTACAATTATGACCTTATTTTCCCCTGGAACATCATATTCAATTTGGCTAGGCATGTGATTCTTTGTTTTAATCTTAGCTCCCTTGATCTCCAGAATATAATATTCCAGGCCCTTTGATTCCTTAATTTAGAAGCTGCTAGATCCTTGGTTATCCTAATTGTGTTTCCACAGTATTCAAATTGTTTCTTCCTGGCAGCTTGTAATAGTTTCTACTTGATTTGGGGACTCTGGAACCTGGCTATAACATTCCTAGGAATTTTCTTTTTGGAATCTTTTTGAAGTGGTGATTGGTGAATTCTCTCAAGTTATATATTGCCCTCTGGTTCTAAGATAGCAGGGCAATTTTCCTTAAGAATTTCTTGAAGCATGCTTTCTAGGCTATTTTTTTGATCATGGAATTCAGGTAGTCCAATAATTTTTAAATTGTCTCTCCTGGATCTATTTTCCATGTCAGTGGTGTTTTCAAGCAGATATTTCACATTGCCATCTATTTTTTCATTTGTTGTATCTGTTTAATAGTATCTTGATTTCTCATAAAGTCATTTGCTTCCTTTTGCTCCACTCTAATTCTGAAGAAATTATTCTCTTCAGCGAGTTTTTGAGATTCTTTTTCCATCTGACAAAGTAGACTTTTTAAGGCATTCTTCTCCTCATTGGCTTTTTGGACCACTTTTCCCATTTTATTTGATCTATTTTTGAGGTGTTATTTTCTTCAGTCAGGTTATTGACTCGCTTTTCATGATTTTCTTGTATCCTTCTCATTTCTCTTCCCCATTTTACCTTCAATTTTCTTATTTGGTTTTCACAATTCTTCTTAAGATGCTCCATAGCTTGTCACCAGTCTACAAGTTTTCTTGGAAGCTTTTGGTTTGGGAGTTCTGACTGTGTTGTCTTCTTCCCATTCCATGCTTTGGTCCTTTCTGTCTCCCCAAAAAAGGAATCTAAGTTGCATTGCTCTTCTTACTTTGCTTCCTCTGCCTGCTCATGTTGCCAGTCAATAACCTGACTTTTTAGCTGTATGGAACTCTGTTTCCAGAGGGGAGTGTTTTGTCCCAAATAACTGGGGTTTTTGCAGCTACCAGAGTTATTAAGAGGCCACTGCAGCCCCCACCAGCTTTGGTTCCTTGAAATGCACCCCAGGACCACCACCCAAGACCACAATCCAGATCCAGGTAGCTTAAAGAAAGAACACTTAGTCTCTGAATAATCTTTTGGTCCCCCTACAGTCTGTAGGCATTGGAAATTCTAAAGTAGCCACATGGAAGCAGCTGCAGAGCCTCCACTTTTGCTGCTTCCTTGCCCTGAAGGCAGTTCGGCTGGATCCTCTCTCGCCTAATTTGGCCATGTTTCACTAACCTTTCACTTAGTCCTTATTTCTTATGGCTTGATAATTCTGGAAATCACCACAGCTGCTGCACATCTACTCTCCTTTAGGCTCCAGTTGCAGCTTTTCTTGTCAGCCTCAGGGCCAAGCCACATTTTCAGGTCAGGCTGATTTATAGCTCCCTGTGAGCTTCAATGAGCCCTTCCTGTCTTACCTGCCAAGCTGCCTTCTGCATGAGATGTGTTTTTTCTGCAATTTTGTGATTTCTAGATCCCTCAAATTTACTTGGAGTCATATTTTATGAGTATTTGAGGTGGTTGTGGAGAAGCTACAGAGTTTTCCTGCTTCTATGCCACCATCTTGACTCTACTGCCCCCCATAAAACCTTTTTAATTTAATGTAATTGAAATTATGGATATTATATCTCACGGCATTCTCTCTCTCTTCTTTGTTCATGAATTCTTTTTTCTATTCATGCATTTGATAGCGAATATGTTCCCAGTTCTTCAGATTTTCTTGTGGTATCACGCTTTTTATCTAGTTCATGTATCCTTTATTACCTTACCTTGTTAAATTATTGGACTTAGGTCCAATATCTGCCAGAATGCTTTCCAGTTTTCTCAACATTTTTTTTTTTACCAAGTAATGTATTCTTATCCCCCAAATTTTGGTCTTTATACTTCTCAAACACAGACCAATTTAATTGGGAGGATATTTGGTATGTAAACTAATTTTGGTAAAATTTTTCATTTTTTAAAATTTTGGATGTGCCTACCCATGATCAATTAATATTTTTCCATTTATATAAATTTGAATTTATTTGCATACAAACATCTTTATGTGTTTTTTTAATATAGATCCTGGGTTTCTTTTGGTAGGTGTCTCCCCAGGTATTTTACAATGCCTAGTGTTATTTTAAATGGGATATCTCTGGCTATCTCTTCCTGCTGGATACTATTGGTAATATATAGGACTCCTAATGATTTATGTGGATTTACTTCATTTACTGCTACTTCATCAAAATTATTAATCATTTCAGTTAAATTTTTAGTTGGAAATGGTAAAGGGAAGTTAAGATCTGAGGTCTAGTAATTACAGAATGGAAGAAATAACTCTGATAATTACTAGCTTAGGACAGGTTTCTTTTGCTTCTCTAGACCTTTGTTTCTTCATATGTAAAATAGAGATAATTATAACATCCTATTATCCACTGACTACATCAATGCATAGTGCCTTTAAGACCATTTTGTCCAACCCTCTCATCTCCAAATGAAACAGGAAAATGAAATGATAAATCCAAGGCCAGGTTTCTGATTCACCAGAGTGCTTCACTGGCAATCAGCTACCTTCTTACCCTGAAACATACCCCTGTGATACCAGACTCCTCCTCCCATTAGTGAGTTCCTTGGGTCCTCCATCTTGGGAATAAGCTAGCTGGATTTCAAGTGTGCAGGTAGGTGTCACAGCAGAAAGAATGCCAGGCCTGGACTCAAGAAGACTCATCTGAATGAGTTCAAATCTGACCTCAGGCACCCTCCAGCTGTGTGAGCCTGGGTAAGTTACATAGACCTCTTTGCTTCCATTTCCTCATTTATAAAATAAGGTGGTGAGGAAATGGCAAACCACTTCAGTATGTTTGACAAGAGAATCCCAAATTGGGAAAAAAAATTGGACATGACTTAAAACAATTTACCAATAACTATGTTTCCAAGTAATTCACCAGTGTGTCCCATTCACACTATCTATGTGTTAGTGTGTTTTGAGGAAGGCTATCTTTAAACTGTAAAGTACTATAGTTGCTCATTCCATATCCTGACTTTCCCCATCATGTTCTTGTTTTATTGCTTGTTGACATAAGAAATTAAATGGGTAGTTTTGGGAGTTTTGCACCACAGATGACACTCAAAGGTGAGCAGGCATCAAGGAGTCTGTGACCAAATACTTAACCCAAACTTTATAATAATGTAGTATAAAGACCCCATAAAAAACCATACCTCTTCTCTGGTATACGGGGGGGGGGGGAGAGCGGCAAAATTTTTACACAGATTTTCTTGACCATGGAGATGCCAAATCCCTAATCCCTGTGATATGAAAGGGATAACTATACATCAGTATGAATAGTGTATGATGAAAATGGCCATGTGTACCTTATGGAGGGAAATTGCTCATAAGGGAAATAATATAAATTCAAGTCACACTCAGTTACAGCATGAGTTAACCTGCTGGGGTAGAGTGGGGACAGAAGCTTCTGGGTGATGCTGATACCTTATATTCTTTCCATGGACTTTATCTTCCTCAGCTGGGTCTGGTTGGTCATGATTATCTTGGGTTTTGATATTGGAGGTCAAATTTCTGCTTTAATTGTTGTCTTCTCCTTGTGAAGGCTTGAAACCCTTCAATTTCATTGAATTACCATTTTTTATCTTTGAGGTATGATGTCTAAATGTGCTGGGTAAGTGATTCTTGGTTGTAGTCCTAGCTTCTTTGCCCTCCAGAATACCATATTCCATGACCACTTACCCTTTAATTTTGAAATTGTGAGTCCTGTGTGATCCTGATTGTGATCCCCTAATACTTGAATTGTTTCTTTCTGAATACTTGTGGTATTTTCCCTGATAGTTCTGGAATTTTACTATCATATTCTTTGAAGTTTTTGTTTTGGGATCTCTTTTCTGAGATGATCAGTAGATACTTCCAAAGCCTGTTTTTACCCACTGGTTCCATGAGATGAGCACAGTGTTCCTTGATAGTTTCTTTCAATATGGTTTCCAGGTCCTCCTTCTGATTATGGCTTTCAAGTTGTCCAAAGATTCTTACATTATCTCTTCTGGATCTATTTTCTAGGTCAGTTTATTTTCTCATGAGTGATTTTACAGTTTTCTTCCATATTTCCCATTCTCTTGAATTTATTTAATTGATTCATGATGTCATTAGCTTCCACTTGCTCAATTCTAACTTTTAAGTTATTCTTTTCCCCAATTAACTTTTGTACTTTCTTTTCCATTTTCCAGTTATACTCTTTAAGAAGTTGTTTTGTTAAATGGATTATTATATCTCCTTTCCCATTTGGTCATTTTAAAAAGCAATTTTCCAAACTCTTAACTCTTTCCCCCTCCCCAGATTCTCTTGCATCACTCTCATTTCTTTTCCCACTTTTTATTATACTTCTCTCATGATTCTTGAGCTCTTCAATGAGATTTCTGTGGGCTTGAGACCACTTTCCAATTTTCTTTAAAGTTTTGCCCATAGGTGTTTTGACCTTGCTGTGCTCTTCAGAATTTGTGTCTTGGTCTTCCCTGACACCATAATAACATTCTATGGTCAGGTTATTTTTTGTTCTTGTTCTTTTCTGCTCATCTTTTTTTTTTTCATTTTTCTCTTTCTTTCTCTCTTTTTTCTTTCTCTCTCCCTCTTTCTTTCTCTCTTCCTCTCTCTCTTTCTTTCTCTCTTCCTTTCTTTCTTTCTTTCTCTCTTCCTTTCTTTCTTTCTCTCTTTCTTTCTTTCTTTCTTTCTTTCTTTCTTTCTTTCTTTCTTTCTTTCTTTCTTTCTTTCTTTCTTTCTTTCTTTCTTTCTTTCTTTCTTTCTTTCTTTCTAAATTTGAGCTCTGCTCCCAGGGTAGAAGGAACACTCTCTCAGCCTTCTTGTAGTAGAGGCTATAGACTTCATCTGTTTACCTGGTGCAGCCCTAATGTTGCCCTGAAGCACGCAGGAGGCCCTCCTGTCTGATGAAGGGCTGTGGGGGTGGGGTGGTGGTAGTCTTGTGCTTCTAGAGATGGCAGGTGTCTGATAAGTAACCTTGTATTGAGATGGGGTCCTAGTCATGGTTTCTGTGGTTGACTAGGTCCCTTTGGATGTTTCTCTGATCCCCAGTGGCTAACTGAGGAATGTGAACTCAGTGCTCTGGAGGCTGCCTGTTTGCCCAGGGCTACAGTGAAGGACACAGAGGTCCAGCTCCTGTAGACAGGGACCTGGGACAGTGCTGAAGCATATGTAGATCTGGCAGCATATCTGGCACTCCACAGAAACATGTGGTGGTTCTCTGAGATGACTTCTGCTGGTTCTACTGGCTATGCTAAGTCATGTGTGGGGTCCTGGTATTGGCATTTGCCTACTCCACCATACGGGAACTCAGGTTTTGTGAGATAGGGTTTGCTTCTGGCTTGCTTGGATCCTTCCTCTACTGGGCTGAGTCCCCCTTTCACTCAACTCAGATTAATCTTGCCCGTTCTCCAAATGTCTTGTGCTAAAAAAAAGCTTCAAACTGTCTTTTTGCTGGTTCTGTTGTTGCAGGATTAGTTTGGCGGATCTATTTTATGGTTGTATGGAGGTGAGTATGGAAGAGTTGTAGAAGTTTACTGTTTACTTCTCCATCTTGGCTCCCAGAACTCTACATAAGTGTCTTTAAAGTGAAATATAAAGCTAAATTTCTAAATGTCAGTCCTGACATAGAAATAATGGAACTAGGGTGTTCTGGAACCAGCTCTAAAATATTCAGGAAAGCTATTTGCTAAATCAAATAATAAACAAATAATAAAATAATAACTTGGAGCTTAATTTAGCATTTTTTATTATATGTATTTAAGGAAATGATGGGTAAATGTTATTGAGAAAAATTAAACTGAAAAGTATGTCCCCTATACATTTTTCCCTACACAGTCAGTTCTTAAAGATCTGAAGGTATGACACAGAATAGAACACTGAAAATCACAGTCTGGAGGGAGAGGGGGACCCACATGCTTCAGTCATTATCCTTTATCCATAAAAAGCATTTCTTTCAGATTCAAAATTTTTACCACCAGTGAGACACCATGATTCTCTTATCATTTATGGTGAGGTAAAGAATAAACATAATATTTTTATATCCACAAAGAAAGCCTTGAATGAAGAAATCCTGGAGTAACTTTAAATATATTTATATGACATCAAGTGGGATAATATTTGTTTAATTAAACTCAAATGTGAGATAGATATTATTGTTGTTGTTGTTCTTGTTACTAAAGACCAAAGTATATACAATGTGATTTTAGTACTAGTCATTAGCTGCTGGAGAATCACTTTGATGCTCAGAGGAGGATTGATTTATGAAGTGGTACTTGAGCTGAATATTGAATAAAGTAAGGGATTTTAGGAATGGGGGATTAATAGAGAACACATTATAAGAATAGAATATATCCAGAGAAAGCTTAAAGATAATAGACTCTCAAGGAGAAGAAAGTAACCTTCAGTTACATAGTCTGAAGGGAGATCAAGAAAGATGAAAACTGGGGAAAAAAGGCTGTTGAATTTGGTCATTAAGAGATCATTGGTAAATTTAGAGAGAGTAGTTTTGGTTCGATGATGAGATCAGAAGCCATATTATAGGAAGGTAAAAATAGAGAGGAATAGAAAGCATTGATGTAGATGACTTATTCAAAGAATTTGGCCATTGAATGCATAGAGAGATATCGTATGACAGTGGGGATGGATGGATCAAGTGAGGACTTTTGAGGATGTGGAAGACTCAAGCATATTAGTGGGCAGCCGAGAGAAAGCCAGTAGAGAAGAAGAGACTGAAAATTAGTGAAAGAGTAATAATGATAGAAGGGGAATTATTCAGAAGAAGACAGAATGGAATGGAATCATTTTATCTATTAAGAAGGAATTATTTGGCGAAGAGAATAGCTACTTCTTCGTGTGAGATGGTTTTCAGGGAGGGGATAATGAAAGAACATAAAATGATGAGGAGAAGAAAAGAAACCAAGCGATTTCCTTGATTTTTTCTGGGTAATATGAGGGAGCTTAGCTGAGAGGGTACAAGGAGGGGAGACTCTGGGGTGTTTGAGTTGGCATGTAAAACTCTAGAAAAGCCACCATAATAAAAAGGAATGAGAATCAATTAGATAAATGAGAGAAGATTGTCTTGCCACAGTAAGAATCTGTTTCGGATTATGTAACAAACCTATTGTGGACCTAGTAAGGATTGTTTCATGATGTTCTCTAGCGTTTTTCTGTAGCCTATGACTTGGAGTGAAAGAAACAAATAATAGGAGGAATTTAAGGCTAAATTTAAGCAGGGTAAGCTCAACAATAGGATAAATTGGCCAGATACTCAGCTGAACAGATTCACCAAGTTGGGAAAGAAATGAGAAAGGAAGGAGAATGTCACCAATGTATGAGTAATAAACTGTCATTCTTGTTTGTCCATTTTTCTCAAAGAGAACCATGACATCAGGGAGGTGATGACGTGATGTGCAAGTGAATTGGATTTAAGTGAGTGAGGGGTATGCAAAGTTACCAGACTTACTTTTTCTTCAGTAATCATCTGGGTCCAGTGGTCAAATGTAGATCAGGACACCTAAAGATGGTCCAGGATACAGTGAGGGACTTTGGCCTTTTAAAGCTAAACTCATTCTTAGGTACCAATTTGACTAAGGTAACACCCATTCAGTGAATAAAGCATAGACCCTGTTGATGAATGGACAAGGTAGAGAGATCAGGAGTGCCCAAGAGGACAAAAAATATGGTTAGGGGTTATACAGAAGATGAGGAGATGGAAGAGCACAAAATATCATCATCAGATAAAGTAATTTCAGAATTCATGAATATGGGGATAGAACAATTATGAGTGATGGCATGTTCAAGGGAATGCCCATCTCTGTATTTTATATGAGGTGAAGAAATATAGATCATATGAAATAGGAAAATTTCAAAACTGGGAAGTTGGGAGGTTTAAAGGTATATGGTGAGGTCATCCAATATGATAGTAGAAACTGGGAAAGAGATAAAATCTGACTTGGAGTCAAACATTGAACTCATTAAGGAAGTACTAAGAGTGTTCTGGAAGTTGGCAAATAAAAGGTAGCAGTATCATTACTGGATGATAAATATTGATTGAATGAACCTAAAATAAAAGGTAAATGTAATCTATGTAGATTAAGTTTGAAAAGTATCATTGGTTAACAAGGCATATTCTGACTCCTATTTCAAGAGGGGGAGGGAAGAAGATGAGTGAAAATTCAGCCACTGATAGAAAGGATGTCCAGGACCATCATGTTATTTTCCAACTTCAGTGAGTGCAAGTAGATAGGAGTGAGAAAGATAAAGTTGAGACAAATGCATACTTGTTACCTACACATAAAGTAGACATTCTAGAAAGCACAGTGGAAAAGTTGAGCACATTTAGAATGGGAGTTTGAGGATTTAGTCAGGGGGTAAAGAGGAAGGGAATTAGGGAGTCAGCAGTTAGAGATGAAGAACAGAGTTTATAAAATGTCAGCCAGAGGTTATTTAGAATCACTAGGACAAGAAGTATATGATGTGGTGGTAGTGTACCAATGATTTGAGATTGAGTTCAGGCAGATCATCATCCCCAGGGAGTTAAATAGCTGAGGTGGAATTGGAACAAGAAAAGACCATGTCAAGAGTGTTTGACAATATGACAGATCTGAGGAAGAATCCTCCTCTTGGGGCAAAGCAACGTGTGATGGAGTTGAAACAGGCTGTAGAGTATGCTGATAAGGCATTTGACACAACTAGGTCCTGAAAGTGTGAATAATGAATCCTCTGAAGTCTTCAGGGGACCTAGCTGTACTATAGAACTGGGCAAGGACTGTAGAAGCCAGAACTTTAGATGGAAAAAGATGTTTTATGTATTAGCATTCAATAGTTGCACTAAATCAGCACTAAACTGTCATTTCCTAGTTGATCTGTGTGTGCATGTATGTATGCATATATTCATCCAGCTAGATGGTTCAGTAGATAGAGCCCCAGGTCTGGATTCAGGAAGACCTTATTTCAAATCAAACATCATATTTTCACTAACTTTATGACTCTAGCTGGTCACTTAACCCTGCTTGCTTCAGTTTTTCATCGGTAAAAGGAGTTGCAGAAGGAAATGGCAAATTACTCCAGTATCTTTGCCAAGAAAACCTCAAATGGGGTCATAGAGAATCAAACACAAATGAAATGACTCCACAACTATACATATATTTGAATGTATGTATACATATATGTATATATATATATACATGCATGCATGTATTTATGTGTGTTTATGTATATGTGTATGTGTATGTGTATGTTTATATGCATATACATATATGAGAGTTTTGACTTAGTAGAATGTGTTTAACCCAATAGGATGGCAATGAATTTTGTCTTCTATTTATACAATATTGCTGAAATATAGAATCCAGATTGTCTTGTGGGGAGGAAAAATAGAACTTGTAGCTAGTCCTAGCATGATTGGTAGTTTTATTCATAAAGCTTACTCTGCAAGGACAAGAAAAGCCATTTTATAGAGCAGAAGACATATCCACTGACAAGTGACAGTTTAGGGCTCATTTAGTGCAACTGCTGAATACTAATAAATCATCCTGTGAGATATCCTCCTGATACCTGAGATCTCCAAGTCTGGAACCTTCTAGACTACTGTTGATTCAAACTGTTCAGCTACTTATATTATATCGCTTGCTGAAATATTGAACAAGTATAATGCCAAGCAAAGGCAACTTCCAAGGTTCGGATTATCAGCATAGCAAACCCCATTTATTCAGCAAACATTCACAGAACAGAGAAAGTCAAAATACAGTATAATTCATATATTTCACAAGTAAGTTCTTCAATCAGTCCAGGTACTACTCCACCCCTAGATGGTACATGCTTTTAGCCAAAGTCTCTTCTCAAATGGAGATCAGTTTCCAATCATCACAAAAAGGCCAAAGGTTTCCCACCCCTGGACTCAAAGTAATTACAATACTGTCCATTAACACTAAGTACTTTCTCAAAAGGGAGCAGGAGAGTACAAAAGGCCATCCACCCTTAAGCCATAACAAGGTCAAGATAACATCTCAGCATTGAAAGGCCAAAGAAAGGACTTTCTTTCATCTTCACCCAAGACAAGCCCTCAGCAATCTCAGTTCCTGGGGAGACAAGGCTCAACAAAGCCATAGCCAGTGTCTTCATCAACTCACTCTCTGCCTGTAGAACAGTAACAGAACCCCTGAAAGTATGAGCAAGGCCCCCTTCCAGGATTTCTGTGAATATACAAGAAAATCCTTCTTTAGGGCTTCTGCACCAATAGCCAGGTTCCAGGACCTCTACAATAGCAGCACTGTCCACCATAAGGTGAATCTGGCAAAACATCAAAACAGTCAGACAAAATACCAGCTTCACAGCCAGGCTACCTCAGTTCTTGGCAGCTCCAGGTGGCAGTCCTCAAAAGTCCTGAGCAGCTCCAATGGCCTCTTAGTATTCTCTCTCAGTTACTCGGGCTCAACCACACTGGATAATGCTCTCCCCAAAAGTACTTCTTCTTCTGGCCTTCTCTAGGCTTGAACCTTTCTTCAATTCATGGGTCCTCCAAGGATAGCCGCCTCTCTTCACATCAACAAGTCCACCTCACAAGTGGGATTCACAAGCTCAGGGTCTTAACACTCAACCCAAAAGCCAAGTCAATTCAGGGGCATCTCCAAATTCCATTACCATTACAACAAGTGATAAGCATTGCCACACTATTTTTTTCTCTTTCTCTCCTAGGCCTGCATTAGAAAGCATGACTGAAAGTTTATCTCACATCTTATCCCCTCTCATTTATAGACACACCCTACTGGTTAAGTTTTTCGGACTATGGGAAGTTAAAAGGACTTATTCACAAGAACATAGCTGCAGATAAAAAGAAACCTTTTGTATACACCCTTTGAAATTCAAAGAAATTGAATCAGATATTTGTTCCACTTGCTTTGGCAACTTACTGGTTTTCTAGGTTAGGGAAACTCCATATATGTGCACATGGTATCATAAATAAATTTCATTATGCTATTTTCCAGCCAATGCATACCATGCAGTTTTGAAAATATCTTACCAGTATTGCAGATGGACTTTAGTATTCTCTTGAATTTCAAGTAATTCAAGAGAAACTTTTTATTAAATTTGAAGACCACAGCAATTCTCCAGGAGATTATTTACTCATATTTCTGAAGTCCCTTCTCTCACAGGCTAAAATGTTAGGTGAGGATGATCTCACACCTGTAATTATAGAAGACTGGGTACAAATAGATAGTAGAGAATAGAGAGAGAAAAAGAGAAATTCTGAGAAGGGTGGAGTGATAAGGGGCAGAGAATCACCAAATTCAAGTGTTTGATAGAAATCCTAGAGACCACCAGGAGCAACCAGTTTGCAGAAATAATCTTCTAATCTTTTATTTAAGACCTCCAAGATAGTAGTCCATTCTAATTTTGGACTGCTCTAATTGGAACGAAGATTTTCCTGATAGTCAGGCTAAATTGGCCTTTTGTTATATTCTAACCACCATTCTTGATTTTGCACTCAGGAGTCAAATACAACAAGTTTAGTCTCTGTTTCAAAGAAGAGCTCTTCCTTACATTAAAATACCTTCTAACCTCTCCAATCCTTTTTACCAACCTTAGTCGTCCATTCCTGGACCAGAATGTAGCTCCTTCAACAAATCCTTATATGAGGTGGATTCAAGTATTCTTTTCATAGATACTTTCAGGCTTATCAAATTTCTATTTAAATCTTTGAAAGCAAGGTTCTGGATGAAGTCTGATGAAAGCAGAGTGGAGTAGTCATATCACGTCTCTCTTCCTCTTTACTGTGCAATTCCTAATGAGCCCAAGATCATAGAAACTTTTGTTGGCTGCCGCATCATTGCTGATTCATACCGAGTTTACAATCCACTGAAAAAAAATCCTTAGATTTTTTTTTTTTAGGACAGATTCTGTCTATCCATATCATCTCTGTCTTAAATTCATGAAACTGATCCCTTGCACCCAGTACAAGATTTTACTTGTCTTTGATGAAGGCTAATATTCTAGCATGTCATTCCTCCTTAGTTTTATATCCCAGTTTTCTGTAATCTGAAAAATTGATCATATAATTATGATTTTATATCAACTCACAGATATGAAATATTAAACAGGAGAAGGTCAAACAAAGATGCTTTGGGTAGTTACTGTAAATCTTCTAACATATTGACAATGAATCATTAACAGTTGCTCTTTGGATCTGTCCATCTAATCATTCGACCATTTAAATCCATCCAATTACTGTAATAAGAACATGCTGTAGGAACAAATAGTGGCCAGTGAATATCCTGGTCAGGATGATAAAGTTTGACGTTTGTTATGAGAACATGCTGTAGGAACAAACAGCAGCCAGTGAATGTCCTGGTCGGGATGATAAAGTTTGACGTGTGAGTAATGTATAACAAATTACCGTTCATATATTTCTATATTTCCTACAAGAACATTATGGATACTTTATAAAAAGCTTTTTATAAAATGTGAGTAAAGTTTAACAATAGCATTATTCTCATCCATTACTTTAATAATCATGTAACCAAAATAATAGAAGAAAGGTCACGCCAGTATAATTGTTATAGATGAAACAATGCTTTTATTTTTAATAAAAACTATTTCCATTTATAGATATTTGACAATAATTTCTTTAATGTTTCATTTTAAAACTTTCCTTAGAATCAACATTAATTTCATTAGATTATAATTTATAGACTCTATTCTTTCTTTTGGAAATATGAATATCTGTCTTCTCTAATCTTGTGGTTCTTCCATTTTCTATTATCTTTCAAATATGCTCAACCGTTCCACTAGCAAATGCTTTCAAAACTGAATTAGAAAGTTCATTTGGATCTGGTGCCTTGAATTCATAAATGGCACTTCTATGTTCTCTTACAATCTTATTCTCATTCTTCTTTGCAGAAAAACAGTGGAAACAAAGCAAAATTTCAGCAGCTTTGCTCTCTTTTCATTGTCAGTATCATACAATTTACTGTAAGCATAGTTTATATCACTTCCCTGATTCTCTTTTTCTAGAGCAAAGCTAAAAATAAATCAAATTTTTCCTCCTCCCCCAAATCTTGTTCTTCTTGGGTTTACTCAAAAGTCTCACCTTATGTTGAGCCTTAGCAATTATATATTTTTATAAGACCATATCATAATCATCTCTCACCCTACATTGCTTCTGAAATCAATGTATTTCTTTTTTTAAAAAAAATTCAATTGATTTAAAATAAATTATGTAAAAATTCAGTTGTTGAGTTCTCTGTGCATTCAAATCAGTTTCTTCATGTAACTTCCAGTTTTCCTCCTTATTGCAATCAATTCCCCTTATATTTTCAGGATTTCATCTTTGAGTATTTCCCATATGTCCTGGCCTGATTTGCCCTGTTGCATTCAATTGTATCATTCTTATCATTCATCTGAACCTACTAAAATATACCTCATAAAAAATCTAAGTTACATGTCGGACTATGTCCAATTTTGTTTTCATTTAAGATAATCTCTAAAATGGAATGGCCAATTCTTCACCCGCTACTAATTTTCTCATTATTTTTACCCCAATCAATGAATTCTGTCCTATTATTGATAATGAAATCCAGAGTAGAATTTTCTACATTTGCTTCCTCAATTTTTTGATGAAATTATGGAGAAGGCTAGTCTAGAGTTTTTGGTTGCACAGCTTTTGGCAGAGGTAGAGAACTCCAGCAGAAGCTTGGTAAATGTAGTCCCTTATCACTATCCTATCAGGCCTTCTTACATTACTTTCCAAATACCTGCTCTAGTTCCTCTTTATGTTGAAGTGGTCAATGGCATATCCCAATTTTTTCACTTTTGACCCTCATCTAAATATACTTATCATACTTTCCCTTTCTGTTTTTAAGTTTAATTTAAAAAATTTAAAATTTAATTTAAAAATTAAAAATTAAAAATTTATTTTAAAAAATTAAATTTTTCTTAATTTCCTCATTGGAATATACATTCTTAGGATGCAAATCTATCCCCTCCTCCTCTTCCTTTACATGTCCTGGTTTTCTTTTTATTAATAAATTATGTAAATACAGAAGCATAGTAAAATCCTAACTTTAATACAAACAAGTAGCAATTTTACCTGACATGAAATTTACCATCTTGTGTTACAACCACTGATTCCTTCCATTACATACTTAAACTGTGGATTTATATATAGATACATAAAATCATTAGTTTTACTATTTGCTGATTTCTATTTATTTCTCTTGGCATTTGTGCATTTTTCATGTACTATTCTTACCTCTTTGTGGGAATATACTATCTATAGTATGTAATTTGCTATATAGACATTCTACTTCTCTCCTACTTTTTTTTTGCTTTATAGCCTTTTAAATTAGAATTTCAAGACCCTAGTCAAATACTATCTTAACATCTTTGTTGGGCATGCTCCATTTCTAAACCTGAATCTGTCAACTCTACATTGATGATCCAGCAATCTAAATCCATTTCTCAGATGCTACTTTCCAGCCAGTTATTCACTTCCCAAATTATTACTTTTCATTTTCTGCATCATTTGCCTTCAGTGGGAAAATATGAGGATTATGTAATGTGTTCTTAAAACCTTTCAATTTTTTTGCCTAAGCCTATATAATTTTTTTTTAATTTTAATTTATTTGTTTGGTTATATCATTCATTTCCACAAGGTTTTGAGTTATAAATTTTCTCCCCTTCTTGCCCCTACCCCCCAGCCCAGAACATTGATCCCACTGTAAGGCCCCTCCCACAATCTGTTCCCTTTTATGTCCTCCTCCAATGTTCCTCTAGCTTTCTAGCAGGGCAGGGCAGGGGTCCCTGCCCCTGTCCCTGTATGTATTATTTCCCAGTTGCATTTGATTGCATAGCTTTAAATTCTAGATTCTTGCAATTCCTCCCCTCTCACCCACTCCCACTGGAAGGAGCAGCAATTCAATACAGGCTGTACATGTGTAATTACACAGGATATCTCCATGGTGCGCAAATTGTGAGAGGCTGATTGTATGTCCCTCCTTCCTATCCTGCACCCACCCTTGTTTTGTTCTCTACCCCTTCCCTGTCCCTTTACTGAGATGTGTGCTTCCTGCAACTGTCCCCCCACCCTGCCCTTTCCTCCATCACCCCCCCTCTCATTTCCCT
>CM053594.1:244960549-244984621 GCA_028646575.1 Pseudocheirus occidentalis
TTTGATCTTTTTTGTCCATAAAAAAGGATTCTAGAGTTTTACTGCTGTTTCTGCCTTGCTTCCTTTTTCTCATGTTGGCCAGTCTATTAATTGCTTCGTTTTTAGCTCTGCTGAACTCTGCTTCCTGGAGGGGGATAGCTCTGTCCCAAATCGCTGGGGCCTTCACAGCTGCTAGAGCTATTAGTGGGATGCTGCAGCCCCACCCCCCAGCTTTGGCTCACTGAAAGTGCTCCCCAGGACCACCACCCAAGACCACCATCCAGATCCAGGCCACTCAATGCAAGAGCCCTTGGCCCTGATCAGTCACCTCAGCCCCCCTGCTATCTGAAGGCTGAGGGGTCTAAAGCAGCCCAGTGGAGGCCGCTGCTGCTTTCAGCCATTCCTGCTGCTACAGCCACCTCCCACTGCTTCCTTGCCCTGGGAGCAGTTTGGCCGGACCTGCTCTTCTCCTCCCCAGTTAGCAAAATCCACTGACCTTTCTCTTCGCCTTTTTTTCTTCTGGCCTGATAAATGTGGTAACTGTGCCTCCAGTGCAGCCGGTCTGCTCTCCTGTAGATGCGGCTCCCCGCTGATGCCCTGGGGCCTGAGCTGGCTGGGATTTCGGCTGCGGCTCCCAGACTGCTGCGAAGAGCCCCACCTGCTGAGCTGCCTGTGGCAGATGTGCTTTCCGTCTTTTGTAGAGTTTTGGAGCTTGAAAATCTGTTTAGAGTCCCATTTTATTAGTTTTTTTAGCGTGTTTGTGTGGGAGTTGCAGTGCTTTGCTGCTTCTATGCTGCCATCTTGGCTCTGCCCCCAGCCTATATAATTGTTGAGAATAATTTTTACATTGCTTCTAAAAGTGTACTTTGTGCCAAGATTAATTATGAGTGAAACGTTTTCACCCAGTCTGAAAAAGTATTGAGAATGTCTTGTTTGCATACTCTGGAATGACAGCAAAGCTTTCTCAGGCTATTATCTGATCAACCAGTAACTACTTCAGTACCCCTGTGTACTAAGATTCATCAGACTTCTTAGTCTTCTCTTTCTTTGTTCCTTAGTGAATGATTTCTCACCTCTTCTTTAGATTATGAAATCCTGGAGAGAAAGAACTCTTTGGGGTTTTTTTTTGGGGGGGGAGCATTCCTTTGTTTCCCCTGTCCTTAGCAGTCTGGCACTAAGCAGGTATTTAATGAATGTTTGTTGCCTTACTTGACTTCCCCTTCGGAACATACTGTTTTCTCTCTTCACAAAGATCATAAAATTCCATTTTCTTTTAATCTTATAGATTTTGTCCTTCCATTTCTCTCCTATATAACATTCTTCTTTGCTCATCATCCTAACAAGGGTCAAGTATCCTCTCCTCCACCTCAGAAGACTTTATTACCCCCCTCCCTATTGAAGCTTCATTTGTCTTTTACTTTTTAGGAGCCCTTGATCTTCCCTAACAATCAGAAGTGAGGAGGGGTTATTTTAGTCTTTTGGAAACCTTCACCTCCTACTCCAGGTGGGAGATCAAACTGTTTTAGGAACACATATAACATTTATTCTACCATGGCAGAAATGGAGGCATCTTATTCTTGAGTTAAGTTTACTGCACATTTTCCCCTCATGTTCACAAAAGTTGAGGTTTTCAGCCTCTCATCAATTTTAAGCAAATGGTTAAAACTTCCTAAGGCTAATTCACCCCACCCAAAATTCACTGTATCAAGTTATAAAAACCTCTACGTGTTCACTTGTCTTTTCTTACTAACAGTGCCTGGCTTTGTGAAATACCTTCTCATCTTTCTTTCTTAAGTTTATCTTTTCTTCATTCATGTTTCTAAATCCTTTTATATTCATTGTAATTGTGATTACTTTTTCATCTCTCACTAGAGAGAAGAAGTAGAATTATAAATAAATCACCATCTTGATTGAGGAACTGCCCATTTGCTTTGAGAAAGGATTGGAACCAAATCTGTATCATAAAGTTACAGTTCCTGTGGAGATTGAAAGAGATAATGAATAATGATAAATAGTTACCAATAATAGTTACTACTAATGACAATAACAATAATATTTACTATGTGAAAAGTTCAATGCTAATCCCTGGAGATCCAGATCCAGTCCCGCCTCTGAAGAAACAAAAATTCTAATTGGGGGTGATAAAATATTTTGGAGGGTTCAACTGCATCTAAAGTGCAAAGGCCCATTATTGTTTAGGAGGAAATCACACAATAGACAGGAATACATTTTCTTTAGAGTGATTTTATTTTAGAGCTTGAGTGGTGAACATTTTCTTCTCTGAATCTTTAGTTGCTATGCCTGCTGAATTGTTGGGGGCTATAGCACCTGAAGAATCTGTTGCCAGATTTAATTTCCACATGAGCTGTTCTACTGGATGATGCATGGAGTAAGACCAGGAGTGAGGGCTAAGATAAAGCTCTTCTTATGGTGTAAGTTGCACTGCTAACTCTTGGATTTTTGGTTTAACTGCTTATTCAATAGTAATTGATGAGTATGCAGGATAGGAGGAATGGTACGCCTCTTGTATACAAAAGATATTCCCCTTAACGTTGTCTGTGGAAAGGAGGTATTTTGAGAAATTGTTGCTGTTTAACCCCAGGAATGCCAAAAACTGTTGAGGTGGGGTTTCTGCCCACCCTAAAACTGTTGTAGCTTCAGCATATGTTATGGTGGAACTGTCTCAAACAATTCAGAGTCAGACCACCTATAATCCAAGTACAGGCATTTATCAAAATTGATGCCTCTCATGAAGTGGGCTAAATTCCAAGACAAACCAGCAGCTGGTTTACTATGGGCAAATAATTTCATCTCTCACTGTCCTCAGGGTAATATCTAGACAGAAAAGTCATGGATCTCTATTACAGGAGAGAGTTTTCAACTACAATTCTCTTCATCAATGACATTACATCAGTGAACTATATGAAAGGGATAAAATACAAGGGAAACATAGTTTAATGTTCTTCACCATCATGGTTAGGATAAATATCTCATCCTATTCCTCTCCCACTTTTTGCATCTCTTGTGTAATTATCAAAGAATTATTCCAAGAAACTCTTATTCTCAAGGCTTTCTGTTGTCTGTCTTCCCCAACATGTAGGACAAAAACTCAGTCTAGTTTAGGGAATAAAAGCATTAACTTCTTGAGCCTTTTAATAGATAACATATCCACAATGCTCTCAAGATAGTGAGTGTCTGGTAGTGGAAGACAGCTTAGACTTAATGAAGCTTTACAGATGAGAAAACAGATCAAAATGGAGGATAGTTTAAAAGTTACATTTGTAACTTACAGAACAAGTAAAAAATAAAGAAAAACAAATATGAACAGTTACACAGTTTTTCATTGTAGGGGTGGATATATGCATGTGAAAGGAAAAGAGGTTGAAATTATGGATGTGAATAATTAGAAGCTAAATAATAAAGGAATGTATATTTTGCTGATACTGTAGTGTTTATAGGTGCCTTAGACAGAAGAAACAAAGTGTGTACATATGTGTGTATACTATGTGCATGCAGGCATATTTGTGTGTGTGTGTGTTCTTTGGTGGGTCTTTCAAAAATGTAGATTTTTATTTCCACAATGATTAATATATATATATATATATATATATATATATATATATAACTGGAAACGTTAAGAAATGTAGTAAAAATATAGAGCATCATCTCTACCATATCTCTGATATTCCCTCCCTAACCTTCCACTGAGGCTTCAAAGGATCACCGTGGAACAGTCACATATACTACTGGTTCATAACCAATTTTGTCTTGGGAAAATTTGCTTTACTTTCTTGTACATAAATTTCCCGCAAATTTTGACTTACAAATTCATTTTGATATCTCGCAAAAATCACTTTTCATATTACCCTATGTTCTCTTTATTATAGTGAACAATTGATGAGAAAACAGTCTGCCCAGCAAAATGTATCCAGCTCTACATCTTATTGCCTTAGAGAGTTGCTGCTTACTGATACTGCTCTGAGATTTCCTCCAATTTATCTTGTATTATATCTTGTTTTTTTTTTACATTTTTATTTGTATATTGTCTCCATTAAATTGAGAACTCTTTGAGGGCAGGGACTGTTTTTGCCTTTCTTTTTATCCCCTTGCTTAGCAGAATGATTGACAAGTAGGAAATAATTGATGAATACTTGACTTAACTTGAGCACTGGTAGATTAAGTGACTAATCCATCATCACATAATCATCAGATTTTAGAGGCGGAACTTGAATCTAGACCTTCCTAATTCAGGTCTGTTCTATATTGATTGAATTACCTTGTCATTCATGAAACTTTTCAGGGGATGGGCACAAGTTCTTGTAATATCATTTCTTGGGAAAGAAAGTTCTGTTTACCAATATGTCAGCACTTTTCTACCACTCGAAGTCCTGGAGGGCTGAAATGTTAAATGACTTACTTAGTGCCATACTACACCATTCGCTTACTGTATATGTCACAGCTGGTATTCAAACACAGGTCTTTATGGTTGCAAGGCCAGCTCTGTATTCAGAATGCAAAATTGCTTCTGAATTAATAGCATAATTTCCATCAATTTCTCTGGGATTCCCTCTCCACTTAAATTTATATCTATCTATCTATCTATCTATCTATCTATCTATCTATCTATCTATCTATCTATCTATCTATCTGTCATATATTCTTAGACATGTCTCACATCATGATTATCATTATCAATCTCATTTTATATCTTTAATTAAGTTGATGTTATTTTAAAAAATACAAAAACTAAAGCTGTTGTATAGTTACAGAAAAAAGTTATCCTTAGAAACATGGAAATATGGTTCTTAATCTTATATAAAATTGATGTAGTTTTAGAGGTTAAAATTGAGAAATATATGGCATTTCCCCCCAAATTGTGGTGACACCTATGAGAGAAGAACACAAGACCCTGGACCAGTGAGAAGAATCAGTTTAAAAAAAAGAAAAAAAGAAAGATAAAGAAAGAATAAGACTAGTAGATTTAGTTAGCCTCAGATAACTGTAAGACCCTATTCTTCGTTCCATAGAACTCACAACTAAAGCTAAAAATGTCACACTAAGAAGATGCTACACTAACCAAAACCAAGGCAACAAGACAGGAGAAGTTGAGTGAAGGTTTTTTTGGTTTTTCTAGGCAATGGTTTCTGCATTTTCTAAAAGTGCTGGAATAAACCTATAGGTTTTATTATTTTAAAAAATTCTTCAGTAAATTTTCCAAGAGGAAGAGATAACCTAATTATACTAGTCAGAAGCTGGAGGTGGGAGAAACTTCCCATTCAACTGATGAGTATCCAGTAGAGACTTTACACTCATCAGAGTGGCATATGGGGGTAGAAACTATGTGTGGCACTGAGCAGCATTCAGAAGGGCCTCTGAGACAGGCAGGGAGCAGCATGTCAGCGTTGTTAGATTTACTATTTTGTTAAATTTTTGATCTGCTTTGAAAACACTGTTTACTTATTATTAAAGGTAAAGACATTGATAAGGGCTAATGAGCGGGAAGTGTGAACCCATAAAGTACTTTGAATTGAGTATAGCAATTTCCCCAAAGGACTGAAATCATGTAGCATGGGTGAATCTAGGCTGTACAAGTGTAATAGCCCAGTGAGTAAATAGCTAGGAGATCTGATTAATGTAGACAACCTGGGTGGAACATTTTCCAGTCATCCTCCTCCACCTCACCCCAAAATATACAAAGAATGGAATAATTTCAGATCCAGATACGACTTTGCTTGTATGAAAGTAATTCTTAGGGAAATATAGTATTTTCAAGTTAATTTATTCAGATTTACAGTTCTGTAGCTAGAGAATAAAGCAAATATTCAGTGCTTTATTGTTTAAAACATCCTTCCTTTGGAATCTTACTTCATCCCCTCAACTGGTAGTGATTGTTCCCTCCTATGATGCATAAGATACTTTTCAGATAAATTTGTCTTATTTCAATTAATTCAATTATATTATTATACTAATGGACATGCTTTCTCCCTCTCCTATCATATTTTAAATATAATGAGGGAAGATAACCTATTATATCTATATTTCTAGACACCCTAGTTCTTAGCACAGTCCACTGCAAATAGATACATAATAGGCAATGACTCATAAATTCATACTTGGACTATTTCAGTACACTCTTAAGTGTTCTTCCTGACTACAGTAACATACCCTACTAACAAGAGTGGAGAATTATAAGAAATATTAGGGCCACCAGTTACTGTTAAGTAAGGTTCAGGGAATGATTTAAGTTCCCTTATGTTTAGTTTTCTCATCTATAAAATGAAAATGATAATTTTGGGCATAAGTATTTTAAGAAGTTGATCAAATAAAATGTACCTGGCATGAAGTAGGCTCTTAATAAATGTTTATTGATTGACTGATAGATAATATATATGAAACTGCTTTTTAATCTGCAAAAGCTCTACATATGTGAAATATCATTTTATTAGAAGGTAATTGTAACCTGAACCCCATCAATTGCATTCCAAAATGCTTTTTGGAAATTTGAAACTCACAATTAGTTTTGTCATAGAAATGATGAATAACGATTTGTTTCTCAATATGGTCATATTGAATAAAAAACTCATATAGTTACAACCTAAAATGTATTCTTATGAAAAATGAATGAAGTAATATTAGTGTGAATATCCACCATTTTAGTTCCATTAAAGCTTAAGTTAATGCTGGGGAGCTAATCAGTACTAAACTAAAAATCACTGAAAATATTTCACCAGGCAAGTTTGATGTCTGGGGCATTTGGACAAGAGGGAATCAAAGTACTAATACTATGTATTCCTCCAATAGGTGAATTATGTAAGCAAGAGAGAAGCATTTATTATTATTTATACAACTTGTGATACAAAGACAAAAATGAAACAGACACTGCCCTCAAGGAGTTTACATTCTATCAGGAGAAAAAACCAAATTGGATTTATAAATAAATAAATACAAAATATACACAAAATAAATGCAAGATAATTTTAGAGATGGAATAACCAGGACATCAAGAAAAATCTCTTAAAAGAGGCAGCACTTGAATTGAGCTTGGAAAGATTTTAGGACTCTAAGGTAAAAATGAGGAAGGGAGTGAATATCTAGCCTGTGTAATAACGCTGATATGAGAGATGGAATGTTTTATATTGAAGGCCAGCAATGTGTAAAAAAAAATCTAGAATGATGGTTTTTATTAAGTTGTAATGTGTTTGAAATGTTAAACATAGGAGTCAATATTTATTTGATCCTAGAAGTAATAGTCAATAAACATTTAACAAATGTTTCTTGTGTGTCAAGTAATAATCGAAGTACTTGAAATAAAAATACAAATAAAAACCAAAGACAGTTCCTACCCATTATACCAACTAGCTGTAATTTTCTAGTCGTGGATAGATCTCCAGAACTGAAACTAGGGAGACTGAGTTCAAATCTTACTTCAGACATTTACTAACTGACCTTAGGCAACGGTCATGACTTGTCTCAGTTTCCTTATTCATAAAATGAATATAACAATAGTACATACCTTAAAGAATTCTTGTGAAGATAAAATGAGAAATATTTGGAAGGACCTAAGCATAGTGCTTGGCATATAGTAAGTTAGTGTGAGCTGTTATTAGCTCTTTGCACTCTGCTGTCCCCTCTCAGGGGACATCGGAATTCTAGCATATCACTCGGATGTCCCCTCTCAAGCACTAAAACAGTTGCATACAGAAAGAATAATACTATGCTTCTTGCGTTGAAAGATAAAAGAATTATTACCATGCCCACCAATTATTATAACACAAACCTACAATCTCCCCAGAGAACATTACACGGTGGACATATCGTAACAGTCAGTAAGCATGAAATAGTGTCAGAATATACGGCAAATATGGGTGGTGTGGATCGTGCGGATCAATATGCTTCGAACATATTGTTTCCTCCGTAAATTGGGACAAAGAAAATGGGACTGCATTGTGTGTTCTAACAGGAAAACACCTGGTGGCAGGCGTCAAACCACTTATTACTGTCAAACGTGCACTAAACACCCTGCAATGCATATTGGGGAGTGTTTCAAAACATCATACTGTACAAAATTATAAACAATAAAATATTGGGTTTTTTGCAAATATACATTCCTCGATGTCACCCAATTCATATAAGTCCAATATCATTATAATACATTACTTGGTTCCAAAATTATACTAAATAATACGAGGGTCTGTAAATGTACATTTTCGCTGCAAGGTAGGGTCGAGTAGCTGGTAGCCAATGTCCAGAATGGTTCGGAGTACAAAGGGTTAGTTATTATCCTTCAAAAGACCTTGAGTGAAGGGATTGTGGTTGCTCTACCTCTTTTGGCAAGAACAATGCCTTAACAATTATAAAGTAAGAAATAAGTAGGATCATAGATTTTGATGTGAAAGGATCCTTGACCATCTAGCTCAACTTCCACATTGAACAGTTGCAGGAAGGGGCTCAGAAAAGTTTAATAACTTGCCCAATGTCAGACAGGTAATGAATGGCCTAGGGAGGCTTTGAAATCCTCTCACTCCACATCTAGTGTTATTTCTGCTACATCATGTTACCTCTAAGAAATGTTTGTTGAATAGAATGGAATTGAGTGGAATAGGCAATAGAACACATGATCATAAAGAAATATAACACAAATTAACATGTGAAGTGCTATAAGGAAGGCACAATTATATATATATATATATATATATATATATATAAAATATAGATAGATTAGATAGATAGATAGGCAGGTAGATAGATATAGATATATAGATATAGATATAGATATAGGAATATAACAGATAAAAAGGAGTATTTTGTCACTAGAGTGGAAAGAAAGGACATTTGTGTGCATATCAACCAGGGCCTTGAATGCAGCATGATCAGACTTGTTCACTAGAGATATTAATCTAGAAGTAATGTAATAAATACAATGGAGAAAGCAAAGACTGGATATGGGGAAAACCTTAGGGAGGCCAATTTAATTGTCCAGGTGCATAGTAATACAAACTTGGGAAAGAGTTGTTTGTCCTTCATTTTTGAAGGAGATCAATGATAATTGTACGATGATGTCTTAGCTAGTGCATTAATTGGATTTAAGTGAGACATAGTTGAACAACATTGTGACCCTCACTGATTCAAAATCTTCAAATTCCAAAGACGAATAAAAGTTAGTACAACTGACAGTATGCCAGGCTTCAGTGGATGACTTTGACATCTTCAATGTCTGACCATTTTCTAAATATTCAACAGTCCTTGCTTTAGTTGCCTTTATGGTGATAAATTGTTCTCCTTTGCCTATTCCACTGGGGCAAGTATAACTTGGAAAGTGTATTGCTAATGGAAATGGAAAGGGTCAGAAGTGTCTTTGGCAGTTAGCAAGACAAAAGAACCTTTGCTCATGAGAATGAGATTATTTTTTTAAGTAGGAAACGACAGTGGAATGAAATTTGATGTAGTATTTTTTGAGGAGCTAGCAATACTATATTTTAATCTATTTTTTTTCAGAAATTCTAAAGACAAGTGTTGAATTTTAGATTAGTGAACATATTGATAGAGAAGAAACATTGAATCTTCCTTCTTAGAATGCCCTTATGTTTTGTCATTCAGGTTTGTTATTGTTAAGTCACGTTCTACTCTTCATTATTCTGTACTGGGTTTTCTTGGCAAAGATACCAGAGTGATTTGCTATTTGCCTCTCTAGTGGATTAAGGCAAATAGAAGTTAAGTGACTTGACAAGAGTCACAGTGAATGAGTATCTAAGGTCAGACTTAATCTCAGGTCTTCCTGAGTCCAGGCCTAAGGCTCTATTCACTGATCCACCTAGCTACTTCCTTGATAATCATCCTCCAGAATGAGAATAATCTTCTCATGTAGCATTCCCCATATCTAATCAACAAGTTTTTTCTATGTATCTCCTCAAAATCTCTCAAACCTATATCCTTTTCTTTATTCAAATGAGCACCCTAGTCAAGGATCCTATCACTTCTCACCAGGATCATTTTGATACCTACCTAACTGTTATCCTTGCATAAAGTCTCTTTCTTCTGTAACCATCCTCAAACACTCATTGCCAAATTAATACCCCTAAATTACAAGTCTGACCTTGTTATTTCTCCTGTTCAAGAAACTTTATGTTCCTTCATATCTATTGACTTTAGGTTGAAATGCAAACTCTTCTGTATTTAAATCCTTCACAAACTGACTCCAGACTATCTTTCAAGTTTGACTATGTATTACTTCCTTACACATAAGCTTTGGTCTAGCCAAACCATCCTACTTTGTGTTTTACAAATAAATCATTTCATCTTTCACCTCTGTGCAAGAGTATTTGTGCAATCACCTTCATTTTGCTTTATTTTTTTCTTTTTTATATGAATTAATTTATTTTTATTGTTTTACATCACTCATTTCCATGAGATTTTGAGTTACAAATTTTCTCCCCATCTTTCCCCTAACCATCACCTCAAACAGCCAGCCCACTGTATAGCCCTTTCCTCAATCTGCTCTCTCCTATGTCCTCCCCCATTAATCCTCTGACTTTCTGGTAGGGCAGAATGGGTCTCCGTACTCCACTGCCTGTATATCTTGATTCCCAATTGCTTGTCGTTGACAACAACAACATCAACAATAATAATGGTGATAATGATAATGATAATAAATATATATGCATACTATATATATATATATATATATATATATATATATATTTCAACATTTGACTATAGAATTTTAAATACTAGATTCTTTCCCTTCCTCCCTCATCACCCACCCACACTGGAAAAACAAGCTATTCAATACAGGCTGTACATGTGTAGTTACACAAAGCATCTCCACAATGGACATATTTTGAGAGACTGAATATATGTCCTTCCTTCCTATCCTGTCCCTTCCTTGTTCTATTCTCTACCTTGTCCCTGTCCCTTTACATAAGTGGGTACTTACAGCAACTCTCCCTCCCTACCTTGCCCTCCCTCCATCATCCCACCTCTCATCCCCATCCTCCCTACTCTCCTGTGTGGCAAGATACTCACTTTAGAGTTTATGTCATTCCTTCCCTAAACCAAATTCAGTAAGAGTAAAGTTGATCCATTCCCTTTTGCCTTCCTGTTCTTCCCCTCCATTGTAACAATTATCCCTAGCCTCTTCTATATGAGATGATTATTCTGTCTATCCCCATCTCCTCTCATTGTAACCCTCACCCACCTCAGAATTTCACCTTTTAGATTGATCCTGTGCCCTCTATGTACACATATATACACACTCATTTATATATTCATATGCATATGCATATATGCTCCTATATAGAAATATATATATATATATATATATATATATATATATATATATATATATATATATATAAATACACATTTGTATTCCCTTCACCTATCCTGATACTGAGAAAAGTTTCATAAATTACAATTATAGCTTTTCCATGTAGGCTTGGAAAGGGTTCAACTTTGATAAGTTCCTTATGATTTCTTTTCCATGTTTACCTTCTCATGCTTCTTCAATTTGAGTGTCAAATTTTCTTTTCACTTCTGTTTTTTTCAGCAAGAATGTTTGAAAGCCTTTCACCTCACTGAATGACCATATTTTCCTCTGGAACATTTTACTCAATTTTGCTGGATAGGTGATTCTAGGTGTTAATCCTAGCTCCCTTGATCTCCAAAGTATCATATACCAGGCCCTTCGATCCCTCAATATAGAAGCTGTCAGAACCTGGATTATCCTAATTGTGTTTCCACAGCATTCAAATAGCTTCCTCTTGGCAGCCTGTAATATGATCTCCTTGATCTGGGTACTTCGGAACCTGGCTACAATATTCCTAGGAGTTTTCTTTAGGGGATTTTTTTGAGAGGTGATCAGTGAATTCTTTCAATTTCTTTTTTGCCTTCTGGTTCTAAAATATCACAGCAATTTTCCTTGAGAATTTCCTGAAGGGTGCTTTCTAAGTTCTTTTTTTGATCATGGTTTTCAGGTAGTCCAATAAATTGTTTCTCCTGCATCTATTTTCCAGGTCAGTGGTTTGTTCAAGGAGATATTTCATATAGCCTTCTACTTTTTCATTTGTTTTTATCTGTGTAATAGTATCTTGATTTCTCATAAAGTCGTTTGCTTCCATTTGCTCCACTCTAATTCTGAAGGAATTATTCTCTTCAGAAAGCTTTTGAGATTCTTTTTCCATCTGGCAAATTCAACTTATCAAGTCATTCTTCTCCTCATCAGCTTTTTGGGCTGCTTTTGCCATTTGAGTTAATCTCTTTTTTAAGGTTTTCTTTTCTTCAGTTAAGTTGTTGAATCTCTTTCCATGATTTTCTTGCATCCTTCTCATTTCTCTTCTCAATTTTTCCTCCACTTCTCTTATTTGGCTTTCAAAATACTTTTTAGGCTCATGTATGGCTTGTAGGCAGTCTACATCTTTCTTCAACGCTTTTGGTGTGGGTGTTCTAACTGTGTTGGCTTCCTCCCATTCCATTCTTTGCTCTTTTTTGTCCCCAAAAGAGGATTCTAGAGTTTGATTGCTGCTCTTTCTTTGCTTCCTTTGCTTGCTCATGTTGCCAGTGAATTACTTGATTTTTAGCTCTGTGGAACTCTGCTTCCAGAGGGGAAAGCTCTGTCCTAAATTGCAGCTGCTGGAGCTATTGGGAGGGTGCCCTTTTTGCCACCCCCTCCAGCTTTGGCTCACTGAAAATGTCCTCCCGGACTACTAGTAAAGACCACTATCCAGATCCAGCCCGCTCAACACAAGAGTACTTAGCTTCTGAACAATGGCTTGCCCCTCCCCCCATGCATTCTGCAGACCAGGAGTTCTGAAGCAGCCATGTTGTGGCAGCTGCAGGACCACTGTTTCTGGTGCTTCCTTGCCCTGGAGGCAGTCTGGGTGGACCACTTTTGTCCCCCAAATTGAGCTGAGTTCCACTGACTTTTCACTTAGTCCTTGGTTTTTTTAAAGCTTGATAATTCTGGAAACTGCTACAGCTGCTATTGATCCACTCTCCTGAAGGCTCTAGTTGCAGCTTGTCCTGGCCTCCCAGAGGCCAAGCCACAGTTTCAGGCTAGACTGGTTTTGGCTCCCAGCGTGCTGAGATGAGCCCTTCCTGCAAAGCTGCCTTCAGTGGGAGATGTGTTTTTCTGTATTTTTGTGTGAGTTTTTGAGTTTTAAAATTTGTTTAGAGTCATAATTTTTTGTGTATTTGAGGTGGCAATGTGGGAGATGCAGACCCATTTTGCTTCTACCCTATCATCTTTCCTTCATTTTGCTTTATGTTATGAAATTCCTTGGGAAATATCTTGCCTATGTAATATTCGCTTACCTTTACCTGGCCTTTGGACATCTCTGGCATCAGATAATAAATCTGAAGAACTCCTTCAAAGAACACCCAGAGAGAGTTTTCTTTTTAATGCTTTAACGACTCTGTTGACTTTGCTGAATCTAATGACTCTGCTGGCTCTGATGACTTTCTTGGCTCTGATGACTCCTCTGATGACTGTATTCATTGTTTTGTACTGCTTTATAAATCTTTTTAATTCTGCAACATACTCACAAACGGTGTTTACAGCATATGCTCAGGTTACAGCGAGCCATTGTGAGGTGCCCCGAAGTTTCACGTAACATGATCTAATTCTCACTGGATATTCTCAGTTATTGCCATGTACACTATCGCTCCAGGTAGTAATTTCCACGTATGCTATAGCCCTGGGCAGTAATTGCCATATATGCTATAGCTCCAGGCAGTGATTGCCATGTATGCTATAGCTCCAGGCACCCACATGCAGTCCTGCACGTCTCTGAGCTCTGGCTGTGTGACTCATGCACTCATACCAGCACATATAAACCCCCACATCTGAAGATTACTACTTACCATACTTTCCACATTTAGAATTTACATTAGGCAGAAATTTAAAGCCCTTACAGCTTTAAATAACATTTTCTTCCAATTATAAATCGACAATTTCTAGCATTAATTTATAAGATTTTGATTTCCAAATTCAGATATTTCCTTTTTAATGTTCTAGTTTATATTCCATGTGGATGGACTAGCCAATATAGGGTTTTATTTTTTAAATTCCTTCCACTAGGTGGCACATTCAAAAAGTAGATTGCTCTGCGTAAGGTCATTTTACCCTTTGGTTATATATCTCCTTCAATTTGCCAACAAGTTATAAAATAAATGCAAAGGCAAACACATTTCCAGCCAACACTTTTCTCTATTGACTGTTTATGAGGTGGCTTACTCACCTTCTTATACACTGATAGGTCATAAATCCATCCCTTTTCACTTTATTTTACTACTGAGAGGTATATTTTTACAACACCATTGGGTTAAATGTTTTGAAAGACTGACTTGTAAAATGAGACCCCTGTGAAATAGTGGAGGGTGATATAATCTATGTCTCTTTGTATTACATGTGAAAGATGAATCAAAAATATTTCCATTGTTTCTTAAAAGAAACCATTCGTCATCTCAGTGTCACCCTTGCAATAAATGTAGCTATAGAGAAATCTTTAGATCATAAATCAAACATTTAAAATGAGTCATCACTCAAACTTCATTAGATTTTCTTTCAAGGTATAATGTAGAATAGTGTAATAGTGCTGGATTTTGAATCAGAAGATAAGGAGTGAAATCATTCTAGACTACTTCTTAATCTCTGTATCTATCTGTTCTGTCAAACTTCCAAGCCTTTACTCATGCAGTCCTCCATACCAGGATTGTCTTCCCTCCCTTTATACCTTTTGAAATTTGACTCATGATCTAAAACGTACCTCAAATAGTATCCTTATATGAAACCTTCCATAGTACCAATGTTACAGTCAAAAATATATTGGAACAGCACTTAGAAGACATGAGGGTAAATGTTAGTGCTACTATTTATTAGCTATATAATCTTAGAGTAGTCACATGATCTCTCTGAATCCCACTGAGACAGTTGGAACAGACGGACTCCAAGGTCCCTTCAAGTGCTTAATGTCTGGTCCTAATACTTATTTTTAAAAATCAGGTTTAAATTGAAGCTCAGTCAATTAATAACTTTGTGAATTTTGTCAAATAACTTCACTTCCCCCAAAAAAATTTCATGGCCATTCAGGATCTATTATCTTCTGATTCCATGTTAAGATAGTATATGATTTCTGTGTACCACTAATATAAAGTAACTAGATAGATGGGTCTGGAGACAAAATGATAACTGGCAAAGTGAGTCACAGGGATATAGAATCCCATAAAGATCAGAATGTTAAAAGTTGGTTACAGAATGGAAAACTTAAAATATTTTGTTTTGTTTTTTAAACTGAGAATGAGCTTTAATGGCATTTTGACAGAACTGAGTAACTCTAGAGTTATGAGATACTAATAGTTTTGTCTCCTTTTCCTTTTCATCATTTTGAAGGTAACACAGTTATGTTAATTTTCAGGATTTAGGCACTGTGGTTTATATTGTATATGTGAACCGCTTGCCTGAGGAATCAAAGATCATGAAGTAATGAAACTTATAGATCATTTGTGATAGGAAGAAAAATCATGAAATTCAAAACCTCAAATTATGTTATTTTCCCTTGCCCCAGCTAGCAACCATCAGACACCTTTACCCTTTCTTTATTAGAAAAACAAGGAGATGAAGAACTCTTTCAAATATGTTGCTAAAGTCAATTTAGAATCCTTTGCCTTAAGAATGTTAGGTTAAGAGGATTTATGTTTATTTTGTCTTGTAAAATAGACTTTGAGAAAAATGTGTTCACTGTTTAACAATGTAACTAATGGGCCATATTTGTTTTTCAGTATCTTTTCTCTCCCTATTTTTGTATCAACATTAGATTTTAACAATTAAAATTAAACAAAGGGCTTAAATGATACCTATATCTACAGCTTTCTAATTTTTAGCATATTGTAGGGAAAAATGATTCTGTACGGAAAAATAGTCCATGAGAGTATTTAAAATATCCTAATCTGAGCTGCCAAATCATCAAATAACAAAAGCAGTTTCTTATCTAGTCACTGAACACTATACTATCAGAACACCTGGGTTCTAGTATTCCTTCTGTTAATTGCCTGGATGACTGACTTTGCATGACGCATTTAACCAACTCTGATTCTTAGGTTCCTTATACAGCATTTGATAATGCACTAGATAGAGTGCTGAGTCTGGAATCAGGAATATCTGAAGTCAAATCTAGTCTCAGTTACTAGCTATGTGATCCTGTCCAAGTCACAACCAATTTTCCTGAATTTCCTCATCTATCAAATGGGGATTAAAAAATAGTACCAACTTCAAAGGATTGTTGGGAGGATAAAATGAGATAATGTTTGTAAATAGCTTAGCACTGTTTCTGGAGCATAGTAGATGCTATATAAATGCTCATTCACCTTCTCTTCCCTTACATGTAAAATTAAAAAAAAAACTTAGTTTAGACAGCATAGAACAGTAGGGAGATGTATAATAACAACCACAATGACTCAATAATTTAATATATAACTTTTTCTGTTCTGAAAATATGTGTGCGAATGTGAATGTATATGTATGTATTCCCTGCATCTCAAAATCAACATGTCTCAACTGAACTCATCATATTCCTGTCCTTGCCCTTCATTCCAAAATTATTGGAACAACTTTTCCTTCCAAACTCCCTGTTTTTGTAACTAAAAGCCTCATCCTCCTAGTCACTTATTCTCAGAATATTAACTGTAAGTAATAATTTCTGAGGCACTAAATATAGAATTCTCTGTAGTTGTGGGTGTGGGGGTGTGTGAAGGAATAGTGGTCTTGAGATTGCCACAGGAAAAAACAAGGAACAAAAAGCTACAAAAATTACTCTAAATCATTAAATTGAGAAGGTACACATTTTAAAAAGATAGAATATGATATATTTTGATGTTATATCAGAAAGATACACAACAATAAGGTAAAATGTTTTTCTATGGTTAAAATATCACTGAACAGCCTTATTGATGGACTTTATGATATTTATCACAAATATATTAATATTTCAATGTTATTACATTACAAAGAAAGGGATACATATTTCAAAATCTCATTTTTAAAATTGCCATTTAAAGGGAAGATTTATCAATGACTTTGGGTGCTCATGATATTTTCTTAAAAGCTCCAAGACCAAAATACTTTTAAAAACATGTCATCTGACAAAATCTGTGTTCCACATAAATAATGTTATTTATAAATATAATGACTCAAAGACAACCAGTATGTATTCTCATTCCAAATTAAGTAAGGCAAGTAATACAACTTAATATGCCATATGTTAGAGGAAAAGAAATAATGAATAATAACATTATATTAATGATATTAATTTACAATGTTCCTCTCAAAACAGAATCTGGGACAGTATACTAGGAACAAAAAAAAAACTTAAACCAATCTGGACTTCTTTCCCAGAAAAGCAAATACGCATATCTGAGAGGAAAAGGGAGGGAAAAAATGAAATAAAATATTGAAGAAATGAAAGTTGGAGGGAAGAAAGAAGCTAAAAATCTAGTATACTTTTTTTAGAGAAAGGGACCAGTATTATTGTGCACTTGTTGCTGGCTCAGTTGGGACTTCCTTAAAAGATTTCAGGAAATAAATCTTTATATATAATAGTTGATGAGATGACATGTTGAAATGGAAAACAAAGTTTTCGTTTTGGTTACAAGTGTTTACAATAAAATTCTACTTTAGAAGCTAAAATATTTGTCATGTAAATTCTTCCTGGTGCCTGTAACAGTAATGAAGGCTGAAGTTTCTTTTGTATTGCTAAGCTGAGAGGTACTTAGCACCTAGTTTCAAATTAAGCCTCTGTTCAAGAAACAGAAGGAATAAACTCCTGTTGCTTATGTAACAGGGAGGGGCTGAACCGGGTACCCCTGTTGCTGATGAGACAAGGAGGAGAAACAAAGAGAAGAAATACTGCATATAAGAATAAACCCTAGTTGCAAAAGTCAGAATTGCTTTGAAAAAGCCATGTGGAGGCTGGATAAAGTGACTTTGATTTTTTTTTGAATGGAGCTTATGCTGCTGAAGACTTTCCAGGGACAGCTGGATCTGCTGAAGAGCTGCTGAGGATTTCCAAAGACCAGCCAGAGCTTCAGAAGACTGAGGAAGTATGAATGTGGTGTAGGTATTTTGTTGATTTGTGAATTTCTTAAGCCTTGACTTCCTGGGAACAGAGAGTGTGAAGAATTTAAGGTGGAATGGCCACTGAGTTTTAGTGTGGAACAGGAACTGCTCGGAGAACTGGACAAGGAACTAGGAGCTGTCTATCTTTGAACTCAGGTGAAAGTTTGGTGAATTCAGGTAGGAGCTAGAAACATTGAAGGGGATCCAGGGAATCTAAAAACCTACCCTGAGTCAAGCTGAAAGAAGACTTTACTCAGATACTGTGTGCTGACTGAGAAGATTGTGATTTACTTGCAAATGAGGGGTGGATGGCCTGTGTATTTTCTAATGATTGAATAGTGAATGGTAACTGAATAGTGACTGCTTTGTAACTTAGTGTGTTTCATCATTGGAAAGCTTTGACTTTTTATTTCGTGCCCCTTAAGGAGGCAAGCCTCCTAAAGGATGATTGAATGATTGAGTTGATTGAATGATTGAGCAACTACGTGATTGATTGACTAAGTGATTGTACTTTGTCCAAAACTATGTGACCACAATGGTGAAAGCTATGTGGCCATTTTAGTTACAAGTTGTTGTGAATGCTGTATTTTGATTTTCTGTGATAAGTTGTAATATTATGAATGCTGTATCTTAATTTTCTGCGAAAGTTTTACTCCAATTTGTTATTGAATAAATAGAAAATTTGCTATACTATGTAATCAGAACCTTGAAAGCTGTTTTCAGCAGAATTCTTCTGGAAAGCTGCTCATGTGCGACTTTATAATGCCAAAAACACAAACATGTCAATAAATGAATAGTTTTCATCAATTATTTTGCCTTCCTAGTTAAATGGACATTTGCTGTACTTCTGCAACCATAGTGCTCATACATTAGGACATCTCACAACTACTTGAAAAATATCCACAATATCCTGGTGACCAAACAATTTAGACTTGGCTAGAGAGTGACTCAGGCAGCTAGGTGGTTTCATAGTGCCTAGAATGCCAATCCTAAGTCTGGAAGCCTCATCTTCATGGGTTTAATTCTGGCCTCAGACACTTACTAGCTGTGTGATCCCGGGAAAAGCACAACACTGTTTGTGTCAGTTCCTCCTCTGTAAAATGATCTTCAGAAAGAAATGGCAAACCACTCCAGTATCATTGCCAAGGAAAACCACAAATGGGTTTAAGAGGAGTCAGACATGCCTGAAATGACTAAAGAGCAACAAAGAGCAACTTACCAACTTAGTAATGGAGCACAGCAAGGTAAGGTGCCTATATCTTCCTAAACCATAAAGTTAAAGTCATGTGCTAGATTATTAAAAAAAACTCATAAGTGTTACTGTGTGTGCCTACTTTAAAATGTCACTTTTAGATATATAAATATTTTACCAATGCTAACATTGGTAGAGAAAATGGGATCTAAATAAAACAGTGATTGTACTGAAATTATTTCAGTGCATTCCCATTTGTTGCAGAAATGCCTCAAATGTCTCTCTTTGTTTAAATATTCCTCCTTTTCTCCCCATTATGACTATCCACATTATACTTGTAATGTTTGACATTTTAGACTACAGCTCAAGGTCCTTTGCTTTTGGGATTTTTTTAAAGCTATTTCCCTTGGCTGCTTAATAAGCTTATATTAGTTGAAGTTATTTCCTTTACATTTTAAAGTCTTAGTGTTGGTTGCTTGCAAAACATGGTATTCATCACTGAAATTGCTAAACTTAAATATGCAATAAGGAATTAAAAGAAGAAGTTTGTTGTTTTTCTATCTTGTTTCCTTCCACTTGAGCTCCTGAGAATCTGTTAAATTTCTTAATGGCCACTTTGTTTTTTTAACTCAAAACTCCTGTGCAGTTTTCTTGGATTTTCCCCCTGCAATATGATGGTGAGCATGTTTCCTCTGGGAAACTTATGATACTTAATTTATCTTTCTATATCCTGTCACCCAAGTGTATTGCTTTGATTTACATACAATTTTTATGTTGTTTTCATTCTGTTTGTTCACTTTTGCTTCATTTCTGTCAGAGTTTCTTCCACTATAGTATTTTCATATTCCAATTCTGTAACTATCTTTTAAAAACGTATTTGTGGAAATATTTCATTGTTGATTCATTTTTTCTAACCTGCTACTTTTTATTGCTCTAAGATGTACCTTTAATAAAAGTAATAAGCATTTATTTTCTTTCCATACGCTAATTTAAAAATACTATTTTTTTTTAGCAAACTTACATAGATAAGCAAAACAAATCCTTGAATTGTGTCTAAAATTGTGTGTGTCAGGGGCAGAGTCAAGATGGTGGTGTAGAAATAGGAAAACTCTGCAAGCTTCCCCCAATATTGCCTCTTATACGTATAAAATATGACTCTACACAAATTTTAGAGCTCCAGACTCCACAAAAATTATGGAATAACAAAGGTCCTGCTGAAGGCAGCTTGGTGGGTGATCATTGCAGCTCAATGGAAACAGAGCCCAGTCCCATGTGGTTTCAGCAACAGAGTGTACAGGAGAAGCCACGGCTGTAGCATTCAGGAGTGTGGATCATCAGCAGCTGTGGTGATTTCCAGAATCACCAACCCACAAGAGCCAAGGACAAAGGGAAAAAGTCAGTGGAACTTGGCTAATTTTGGGGAAGAGGGTCTGGCTGAACTGCATCCAGAGCTAGCAGCAGTCTGAAGAGCATCCCTGTAACTGCCACCACATGGCTGCTTTAGACGCTCCCAGCCTGCAGCTTGCAGAGGGGTCAAGTGATCATTCAGAGGCTAAGTTCTCTTGCCTAGAGCTGCCTGGTTCAGAGCTCAGTCTGGGGTGGTGACCTTCAGGTGTGTTTTCAGTCAGCCAAAGCTGGTGTGGCTGCAAAAAAATGTCAGCCTCCCAATAGCTCTGGCAACTGTGAAAACCCCAGTGATTTGGGACAGAGCTATCTCCTCTGAAAGCAGAATTTTACTTCTGAGCCCAAAAGCCAAGTAACTTACTGACAACATGAGCAGGCAAAGGCAGAAAAGCAAGCCCAGCAACCAAACCTTAGATTCCCAATTTGGGGACAAAAAGGACCAAAGCATGGAAAAGGAAGAAGAAAATACAGTCAGAACTCCCACACCAAAAGCTTCCAAGAAAAATACAAACTAGATAGAGGCCATAGAGGAGGTTAAAAAGGATTTTGAAAACCAAAGAAGAGAAGTGGAGGAAAAATTGGGGAGAGAAATGAGAATGATGCAAGAAAATAATAAAAAGAGAGTCAACAACACCTTAAAAATAGGTTAACTCAAATGGCAAAGGAGGCCCAAAAAGCCAATGAGGAGAAGGATGCCTTAAAAGTCAGATTTTCCAGATGGAAAAATAATCTCAAAAGGAGGCTGAAGAGATTAATTCCTTCAGAATTAGAGTGGAACAAATGGAAGCAAATGACTTTATGAGAAATCAAAATACTACTAAACAGATAAAAACAAATGAAAAATAGAAGGCAATGTGAAATATCTCCTAGAAAAAAAAACTACTGACATGGAAAATAAATCCAGGAAAGACAATTTACAAATTATTGGAATACCTGAAAGCCACAATCAAGAAAAGAATCTAGAAATCATCCTTCAAGAAATTCTCAAGGAATATTGCCCAGATGTTTTGGAATTTGAAAAGAATTTGAAAGAATTTGAAAGAATTCACCAATCACCTCTTGAATTAGATCCCAGAAAACTCCTAGGAATGTTATAGCCAGGTTCTGGAGTTCACAGAACAAGGCACAAATATTACCAGCTGCCAAAAAGAAACAATTTGAAGACTGTATAAACACAATCAGTATAAAACAGCATCTAGCAGCTTCTGCATTAGGGGACCTGAGGGCCTAGAATATGTATGGTATTCCAGAGATCAAGGGAGCTAGGATTAAAACCAAGAATAACCTACCCAGCAAAACTGAGTATAATGTTTCAGGGGGAAATATGGTCTTTCAATGAAGTAGAGGACTTTCAAGCACTCGAGGAAAAAAAAACAGAACTGAAGAGAAAATTTTACCATCAAACACAAGAAACATGAGTTGGTAAACATAGAAAAGAAATCTTAAGGAACTTATCAAAATTGAACTATTTACATGCCTACATGGAAAAATGAGAATTGTAACTTGTGAAACTTTCCTCAGTATGAGGATAGGTGAAAGGGATATAAATGTGTGTGTGTATGTGTGTGTGTGAATCAGTCTGTCTTGCTGTCTCTGTCTACCTCAGTCTGTTTCTTTCTCTATCTCTCTCTTACACTCTGCCCCACCTGTCAGATCATTTTCCCTAAAGACTGATTACCTTATGTTCTATTCTGTTCAAAAATCTTTAATAAATTTTTCTATCACCTATAGAATAAATCAATGCCTTCCAGTTTCTTATCTCAATTTGCCTTTCTAAATCTATTTCCTGGTATATTCCTACTTGCAGCCTCACCTTGCCTCAAACAAATAGGGCACATCCTGTGCCATTTCCTCAACCACTGTTGAAATATTTCTTTGTTTCCCTTCTCTTTAAGTTTCAGTATAAGTGCTACTTACTTTGAATGACTTCTCCTATTTCTATTGGTAGTTAAGTTCTATGCCCCTTTAGCAAATTGTTTCCTATTCATTGTCTATATCATGAATTTACATATCATTGAACATGTTGTATTCCCTCACTAGAAATTAATCTCCTTGAGAATATGAATAGTGTTGCTTTTCTATTTTTATCCCCACGGCCTGGCAATGTTTTGCTCATAGCCATTGCTTAAGAAGAACTTGCTAATTAATTGGCTTACTGATCCAAATTTTACTCATACCTATAGAGCCTGCTTAAATTATATGTTTACCATAGTCACTTCAGCTTTCATTTCTCTTACTTTATGTTGAGGGTCAAGAGATTATATACCCAGAGGCATTTTTATTGCTGTAAATAATAAGTAAATTTGAGGAATTATTTTCACTCCCCTCCCCATCAACCCATTGGTGTCATAAAAAATTGTCATTTATCAATTTGTTTGCTTATCTTTTCTCTCTTCCAAAACAAATCATAAACTCATTGAGGGCAAACATAAATCCATAATGTCCTTTAGATAATGAGTGCTCAATAAACCATTGCTGAATAATGAATAAATAAATGAATGAACATAAGGTATTTTGTCTTCCTAGCTAAACTTAGGCAGTTCACAAAATCCTTTCTTGGCAGTGTTATATTTTATTTCTTTATCAGTAAGTATGGCAAATATTATATTTAATTACATGATATTTATTGGTGGATTAAAGCCCAGGATTGAATTTTGGGGATTTCTTGTATCAGGGATACCTTAGGGGTATCTTATCTTTTCTGCCTACACATGATTTCCAGTAAATTTCTAAATTCACAAAATTCACCAGTGAATTTGATATTGCAGTTAGCAAATCTACCAGTTTAATATTATGAAATGAATGGGACATTTTAAATACAAATTTAAATCCTAGGTTTAATAATCCCTAATTGTCAAAATAAATAAAAATAGAATTTAATTTTATGACCAATATCATTACTTTCAAATGGATAAAATTTTAACTTCCTCTATATTGGACATTTGCTAATGTATTATCTCCATAATTTTTCCCCTGTTCCACAGATCTCCAATTTTCAAATTTGCAAAGCCTGTAGAAAATATCTGAAAATTTCCAATTTCAGATAAATTGTCTATAAATTTAATAATTTTATGATGTTCTATGTTGTGCAACATCCATTTCAATAGATTTAATTACTGTTTTAACCTGTAAATCTTTTCTAAATGGTTTACAAAAAAGAGTACAGTTTCAAGAACTAAGTCAATAAAAGAATAATTTTCTTTTTTTTTTTCCAATTATTTAAATCTGATTTTATTTGTATAAGAAGGTGGGTTTTTTTAATTTTAATTTATTTTCTTGGTTACATCATTCATTTCCACAAGGTTTTGAGTTACAAATTTTCTCCCCTTTTTGTCCCTACCCCCCAGCCCAGAACATTGATCCCACTGTAAGACCCCTCCCACAATCTGTT
>CM053594.1:244985121-245030370 GCA_028646575.1 Pseudocheirus occidentalis
TTTTTAAGACATTCTTCTCCTCATTGGCTTTCTGGGCCTCTTTTGCCATTTGAGTTCATTTATTCATTAAAGTGTTGTTTTCTTCAATCAGATTGTTGACTCTCTTTTCATGATTTTCTCACATCATTCTCATTTCTCTTTCGAATTTTTCCTCCACTTCTCTTATTTGGTTTTAAGAGTACTTTTTCAGTTGATGTATAGCTTCTAGGCATTCTTCAGTTGTCTTGGAAGCATTTGGTGTGGGAGTTCTGACTGGGTTGTCTTTCTCCTGTTCCATGCTTTGATTTTTTTTGTCCACAAAAAAGGATTCTAGAGTTTTACTGCTGTTCTTATTTTGCTTCCTTTTCCTCATGTTGGCCAGTCAATTAATTTGTTGGGGTTCTTTTAAGCTCTGTGAACCTCTGCTTCCAGGGGGAAAAGCTCTGTTCCAAATCACTGGGGTTTTCCCAGATGCTGGAGCTATTTGGGGTGTGTTGCAAGTCCCCCCAGCTTTGGCTTGCTTAAAGCGCACCCCAGTACCACCACCAAAGACCACGATCCAGATCCAGGCTGCTCAATGAAGAGTACTTGGCCTTGATCAATCCATTCAGCTCCCCCTGTGGAGTCTGCAGGTCAGGGGCTCTGAAGCAGCCAGGTGGGGGCCACCAGTTCCAGCTGTTCCCTTTCCCCACTGCTTCCTTGCCCTGGGGGCAGATTGGCCAAACTGCTTTTCCTCCCCCAAATTCAGTTTCAAAGTTTCACTTTCATTAACCGTCTCTGACCCTGGTTTGTGGGATTTGAAGATCCCCTCAGGTGCTTTATATCTTCTCTGAAGTAAACTCACGCTGAGGCTTGGGAATCTTTTCTCCTCCTGGCTGCCCTGGGGACTGGTCTGGCTGCTTTGCAGTTTTTGGGCTGGGTTGGTCTCGTCTCCTGGCTTGCCGGCCTGCTGGATGAGCCCCTTCTTCCAAGCTGCCCCTCTCCAATAGATGTGGAGGTGCTGGAGGCTGTAGATCTTCTCTCCTGCAGACTGGCTGCTGCATGGCTCAGCTGGGCTCAGCTCAGCTCCTCCCTACCACCCTGGCCATGGCCACGGTCTCACCTTCAGGCTGGGCCCCTGCTGCCAAGCTGCTTTCAGGGAGAGATGTGTTTTCTGTATTTTTGTGAGTCTGAGAGTCCTAGACTTTGTCTTGGGTCATATTTTATGGGTTTTTAGGTGGTTGTGTGGGAGCTGCAAAGCCTTGCTGCTTCTATGCCACCATCTTGGCTCTGCACTCCTAGACCTCTCCTGAATGATATCTTTTTGCTTAAAACTCTCTGGTGTCTTTGGTGAAAATTATGTAGCTGCTTTACTGATAGCTAGCTATGTTATAATATTGCAAATGCTGTACTTTGGTTTCTGTGTATGTTTGGCTTTAATTTACTTCTAAATAAGTACTGTACTATGTAATCAGAACCTTAAAGCTGTACATAGCAGCAGTCCTCTGGAAAGCGGCTTGTACTTGGCTTTACACATATCTATATGTGGGTTTACAAAACAAGCTCTGTAGGGGATAAAGAGAAAATAATTGACAGAGAAAAGACACTGAAATTAAGGGGAAATTTGGGAAGGCGTCCTGTAGAATGTGGGATTTTGGTTGGAACTTAAAGGAAGTCATAGAGGTCAGTAGTTAGAGAAGAGGAGGGAGAGTGTTCCATGGGGGACAGGTCAAGAAAATAATAAGTAATAACTCTTATAAAGGAGTTTAAGGTTTGCAAATTGTTTTAAAATTGCTTTAAATTGGCTAGCATTGATTTAGCAGAGTAAGTGAGGGTAAGACATGGAAGACATACCTATTATGGAAAGAACAATGTCCTAAGCCTTGAGGAGATACAAAGATAAAGATACTTAGAAAAATGGGAATTAGGAATGTAGAGAAGATCCCAAGCTTAAATAGGTCTGCATGATATGGTCTCAAGGGTTGCAAAGGCTATAAAGAACTGGGACTAAGAATTAGAGTATCTTGTTTGTGAAATAGGCAGTAGGTCAATGTCACTGAATTAATGAATATATGTCAGTGAAAGGTATAAGAAGTTCTGGCAAAGTGGAAGGGAACTAGATTATGAATGGTTTTGAATGCCAAACAAAGCATTTGACATTAGGAAGCTATTTGGAGGTCACTGAGTAGGAGCATTCCATGATGAAACCTGAAACTTTAAGAAAATATCTATGGTCTCTGGACAAAGGATGAATTAGAGTAGAGAGAGAGAGAATTAAGGCAGAGAGGCCTACCAGTAGCATTGAAATAATTAAAGCATGATGTGATCATGGGATATGCTAAAATTGTGGGAGAATCAGAAGAAAGAAGTGAGCATATTTGAGAGATGTTACAAAGGTGAAGTAAACAGAATTTGGGAATATTTTCAATATAGTGGATGAGAGGAATCCAGGATGAACTCCCAGGTCACAAGAATGAGAGACTAGGAAGATGATGTTGCTCTCTGGAGTAACAAAGAAGGCAGAAGAGGAATGGGATTGGGGGAGAAATATTAAGTTTTGTATTGAAGATACTGAATTTATGATGTTTGCTGCGTAGCAAAGTGATAGAACACTGGTCTTGAAGTCAAGAAGACAGGAGTTCAGGGGCGGCTAGGTGGCGCAGTGAGTAGAGCACCGGCCCTGGAGTCAGGAGTACCTGAGTTCAAATCTGGCCTCAGACATTTAACACAATAACTAGCCATGTGACCTCAGGCAAGTCACTTAACCCCAACTACCCTCCAAAAAAAAAAAGAAGACAGGAGTTCAAATACAACCTGAAACTCTTTCCAATTTTAGGACCTGGGCAAGTCACTTAACCTATTTTTTTTAACCTCAGTTTCTTCATCTTTGAAATTGGGATAACAAAAGTGCCTACGTACAGGATTATTTTGAGAATCAAATAAGGTAATCATTAAGCACTTAGCACATTGCTTGCCACACTTGTTGTTGTTCAGTCATTCAATCATGTCCAGCTCTATATGACCCCATGGACTTTCATTTGTGGGATTTCCTTGGCAAAATGTTGGCATAGTTACCATTTCCTTCTTCAGTGTGCCCCCATTTACGGATGAGAAACTGAGGCAAATAGGGGTTAAGTGACTTGCTCAGGGTCATATAGCTAGTAAATGGCTGAGACTAAATTTGAAAGCAGAACGTTTTTTACTTCAAGTCCAGTGCTCCATCCGATATATCATTTAGCTACCTAGCACATATTACGTGCTATATTAATGTTAACTATTAACTATTTGATGTCCAGTTCAAGATATCTGAAAAGCAGAAAAAGATGTAAGATTGGAGGTCATCAGAGATTGGGATATTAAAGGCAAATTTTGAATCTTCAACCTACAGATAGTAGTTAATTCTATTGAAGCTGAAGGGGTCACTAAGTGAAGCAGTATAACAGAAGAAGGGAAGGACCAGGATAAAACCCTGAAAGACAATCATGGTTAGAGAGTATAATCTGAAAGAAGATCCAAGAGAGGAGATAGAAAACCAGATCAAATAGGAAGAGAACTAGAAGAGACAAGTATCCTGAAAACCTTGAGAGAAGAGCATCAAGAAGAGTATAGTTAACTGTGTGAAAACTGCAGCAAGGACAAGAAGAATGGTCATTGAGGAAAAAAGCCTTTGGATTTGGCAACTAAGAGAAGATTGTTAACTTTGTAAAAAGCAGTCTCCATAGAATAATAAGGTCAAAAATCAGACAATTAGGAGTTAAGAAGAGAATATGATGAGAGAAAGTGGAGTCATCCATTGCAGACTGCCTTTTTAAGGAATTTAGCTACAAGGGGCAGAAGTGATATGGGATGGTATTTAGTGGAGATGGAAGGATCAAGGGAATTATTTTCCAGGACAGAACAAACTTGGGAATGTTTATAGGCATCAGGGAAGGAACCAATAAGCAAATAAAGACTAAAAATAAGTAAAATAATCATGATGACAGATGGGGCAGTCTATTGGAGGAGAAAGAATGGAATGAGATTAGCTGAACAGGGAGAAGAGATGGGTAAGGAGGCCACTTCATTGTGTAAACAGGAGTGAAGGAGGAAAAAGCGGCAGAAAGCATCTGAGTGGTAGAATATAAGGTAGAGGAAAGCAAAGGGAGTTCAATGAATGACCTCAATTTTCCTATAAAGTATGAGATAAGGTTCTCAGGAGAGGATGGAGGGAGGGAGAGACATGTGATATTTCAGGAGGGTTGAAAAGCTATAGAAGAGCCACTATGCAGAGTTGGATAGTAAGCTGATAAATAAGGTGCAATATAATCATCTACAAGTGGTGCGAGCTCAGTTACAGTTATGTAACATAAATTTGTAGTGAACTCAATCAGAATAATTGCATGATTTCTTATAACTTTCCTCAGTAGAGTGTGTAGGAGGAAAGGTTTGAATGGTCATAATGATCAAAGATTGTGACTTGGCTAGGAATAATCAGAAATATGATAATGGTGGTAGAGACTGAAGAGAAAACAGAGGACAGTGAAGCTTTGAAATGGTTCACCAAGGGATCAAGGTCGAAAGAGTACAAGAGAGAAGCTAGTGTGGGAGACAGCTAGAAAGAGGACTGAGGGGTCCAAGTAATGGAGGTCACAGTGCCAACGAAGAGTAGAGTTTTATAAGAGAAGGCAAAGAGGAAATGAAAAGTCAATAGAGTATAATTGGTTAAGGAGATTTCTGAATTCTTGAACAGAGAGTTGGTTTATTTGGGATCATGGCAAGATCAAGGGTTTGATTATTTTATGGGTAACTGAGTTTGGGTGAGCACCTAATGGGAAGTAAATTGCAGTGGTTAGGGCATTTGAGGAAGAATCATTGCGTATGTTGAAGTCCCCTAATATAGAGCAGAATTGGGTAGGACTGAAAAATGGTGAACCAGGAATAGAACTCATTGAGTAAAGGGGGTGGGGTAAGTCTATAGACAACTGCTACCAAGCTTTTGATTGGGTGAGAGAGATAAATGGTCTGAAGGAAGGAAGAGAGGTTATGGGATGATAAATCAAGGAGGAAAACCTAGAATTAGCAAAGGAGGTAGGGCAGGCAATAAGTATTTCAACTCCCATGCTTCATCCAGTTAGCTGAGGCAAATGAGTGAAAGTTCAGCCAGTAACATCAAGAGTGACAAGGGTGGTTCTAAAATCAGGAATGAGCCAAGTTCCAAAAGTAACTAGTAGATGGAAGGAGTTGGAAAGGTTGTCACACTCATGGTCTGAGACGTTTACTTGAAGCCTTCCATATCCTGCTGGATGCAATGTCCTACCTGAGGAAAGATTGGTAAGGGCCAGGTTATATATATGCAATCTGCCCCAAAGCAACCAGTTCTATCTGTGCCAATAGAAGACAACTTCTACCTTCTGTTGCCATGCCAAATTCCTAACTGGTATGTGGAAAATCTTCAGTGCAAAGAACAATCCTCCCTTGGACTTCAGGCTTCTCATCTCCTGCTGTGTCTGTCCTTTGAGGGTAGAAGAGTGGCACCTTCTACTGAACAATAAGCCTTCTCACACCTGGCCATACCCTTCATATCCCAGTGACTGTGAATTCCTCAATATCATTGTCCAAACACCATTTGACAAGCTCTAAACCACAAGTTTTCATCTGCATCCTTCTCAACCCACCCACCCCAAAATTTCAGCCTAATTTTAGCCAGACCTTCCAGAGTTCCTCCTGGAAGTTTTATTCCATAGGCAACAGATTTTTTATTATCCCAAACCTTTTCCTTTTATCTATGGTTCTCTGTTTTTATTTTTCTACACTGTATTACTTACAAAATCTAGTCATTTTTATGGTTTTGGCTTTCCTGATAGAGTTGATTTCCCAGTATGTGTCACCTCTCATTCCCATCAATCTCTCCCTGGTTCTATATTCAGATATTTCTAAGGGCTTCTAAGACAACTTTGAATTGGTATTCTCTTGGAATATTGGACTCAATATATTTAAAACACAACATATACTATTTTAATTACTCCCACACACTAATTACAACACCGTTTTCTCAAGCTTCCAGTTTGAAAACTTGGAGTAGTCAGTCATTGGACTTTGTTTTCCTCTTTCACTAGTTAGTACTCTCACCAAATTCTGTTGATTGTTCCTTCATAGTGTCTATTGAACTTTGTCTTCCCTATGTCTTTGACTAACAATTTATTCTAAATCATAAGCATGCCCATGTTACTGATTTTATCTACTAATTCATCTCTATGTCCCCATTCTAATTCATCTTTCATTCCATAAATCTACAAGATCAATCTCTTGAAAAGATTATATTTGTCACATCAGTTGTCTGCTCAGATATCTAGAATATTTTCTAAAACCAAATGAAAATTCCTTATGATGGCATATAAAGGCTTCTACAAGAAGCTGGCTTTCTACCTCTTCAATTGTATCTCATCATTTATCTACATGTATTTTGAACTATTTTCACACTGTACATGCTCTTCTGACTGGATGCTTCTCCTTCTTGTCTTTTTACCTGAATGTCTTCTACTATTACGAATGTTTCACTCCTATTTCCTTCAAGAGCTTTTCCTTGATAGCTCCCTTTCCTGAATTAGGATAGCATATATTTTCTATATATACTGCACATTTCAGTCCTGAATTATGTTCTCTAAATATCATTCTCTAAAATTTTCAGGAATATATTTCTAGAACATACTTGCTTTAAGCTAGTGACTGTCAAAATTATTTTTGATACCTCCCACTCTGTTCTTCCACTGCATCTATAAATAAATACTTAGTTAATACTTGTTGGGTTGGGCTATACTGAAACCCCTCAGACAAAGATTTGCATCTGTTTTCAGAATGCTACTAGGGGCAGAAGTGAACATTTTCCTGGATTCACAATGACACAGAAAGGTTATGATATAGAATAATTCAAATTTAAATATAACAACAGTTTTATGAGGCCATTTTAGTTACATTTGATTTCTTTTCTGAAACAATGACAGGCATAGTATAATTTATGAGATAAAATCCTTGTATGAGATCAAATATTAGAATGTAAATTGAGAATTCACTAAGCATCTGGATAAAATATTTACAAGACAAAAAAGTCATTTGCATCTGAGAAGTTGGGTGAAATCTTGAAAGTAACAGTATGTTATTATGTACATAATAGATATTTAATAAATATTAGATCTGTGTTACCTGTGACACTACAAGAAGTACAAATTGACTCTAGTTTTACCTTCTCTAAACTTAAAGATAGGAAACATGTCATTGCATTAATTACACAGTGAGAGATTTCAATATCTGAGTTGTTTACAAGACCTACTTGTATTTAAGGCAAGAGTCCTATGGTCTCAGGGGCTTCTCAGGCACCTAAATTAATCTTTTTAACAGGACGAAGTATCCCAACTGGCCACTAGGGGGCATCAATATAGCAATTCCCATACTGTTCTCTTCCCTAAAAACAACACTCAGACTTCAAGCAGCAGTGCTTCACATGTTTAGACTTAGGCTAGAGAATAGAGTTAAGCATTACTAAATTCTAAAATTATATAACTTATGGTCCATACAAATCTAGAGTCTCTGATCCGTGTCTGGACTCTCCTTTGTTTTGTCACAATACTTGTGATATCCAAAGAACTCAGACACGTCAATATGATAACACTGTTTGTTGAATATGAGAGAGAGACAAAGAGAAAGAGAGAGAGAGAGAGAGAGAGAGAGAGAGAAGAAGAAGAAGAAGAAGAAGAAGAAGAAGAAGAAGAAGAAGAAGAAGAAGAAGAAGAAGAAGAAGGTAGGAAGGACGGAAGGAAGGAAGGAAGGAAAAAAAGAAAATAATAAAATGGTTAAACATTTTCACAAGGAGCCACCCACCCCAGGACGTCTCAAAAAGCTCATATCATTTACCTATCAGCAGTTTGTGGAGGAAATTCCTGAATCACTCATTTCCTCAGATCCTGTAAACAGTAGGATAAGAGAATGCATATGTCTAGAATCCATCCCATGGTCAGAGACTAAAACAATGGAAAGCTGTGGCTACGAGCATTGAAAATAAGTCTCCGTTCTTAGTCTCACCAGTTCAGCTTGAGTTACCATACCAAGCAGTCTTGGACCTTGAGTTCTTCTCTTACCACTGTTCTGGTCTTAGTCCCTGTGCCAAGATTAAAATCTCCTCCATTAAGTTCTTATTCTGGTGGATTGAGTTCTGGGGTATAGCAGTTTCTGATACTATAGTTACAGTTCAGAGAATTGTGTCTACCTTGTGCAAATCCAGAAGCTCTAATCCAAAAGCCATGGACACTTATTCTAGAATAAAATTCCTTCATTGATCGAAAACCTTGGCTCCAATGGTACCTAGTGATCACTGCAAATTATTGTCATAGTGATCAGAAAGTCCAAATCTTAAGCAATGCAGGAAGAAAAAAAGAAGTAACCAATTGTAGTTTCCAATACACAAATCTCACCTCATGAGGGCCCCTATGGCCTCATGGCCCTCTACCAATTGAGATCATATGCACTATAAAACTCTTGTGAATGGGGAAAGGCAATCAATGTTTTATTCATGCCAGGATAATCCAAAATAGTTTTGGCAATTCTCTCATTCTCTCTCCCTCTCCCTCTCCCTCTCTTTGTCCCTATTCTCTTGTCATTATCATCATCACCACTGTGATCCTAAAGGAAAATCATAATTCAAACATGCTAAAGGGCAAGATATAGACATGGATTGCAAAAATATTAAATGTTTGAAGGGGTTTTATTTCTACACATATTTGAATGCAATTATTATATTTTTAGAACATTTAAAGCATAAGAAAGTAAAATGGAAAGATACTTGGAGGATTTAGAATGAGAAGAACCAGGAAACTGGGCTTGTGGGTCTACTGTTTCTTGCCTGGTTGATCTTGGGTAACCTGCTTTCTGATTGCATTTCCTTGGATAGAAAATATCAAGGACATAGATAGATCAGATGATCTTTAAGGATAATTTCAGTTCTATGACCATTATATTGTGGAACAAGACTCAACTAAATCTTTATCTTACAAGTGAAACAGACAAAAAACTCCCAGTTGAAGTGCATACTTTCCTATATTTCGTGGAGAATTATGTCAATCACAAAATCAATTAACAGGAATTTGTTAAACAATTGCTGTTTGCTGAGTATTGCACTAGGCCCGATGGGATACGAAAACAAAAATGAAGTAGACTTTGTACTCAAGGAGCTTAATTATTTTGGAGAGACAAATGGTCCTCTGGAAAGGAAAGAAGGGCCTATTATCACATCCTCCTAGGCTACCACATTTTAAGTAATTGCCCAAGATTTTGCCTCTAATCTAATGTCAAAATTCTCAAACAGCCCCCCTTGATCAGGGCATGTGGCAAGGTGTTCTAACTCACTGATTATGTGACATTTAATAGTATTTCTCTAAGCACTATATATTTCTTCACATTCAATCCTTAAATCTTTATGTCAAAAATGTTTTTCCAAGAAGGTTCAAATGAGTATGAGTGTTGCCACCGCACTACAAATTTGATGAAACACAGAATTTTGTCATTTTGAAGAGAAAAATTCAATCGTTTTCCTTTATATAGTTTGATTCTCTGCCTGGACAATTTTTATGCTATTGATAGAAGTTTTCCCTTTCAGGAAAAACTAATGGTCTCTGGAAAGGAAGAAAAAGGATATCATTCCATGGCCCTAGTCCAAACTAAATCTTCTTTCTCATGATGCTTGCAATATACATATGGTATGATTTTGGTAAAAAGCCTTTGATAGTGGCTAGAGTTGTTTGGGTTCTGATATGAATGTAGCAACTGCACAAGATTGTTTCTGAAGAATGCAGTCTGTGTCAGCAAATATGACCTTGCATTGTGGCAATATAGTGGGGATTGTGGGGATTTATCATAGCTTTTCCTAGGAGAGTATATGGGGGTGGGGAAAAGGACAATCTTCTTTCTATTTCCTGCAGAGGACTCATATTCACATAAGAGGACCATTGGACATCGATTCTGGTTTGTTTCTTTGTTTGTTTTAATTACAAACTCTTTCCTTCTTAGGTAAATTATTTTTTCTTGGTTGGTAGTATTTGAAAATGCTGTAATTTGTGTGCTTACTTTGGGAATGGGTGGGTGGATGAGAAAGCCAAGGATAGAGAAAAGAGTGCTGATTTAGAGTCAAGGAATTGGATTCAAATACTAACTCTGCTACTTATTGACTGAGTGATCTTGGACAAGTCAATTAATTTCTATCATCCTCAAATAATTCATCTTTAATATGAAGTGGTTAAAGGAGATAAACATCTAATGAGTTTCCCACAAGGCTAATCTACAAGGCTTCCTTTAAGAAGTCTTACCTGATTCTCCTAATTGTTCCTCTGCCCCATTATTCTATTATCTATCTATGTATCTATCTATGTATTATCTATGTATCTATGTATCTATGTATCTATCATCTGTCTGTCTGTCTATCTATCCATCTGTTCCAGTTCTATATCTATGATCTTTTGATAAAGGGTTTTATCTGTGAGAAATTATTTAATCTACTGATTTTAGCCTGTCTATAACTTAGTATAATAGTCCTAAACAGATGACTGAGGTTGAGAACCTTATTCCAGGTTACACATCTAGAAGGCAAGTCAGCCTAGCTGAAATGGAAAGGAACATTCTGGGATAAACAGGAAGCAACATATGCCAGCCAACTCAAGCCACCACCATCACCTTAAACACTTTCTCCCCCAAAAGACTGATACAGTCAGTACAGGATCTTGAATATAAGAACCCTGGAAATTATTGTACCCCTTTCTCAAGCTACCAGTCCTAATTCCAGGCTCTTCCTTTCAGGCATCGTTAAAGAGAGAGATCATTGATAAAAGGCCCACCTTCTTCATTAATAGAGAAAAGAGTTTCTGACAAACTACAATAAATGGACAGATGATCATGAGCTCTGAGAATGACAGTACTCCCATCTCCAGACTACTGGTTCTGCTTCTTGCCTATTTTTCAACCATCATCTGAGAGAGAAAGTACTGTGAGAAAAGGCAAGTCATCCCCATCACCTATCAAACATTATACCTAACAGCCTGCCAAAGTATAGAAGAAAAGCACTCTGAGAGAGAAATAGGAGGTAGTATTTGCTAGGCAGGTGAAATTACCACTACCATCTGTTCTCAGATCCTAATAGAGGCAAGCCATGACCATGAGCCAAAGAGCCTTGACAATAACAATACTTCCTATCTGATATCTGAACCTATCATCCTGGGAAACATTTGTGGGGATGTAGCTCTGTTCTAGCAGATTACAGATGAAGAATGAGAAAGTAAAGTTCTTCCTGCCAGAGTTCTTGTGCTGTCAAAAAGTTCAATAATTAAAACTGAAATGATTTTATCAATGGAAATGATATCAAAGAAGAGGTATCACCATCTGCTTCCCCACCATATCATATAGACCATAGTACTTCCCCACCAGGCCATAGTGTTATAAGACCATTGAAAGTAGGTAATATCTTATTTTTCAATTTTTAACCCAAACACTTAATATAGTTCTTTGAATATAGTAAGCATTTGACAAATGTTTCCTTCCTTCCTTCCTTCCTTCTTTCCTTCCTTCCTACATTCCTTCCTTCCTTCCTTCCTTCCTTCCTTCCTTCCTTCCTTCCTGTATCTGGAGAATTTAAATCCTGGTCTTGCTTAATATAAACCCAAGATTCTCAACAAGGTTCCATGATGCTTCTCTCCATATGTTGAGTATGTATGTATGATAGGTGGGAGTAAAAGGAATACAAATGGGAACTTTTGTAGCAGGTAATACAGGACACAGTGATACCACTGACTATGCCATGTGTCAGGAAGCAAAGGAGCTTTTGGGCTCTAGCCTCTAGCAGGTTCATTCTTGAACTGGGAAGCCAGAAGGACAGCACCAGAGACATAACAAGGCATTAATAAGCTTACTTTATTATGTTCCCTAAGGATTGCTGATAATGGGAGCACAACTCCTACAGCATCCCCTAAATACTCTTCTCACAGGGGCAGGCAAGAGTGGGAGTTCCAACTCCTATAGGATCCCCTAAGTCTCAATGGGGACTGATTGACATGCACACAGCATGCTAGCTTGTGCATTAGCACCCTAAACCCTGATGGAGGCAAGTCGAAGCATGAACACATATACATTCCTTCCCCTTGTGCATACTGATTCCCCATTTACTGACCAGTGTTGACTTGATCTATAGAGAAGTACACAAATAAGGGAATTTGCCAGAAATAGCCTCACAGGTTTACATTGACTTTAACCATATCATGGTGAAACATGTGTGATGGGTATTTACCAGGTTAACTCATATATTTACATTATTTTAATATTTTAATACAATGCACAAGAATGTTGAGATTGTATACAAGTCATGAGCCTGGGAACTAGGAGATTATTATGTCCTTGGATCCTGGGAATTTGTACCTATGACTCTGGGAATCTAAAAAAGAATTACTAAATATTCTAAAAAGAATGACAAAAATATACCTTATATTCAATGTACTTATTATACATAATTGCATTTAAATTTGAATTGATTATTTAAACTTTTTTAAAAATAGAGAATATGCCTGAAAAATTAAATATGCTACCTTTTTGTTACTGAATGTTTCAATTTGCATAATAGCTCATCACTTGCTATGGTGGTGTTTATAATTTAATATGCGTATGTGAAAAATGATCACCTTGCTCTTCCACTAAACAAAGACAAAAAAAACCCTGTATGACCTTTTTTCTTAGATATTTCCAAGATATGACCAATCGAAAATGTATATTCTTGGCTGAGGAGCACATTTAACTCAGTTCCATAGGACCCTCATTTTAGTTTTAAAACATTTCTGCACAGTTCAAAACAATGTCTATTAAAGAGGATATGGGAAACAGTGATACTCAAATACCTTCTGTGCAGTCTGTCACTTACGCATACAAATATGCGCAACATTAATTGTAACTGTGTTGAAATGAATCCATGAGAGAACACCCCAAATGTTTCTTAATTATCAGACCACTTTCCTTTTAGCTGTAAAATAGGTGACCATTGTTAAACATAGTTAATGTGTCTGTTAGATGCACTCAGCTGTTGTTGACAGCCCTTTGGACAAGCTTGAATATTAACATTTTGGCTTCATCTCAGTTGCTGAGCCAGGAGTACTCTGATATTATAGTAAAAAGTCAATTTATTCCTAGATAACTAAAAACTGAAATCACATTGATATTCCTAAAGTTCAAGTTTAAATGTGTTACTCTGCTCAAAAAACAAATTTAAATGATTGCTAGTTTATTTTATGATATATTTATTTTAGTAAACTTTATTAAGCCATTAGAATATTAAGATATACCCCCTACCTTAATACACAAGAATAATAATCAGCAAAACAAGATATTTTTCCTGGTTAACTACATCTATAGCCAATGACTCAGTTTCTCTTGTTTCTTTAATGTTATATAAACCTGTTTATTCTAAATTATTTTGTCCAAATTCTCTTTCTCCCCTCAATCTCACTTCCACCCACTGAGAAGTAAAGAAATATAATAATCACATACATATAGTATTATTCAAAACATTTCTGCATTAGCCATATTTCCCCAAAAGTAAGGAAAAATAAGAAAAGGGAAAATATATTCTTCATGATAAATGTAAACCTAATTTATTCAGTATTTAATGCCCTTCACAATCTGATTCATCTTAATTTTTTTCATTAGTACCACACAAGCAGACTAAGATCCAGCCCAATACTCTATCAACTTGCTTTTTTCTGTACACAACAATATATGTCCCATTTTTTGCCTTTATCCAGGCTTCCCTATGCCTAGAATCCCCTTCTTTTTCAAATATGCCTCTTGAAACTTGAGTTTCCTTCAAGGATTATCACATTTAAGATTTTCCTGATTCTCCTCCTTTTTCCCTAGCCCCATTTTTCTATCATCTATTTATCTATGTATCTATCTGTGTATCTCTAATATATCTACTTATCTACCTATCTTCAAGCTGTCATTTATCTCTCCATCATATATCTGTCCACCTTTCATCTATCTTTCTATATAGTAATCACTTCTATATATACTTATCTGTGAACATGTTGGGTTTCCCTATTATCCTAATAGAAAAGAAGCTTCTTGAGGACACAATTTAGGATATTTAATATATATCTTCAGTACTTTGCCTGTTGCTTAGCTCAAAGTAGAAACTTAATTTGCCTTGTTGATTGAGTATTTACTCATATCTCAATTGTACCTTAAAGTAGAGATAATGTAAGCATACTGAACAGATCACTACTGAAGAAACCCAGTTACCTCTGTTGCAGACATGGCCCCAAGAATTATCCTTTGCATTAAGCAGGCCATTTAATCTCTCAACCTCATTTATTTTATCTGTAAAATAAGGATTAAAAATACCAAATCTGCTTACCTCTTAATATTATTTGTAATCAAAGGTGAATATATGTGCCACAGCACTTGAAAAAACTATTAAGTATAGCATTATTGTTATTATATTAATATGTATAAAGAAATTACAGAAATGGGAAGAATATTTCATTCATGTATCATTTTTGTGAAAGCATATCTTAAAACATTTCTTTTTTTGGAAGAATTAGCTGCCAAAATCATGATGCTCCTTATTTGCATTTTGAATATTTCTAAGTCAATATTTATTTGGCATCTCAAATTTTCTAAAATGTAGCATAAGGAAAATCCTCTAATAGGAGCACACAAGAGCATTTTCAAAATTTTCACCTGTCTCTTCAAACAAATAAGCCATTTATAGCCACAGATTTATGTAATTCTGTCCAGATTTCTCATTCTATATAGTTTTATTTATTTGAGAGTTAAAATATCTGTTCCTGAGCTGATTCATTTTGCCATCTTTCCAGCAAGTTTTTTAAGCTAGGAACTTTCAGAATGAATGATAATCATTAACCTTGATTCTTTCACTAAATATAGGACCTCATACTAGAAAGATGAAACTGCAACATATGATAGATACTTATATTTTCACTATTTATCCTGTAAACTTTATTTTATATAAATAAATACATAATTTCTCTATTCTGCAAATATTAGCTTTCTATAAGTCTCTGAAACAGTTTACTGTAATTGCAAGCATATAAATTAAAGTAAAAACATTGTTCTTCCACTTGGGAAAACAAAAAAGGAAAAAAAAAACCTACCCAGATTTCTTAAAAGCTTTTTCAAAAGGACATAAGAGTTGGCAATTCTTATCATGATGAAGTGTAATGATTTTGTCATTTGGAATAAATGGTCATTTATGAATTGACCTACTTGAACTTTTTTTTAAGTTTCAAATTTCATTTTTTCCCCAGTTACATGTGTAAACATATTTTAACATTTATTTTAACTTTCCCTCTCCAGCCCTTCACTGAGAAGTCAAGCAATTCCCATATAGTTCATACATGTGTAGTCATATAGAACATTTCCATATTAGTCATTTTGTGGAAGAAAATAGAACAAAAAAACCCTCAAGAAAAATATTTTTTTAAAAAAATGTATGTTTTAGTCTATATTCAGGCATATCAGTTCTTTCTCTGGGGATGAAAAGCATTTCTCATAAGTCCTTCAGTTTTGTCTTAGATCACTGTATTGCTGAAAATGGCTAAGTAATTAACAGTTTATCATCTTACAATGTTGCTCTTACTTTGTTCACAATACATTTCCCTTTGAATCAGCTCATGTAAGTCTTTGCAGATTTTTCATTTCTTATACCACAATAGGATTCCATCATAATCATATACTACAATTTGTTCAGTCATTCCCTAACTGGTGGGCATCCCCTCAAATTCCAAGTCTTTGTCACCAGAAAAGAAATGCTATAAATGTTATTGTATATTTAGGTCCTTTACTTTTTGCTTTGTTTCTCTTTTAGGATAGAGACCTAGTAATAGTGTTGCTAGGTAAAAGGGAATGAGTTATTTTATAGTTCTTTGGGCATGACTCAGAATTGCACCAACAGTGCATGGATGTTTCATTTCCTCCCACATACTCTCCACTATTTCTCATTTTCTGCTTCTTTCCTATGAGCAAATATGATAGGTATGAGGTAGAATTGTTTAAATTTGTATTTCTACAATCAATAATAAGATCATTTTATATGGCTCTAGATAGCTTTGATTACTTCATCTAAATCCTGATCATATCTTTTGATCATTTACCAATTGGGGAATAACTCTTATTTTTACATATGTGACTCCATTCTCAACATGTTTTAGAAATGAGGTCCTTATCAAAGTAAGATTTTTTTCAATTCCTTTTTCACATATAGTTACTATTGTATTTCTTCCATCCTAGCCCCTTTCTTTATTCTATTTCCTCTCACCTTTTACCCTCTCCCTCTTCAAAGGTGTTTTGCTTCTGACTAAACTCTCCCTTAATCTGCCCTTCTTGTTATTACCATCAAACTTTTTCTTATTCCTTTCCCCTTTCACTTTCCTATAGGATTAAATAGATTTGTATAAAAAAATTCAGTTTTTTTATTATTCCCTCTTTGATTCAATTCTGATGAAAATGAAGTTCACTCATTCTCCCTTCTCTTCCATTAAAACAACTGTTTTCTCTTTTATGTGAGATAATTTATCCCATTCTACCTCTCCTTTTCCTCAATATTCCCTCTCTCATGACTTAATTTTATTTTTTAGATGTAATCCCTTCATATTCACCTGATAACTGTCCCTTTTCTCCCTCTCTCTCTCTGTCTCTCTGTCTCTCTCTCTGTCTCTCTCTCTCTCCCTCTCTCTCTGTCTCTGTCTCTGTCTCTCCCTCTCCCTCCCTCCCTCTCTCTCACTCTCTCTCTCTCTCTATATATATATATATACATATATATACATATATATGTATATATATATATATATGTATGTGTGTGTAGTCATACAGAACATTAACATTACCATATTAGTTATTTTGTGGAAGAAAAACAGAACAAAAAACCCTCAAGAAAAATAATTTTTTAAAAATGTATGTTTTAACCTGTATTCAGGCATATCCGTTCATATAATACATATTCCTTCTAAATGTCTTAATAATGAAATAGTTCTTATGGGTTACAAGTATCATCTTCCTATATTTTTATGTTTCTCTTGAGTCTTATATTTAGAAGTGAAGGTGTTTTTTTTTTAGCTCTGGTTTTTTCATCAAGAATGTGTGAATTTCCTTGAGTGTTTGTTTTTCCCCCTGAATAATTATACTTTACTGAGTAGGTTATTCTTTGTTGTAATCCTAGATGCACCCTCCAGGATATCATATTCCAAGTCCTTGGATTTTTTAATATAGAAGCTGCTAAATCTTTGTTATCCTAAGTATGACTCCATGTTACTTGAATTGTTTCTTTCTGACTATTTATAGTATTTTTTTTCCTTGATCTGGGAAGTCTATAGTCTAGTTATAATATTCCTGATAGTTTTCACTTTGGAATTTCTTTCAGGTGATGATTGTTAAATTCTTTGAATTTTTTAAATTTTATCCTCTGATTCTAGAGTACAAGGGTGTTATTCCTTATGATTTCTTGAAAGATGATGTCTAGATTCTTTTTTTTAAATAATGGATTTTAGGTAGGCTAATAATTTTAAAATCTTATCTCCTGGTTGTATTTTTCAGGTCACTTGTTTTTCCGTTGAAATATTTCATATTATATTCTATTTTTCATTCCTTTGTATTTAATTCCTTTATTATTTCTCAATTTCTTGTAAAGATATTAGCTTCTATTTGCTCAATTCTCATTTTTAAATGAATTATTTTCTTTAGTGAGCTTTCATACTTTCTTTTCCATTTGGACAATACTACTTTTTAAGCTTTTTTTGGGAAATTTTTCATCTATTTTTTTTCTGGCTCTTTTTACATTTGGCCAATTTTTGTTTTATTTTAAACATTCTTCTTCTCATAGGCTTTTTGTATCTCCTTTTTACCATTTGATCTAGTCTCTATGTTGTTATTTTCTTCAGCATTTTTTTTGTCTCCTTTACCAAGCTGATGATTCATTTTTCACAATTTTCTTGCATCACTCATTTCTCTTTCCCGTTTTCCCTCTACCCTCTTGATTGATTTTCAAAATTCTTTTGAGCTCTTCCATGATTTAAGACCAATTTTATTTTTTATTGGAAGCTTTGATTGTTGGAGTTCTAACTTTGTTACACACAACCATTGTAGATGATATCATGCTATGTATACAGAATCAGGACTTCTTAACCTTTTTACAATGGCAAAGCACTGAAGGGCTCAGGCAGTTTTCAGATTAAAAAAAATAAAGCTAGCTATAGTAATGTGAGAATATGATCTACATCACTATTGATTAGATAAATAAAATGAAAACAACTCTATGGTACCACATCCCACCTTAAAGGTTGACTCTTGTGACAAAAAAAGGAAATGATAAATGTTGGAGAGAATGTGGGAAAATTGGAACACTAATGCATTATTCATGGAATGTGAACTGATTTAACCATTTTGTGGAGCAATTTGGAACTATACCCAAAGAGCCATAAAATTGCGTATATCCTTTGATCCAATAATGTTGACACTAAGTCAATATTCCAAATAAATCATTAAAATGGAAAAGGACACACATGTACAAAAATATTTATAGCAGCTCTTTCTGTGGTGGCAAAGAATTGGACATGGAGGGGATATCCATCAACTGGGAAATGTCTGAACACGATGTGTTAGATGAATGTAATGTAATACTATTGTGATGTGTGATATAAGAAAGGAGGAGTAGGCAGATTTCAGAAAAATCTGAAAATATGTGCTTGAACTGATGAAGAGTGAAGGGAACAGAACCAGGAAAACATTGTACAACAGTAACAGTAACACTGTGTGATGATCAACTGTAATTTCCTAGGCTCTTTGTAGCAATACATTGTTCTGAGACAGTTACATAAGTCACATGATAGAAAATGTTACTCACAATGTGAGAAAGAATTATAGAGTGTGAAAGCAGATCAAAACATACCATTTTCACTTTTTTTCTTCCTTGTGGTTTTCCCCTTTTGATCTGATTCTTCTTTCACAACATGACTAATTGGGAAATATGTTTAACATGATTTTACATGCAGAGCCTAAATCAGATTTCTTGACACCTTGGGGAAGGGGAGTGGAGGGATGGAAAGAGAGAAAGAAAAAAATGGAAGTTTTAATCTTACAAAAGTGATTGTTGAAAACTAAATAAATTTATTCAATTAAAAAGGAAGTCTATAAAATAATGAATAATTTAAGTTAATGCTGATGATTTTATATATGAGCAAACCTAGAGGTAAAAATGAAATTTGGTTTTAAGAGAAAATGTAGAAATATAACTCTGAAAGTGAATTTTAATTTATTAGGGAAACAAATTTGGAGTAGAGACTGAACCAAATTTCCTATAAAAATAGAAGTTTCTATAGTCTAATACAGTGGTTCCCAACCTGTGGGTTGTGATCTCTTTGGGGGTCGAACAACCCTTTCACAGGGGTCACCTGAGACCATCAGAAAACACATATTTCCCATGGTATTAGGAACTGAGATGCCAGTTCTCTGCCCATCTTCCTGCAGGTATGCCCACATGCAGATATGCCCACATACAAGTATTAAAGGGCCACAGCATTAGGAAGGTTGAGAACCACTGGTCTAACATAACAAAGCAAAATGTGAGATATGTGTGTGTATACATATGTTACATGTTATATATACATATATATTCACATATATATATATAAATTTACATATATATGCATATATGTGTATATATTTAAGTGTTCTAGAGAAAACAAAATTGTTAAAATTCTAGAATTTGTTCACATATTTTCAGTCATCTGTCTCACCATATTCACCTTGGCTGTTTCATCAAATGCTTTTTTCACAGCTTAGACTTTCCTATCCCCTTGGCCATTGGTCTTCAATTAATTGAAGTTTATTTATCTTAAATAGCTAGAAAATGTATATTAAATAGAGTAGTCTAGACAGTGCAACAGATAGAGACCAACCAGAGTCAGGAACACCTGGGTTAAAACCTTGCCTGAGACACTAGCTGTGAGACCCATGGGAAAATTACTTGTCTTCCTCAATTACCACACAACTGGCAGGATTGTTGTGAGGTTCATGTGAGATGTATCTGTGAAGTGCTTACCAGAATGCCTAGAATGTAGTAGACACTTAATAAATGTTTCTTCTACCTTAGTGAGGGGGGAAAAAGATTTCCTTATTCTTGTGGGATGAACCTAGTCTGTATGTCTGAGCATAGTGCCATTCTCAATCAAAACAGAATATTCTCTAAAATTTAAAAGAGCATGTATTTACTGTATTATAAAACATTCACATACACATACACATATGGGGTGCATTAAATAAATATATGACAAGAAAAAGCATTCTCTTAATTTTTCTAGAACATTGTTTTAGACATATAGCATCTCTGAAATATACTCTTTTAGTTCTCTCAAATAATTTTTAAAGAGTAAAAATAATCATTGTCAAAACTGTTTCTTGTTTTCTCTTCCCATTGGCAGATGGTGGAGTATAAATCACCATGAATCCCATTTTAACAGTTATGTGCTTCAACTTTGCTGCTTATTATTATTTCTTTTTAATCAGTAAATTTGTTTAGTTATTGTATTGATTTTTCCTTGCCTTACTGTTCTAGAAAAAAAAACAAAGTCTTGTGGAAATTTCATTAGAGGAAAGTTCTTATGTACCCCCATATACACACATCTTGTTTCTACCTGAACCTATATCAATTACAGGTTTTAATTTTGGCTTATTAATAATTCAGCATATCATAAATTTAGGCTCATTTTACTTTCTCCAATCCTCAGAAAAATTATTTTGGTGTTTGATATAGTTCATCTATCTGTGTATTGTTAATCAATGAATAATGAAATACACAGATTTTGTGATAATTTTGTCATACAGGGATTTATAATCAATCCTATCTTTCAGCATTAAAGCTTTATCTATAAATTAGTAGTTGAGCTGCATTTTGAAAAAAGAGACAGACTTAAAGAGGTGTCTTGAGTAAGGATAATATCCCAGGCTTGGGGGAGAACTGGTGTAAACATATATGGAGGTAAGAGACAATATATCATCTATGAGAAACAGAGGAAAGGCTAGTTTAATTGGCTTAAAGTGTGAAAGAGAGGAAGATATGGAAAACAGAAGTGGAAAGATAACTTGAAATTAAACTTTGGAAGACCTTTAAAATTAAGCACAAGAGTTTGTTTATCCTAGACACAATAGGAGATACTGTATTTAACTGAGTAAGAAAGTGATATGATTAGACTATATCTTAGGGGAAATTTGTGGAAAATGAATTGGAATGGGGAGAGTCCCAAAGCACAGAGATCAGTTTAATGTGGGGCCATCCCAATAATTTAGGCAAGATGTCATGAGAACCTGAAATTAGTGATTATGTGAGTAGAAAGAAGGGATGATGTGAGAAAAATTTTATGATATTAAAAGTAGACAATGTGTAACAAAAAATTAGATAGAAAATTTGAGGGAGACCAGTTGAGTACAATGTTGATGTTATAAACCTGGGAAAGTGTGAAAATGCTTATACTTTCAATAGAGAACTTTCAAAGAGGAGCAGATTTGTGAGAAAAGAAAATATGTTATCTTTTGACAAAGAGAGTTTAAGATATCTCCTCTAGCATATCCAAATTGAAATGCCTGATACAATTGGTGATATAGAACTAAAGTTTGGAGGGAAGACTCAAGCCACATAAATTAACTTGTGACTCATCATGTTGTATGAAGATTTGTAGAGGAAGCTGAGAAGGAGTAGTAACAATAGAACTAGGAGAGAAAAACCCAGAGAAGAGAATGTAGGCATTGCAGGAGGAGAGAGTAGTAAATAGTACCAAATGTAGCAGATAGATCAAGATTCATGATAAAAGGCAATCAGATAAGGAATTAAGAGCTAATTGCTACCTTTGGAGAAAATAGTTGCTGTTGTATGATGATGTGAGATGGTATATTACAGAGCTGAGTGGTGAATGCAAAGAGAGGAAGCAGTCAGAACAAGCATATAATGCTTAGTTTTAGATTTTCATGAGAAAGGCAGGAAAGTTACAAGAAAATAGCATAGGAGGATGACAGTGTTTGGAGAAGTTTATTCTTTATTTTTAGGATGGGAGAAATTTAGGCATGACTGAAGTCAATAAGGAAGGAACCAATGACTAGAGATATGTTAAAGATTAAAGAGAAAGAGATGAAAATATTTTGTTTTCATTTGCTGGAGAAAAAATAAAGGGATGAAATTGAAGGCATATGAAAGAGTGTTGACCTTGGCAAGGAGCAGGACCATCTCATTATTAAAGACTGGAATAAAGGGCGAGTGATTGGGGAATGATTTGAAAAAGATACTGCGATGAAGAGAGTTGAAGGAGAATGAGGTATATCATATGTTCTCAATTTTCTCAGTGATAAAATAGATAATATTTTTAGTTAAGAGAAAGGGAAGTGATGGAGGTATGGAATACTTAAGGAAAGAAGAGATAGTTTGGAATAGTTTCTGTGAGAAGGTATATGGGGAATCAGTAAGGTAGGAATATAAGAATAACTTTACCATGGTGAGAACTTAGTTCAGATCATTAGGTTCAGATTTTTTTTGTAACTGATCAAACTGAGACCCATACAAACCTAGTAGAAGGTGGTATCCATGATGGAATACAAATTTAGGTTTCTTGAATGTTAGTATAGTGTTCTCTCCAGAATGCCTCACTAACTTGTTTTCCTTTTATATTTTTTTCAAATTACTTCTCTGAGATAATGATTTTTAATGAATGCCTTCACTCATCTTCAAAGACCTGAAATGAAATACTGAAAACATCTTCATTAACTTAAGTGTTTATTAAGATGCAGGTGTACCGGGGAGGTTTGCTTTTATTGTACTTCTATTAAACTCTAGCAAAATTATCAGAAAATACATAGAAAAACTCAGAATTGCACAGAGAATTACTTCTAGACTGCCCTATAACCTTATACTACTTATGAAGAGATCAGAGTTAGAATGAAAGTTTTACCTTCCCTAAGTCTGTGTGGTTGGAAAGAATTCTATTTAGGACTGCTGCAAAGGAAAATGGCAAACATGCAGGGAAGATTTAGAAACTTTTTTGGTGTGATCCTAGGATAATGGATAAGCACTATATTCAAATTTTTTTCCCATTTATATAGGGGTTCTATTGTATACTTAATATTGTAATGCAATCTAATTTGGGAGCTAGTCTGATATTCAGCCATTACAAGGATATAATTTGCTTTTCCTATTGAAAGCACTGAGTCACTTCTGTAGGATATCAATGTCTTGAGAAAGTGAAGTAGATAGTAGATACTTTTTTTGTGCCTCATGTCATATGAATCTTTACTCCAGTTAAATCCCTTTCTCCAGTTAATTATACTTGAAGTCATTCCAAAATCACTATATAACATCAACTTGGCAATCATCTATTATTTTAATTTTCCCAGATCTCTAGGGTGGCTTGACATTTTCAAAATGGCACTTTTATAGACTAATGTTAAATACTAGGATTAGATGTACTTTTTTTAATGGATATCTTTAAATTCTCTAAATTTTCTGACTCCTTGGACAGTATATGTCATTATAAATTAGGGAATGTTGATAATAATTATGACTAAAGATTAAAAAATAATCGCTTTTAAATGAATTAGTACATTCCTGCTTATTCAAAATTAAATCATGTGGTCCATACATTGCTTATATCCATTTTTGAGGGGGGGTCTATATTATTTCCCACTTTCTTTGTGGCATAATTGTTCACCCAACAAAGTATTTGGTGGTAAAAATAAGAAAAAAATAATTCTAAATTACCAATTCCATGTTAGTAATTCCAAGACTTTCATCCGACCAGGCATCAAGTGAATAATAGATAAGCTATTAAGTTTTGCTCATACCAATCAGAACTCAGTCCTCAGTTCTGCCTTATTGCCTGCTATGTTGTATTTTTATGTATGAACAATAATTGCTATGAAGCCATGAAAAGAATTGAACTAAAAAGTGATTTACACACATAATAAATACATAGTTGAGTTGACAATTTATGGAAAAAATGTAGTAAATTATTTTTGTTGCTTCATTTGTATATTTCACCACACTAAGCTATGTTTATACAAGCAGAAGTAGTGAAGATGTTAAAATTATCCAAATAATTAAAATTACTCTGTTACCACTCCTCAGAACAGTGTGAATGTTCTCACTCAAGGATCGTCATAGTTAAAAATATTTCCTATTAATGGCAAGGTATTATAATTACTCTTATTAATAGATGATATTTTACTCATCACAGCAGCAGAGTATTCCATGGGTATAGACCAATAAGATAACAGACATCAGCTAGATGACACCATGGGTAATATTGCTAGAACAGTCAGGAAGAAATAAGTACAAATCCTTTCTGAAAACATTACCATGTCCATGACCCTGGAAAATTCACTTAATCTTTTGTCTCTCTAAATTTCTTTAATTATAAAATAGTGATAATAGCACTAATCTCACAGGAGTACTGTGTAGATCAATGTGATAACATATGCATGGAACTTTGTAAATCTTAAAGTATTATAAATGCTCCTCCTCCTTCACCTCTTCCTCCTCCTCCTCCTCCTCCTCCTCCTGCTCCTGCTCCTGCTGCTGCTGCTGCTGCTGCTGCTACTACTACTACTACTACTTCTCCTACTACTACTACTACTACTGCTACTACTCCTACTCCTACTCCTACTCCTACTCCTACTCCTACTACTACTATTGCTGCTGCTGCTGCTACTATTACTACTACTACTACTACTACTACTACTACTACTACTACTACTACTACCACCACCACCACCACCATTGCTGCTGCTGCTACTACTACAACTATTATCATAATCTATGTGAAAATAAAAGATATCATCAGTATTTCTAAGGTTTATGAAGTCCTGGCCAAAAAGCTGATGCTTTTTGGGCCGTATTTAATGTCCTCAATGTTAAAACATACAGAACCAAATGACAAATCTGTTGGCAAATCTTCCTGGCTCTGACCTTGGCTCTCTGTTGATTACAATGTATTATTAGGATAATGCCTAAGGAAATTTTGGTTTTTGGACCACAGATCAGGTATGAGAGGTAGGAGACCCTTAAAGAACAAGCAAAAATAAATTAATTTTATAAAACACACTCATACGCACATATTTAACTTGGAGACTTATGAATCTTACCAAAAGGGCTTTGAATTTAGAATGATTTGGACATTGATCAAAACATCAGATCCATCTCCATGGGAGGTACAGAGCCTCACTATCATTTTCTCTGTTTCTTTCTGTCTCTGTCTGTCTCTCTGCCTCTTTGTCCCTCTCTTTCTCTGTCTCTTTGTCTCTCTGTTTGTCTGTCTGTCTATCTGTCTGTCTTTCTTTTCCTCTTCCCAAACAGCTGAGACCCTAGAAGTCATGCCACAGTCACAGGTATCCTGACTCATAGAGGACTACTGAAACAAGCTTCCACTTCCTAACAGTGATAATGAATTGAGTGCATATTGAGTCTTTTTAAAAACATAATCAATGTGGAAATTTCTTTTGTTTAGGTGTAAATATTTATAATAGGGAATTTTTTATATCTTGACTTCTTAATAAGGATAGTAGAAGGGGAGGTGGGAGAGAAATTAAAAAAAATAAATGAACTTTAATTTTAAAAGAAAGTCAGTTGGTAAAGAGGGAACAGAAAAGTAGACAAACACACATACACATATATGCATGTATGCATGTATGTATATATTCAGATACTACAGAGGAGACCACATTAAAGAGACAAAGGAATATCAAGTTGAGGAATATGTATTCACAAGAGATTAAGCTGTATATCCCTAAAGTTTATATTATTTTAAAAATGTAAAAAAAAGAGAAGAAATGCAAAGAGAACAATTTGATCTAATGAAAATGATTGAAACTTGTTGGAATAGTACTTACGTCTATAAAATAGATGCCGAAAAATCATTAAAAAATAGGTTAGATAAAAGAACTGGTATGATAATCAATGCTGAGAATCATATTTGTGGGGATCATAGGACTTCCCAGGGAGTATCTGGGAGTTAGCCCAGATGAGCTTCCACTGTCCACCTCTTCCCTGTGTGCCCTTAGAAGAATCCACATGATATGCCACTTAACATAGCAAACTCTTTTTCACAGAAAGAGCTCAGAAACAAAGTGGTCAGAGGAAGGCATTTATTATTCTTTCAATGAGGAAGAAGGTGTGATACTCATTAAGAAGACCCACACTGATACAGAAGCAGGAGTGAGGCTTTGGGGGTTGTATCCCAAAGAGATCATAGAAGTGGGAAAAGGTCTCATATGTACAAAAATATTTATTGCAGCTCTCTTTGTGGCGGCAAAAAGCTGGAAACTTAGGGGATGCCCATCAATTGGGGAATGGCTGAAGAAGTTATGGTATATGAATGTAATGGAATACTATTGTGCTATAAGAAATGGGAAGGAGATGGACTTCATAATTACCTGGAGAGGCTTATACGAATTGATGCTAAGTGAAAAGAGCAGAACCAGGAAAAGTTTGTACACAGTCACAGATACATCATATGTGGGACAACCAACTCTGAAAAACTTGACTCCTCTCAGCAACACACAGTTAAAAGACAACTCTACAAGTCTCAGGACAGAAGGAGATGTGTACATTCAAAGAAAGATCCAGAGAGACCAGAGTTTAAATAGAGACTGAAGCAATTCATGCTATCATTCTTTTCTATTTTAGGTTTTTGTTTCTCTTTTCTCATTGTTTACTCCGTTGGCCACAACACCTATACAACCAGACTATTGTACAATGTGAAAGAGTTTGTAGATCCTATACATGATTGTATGCCACCATGGCGGGGGTGGGGATGGGGAGGAAGAACATGCTATTGTTCTTTTCCATGTTTGCTTTTGTTTCTTTTCTTTTTTTCCCCATTATTCACTCCATTGGTTGCAACACTTCTATAGAACCATACTATTGTACAAGGTGAAAGTGTTTGCAGATCCCATACATGTTTGTACACCAACATGGAGGGGGGGGAAAGAAGAGAGGGGAGAAAATCTGAAACTCAATAGATTCTGTAACTGTATCTTGTAATCTAAAAGTAAATAAACAAGTCAATAAATTTTAAAAAAAGAAGTAGGAGTGATGTTATACATATCTTCTACATATACATATATCTTCTCTGTTAGAGTTAGGGTTAGTTCAAATTCCTCAAATTCCTCACTTTATTTCCCTACATTCCCTCTTTATGCAGATTATGTAGGCTTGGTAGTGAGGATGTTTGTACCTAGGACACAACTTCTAGGGTTTCAGTTGTTTCTCATGCCCCCACCCTTCTGGTTCCCCCTGGGGCCAGAATAGCAATTGTCTTACTAAAGTAAGATAAGAGAGCTTCCCCACAACTATTGATTATGTCCCAATAACTTCTGTGAGAGTAAAACAAGATACCATAACATCTTCTCTTACGTAGTCATTGAGCAATTATTAACTGCTTACTATGTGTCAGGCAACTGCGCTAAGTCTTAGGAATACTGAGAAAGGCAAAAAAGAGACCATGGCTGCAAGGAGTTCACACTTGAATTGGTGGATCTATATATTAAGAATATTTGTTTATGAAAGAAATTCATGAACCAAAAGAATGTTATATAGTGAAAACATATTTGGGTGAGGATCAAGAAGACAGAGAAAGAGAAACATCATTGTAGTGAGAATATACTATAGACTTTTCCACATGGAAAGACAAAATAGATTATGAATTTGAAAAATGTCACAAACTTGAAATAATGGCATGATATAGTAAAGATGAGAAAATACAACTTTCTATAACTCCTTCTCTGGGAAAACTGAACAATAAATTCTTCAAAACAATTTAATTTTCAAGAAGTGAAGGGGCAAATAAATTCCAATTACCTACTCCACCCCATATCAGCTTCAAATAGATGGTCACACCATCAACTGTTGGCTTTCCTTTATCTTGAGCTTCAAAGTTCATTTATTTAAACAACCTTTTATAATTCCATATTTTTTCATTTCTTACAACCCCAAATCATGTTCTTCATTTTCATTATGACCTCACTACATACACCATTAAGTTCTTTCCCTGACCATCACTACTTTACTCTAAAGAGTACTATGCATAATCTAAAAATAGGTCTGATCCATTCCCCTGTTCAGTGAATTGCCATAACTTCGTATGACCTCAAGTTTAAAGAAGTCTCATTTTAACACACACACACACACACACCCACACACATATACTGAGGTGTGGAAATGTTGCCTGTCCTGTCCCATAAGAATATTTTATCATTGAGAATCTTTAGTTTTTATCTCCCCAATACTTAGCTCAATACCTGCTACATAATAATGTACTGACTAGTACATTTTTGTCACTTGGAATGCTGCAGTACTTCAGCTAATCTTCCTTGAACTCTGAGGATCACTAACCTTATCCAACTCATAAATTCATCCATGTCTTTATGTGTTAAATATGATTATTATGTAAAAGTATTATAATCCAATAGCATTGACTATCTTAATCCAATAGCATTTAATCTTAATTTACTATCTTAATATTTAATGTAAAGACCATGTTACCTTTCAAATTCAAGGTATATATTCTCATCTGATGTGTGTATATATGATGTTATGGACATCTATTTGAATGTGTATGTGTATTTCACAAGCATGTACATGTGAATATATAGATATGAATATTTGTTGGAAATATTTATGTATAATATTTATATATATAAAATATTTATGTATAATATCTAGGAAATAGAATTGGAATTGATATAGAAGTTATAATCATATAGCAGTCTGTAATCTGCAAGAGAAAATAATCACAATGAGGAGAAATGATTGTAAATTACAAATTATCTTTGAGAAAATAAGATGGACTAGACAATTGCTAAACAAATTTAAAGTGTTTATTAAATCAAAAGGCAAAAAAAGAAACTCCAAGCTAATTAAACTGTGGAGCTTAAGCAGGAAAATAGATGAACATGTACATCTGTCATAAACAAAGAATATATGGATACAATCACCTTCCTCAGAAACAGTATTCAGCATGACTAGAAGAGAGCAAAACAAGTTAGTGAAGCCATCTGTTTATTGCAGTGAGACTTCACTTTAGCTACCTTAGTAACAAAATTATCTTCATTTTTCTTGGGTTTCATCAAAGAGGATTTCACCACCATCCTTGGGAAAGCATTCTAGTATTTCCTGGCTCTTACCAACAGGGAGCTTTTATGAAAATCTAAACTCTCTCTATCCTATTGCAGATTAAAAAAAACAAACCTACTCTCTAGGTTTATTCCTCAAAGGAAATGAAGGGAAGCTGCTCATGATAAGTTCTAACACATTATGACCTCTCCAGTACTTTCTTTAAAAAAAATTAGTTTTAATTGATGGAATAAGACAACATTTCTATAACATAATAGAATTTTAAAAAGATGATAGCGCAAGAAACTGCAAATCTATTTTGCATGACTTATTATTCCTTTTAAATATATAATAAATCTGTCATTTAATGATTTTTTTAAATATTTAAATATTCTAATGGGACAGGACAGGCAACATTTCCACACCTTTTGTGTGTGTGTGTGTGTGTGTGTGTGTGTGTGTGTGTGTGTGTGTGTAAATCCCCTTTCTCCCTTGGCCTAGACATGATTGCCATTACATGACTAGTGTGTGTGTATACACACAGAGACATATATATATATATATATATATATATATATATATATATATATATATGTGTGTGTGTGTGTGTGTGCATATACACATATATGCATACATGCATATACATATCTATGTATACTTGTTCTATACACACATCTATGGGTTCTTTCTCTGCATGCAGATAATGCCTTCCTTTATATATCTTTTGTAGCTAATTTGGGTGTTTATAATAGTCAAAATAACTTATTCACTCAAAATTGCTCTTAAAACAATATTACTGTTACTGCATACAATATCCTCTTGCTTCTGCTCATTTTGCTCTTCATTATTTTGTGCAAGTCTATTCATGTTTTTGTTTTCCCTATGATTATCAAGCTTATCCTTTCTTACAGCACCAGAGTAATCCCTCACAATCATATACCACAACTTTTTCAGCCACTCTCTAGTTGCTGAGCTTCCCCAAATCTCCAGTTCTTTGCCACCACAAAAAGATGCTATAAATATTTTTGAACACGTAAATCCTTTTTCCTTTTTCCATAATCACCATTGGAAACAGAGTTAATAGGAACTCATTTTGCATAGCATGGTAGTATTCTACCACTGTCATATGCCACAACTAGTTCTGCAAAACTGTCTAATAATTTTCTAGATCATTATCCAATTCCAATTTTCCATATAAACAATAGTATTGTTTTTGAGGGAGATGGTCTTTATATGACAAAGATAAGAGACCACAAATAGAAAACAAGAATGATCTATGGGTGTCTTCAGCATATTATGAGAAAAATTTCCAGCATATTGGGTAGAAATTCTCTAAACAATTTAAAGGGATATAAGGAGGAAACAATGTGTGTGTTTATGTAGAAGAAAAAATTAGATTGTAATCTTCAGTAAAAGATGTAATACCTGCAATGCACCTTAGAGATCATCTCATCTAACCTCTTAATTCAGCAGATGTAGAAACTGGAATGAAGCAACACAGTTGGAGTCATTGAAAGTCTGGGGAAATCCTTTTTTCCCACCATACAATATGATAATTGTTATACACAACTTATACCTATTTATAAAGTGCACTCTTATGGTTATTTTTATTTTCACACAATTATGTTTAACTTTTCTTCTAAACTTGAGCAAAGCCAGTCATGACCTACATTCTTTCTCTGTTGATCTTTGTTTCATAAGTGAATGATCTTGCACTCAGTACTATACCATTTTTATTCCCATATCAAGAGTTAGACAACTCATGCAGGTATCTATCTGGACTTCTGTATCTCCTTGACATTTTTGTCTCCTTGCCCTAAAGTGAGTACTCTCCCTTACCTGGATCGCAACTCCCCTTAATATCTTATTTCCTCCAAAAGAGAGTGAATTCCTCGATGGTAGATATTGACTTTTTTGCTTTATTTATATTCTCCATACCTGACACAAGGCATAATATAGCACTGTTAATTCTTTTATCCATAGATATTATTAGCTCATCTAGATAATTAAAATTCCAACTCCCTTTTCCAAGGGTCAAGTCACTGTACTCTGCTTTGTTTCTTCATCAACATCCATCTATTTCTTCTAGGTCAGGATATATCCATTAGGGGAAAAATGAAGCAGTTCTGGCTTTATAATCTTCTCCATTAGAACTCCTTTAGGAATCCAGAGATAATTTCTCTATCTGGTCTCCATTACTATAGTCAGTTTTAGTTTTAGTCTTCCTGAAAAGATCTCCAATATTAAAATCAAGAAACCAGGACATTTTTCATATATGCTATTCAAATATTTTGCTTTTCCTGCCCTTATGAGGCTATACACACCTGAAAAATAAATATCTGTTCAACCTCTTGAATCTTCTACTAATCTAAAACCTCTGATATTCCTAATTTTATTTCCTATTGGGACTATCACTCATGGATTTTTTTTCACATTGAAGGACAATTAAAATAAAACTAAGATTAACTGATGTTGATTGTCTTGTTAATGGAATCTAGGAACAGGGTCATTGTGGCCTCATTTTCTCCACTTAAGATTCTCTTATTTGAACTGAAGGAATGCCATTCTTTGCAAGCACAATTCCAAATGAAAAACAAAAGTAAAACTGATCATGGATGGAGGAAGAAAGGTAAAACTGGCATATTTGACCAATTTCTTTGTTTGGCAAGTAATATACTAGGGTATGTGGATGCAATAAATATTTATAGAACAATACAAAAGACTGGGAAGAAAGAGATGCAAATGTAGACATACTGCTAGAGAGTCTTTACAACTACCAATACATACCAAAACTACCAGGTGGAAGATAAGCTTGTTACATTTGACTTCCTAAATTAAGAAATAAGCTGCATATGGTTTTTATCCTCACGGTTGACTTGACAATTTGTGGTCTTTAAGGAAAAGGTAGATATCAAAAAACCTAGTAAGTATTTAAAACCAAACTAAATGCAATGTGCTATTAAGCAAGGATGCCAAAGTGAAATAGTCAAAGGATCATATTTTATTTTGATTTTAAATTTTAAATGTCATTATAGATAAATAGCTCAGGCATTCCCATATACATAGTCAAAGTTCAGTGCTATACAATTTTAGTGAAGTTGGACCAGGATTCAGGAAGTTATCTTTGTTGGGCTTAGGGGAGAGTAGGAGGTAATGATCTATTTGATTTGCTTTGAGGATTTCCTAATAATGAGTTTAGTAATGGGTCTAGAAGAATAATATCTTTATCATAATGAACCAGAATGTAAATGAAACATATTCAGTCAAAACAATCAAATATTTAATGTCTTTATTTGGCTATTTTCTCATGTATGATAATAAGAGGTATCATTTGGGGATCTCCTAAGAAAAAAACAACAGAGTGTGTATGTGTCTATTCATTCATATGCTTATTCATCTATTTATGTAATTAGAATTTTTTTTTAGAGTCAAGCAGTACAATGGGTCTTATAGAATGCACAAATACCTTTGTGACACACGGAATAGAGTGCTGGACCCAGAATAAGAATGACCTGATTTCAAATCTGGCCTCAGATACTTACTTGCTGGATGATGTTGCTTAAGTCGTTTAATCTTTCTCAAGTTCATTTTCCTCATCTCTAAATGTGGTGATGATAATAATAGCAAATACCTCACAGGGTTATGTGAGAAAACATTTTATGAAGATTAATCTTATTGTGTGTAGAATTGATTAGATGTGGAGAGACTAGAGGGCAAAAAGACTAATGAACATGTTATTGAGAAAGTAATTCAAGCTTGGCTCACATTTTTAAAATACTTTTAGAATTATGACTTGCTACTATCCAGACATAATGTAATTAGGACCTGGATTATGGTCATGATGGGAGAAGGAAAGGAAAGAATGCATTTGACCAGAAAAAAAATTTTTTAATTAAAAGAAAAATAGAAGTTGAAGGTGATTCCAGTGCCAAGGTTGGGTAAATGAGGAATTTGTGATACCACTGACAAAGATGAAAAGATAGTACCTGGTATGAAATTTTTATTTTAGAAATACTAAGTTTGATGTCAGACATAAGGAAGGGCTCAGTAGGTAATAAAAGCATTTGAAAATATTTTAAAAATCTTTTGCAAAATCTCTATTTGTATGTGATGTTGGAGAGATGAGAGGACATTGTGATATCCAGTTTTCATAGCAGGAAAAGCATAAACCGTATTAGTCAGCAATTATTTTGGGATTTATCAATGTATAGATTTAATGATAATTGCAATGATATTGCAGCAAATTTCATTACTTTTTTCTTCTGAAGATATTTAGTGTATACTGATAACCAAGTACAAGTTAAAAGGAGAGTTACAAAAGTTATCAGTTATGAGTTATATGTACATTTCTCTTTAACATATATGATTATTCAGAACTCTTCAGGAAAACAGGAATTCAACTGAGCTTTATTTTTATGAACTTAACATACATTTATTTTATTTTGTCATTTTGTAAACATGCCCATTGTCTTAGGCTCCAGGAATATTTATATGTTCTGACAAAAGCAAGCTACTGTTTTTTTTTAACAATTTAAAAGAAAACCAGGCTGCAAATCATATTGTCTTTACACTCTATTGTCAAGTCTTTGAGAGGGTCTCCTTTTATGAAAATGCAATAGCTATCTTTCACAAAAAGTTGGTAAACTGTGGAAAAAATAATCTACATCTGGGGTGGCTAGGTGGCACATTGAATAGAGCACCTGCACTAGAGTCAGGAGGATCTCAGTTCAAGCCTGGCCTCAGATACTTAATACAAAAACTAGCCATGTGACTTTGGGCAAGTCACTTAACCCCAACTGCCCTACCTAAGTCCCTCCAAAAAAACAAAAACAAATCAGATCTAAGTTGGATGATGTACTTCTCTGTTTCCCCATGTACAGAGGGAGTGGAAAAACATAACAGTAACATTAATAATTCAGTTTTGGTACTTTTTCATGAGACTTTTTGCAGGTGTAGAGCTTTTAAGACTATATTCAGTTCTACGAGATCAAATGGGTAGAAAAAGTGAAAAAAAATGAACATAATAAATATAATAAAAATTAAAAAATAACTCAATCATATGATCTACCTACACCAAACCTAAGTGAGAAGTGTGATTATCCCCATTTTACAGATGAAAACACTAAGGGTCAATGAAGCTAGTAGGATAATAATAATGAAAGTTTATAACTAAAGGGGACCTTAGAAATCATCTTAGCCTAAACCCTCACATTAAATATGAGAAAATCCAAACCTAGAGAGGTTAAATGTCTTGCTTATGTTAAATATATAGTAAATTGTTGAAAGAAGCTTTGAATTCAGCTTCTATGACTCCAAATTCAGTACTCTTTCAGTTACACCAGGGGTGAAGAACCTGAGGACTGGAATCCCTTTAATAAAAGGATTTATTCAATGAAGTTTGGAATCAGTCAAAGGACCTAGAGGGCCACATGTGGCCTTGAAACTGAAGGTTCCCCATCCCTAAAGTATGCCATTTTTCCTATGGTCCAACAGCCCAAGTCTCCCAATTTGAAATCCAGGGCTCTTTACACTTAATACTCAATAATGAGGTCTCATTATAAAGCTGTATCAACCATGAGGAAATTTGGCCACATAATTAATTTAGACAAAATAAATATATACTATTTCCAAAAGAATATAAGGACTTAAATGTTCAAATTCTGAAGTTACAAAATAATAAGGGGAGATAAATTCCTTTTAGATTAACTAGGATTAAAATATTAATATCAATATTTTTACCAATCCCAGAAGCAGAAAGGCAGACAGCCATTGAGGACTGAAAGGCATCATTAAGCTCAATTTTCTTATTTTTTTGGAGAAATGGAAAACCATTTCAGGAATTATCTGATGACTTGATTATTTTTAAGACCTTTCTTTCATATAAACTCATAAATTTGAATTTATCTCTTGCAAAATAGGAGAAAATCAAGACCATGCTATATCCATCTTAATATGAAATTTAAGTTATTTTCCCAGTCTCCAGGATAGAGAATTCAGAGGTTACATTGGGGCAGTGCAATATAGGATTCTCAATTTAGTAGCAGGAGGTTTGGTTTTCTGTCATGGCCCCAATATTTACTATCCCTATGGAAAGTTCAATTTAATAAAAAATCCTAATCTGTGTTATAATTTTCAGAAGTCAAGCCAATGCACTAGGCTGAAACTATAGATGCAATAGGAAGAGAACAGAATTCTCTTCTATGACATACAAGAGAAAAGTGCAAAAAAAAGTCTTTTTTTAAAAAATATCTTCCTCTAGACTGTTAAAATATATGGAATTTCCAATTCTAGACTATGACTTTAGGTTAAAATATTGGGTTTACAGCAGTTCGCTATGAAAAAGCAAATATGTTACCATGAAGGATAGCATGACCCCTCAGAACCAATCTACACAGTATCAACTCATTTTCCATATTAACAGGCTAGTAGCTAACACAGAACAAAGCACCAAGAAAATGGGATGCAGAGAAGTCATGTTGATAAAAGAAGAATACTTTTAGAAATGAGCAAAATTTTTTAAAAAAGCATGAATACAGAGAAAGTTCTGTGAATGAGAGGGAGAAAACAAATGTTAGCATAAATAAGTTATTTTGACATTTTGAAGTAATAGGGGCTTTTTCTTGTGTGCATGTGGAATAGGAACAGGTCATTGTATGGGAGAGTGTGGTAAAGGGTCTAGGAACTTTAAGTTTCATCACTTAGGACTAGAGAAGAATGTGTGTGTGTGTGTGTGTGTGTGTGTGTGTGTGTGTGTGTGTGTGTGTGAAGGAGACAGAGACAGAGACAGAGGCAGACAGAGAGGGACAGAGACAGAGACAGAGAGAGAGGGAGACAGATAGACAGACGGGAGAATTTAGAGTTGGTAGCCCTCAGAGGTAGATGGAGTCACAAAAACAATCAGCCTGGGTTTTACTATGTTCTGATACTAATGCTTCCCTCTTTTGCCAAGCACTGAAGCAACTGGGAATCAGAAAATTTACTGAAATTATTGAATAGAAATTCTATGAACTCCCAAGTGACAAAAATGTTCTCAAGGATGATAAAGGAACCTAGACAATCATTATAAATGTGTATACTAAATGACTTTGAATGTAAGTTCCCGCAGCAACAGCCAGCTCCTGATTATTGATGCATTTGACAAAGTGGTCATATTATCCTAGCACTGTATATTTACATTGGAAAAAAGCAATTACTACTTTTTCCACAATTATGACTTCAAGTAGTACAGATTTAAATATTTGACATCATTTCATAGGATTCATTATTTGAACTAATTTGATCCTCATTGTATTGAGTGGCTCAGGAAGGAGTAGAAAGCAGAAAAAATGTTTAAGTTCCAAAGATGAAAAATTGCATCCATTTCACTATATTCCTAAATCGTATTGCATTTAGATCTAGAATATCTTTGTTTCTGACAGTCAAATGAATGGTATGTTTGCATTTTCTCCAATCTGAACACAAACAAGTACAATTATGAAAATAAGATTTATGCTATGTAACACATTCCCTCTACTCTTGTCTCATGTTAAAGTCATAGATACAGATAACTTAAAAAAGAATTTGAGTGGTAAATTTTATCAAAGAAAATAAATTTGTAACCAAGGCAACTTGAATTTAAGGTTCCTGTGAGACTTTGCTACAATATATTTAATTTTTATGCTAGATAAAGTAAAAGAAAAAAATCATCTTGTTCTTTGTTGAATATTCTAAAAATAAATGTAATAAAATATTGAATATGAGAGACATAGTTCAAACAAAGCCTGATCTTTGATTTATCTCAGTATTTAAACTTGGCCTTTATTTAATGTAGTCCCCATTTAAATTAAAAAAAATCAATTTACTAAATCAGGATTTGCACCGCATTTTAAATCCCCGTGAATTATCTCCTCTTAAAATATTTCTACCTCCTCTCTATTTGATAATGACACTAACTAGTAACTTCTGTTTTCACAAGCACAGATAATTAAAGAAAATTCTGAGATTTGAATAAGGTCAAATTCTTTGCTTAACTTCATATAGAGTAACTTGCAGTGACTTTTGTGAACGTATTTTACTTTCACAGGTAAAAGTACATGCTACTCCCCCTGATTAGATCTGGATAGACATCCCTTATTATTAATTTGGTTCAAGCAACTGCCTTATTGGCTTTGAACAAATAAAATTTTACCTGAGTATTTTATTGTTTTCCATAGATTTCTGGAGGGAATTAATTTTCTTTACCTAAAGATTTTAAGAAACATCTCTAGAGCATTTCCAAATACCTTTCCTCACATAACATGTTGAAATGTGCTTCCCAAGTTGCTAATATTTTCATGCATTTGGTACATAAGGAGTAGTGTCCTGTAATTTCAAAAAAAAAAATTCTTTAATTTCCAGGAATAAACAGTTTGGGCATTAAAAGTAGGCTCATGCTAGAATGAATTTTAAACAGCGTGAGTTATATGTGATACGTAGAATATTGCAATTAGTTTATTTTTTAGTAACTTTCCTTTAACACCCCCTCCATTTTCATTCCAAAAGCATACTATTACCTGATTTTACTTTTCTGGTTCTGTAACTAAATGTTTTATCCAATTCTTAATGCATTGTCACCAATAGGTATACATGTTTTTCATTACCCAGGCCAACCACTTCAATTGCCTGGAGAGTAGGGTAAAAAAATCTTGAATTTGAGTGGCTTGCTGACATATGCATAGATTCCTAATGTGAGGACAAGCAAAGCCAAAGTGGGAGTATGTATCAAAATACTATGGGGCAGCTAGTCAGATATTGGTGATTGTAGGGACAGTCAATAGTATTATATTGGCTTTGAAATTTGTACACACATATGTACATAAATGCATATATATACACACATACATACATATATACTTTAATAGCTATGTGTACATATATATGGAAGGAGAGAAACAAGAGCAGGAGGAGGAATATGAGGAGGTGTAAAGGCAATCAGAAAGTTGAGGCATCAGTATAAGGGAACCAAGAGCTACCTAAATTTTGGGACATGACTAAGTCCAAACATCCAAACATGTATCTTTTCTGGTAATTTAGTCTGTACAAGCTAGTAGGAAAAACAAATGCAATATATTAAGAAAACTAGAATAGATGTGTTTACTAATTTTCCAGGCTGAAATTAAGGAACTATAGCACATACAAGTACATTTCACAGGTCTGTGTGTTTGTGGGTCACCCTTACCTCCTCCCTCTCCCTTATAGCACCAATATAATATTTTCAACAATGTATCCACTATATTTTCTCAATATCTCCCTTCTTCTCTACACTACTACAGTTACCACCTTAGGTTGGGCCAACATCAAGTCTTGCCTATACTATAATAACACTTTCCTATATGGTCATGTTAATTCAAGTCTCTTTCTTCTACAATCCATCCTCCACAATCTAATAAAATGATTTTTTTCTAAAGCTAAGTTCTGGCCGTGCCACATTTCTACTCAATAGATTCTAGACTCCCTGTTGCTATAGGGACAGAGCTAGGCACAAGACCCATGATTTCATAGGTATAGATAATAAGAGAAATTTAATTTTCCAACACTAATCAGTCCTTTCTTTGCAACTTAGAAGCTTTCTTCAATGACCTGCCAGGATCACATGACTGCTCAGGTTCAGCAGTGAAACTTAACCCCTCAGTTTTTCTAGCTTTGAGACAGACTTTCTACTCACCACCATGATTCCTCTAAGATCAAATGCAAATTCTTTTCTTGTCATTTAAAGTCATCCACAGTCTGGATCCAATCTACTTGCTTTCTACATTCTGACTTTCTTGATTTCAGATCCTTACCCACTGTCCCATTCTCTGCTTGTGCCTTACCCTAAATATTAAATTATATGTTTTGTATGTATGTGTGTATACATATATGCATGCATATATGCACACACATAAATAAATGTGTATATATTGTCAGTCTGAAAATTTGGTTAAAGGAGACAAACAGGCTATATAATATATTTTTTTACTATTTGTTCCCTTAAAACTAACAGCTATAAGCTCCATGGAGCCATAACATTAGTTCTGACTGTCTGATACAAGACTGACAAAATTATTTATGTTTTTGGACAATCCCAGGATGTCTGTACCCCAGAGATTTAAGGTTTCTGTAAGTTTTCTATCCATTCCATGATAAAGGAAGTTTCTTATTTGTAAATGCAGATGGCAGTTGGAATTTACAATCTCAGGATGTGTCTGTTCCCCCCACATATGTAGTATACCCTAAGGTAAGATAAATCCCACTAATTTAGCCTTTTGTGGTCTATGGAGTTTCTGACACAGGAAAAGGCATTTTTAGAGCAAAGCAAAGCAGTCTGATTGATTAGTTCAGTCTTTGGATCTTATTGAAGGACAAAAATGATATTTAATGATCATCAGTATTTACACAAACATATGTGCACATATATGTGTATATATGCATATGTATGTCTGTATGTGTATATTTCTCTGTGTGTGTACACCCACACACATACATATAATGCACATGTTAAATCTCAGGAAAAAACTCAAGCTATTTTAAGGCAGAGTCTATTTCATTTTGATCTTTGTTTCCCCAGCTCCTAAAGTGATTCCTTACAAATAGCTTTTCAACAAATATTTGTTAAAATCTGAACTGATTGATTGACTGGCAACAGGCAGGGAAGATGCTTCACTGCCCAAGGCTTCCTATAAGTATCAGACTATTCACATTCACCTTGTTCTCATAGGACTAATGAGTCTCAGCTGTAGTTTATATTCTCAAGTAATTTATGTAAAATACTAGTGTACTCCATGCTTTAAGAAGTTTTATTTCTTGTTTCTTTTGTGTTATCTTAAAATACGCATTGAATTCCCTTATTCATTCTTCTTAAGAGTCTTTAGGAAAGCTGACTTTACCTATTATCATCAATCAACCTACAAGTATTCACGGAGCACCTTGTGTGTGTCTACTGTACTAGGCACACAACAACATAAGTGAGTGAGTCTTATAGGAATATTAATGGTCATTTTGACAAGGGTTCATATTATACTCCAGATGGATAAGACAGAAAGCCTGTATTTGCATGTCCTGAAAATACATAATTGTTTTCTAATTATAAAATGCACATTGCTTTACTTATCAACAACACTTTGTTGCCATTTTGTTTTCCTAATATAGCAAAACAGATGGCCTTAACTAATATATGGAGAAACTACAGTGACACCAGCGGCTAAAAGTCCTATATGGTGGACCACATAGGAAAAACAAATATAAAGACATCAAGTCTACATTATTCCAATTGACTTTCCTTAGCCAATCCTTATAAGGACAAAATCCTCTTATAACTAATATTCATTACAAAAGCTATTTATTACAAAGAACTGAGTCATGTAAAAAATGCTGTATTATGTTTAGTGGAAAGGGTGGTTGATTGTGTCATTGCAAGTGACATGTGATGATTAAGCATTGTACTGTCAATGGTCCAATTCTCCAAAAAGAATATGGAATACTTGTATTATAGGTGGAGCAAGAAGGGAAAAGCTGAATAGTAAGCAGGGGTATGCTCGACCCAACTTGAGCCAATCTGTGAGAGTTAGAAATCTTCAAATGCTATAAATTAGCACCTTATTTATTGTTTTGTTGTTTGTCTAGACTTAAGAAATTAAAATATTAATAATGCAAATTAAACTTTAAAAGGTGTAGTGAGAACCTTTGTTATTTGAGAGGAAGAGAGAGAGAGAGAGAGAGAGAGAGAGAGAGAGAGAGAGAAATATTTACCAGCACACCACTGACTACAGCAGTAATTATAATTTCTATAGGCAAATGACAATAGTACTCCTAGTTTTAGTTACAAAGAAACTATTAGCAGAGCTGACAAAAACAAGGTCTAATACCTGGCTCATTCATTTACTACCTCTGACTTTTGTTAAGTGACTTAGACCTTTGAAACCTTAGTTTCTTTGGCTATGGAATTGTAAGATTGGATTAGATGACCTCTTAACTCCCTTTCAACTCTAAATCTATATTCCTATGTCATGCAAAGCCTACTTATGAATAGGAATATTAACATACAAAAATACCTCTTCTCAAACTATCCAGGATACTCTAGAAATAGTAGAAGCAGTACCATTACAATTATTAATGATGAGTGAAGAATGTAAATTTGATGTGTGTTCTTTGTTTGATTGCACTCTCTGGTATTTTAAGAAAATTATATGGGTGTTTGTATTTTAAATTAAGCTAGTACTTCTTTCTCCTAAAAGATTAAGAAACTATACAATATATTATTTTTCTTCACAATATTCCTAAGAATGAATGAAGATAAAAGTCAGTACCAAGTAAAAAATGTTAACAAAGATTCTTTAAATCCAAGTGAGCACATTTTCTTAGATGCAACATATTACTTAAGGTTATGTGAAGTATATAAGTGTATAAGACCACTGGGGATCCTCATCTAAACTTCCACTCCTCCAGACATGTCAGGTTTCCAGAGCTAAAATTTCTTTATTTTCCTTTAAGAGGTACTAGGTGTACTCTTTAGACTTCATCTAATACTCAAGTACTTACTGGTCTGATTGCCTCCCATATTATCATGGGAGAATCAATGTAATGTGCTAGATTTAAGTTGTTCATTTGTCTGTTTTGTAAATAGATATTTCATATGATAGGTTAATAAGAATTGGTATAAAACATGTCCCCCAAATTCCAAGAAACACTTTCCCACAATTATATAAAAAATCCATGGGAAAGTGCGATCTAGCTTAGAGATTACTTGTGGCAAAGGGTTTATAGAAGTTGATTTTATTCTACTCATGGGACACTTAAAAAGTTACTCTTAAGTCTGAGGTGGTCTCTTTTCAGGGCTCCTTTTCAAACTTCAATTCTGGTCTGTCATTAGCACTTAATGTTGAGGCAGTGCTTCCAATTTATTCCAGAATGATATTTATGAAACCTATATGTAAGCTTGAAGTCAACATTATCTGCCCTCTTTGACGCTAGAAAGTTGATCTCTGGTCAAGCAAGGAAGGTGATCTGACTGAGGCTGAAGCCTAGGTTAACTCTGTGGCCTTTCCTGCCCCTTTTCTCCCCTACTGATTCCTTCCAAAGTATGTACTTAGGAAGCTATATTCTTCAATTTCTCAAAAAACTTCTCATTGCATTTAACTCAGTGCTTCTTTATAAAGAGAAAAGAAAAAAGTCTCATAAACAATTGGAATAGGCATCTTGTCTGACCTCATTTCAAATCTTCCAAGGACATTGAAAGACTTTTCCCATTTAATCTCAGGTTCTGTGATTGATTAATTCAGGTATGTTCTCACATAGTTAAAAGTATTAAGCTAAAATGAGGTGGGATGGATTTTATGGTATGCTTATATCCATTGGAATCAAGGGATCATTAAGTTTTAGGAGAGGGATAAGAGCAATGATAGAGATAGGAAGAAGAATAGGAATGGAGGAATCAACATGTGATTTCACTGATATAAGGAACTCTCAAAGGGGGAAATTTCTTCCATTAATACAGGCCAACACACTTTCTGAAAACTTATACACTTAACTTCCTAGAAGGTCAAAATGTAAGGGTCTTGTCCAGTACCATAAATGAAGGACCTTTCAAATGCAAAATTTCAGTCCAGGTCTTCCTGAACAACTTTCTACTAGGTCACTTTGTCTTTACTATGCTTTAGAAAGTTAAGAAAAGTGCATCTACTAAGTTACTTTTTTCCCTACAGACTAAATAATATAAAATCCTTCAGATTTTTAGTTTTGCAAATTTATTGTGATTTATATCCAACTTGAATTTCCTGTCACTGTTATTTCTTTCCAAATCAATGCACTTATTGAAACATCATTTTCTTATGCATTCTCATTATTAATTTTTTTCCCAAAGTGGACTTAAGTAACATGACAAAGGATACCTCTAATTCTTCTAATCACTTTTGGATGAAAAAGCCTGAACAAATTTCAAATTATCAGTGAACTCATTTTATGTATTCAATTTGCCTTTATCTGCATTCCCAAGAAGTGAAAACAGGAAGAAAACAAGAAGTTGTTCTATTCAAAGAGTGTAAAAAGAAAGAAGATACAATCTGTGCCCTCAAAATTAATTTAAATGCCCCCAAAATGAGAAATGTTTAAAAAGAAAGGGGTAATATTTGACTACAATTTTAGAGAAATCATTCATGAAATTGCTCAAAGAACAGGTTTGTACTATTCATAATTATGAATTCTCATTAGATTATTTCTTATTTTTGTGGGAAAATCACACTTTTCAAAATTAAAGTCAAAATCTTTTCATTATCCTTTTAGAAAGATTATTTATGGAGCCATTTGACTAGAACACAACTATTTCTTTTTATTCAACAAATTGGAATCCAATTCCAGGCACCAAAACAACATAAAAATGATCAACTATTAAAACTCAAGAGATGGTTTGGCAGCATAATATGTGACTGGATTTTTGTTTAATTTCAAATAAAGTGATCTTTTCCTATTACCCTTTCCTCAAAATGTAATTTTAATGGTATATATATATATATATGTATATATATATATATATACATATATATATATATACATATATATATATATATATATGTATGTATACCTGATTCCTATATTATGTCTTAATAAATACTGCATGTGCATTAATAAGTGCAATACATTCTCCTATGGATCAACACTTTACCACTTTACTTTGTATATTGTATATTGATAATTAAGCAAATCACCTTGAAAATGTAATTATAATGCACATCAATTTTTTACTTTTAAAATCTATGGATTGTTTATTTAAAAAAAAACTATTATTTTTACTTTAATTAGTTGAGACAAATAGAAGCTATTATATTGTTTCCAGTTTTTTCTATTTGTTACTATTTTCATTTAAATTATTTTATTCAATAAATATTTTAGAGAATATATTTTCTTCATTTTGCATCTTTTCAAAAAAATGTCTTTTTCCACTAGTCTTTTTGCACTTAAAAGAAGTTCTCAGCACATAATAGAGTACCTTTTATTATATAGGCAATTGATTAATTTATATCCTGTAAAATTGTTGAATCTTTTCAATGTGGATTTAACTACAATGAAATTTCCTTTTTACGTCTCTTGATGGTATTTATTTTTTCACTTGACTTATGAGGCATCCTAGTTGAAATCTGCTTTTGGTGTTCACTTGAAACACAATTTTGATTAGATCCTTTAAATTGAAATCTGTGTTTCCATACCTATAAGTTCAAGAGTTTAAATTGAAGTTTCTGTAGACTATGTAATCCACTGAGATGTTGTAATGGTAATCAATTTGTTTGATATTTAGGGTCAAGTGGATAGGATACTTAGGGCTGAGTAGATTGGATACTTAATGCTAAGTAGATCAGATATTTAGGGCTAAGTATAGAACTCTGTCCATTGGTGAGAAGGTGTGAACTGCCCTGTTGACTTGGGAGAAAGCCAGTGCTTATAAGCAGGAGAATTTTGGAGAGACAGACAGATTTTGGAGTTGGCTCCTCAGTGAAGGAGGATTCCTGGAGACTGAAGTCAGCTGAGAGGGAGAGAGAGTGTGTTCCTCTCCCAGTATCTGAAAGCTGACTGAAGACATGAACAGGATGGGACTTTGTTTGCTGGTGGCCTGGCTGATCCTTGAGTTCCAGGCAAGAGAAGTCCTGAAGGGTTTGAGGTGTGCTGAACTCGGTGAACTTCAGTGTGTGCCGGGGATTGCCTTGAGCCTGGACAAGGACCCGGGAGCTGTTCATTTCTGAGGACTGGACGAGAGCCTGGAGGCTTTCGGCTCCTGAATCTAGGTTATTGTTTGACAGGCTCAGGAGGGAGCTGGGACCAGGGAAGAGGATCCAGGGAATCAGGGAGACCATCCAGAGTCAAAATGAAGAAAAGGCCTCCCCTTGGACTAAACTGAGGTTTGTTGGAAATCAAGGGGTGGAAGGTTTGTGTGGTTGTCTAAGAACTTTGTTTAGAAACTAAAGTTAATGATTGTCCCATGAGTGGAAGATCAGTATATTGTGAATTGTTGATTGAATCAACTCCCTCTTAGGGAAACTAGGTCATTCCTTTTGTTAATTGATTGATTGAATCTTTAAATGTGAAGCTGGTTTCTCCATTGGGGAAACCAGGTGATTCTTCTCTTATTCCTTGTTCCTTTCTGTAATAAG
>CM053594.1:245030870-245048516 GCA_028646575.1 Pseudocheirus occidentalis
AACAGAAAAAAAAATCTTCTTTGGAAGGTGGGACTTGATCTGAGTCATAAAGGAAGACAAGAGACAGAGGGTGAGAACAGTTTGCTTTCCAGGTATAGCAAGATGGAGTATAGGCAATGGGAATATCTTAAGTTGGGAGATGAAATATACATGAGGAAGAAAAAGAAAATAAATTTTCATGCATCATAGAATATATGTTGAGAGGACATAAGAATAAAAGGGCTGAAAAGGTAGGAGGATTTAGATTGTAAAGGACCATAAAAACCAAGGTATATTTTATAATTGTTCCTGGAGGTAGTAGGGAGCCAATTAATTTTACTTCAGCTAGGTGGTATAGTAGATAGAGTACTGGACTTAAAGTCAGGAAGTCCTGGTTTCAAATTTGGTCTCAGATACTTACTGATATTAAGATATTAAGCACCATTGTGACCCTGTGTAAGTCACTTATCCTCTATCTGACTCAATTTCCTTATCTGTGAAATGGGGCTAATAATATCACCTATTTCCAGAATTGTTGTGAAGATAAAAATGAAATGATATTTTCAATTATTTTGCAAACATTAAAGTTGTGTGTAAATGTTCTTTATTATCATCAACATTACTATTATTAATCAGGGTATTTGGCATGATTAGACCTTCACTTGAAGAAGATCACACTGGCATCTGGGTGAAGGATAAACTGATATAGGGAGAGATTTCAGGCAGAGAGACCAACAAGAAGGTCATTGTGATCATCCAGGCATGAAATGAGGGCCTCTACTTGGTAGCGACTGTTCAAAGAAGGAGAAATCAGCTATGCAAGTGCATATAAAGGGCCATGTGGCAGAGATATTGTGAAAGTAGACCGGAACACAGTTAGCTAAAGATTGGACATATAACATGAGTGTGGATGATGAGTTAAGCATTACACTGAAGTTGAATGCTTGGGTGCCTAAGTAGATGATATTAACCATGAAAATAATAGGAAAGTATAGAAGAGGAGAGGGTTTGTGGGAAAAGATAACGTGCTCTCTTTTTGATAAGTTGAATTTCAGATGTCTCCAGGACATCCATTTTGATATGTCTAATAGGCAGTGCATGATAAGAGATTGAACATCAAGAGAAAGTTCAGATTAAATAGATTAAAACTGATTAAATAGATCTGAAGTGTAGAGATGAAAATTGAAAGCGCTATCCCTCATTTTCTTCTTAACAGTCTACAAGTTAGTGCCTGACTTTATCATTCAACTGGAGCTACTTTCTCCTATAACAACAACAACAACAACAACAACAACAACAACAACAACAACAATAATAAACAAGCTCCAATAATAACTAGCCTTTTAATAGTAACTTTGGTTTTGAAAAACAGTTTCCTCCTGATTCTGTGTGAAGGGAGAAGAGACAGAACACTGTACACAGTGACAGAAACATTGTGGGATGATCAACTATGACAGATTTAACTCTTCTTAGCAATACAGTAATCCAAGATAGTTCCAAAAAACTCTTGATGGAAAATGTTATCCAAATCCAGAGAAAGAACTATAGAGTTTGAATGCAGACCAAAGTATACCATTTTAAATTTTTCATAGTTTTTTCCCTTTTGTTCTGTTTATTTTTTTCATAATGTAACTAGTGTGGAAATATATTTAACATGATTTTACATGTATATCCTATATTAAATTGCTTGCCGTCTTGAACAGGGGGTGGAAAAGGAAGGCAGGAGAAAAAAATTGTAACTCAAAATCCTAACAATGAATGTTGAATGTTACCTTTATGAATAATTGGAAATAAAATAAAATATTAATTGAAAAAAAGAAAAAGGAAAAACAGTTTCCTCAACAATAAAAAGGATTCTCTGATTCGTAGCTAACTCTCAGTGACAAGCTAGAACATGCACAATAATCAGGATACAAAAGGATCACAAAAGGCTAGTACACAGGGCCAAATTATAAGATGGAGTTTGGTAGAAGTGTTTGAGTTTAAAAACAATAACAGTAACAACTAAATGCTTAATCACCTGATAGGAGATTCATATCTAGACAACTCTTCATGTGGGGAAAGGTCTATGGATTTTGTTTCACTTGAAATTTAATATGAGAATAAGCCATGTAGACAGAGGAATCCAATGAAAACTTGAGCTACATTAATGTAAGTCTAGTGACTAAAACAAGGAAGGAGAATATAGACCTTACCTATTATGTTTCCATTTTCCATACTTCATTTAAATTACTACATTCAGTTCTAGTGGCCACATTATTAACAAGCTCAAAAATATCATGAAGACAGCAACCAGGATAATATGGGCACTGGAAATCTTGCAATGGAAAATTGACTTAAAGACCTACGTGGAGATATTTAGCTTAGAGGAGTGAAGAAAGGATGGATACTCTGACTTAAAGTATTTGATAGACTGTTATGTCAGGATTAGATGTAACTATTCTCCTTTCTGAGCTCAAGTTGCACATCATCCAATACCTGGTAGTCATTTAAAATTAGGTATAATATAGACACTTAACATGTCTACATAGAACTCTCTTTCTTTCTCACAATACCCTTATGAAATTCCCTGCCTCTAATGAGAGCACCACCATCTTTCCACTTCCTCAAGTTGGCGCCTTTCCTGCCATCTTCAACTCCTCACTCACCCATCCCATATAGCCACGAATAATCAAGTCTTGTTGATTATTATTGACCTTGGACAAGTCATAAAATTCCCTACTTCCTCAAACAACTATCAAAATCAAAGAAGGGGAGGGGAGTGAAGTAAAGCAGAAGGGGTAAGCATTTACAAAGTACCCTATGTAGCATCTACTATGTGCAAGCACTGTGGTAAATGTTCTTTAACAATATTATCTCATTTTCTCACAACGGCCTTGTCAGGTAGATGCTATTGTTATCTCCATTTCACAGTTGTGGAAACTGAGGGAGGGAGAGGTTATGTGATTTCCCCAGGGTCACACAGCTAATAAGTTAGTATCTCTGGACAGATTCAACCTTAGGTCTTCCTGACTCCAGGCCCAGTGCTCTAACCAGCATACCACCAGTCACCTGAAAGTAATTGCAAATCTGCACTGGCAGAGGAAATTTTCTCACACTGAGTTTCCTTCTACAAGAAAATCACAGAGCAGGGCTGGGGAGGGGAGAAACCAAACAAAGTACCAAAATGCCTTAGTACAAACAATTCCAAAGTTGAAAGATAAGCCATTGTTGGAATGCCAAAATCCCAAAGAGTTTTCTTTTGAATCAAATTAAATATATGACATATGGAAATTTAACCCAAACTTGTGAATATAATGTAACAATTTTTTTTTATTGAAACTAAATACAAAAAATATCTTCTCCAGAAAGTACTCATTTCATTTTCATGCTTTTCTTTAATTTGTGAAAGATAAAACTATAGAAGCAGCTTCATGGTCAATGAGTCTTAGTCTTAGTGGTAAAATCTCTAAAAGTTTGTGATTTTAGAAACTGAAATAAAGAGAAAAAATCAGAAATCAGCATCATTTGCTAGCCAGGCCGAAAAGAAGTCATGATTTCCATGGGTATAAAACTGAATAAAAAACCAGTCAACAAGTAGCTTTACTCTGCTCATGTCTACAGACCCTTATCACTTCCCATCAGAATATTAAATGAGCTTCTTAAGTTCTCTTACTGGCTTGAGTCTCTTTCCACTCTGATCCATCATCTACATATCTACTGAAGTAATTTTCCTAAGCAAAATTCTGACCATGCCTTTTACCTGCTCAATCAACTCCATTGGTCTATTATGTCTACAATAAAATATGAAGTTCTATATTTGCCATTTAAAGTGCTTTAAACGTTGTCCCTGTCTACCTTTCCAGGTTAATTTGATATTAGTCACCTCTATTTGTGTTGTAGTATCACCAAGCTGACTTCTTTTACATTCTTCATACTTAACAATCCATTTCCTACTTTGTTTCCTCACTGTTCCCTGTGCTTTGAAATTCATTCTCTTCTAACCTCAAACTCAGAATCCCCACTTTCTATCATGACTCAACTCAAATATGACTTAAGCCAAGTCATATAATGGATAGAGAGCTGGACCTGGAATTAGGAAAATGAGGGCTCATACCCAGCCTCAGACAATTTACTAGGAGTGTGACATGAAGCAAATGGCTTAACTTCTGTGTACCTCAATTTGCTCAGTTACAAAATGGAAATAATAATAGCAGCCACAGAGCAGGTTCAAATTGAGCTAGCTATGAGACCATGTACTCAGCACATTGCATGTGTGCCAGGCTGCTATAATACTGTGAGTCACATGATTTGATCTCTCTTAGTGGATGGGGTTTTCTGATTGAGAGTTCACTACCTTCATAAGATCAAAGGTCTAGACAAGAACACTCAAGGAAAACTATCACCAAATGGGGGGGGGGTATTCCTTAACTGACATTGATTATATTTCTTCATAAGAGAATAGAACTGATTACAGTGAAACCTATGTAGTGGCCCCTCCAGACTATTTTCTATCATCTTATTCTCATAGACTGGATCTTGAGGATTGATTATACTCAATTAAATATACTCTCTGAGGTACAATAAAAGAGAACAGAAGTCAGAGCACATACAGCCAAGAAAATTCACCCCACTGACTCTATGAAGTCGGCATGGACCTTTCTATTTTCATGGTGTCTTCCTACTTCTACCCCCAGGCGCAATATCTCTGCCCAGCATTTTGCCCCTCTGTGTTATCTGAGTAACTCTTCTCTGAAGCACAGCTTCAGTCAATTCAGCTCTAGTTACATTTTCTGAACCTGATTTCTCCTGAATATGGTTTATTTTAGCACCCAAATGTCTTGGCTACAAAAAGATACTGCTGAGGGTATAAAGTGGCAGTGTCAGGAGGAGGAGGTTCTATGAAAATTATCCCCATCTCTACCCTTTCATTCTGGAAGAGGAGCAAGGGAAAAAGCAAAGAACAATTCTTTCTGAGTAACAGAATTCTCCTTCCAAAGCTGGAGGAATAGCTTGTCTTCTGGAATATCACAGATGGATCCCTAGGTTATGTTTCATGTGCAGAATTGGCTAGTTTGTTTCTTCAAGGATAATATGGGTATGGCTTATGATTTAGCTAGATATTCTATAATTCCATCAAGGTCATGGAGAATCTTCTTTGGATGTCCCAAAGGGCTACCTACTATAGTTGGTATATATTCTATATACCTCCTTTACAAACTGTGAATGGGATCTCTTAGTTTGACACATTTTATGATGTATTAATAAGCCATTCAGGATATGAGCTAAATTTCACTAGTTTAAGTCTGAAATGGACAAGATGAAAATCACCACCAGCGTTGGTAGATGGGAGAAATAGCAGGTATACAAATATCTGCACATGAGAAGAGATGAAAAAATGGAAATTAGTTTTCGCTTAATAAAGCTTACATTACCCTAGAGAAAGAAGACAACATCAATTTCATCCAAGGAAGAGGGAGATATTCCTCCCCTTGCTGTTTACCTATCTCCACATAATTTATAAAGTATTATGCCTACACTTACGAGGAGAAAATAATTATTGTTTAATGCCTTGTATATACATAGTAACTTGTAAATTCATACACACATATATGTGTATATATATATACATATATGGTCATACATAGAATATCTGATTATATATATTTTATAATACTCTGTGAGGTAAATAGAGAAGAGAATACTCTCAATTCCTATCATATAGACAAATGGCATGAGATGGAAAGAGCATAAGGGAATTCCCCAAGTTATATATCTAGGAAGTATTACTGAATCTTGGAGTCAGAAACTGCATTCAAGTAATCCAACTCTACATCACCTTTTTTTTTAATGATAACACAAAGAATTTGATTCGATATTGAATGCAGAAATCCATGAGAGTAGCAATAATGGTACATTAATAAAGAACTTTAAATGAACATATTCCAGGAATTTCTAAGGAGAGAGGTTCAATTTCTCAACCATTCTCTAGGACCAAACTTGGTAATAGTTTTTTCAAATTGCATTTTTAAATTGGAAAACAAATATGAAACTTAGAATACATTTGAGGCAAATTATACCATAAATAGATTTTCTCCAAGTAGCCAAAAATTTTTAATAGCATATAATAATTGAACATATTGCTTCCAATATAGGACCAGCAGTAGCAATCTGCATTTACTAGCAACCCCCCCCCCACGTAACCAAGAGTAAATATATGGGTAAAATATCCATTTTGCAATAATGCAATTTGAAGTATATATTGTTGATTGTCTGTAACCTATCTAGAGTTCAAAAGTCACACAAGTACAGCAGCAGCAGCAAATGATGGCAGATTTTATGAAGAATGGTTTTGTGTTCATTTGTTTGTTTTTAGTCAGAGGCCAGATAATGTCAGAGGCAGCTGAGGCCATTAAGGCAATTGAGTGAACCACATTGACTTTACCTTATGACTCAATTCTAAATCTAGCTCAGTTCTTTTTTTGTTTTCCTATTCAGTTATCAATCTAGTGTCTAATCCAACCTCTGTCTTATGGGAAAACTTTTTTTTTTAATTTGTGGAGATCTGGAGAAAAATTTTTTTTTTTACATCATTCAACCTAGCCCTAAGAGGCTGGGAAGTTGGACCATCTGTGACCTGCTCTTTAGAGACCCTTAACTAAGGACCTAGGTTCTATTAATCAGAAACCCAGTCATATACAAAGATAGATACAAGAGTTTTCTCAAAATTATATATGTTAAACATCTGATTCTAATATGGAAACTGGCACCATCCTGATTAATCAGTTATTGTTGATATGGATTTTTTAAAATTGTTCACTTTTGTTTTAATTTAGGGAAATGTACCCATTTCCTCTCCTTATCCCAAATTGAAAAGTCTTTTTTTTTATTTTTACCAATTAGAAATCAGATTACCTAATGTTGCATTGTTTCCTTTTAATCACTTGGTTTTATGTGACTGTTTTTAATAAATAAAAATTTCTCCCTATATTTGGGGTACAATGCAAAAGCTGAGGAAAGTGACTGGTTGCAATTTTTTTTAAGGAATTGGCATGCATTACTTAATGAATAAAAATGCTCAAAAGCTTGAACCTTTGTTTCCTCTGTCATTTTATTGTTAACCCTCCACAGCTCATTTAACAAACACCTTCTAAATTTAGATGTGCAGAAAGACTTAGATATATCCAGTATAAGCCACATTGTACATAATCATTTTTTTCAAAACAAAGTTTCAAGGTAATGACAATAAAAGGAAGAAAAAAACATGAAAGAATGAATTCCTAATTACTATACATGTATATCATTCTGGTGATAGAGCAGAAAACCTTTTGCAGATAAGTTAGAAATAATGAGAAGGCAAATAGCTAGGATTGTAATTGAAGTTTACAAAATATATACTGTCTTTCATTTGCCATCATTACTCATATAGAATCTTCATAATCATCATTATCAACATCTGCTTCCCTTATCTGTCTATCACTTGGTCTGTTAACCTCTCATTAAGTCACCACAATAATGAAGTTTTTCAAACTTACCTAAACATTTTCTTAATTTACCATAAACAGTTCCATTCTTCTCAAAGTAACAGAGTACATTTTAGTTCTTCTTCATTTTATCTTTCATTTTTCTTGCCATAGCTATCAGAAATAAGTCAATTGTAACATTAACATTAGAAGAAACACCAGTCTTTACTTTCATGATCTCATCCATTAATTCAGTTTCAATATGGTTCTATTAATGTGTTATAAGACCATTTCCATCCTGGTCAAATAGGTAAAAGGTTTCTTTGAATTCTTCAACCTGCCTCTCAGTCAGTAAAGCAGCCATGCTGCATTTTATGCTAGTACCTTCCTATAAGACAACTTCTACTCTCACTGGGGGCACTTGGACTCCACACTTGTATTCATAATTACACAGTGTTCAGTTGCATTGTTATTTGTTGACAACTTCATATTCTTTGTATATATGATTTTCTTGTTTTTTATTATTTCACTCTTTTCCAGTTTGCATAAATATTCCTGTGGTTCTGAATTTTTCTGTCCCTCTTATCAAAATATTTTTTGGATGAGGCAAGTGTTGTTATCAGAGGTGATCTCAACCCTATGACTTCTTGAATCCGAGGGATTAACTATGCCAGACATATTAAAATATGCTAATATTCCATTATACTCATGGATCACAGTTAGTAAAATCTTTAGAAATCTAATTTGTTTCTAGTTCTCTGTTTCAGCTAAAGATGATTTTATGAGTTTGTATTATATATATGTGTGTGTATATATATACATACATACATACATACATACATACATACATACATGTTTATATACATATACAGATACAAATGTAGGTATAGATATAGATATATAACCTCCCCCCTTCTCCTCCTTGGAGTATATTGGTACATATGCTTAGAGGTGAGATCTCCTCTAAGAGAGGAAATATATCCTCACCTATTAATGGATATATACTTCCTCATATTTTAAAGCATTATTTGTAATTACCTAAGTAATTCTCAAAGTTTGAAACATTCATTAATGTTAGATGTTGCTGATTATTTCTTAGACATGTGGGTAGTAGAGTGGAATAATAAACTGGATTGGTAGAAAAGGTCCTCTTCTTTAGATGTGTTAGTGACCTGATTTTTTGTTCTTTTAGAATAATATTATTTCTCTTATACTTGCATAAAACCTCATTGTTTGAATAATCTTAAGGTTAAGATCATGAATGCAATCCTTTTAGGCACTAAAAACAAACAACTGATAAATGTTTTTACTAATTTTGAAAATAAACTGACCAATGTATAGGATAAAACTGTGGTTATGTTTAAATTTTGTAATAAACATCAATATGTAACCTTAAATAATAATACTTTCAAATATAATTTTGTGTCATTTATAGATATGGAGTTATTAAATCTCAATCTACACTATGACTTTTAGGACAATCTATATAAAGAAATACATGCATATAATTTTCCTCAGAAACAAAAGCATGTGTTACATGTAAATATCAAGAATTAGTTCAACTTAATCATTTTCACCAGCAAAATTTACATTTGTTACAATTAAAATTATCATTGGTATACTTTTCCTCATTACAATTTTCTTCTTTCATATATCCCTAGGTTAAGAGACTGCCTCTATGAAAAAGAACATAATAATTCTGGAACAACAATAGTAAATGTGAAAATTCATTCCATTTGTATTTCTCAGTCTTCATGCATACACACACTCACCTATCCCTTGGTATATTTGAACCCCTACATGAATTAGGATTTATTTTACAATGCATTCATATTTATATATCATGACATAGTGAGAAGAATAGTGGACAGATTCTGAAGACTTAAAATCAAGCGTTTACTTGCCATTGAAGAGTTCTGTGATTGTGGCAGCTTATGGTACAAAGAATAGAGTGTTGTGCATAAAGTCAATAAGATCTGAGCTCAAATTTAGTCTTAGACACTTACTATTTTGGAATCAGTCATTTAGCCTCTGCATCCCATAATTTCCTGAACTATAAGGGTAGATAGATGAGGCATCTCCACCCCAGAGGTGGTAAAATCTAATGGAATTATACTTGTAAAATGCTTACCACGGTGCTTGGCACACATTAGGCACATAATAAATGCTTGTTTCTTCTCTTTCTTCTTTCCTGCCTCCCTTATTTTCCTTTCTCCTCTTCTTTTCCTTTCTTCCTCCTTTTCTTCCTTCACCTTCCTTCTTTCCTTTCTGTCTAGTCACCAGTATCTAAGTCTCAGTTTCCTTTCCTCTTAAAAGGGTCTGGAGTAGCTTACCTCTCAGAATTTTGCTAGTTCCATTACCTATTATTCTCTGGTTGCAAAAATTCATTGTAATTAGTAGTTCCTCCCATTGCCAGTGTGAGATAAATCACATTTTATCACGGAACAGTTACTTTCCTTTCCCCCTTTACCTTGTCTAATGACAGCCACCAGGCCAGGTTCTGATGAATTGAGGCTTTACTCTATGATTTACTGCTGCAATTATAGAGTCCTGAAGGTTGCCAGGATTGACTCTTTCCACAATCACTGTGACTTCTCTTGCTTTCCCAAATTTGACAGCTATGCTATATTGCTCATGGTTAGGTTTGAGAATGTCCTCAGAGCATGCTTTTGTTTTTTCTGTACTTATGGTCACCCCACTCAATCTCAGGACATAGTAGTAGCTTAGGGATCCTGCTGTGGGCCATCTATCTTCTGCCTGCCCTCACTGCCCAGCAGCTCTGAGTTGCAGAAAGTATTTATTTAATGTTTGTGCCTTGTCTTCCAAAAACTCATTTCTGATGGTGATGTCTTGCAATTGGATGCTAAAGATAACTCCTGGGTGACAATGACAAAACTATTCAGGGAGTTACATGCATCACGTGACCACTCTAAGTCTGATACTTTTAAAGGTGCTTTTACCAACTCTTACAGTTCAGTCTAGAGCAGTATGGCTCTGGCAATCTAAGCTAGAAAGGATGGACAGCATTTTTTTTCTTTTTCTTGTACTAACTCTATTCACAAAGTAATCACATTATATTAAAAAATTACTTTAGTTATGCATATATGCACATAAAATTATAAAATGTATAGCTACACATTATATATATTATACCCACAATATCTCACTATCAGTCTCTCTATATGTATATAAAAATATCAATATATATGTACATGTGAATGCATGATAACATCTCATTTAATTCTCACAACAACCCTGGTATGCAATTTCTATTACTATCACTTACTTGCTGGGATGAAACTGAGCCAAAATACATATAGTTTGTTCAGGGTTGTAATTCATCATTGGGAAATTTATTTTCTTTTTTTAATTATTTTATTTATTTTCTTGTTTACATCATTCATTTCCGCGAGCTTTGAGTTACAAATTTCCTCTCCTTCTTTCCCCTACCCACAATCCCGAAACAGCAATCCCACTGTAAAGACCCTCCTCCAATATGCTCTCACCTATATCCTCTGCCATTGCTCCTCTAACTTTCTGGGAGGGTAGGATGAGTCTCCCTACCCCAGTGCCTATATATCTTAATTACCATTTGCATGTAGTTAATAATGATAATGATAATAATAGTGATGATGATGATGATGATAATAATAATAATAACATTATATATACACATATATTTTTAATATTTGATTATAGAACTTTAAATTTTAGATTCTTTCTCTTTTTCCCTCATCACCCACCCCCACTGGAAGGACAAACACTTCAATACAGGCTGTACATGTGTAATTATGCAGGACATCTCCACAGTGGACATATTGTGAGAGACTGATTATATATCCCTCCTTCCTATCTAACCCCTCCCCCCTTGTTCAACTCTCTATCCTGTTCCTGTTGCTTTACAGAACTGTGTGCTTCCAGCAATCCTCCCGCCCCATCCTGCCCTCCCTTCCATCATCCCACCTTTCATCCCCATCCCCTCTACTCACCTGTGTGGCAAGATACCCAGTTTAGAGTTTATGTCATTACTTCCCTAAGCCAAATTCAATGAGAGTAAAGTTGACCCATTCCCTTTTGCTTTCCTGTTCTTCCCCTCCATTGTAATAGTTATCCCTTGCCTCTTCTATATGGGATGATTAACCCCTTTCTGTCTCTCCCTGTATTCTCTCATTCTAATCCTCTCCCACCTTAGAATTTCACCTTTTAGAGTATCATCCCTTCCTATACAATTGATTGTGTGCCCTCTATGGACTCATATACACACATACTCAGATATGTATTCATATGCATATATACCCTCCTATACAGACATATCTGTAGGCATACATACATACATATGTGTGTGTGTATATATATGTGTGTGTATGTGTGTACATATATATATATATATATATATATATATATATATACACACACACACATTTATATTCCCTTCACCTATCCTCATATTGAGAAAGGTTTCATAAGTTACTATTATTGTTTTTCCATGTTGGCATGTATATAGTTCAACTATGATAAGTTCATTATGATTTCTTTTCCATGTTTACCTTCTCATGATTCTGGTGTTTGAATGTCCATTTTTCAATTCAGTTCTGATTTTTTCAGCAAGAATGCTTGAAAGTCCTCCACCTCACTGAATTCTCTGTTATAGGGGTGGCTAGGTGGCGCAGTGAATAGAGCACCGGCCCTGGAGTCAGGAGTACCTGAGTTCAAATCCGGCCTCAGACACTTAACACAAAAACTAGCCATGTGACCTTGGGCAAGTCACTTAACCCCAACTGCCCTCCAAAAAAAAAATTCTCTGTTATATACCTTACGGTCCATACATAATCTTTCGCAACTTCTTCTTAGACAGGAACTGATATTTCTCTCTATGAATTCTAACAGTTAACTTTATTAATGATAAAGAAGTTGCTGCTTGAATGTGAAAGTATTTCTCTAGAGAATGAGGCAAAAACTTAAATTTCTTTAGATATTAACTTTCATAGAATGAAAAATCTGCTTCTGTTTTTTTTTATGAAAAGCAAAAGTCATACATAGGTGAATTCTCTTAAGAAATATCCATGAAACATATACATGTGCATATATATATGTGTGTATGTTCATATGCCTTTATTATGTAGGCACATATTTGTGGACATGTATGTACGTATATGAATACATGAATTTGAAAGGTAAAATAGGTAACAAATGGCAACATTGTTATCTTATTTTTCTGCTTTCTAAATTACCAGATGATACCTTTATCACATGTCCATTTTCATATATATATATATATATACACATATATATACATATACATATACATATACACACATGTATATGTGTGTGTGCATGTGTAATATCAAGATCTAGAATGAATTAATTTCAATTAGGTTGTTTTTAAGTATATTATCCTACTGTATATATAATAAAACAAACAAATGTTGTGTTCCAAAAAATTAGTCATTTTAAATACTACAATATTCCTTCATTCTCCTAGATCTTCTTTAAAGATCAATACAGTTATATGTGTGCTCACTAAGTAATCCTAATAATAATGTTTTAATGAATACACTCTTATGTGATGGCATGTTGCTAATTAAGAGGTAGGACTGTGAGAAACTGATAAGAGCAGACTTTCTTGAAAAGCCATGTTGCAAGTAGAAGCTTGTCAGTATCATGGTATATTGTGCACTGACAACGCATGACCCCTGTAGGTGTTGAAAATGTCCTAAATCTGCCGATGGTGTACAATCCATATTTATTTGTAACAAGGAGAAATTCCAGGAGACTATTATAACACTGTAAAAAAGAAGCCAAAGAGGAAAGGGACCAGCATATTTTAGATTACATAAACAAAAACTCTTTAAAGTGGGTAGGATATATAGAATGCATTTTCATGAATTTGTGCATAATTCCCCTGGGTCCACATCCTGAAAGGGTCACATGATGATGTTCACTTCTTTCAAGGCTCAGATCAAACAACTTCCCATTTATATAGTCCTCTCTGGTCCTTCTTAGTTGACCATGATCTCTCCTTCCAAAAATGTCCTATGAGCCTTTTATCTTAAATCACTCCTTTATATTCATCACATTTTGACTTTGGTATAAATGTGCAGTAGGATGTAAGTTCTTAGAATTCAGGAACTGATTTCCTTTTGGATTTATATCCTTAGCATTTAGCATATAGATGACATATAGTAGGTACCTAAAGACTTCTTGATTGATTGGGATTCTTCTTCTACTCATAGTGTGAACTCCTTGAAGAAAGGGACTGTGTCATTTTGAATTTTATCTGTCCTCAGTGCCTTACACTGTATGTGGCACATAGTAAGCACATAAATGAAGAAGTTTCATAGTCTATAAAATAGTTCATATGTTTCTTATTATTAATAATTATATTAATGAAGCTTTATACTTATATTGCACTGATGAAGTTTAAAATACATTTGCACCTTAAATATTTTCATACTTTATGATCATGACAATTATATTAAGAAGGAAAAGCTATTATTCTTTTTCTCATATTATGGATGAGGTAACTTAGGTTTAGAGAGATAGTCCAAGTTTATACAAATGATAAGTGAAAGAACCAAGGTTATGACTAAGGAAAGACTTTGAATTCCTTGTCTAATTTCCATATTCTCCACCTCATGTGTCTGATCTGTTTTCTTTTAATTTTTCTACTATTTTTTAATTACTTAACTATAATTATAGTTGGTTTATTGTATATAAGGACAGATTATAGACATAGGAACAGATATTTTTTAGAACAGGTACATCTGTGGAATTTTTACTTTAGTTTATATTCGTTGCTTAACTTGTTGCTTGACTTTTCAACTTGTGGGAAGTAGGATCCCTTTCTGTTTTTTTTTTTCATGAAGAGATGTGATGAAGAATTTCTGTATCCATCTGGTAGAACAACAGGAGGATTATTAGCTCCCAAATGAATGTAGGACTACAAAAGCAGTCAACAAATATTAAATGCTGAAGCAAAACAAGAATACTTAGATGGGCCTATCCCATAACTGAACATATTTTCAGAACAAGAGAAGCTTATCATCTTTGATAAAAACGTCAGCTTGCAAATGAAAAGAGTGTTGAAAATAATGAGAATACAAGCAAGGAATATAAAGAATGGATTGGACAGTCATATACCCTAATAAACAGAAGATATTCATGAACTCAATATAGCTCCTACAGGAAAATCTGGGTTGAAGAAGGATATAGCACTCACTTGGTAAACATAACTCATTGTGAGTAATAGAGAAAGCCATCATGTACAACACAATGAGAATCATATATTTGTGACAGGTACCTTGAATAGTAGAAAGAATCAGTCATACGTCTGATGACAATTCTTATTATTATTACCAAATAATGCATAAAACAGGGTGATCTTGGGAAGTAACATCCATGGAGATGTAGCTTCGCAACTGCTCCTGCAGGTGCTAAAGTCATAGCTATTGAATATAGAGAAAAGAAAGTTCTTGCCACAAAACATCCTTGCAATTTTTAAATGATTAAACATCACAAACTGGCATCATTTTATCAGTGCCACTATCCTGCACAGAGTTCAAATGTATTATGTATGCTCTGTAGATGATGAAATCCTCAAGGTGTTTCTTTTTTATAGGAAACACTGATGTCATTCCATCAAGCCCTAGAGCAGTGGTTCTCAACCTTCCTAATGGTGCAGCACTTTAATACTTGCATGTGGGTGGACCTGCCTGGAGACAGATAGAGGAGCGTGGTCTCAGTTTCTAAGACCATCAGAAATACGTGTTTCCAATGGTCTTAGGCAACCACTGTGACCACTATGAAAGGGTCATTCAACTCCCAAAGGGGTTGTGACCCACAGCTTAAGAACCACTACCCTAGACCATACCAGAACCTTATTTGTGAAATTGTAAATATGCCAAATAGATAATAACTTCAATATTCCCAAGAGAAAATAAAGTAGATAAAGAATGCCTAGTGTTCACACTGTGATATACAGTTGAATGACCAATGTATAGTCTATGTGTATTGAACAGGGACTGCAGAGGAAAAGTGAATGGGCCCATAAAATCAGGCAAAAGTAGTTTTCATTCAGTAAAATGTACAGTCTTTTTGACCTTAAGCATGCCCCTGCAAGAGATGCATTTTTATTATTAATAATATTCTTGAATTCTGGGGGGAGAGACAATATGGTAGAATAGAGGAATCAGTACAACCATGCTCTCTCAACATTCTCTTACAAACAAATTTAAAATAACATGTGAAATCCAATTCTGGAACTACAGAGCCAACAAGAGGTGAGGGTGAATCTTCTATCCCAAGACAATTTAGGAGATCAGAAGGAGAACTCTATCAAGTTGGCATAGTGGGGGGGGGTAGCTAGGTGGCACAATGAATAAAGCACCTGCCCTGGAGTCAGGAGGACCTGAGTTCAAATCTGGCCTCAGACACTTAACAGTTATTATCTATGTGACCTTGGGAAAGTTACTAAACCTCAATTGTTCTGCCTTGCCCCCTCCAAAAAGTAACAATAATAACAATAACAGTAATAGTAAACAATTTTTAAAAAAGAAAAACAACTTAAAAACAGGATAGACATAATAGAGTATGGAATGGAGAGGGAACAGATGGGAAGTCACAATGTATAATTAGAAGGGAAGTCTATTCATCCTAATGAGTGTGATGAGGTTCTGAACTAGGGTGATGACTCTCTGTGAAAAGGAGCAAATAAATATGAAAGAGGTTATGGACAATGTATGGACATTGGATGTGGTGGAAGTGGTGGAGAGTTTGTGTCAAAGGCAAAGAAAAAATAGTTTGCATAGTGGATGACATGGAAGCAATATCAGTGGTGGGACTAGGTGATGGTTACAGCAGCAGAAGGAATTTTAGGAGATCCCAAGCTAGAAATGCTAAGGGGATCCAGCAACTGGTCAAAAAGAGATTAAAAGGGGACCACTGTGCTAGGACTGTGCACAGGAACAGACACAGTTTGGCAACTCCATTGACTATTCTCATTTCTAGATCATAATCCAATCACAGAAATCCTTAAAACTCCTTAACCCCCTTTAAAAAAAATTCACCAAACACAAATTGGTCAAATGGAAAAAGAGTTACAAAAACTATCTGAAGAAAATTATTCCTTAAAAAATTTGAATTTGGCCAGTGGGAATAAGTCACTCCATGGGATGTGAAGATATGCTAATGAAAAAAACATCTGGAAGGAAATGTGAAATTTTTCCTAAGGAAAAAAAAACGGACATGGAAATAGATTGGAGTAAATAATTTAAGATTTATTAGGCTACCAGAAAGCTATTATCAAAACTTTTAGAATAGATATCATATGTCAAGAAATTATAAAGGAAGACCACCCTAATATCCTAGGACCAAAAACTGAAAGAATTCACCAATAACCACCTGAAAGAGATCTAAAAATTAATATTTCCAGGAATATTATAACCAAATCCCTGAGCAACTAGGTCAAGTAAAAGTATTAGAAGGATTCAAAAATAAATCATCCAAATATCATGGAGTCATAGTCAGGATCAGACAAGGTGTAGTACCTACCATGTTAAAGAAGCAGAGGGCTTAGAATATGATAATCTAAAAGACAAAATAGCTAGGATTATAAGTGAAAATTATGCAGAACAGTGAAACATAATGCTTCAGGAGGAAGATGGATATCTAATGAAATAGAAACATTTCAAGCATTTGAGATTAAAAGACCAGATCTAAATAGAAAATTTGGCTTTCAAATACAAGACTCAAGAGAAGCATAAAAAGGTAAACATTAAAGAAAATTCATAAAGGAGTCAATAAGTTTAGAGTGTTCATATTTCCATATGAAAAAAATAGCACATGTAACTCCTAAGAACTTTATTCTAATTAGCAGAATTAGAAAGATGGTTCAAGGACAGAGGGCATGGGAATGACTCCATTTTATTGAAATGAACTTTAACCAAAATCAGTGAGCAAAGAAGCAGGATGCACTTGGTGAAAAGAGAATGGAGAACAGTGAAAATTATCTCATAAAAATAAGCATTCAAGGAAAAGCTTTTACAATGGAGAGGGAAATGGCTTGGAGTTGGGTGATGTTTGAACCCGAATCTCATCTAAATTGATTGAAAGACATGTGTGTACATGTGAGTGTACATACATATACACAAACACACTCAAACCAGTATTGAAATCTATCTTACTAAATAAGAGAGTAGAAGGGAAAGGGATACAAGGAAAAGGAGAT
>CM053594.1:245049016-245076047 GCA_028646575.1 Pseudocheirus occidentalis
GAGGAGGAGGAGGAAGAGGAGGAGGAGGAGGAGGAGGAGGAGGAGAAAGAACAACAACAACAAAAACAAGATGAAGAAGAACAAGAAGAGAAGAAAAGAATGAGAGGGGGAGAAGGCAGTGATGAAGGGAATTATGTGGTTCTTTAATAATTACTATGAATGTGAATGGGACTAATTCAGCAGACAGTAGAATGGATCTGATATCATAATCCAGCAATAATTTGTTTACAAGAAACACCTGAAACAAAGAGACAAACAGATAAGGGATTGGAATAGAGTCAATTATCCTTTAAACATAGTAAAACTGGTTGCAGAGAAAGCAGAAGTAATAATAGATGTAATGTAAGAAAATAAGCAAGGAAATCACCTCTAGCTAGAAGGTACCATAGACAATGAAGTGATAGAAATACTAAACTTGTATGCACCAAATGGTAAACATGCAAATTCTAAAAAGAAAATGAAATAAATTATGATGAGAAATGGAAAATAAATCCAAATTATTTGGGGAACCTCAATTTTGTACTGTTAGAACTAGATAAATGCAATGATAAAATGAATTCTAAAAATGTTAATAGAATAGACATGAATAGAATTTTAGGAAAGTTAGATAAGATAAACTTCTGGAGACAATCAAATGGAGTAGGAGCAACTGTTTTCCCCAGCTATACATGACACCTTCAGGGAAAAAAAAGTGACAGTTATTCAGAACATAAGAATATCGGAAATGTAATGAATTTCAAAATATAATAAATGTCATAAAAAGTGAAGAAGACAAAAATATTAAATTGTCACTTTTCAGACCATAATACAATACTAACATTTGTCAACAGCAATCAGAATAAATTTGGAAAAAATCATATCTCTAAATGTTCATATCAATAATAGAGACAGTCAATTCACCATGCAACAAAAAAAAAATCCCTAAGAAAACTTCAAGGTGTAAGTTTTGAACAAAAATAAAGGAGAGATTAATTATATTTAAAGTAAAATTCATTGAAGTAATCAATCAAACTAGGAGCCAGTTTTATGGGGGGGGAAATACAGATTACTGGTTAATTTGATTTTTAAAATGGAAGAAGATAGTGAAAATGTCAGTATCAAAACAGAAAAGGGTAAATTAACCTTTAATTTCAAGATTAACTTCAAGATTAAATTTAAATTCAAGAATAAAGATGAAATTAAAGCAATTTTAGAAGTAATTTCGGTCAATAATATGTCAGAAAAACAAATTGCTCAGGTTAAGAGAAAATAGAATATTTAAATAAATTCTAACTTAGAAAAACAAATGAACATGCAATGAGTGAGTTTCCTTTTAAGATACATAATAACAAATGAATTTAAAAGTGAATTATTCCAAACATTTTAAGGAACAATTAATTTTAATAGTAAATATAGTATTTGGTAAAAAAAATAGATAATACATTCTTTTCGTGACACAAAGATGATTTTGATTCCCAAACTATAGAGAACAAAAACAGATAAACACAACTGTAGATTAATTCCCCAAATGAATTTCAATGGAAAATAAATAAAATATTAGTAAGGATGTTATGGCAATAAATCATGAACATTATATACTATGACCAAGTAAGAGTTATACCAGGACTTTAGGGCATGATCATTATTTGGAAAACTTTAAGCATAATTGACATTAAAAATAACAAGAACAACAGAAATCATAAGAATATATGATGAAGAAAAAAACCTTTCGTCAAAATGAAAGTTTATTCCTATTAAAATCATTAGAAATAATAGGAATAAATTGAACCAATTTCAAAATTATAAGCACTATCTATCTAAAATCAAGAGCAAATATTATCTGTAATCCAGATGAACTAGAAGCCTTCCCAATAAGATCAGGGTTAAAACAAGATTGTCCCTTTTTGGCACTATTATTCAATATTATTTTACAAACACTAGATATAGCAATAAGACAAGAAAAGGAAACTGAAGGAATAAAAATAGGCAATGACAAAACAAAACTATCACCTTTAGCCAAAGATATAGTTAAAGAACCCTAGAGAATCAATTAAAAACTCAATAAAACTATTAACAACTCCAGTAAAGTTGCAGAGTTTAAAATAAACATACATTAATACTCTGCATACTATATATTCCCAGGGAAATGCAGCAGGATGGAATAGAGAGAGGAATTGCATCAAAATAATGATAGATACCATAAAATAATTTGGTGCCTACCTACCAAGGTAAACATAGAAAATATATTAAAATAATTGCCAAAAAAAACCTTCAAACTTTTCACACAAATCTACAATTGAAGAAATAATATTTGCTCATGAGCAGGCTAATTAGTATAAGAAGAACGACAATCTTACCTATGTTAACCTACTTATTCAGTGCCATAGCAATCAAAGAAGTTGAAGATGATTTTACAGATCTAGGAAAATAACAAAATACATCTAAGGAGCAAAAGGTAAAAAATAAAATGTCCAGAGGAGGATAAATGGGAAAAATATGAAGAAATGCAGCCTAATAGTGAAAGATTTCAAAATATACTATAAACTAGTAATCCTGAAAACAATCTGAAACTAAAGAAGGAAAAAATAAGTCATAAATCAGTGAAATATATTGGGTATAAGATACACAGTAGTAAATGACCATATTAATCCAGTTTTTGGTAAATGCAATGATCCATAGTTTGGTGACAAGAATTCATCACTTGACAAAATATTTTTGGAAAAGAGGGAGGCAGTTTGTCAAAAAAAAGTAGGTATAGATCAATACCTTAAACTGTGTACCAATATATTGTAAAGATAGGCAAAAGAATTAGACCTAAAGTACGATATTATAAGTAAATTAAAGTAACATGGGAGGGAAAAAAAACAAAACTATCAGATCTGGATATGAGAAAAGCTTATGATGTAACTAAAGCAAGACAGAATCATAGGCAAACAAAAAACATAATTGCATGATATTAAAAATTACTTTCACAGATAAAACTAATTCAGCCAACATTAGAAAGGGAGCAAGAAACTGGGTGAGGGGAGGCAGAGGAATTTTTAAAGAACTTTCTCTAATGATGCCATTATTTCTCAAATTTATAGGAAAATGGACCAAATTTATAAAAAAAAATGAGACATTCCACAACTGATAAATGATTAAGGAACATGAACAGGAAGTTTTTAGAAGAAAGCAAAGCTATGCTCATGGAAAAAATACTGTAATAAATTCAAGTTATAAAACTCCAACATACTATCTCACGGGTATCAGATTGACTAATATGGAAAAAAAGGAAAATGATAAATGCTAGAAGAGATGTCAAAAAATACAGATGTTAATGCACTTTTGGTAGAGTTATGGACTGGGCCAACAGTTCTGGAGACCAATTTGGAGCTATGTATATTTTTTTTTAAAATTAATTATTTTATTTATTTTCTTGTTTATATCAATCATCTCCACCAGATATTGAGTTATAGGATTTTCTCCTCGTCTTTCCCCCACCCCCATCCCCCAAACATCAGTCCCACTGTAAAGCCTCTCCCAGAATCCACTCTCCTCCATGTCCTCCCCCAATGCCCCTCCTACTTTCTGGTATACATACACACACACACGTACACACATACACACATACATACATACTTTTTTTTTCTTAACATTTGATTTTAGAGCTTTAAATTCTAGATTCCCTTGGTTCCTCCCTTATCACCCACCCCCACTAGAAGGACAAGCAACTCAACACAGGATATACATGTGTAATTACACAGGACATCTCCACAGGGGACACATTGGGAGAGGCTGATTATATGTCCCTCCTTCCTACCCACCCACTCCTTTTCTATTCTCCACCCTGTCCCTGTCTCTTTACCAAAGTGTGCATTTCCAGCAACCTTCCCCACGACCCTGCTCTCCCCTCCATCATCCCACTTCTCATCCCCATTCCCCCTCCTCTACTGTGTGGCAAGATACCCAGTTTAAAGTTTATGTTGTTCCTTCTCTAAGCCAAATTCAATGAGAATAAATAAAAGTAAAGTTATAACAGTTGTCCCTTACCTCTTCTATATGGGATGATTAACCCAATTTTGTCTCTCCCTGTTTCCTCTCATTCTAGTCCTCTCCCACATCAGAATTTGACCTTTTAAAGTATCATTCCTTCCTATTAAATTGATCCTGTACCCTCTATGTACACATATACATTCATGCTGAGATATGTATTCATATTCACATATACCCTTCTGTATAGACATACATGTAGATACACACACATCTACATCTACATCTACATCTACATCTTCATCTACATCTACATCTACATCTACATCTACATCTATATCTATATCTATATCTATATCTATATCTATATCTATACATATATTTGTATTCCCTTTTCCTATCCTCATACTAAGAAAAGTTGCATAAGTTACTATTATATGATTTCTTTCCCATGTTTACCTTCTCATGCTTCTTGTGTTAGAGTGTCAAATTTTCTATTCAATTATGGTTTTTTTCAGCAAGAATGCTTGAAAGTCATCCACCTCACTGAATGACCATATTTTCCCCTGTGACATTATACTCAACTTTTCTGGGTAGGTGATTCTTGGTTTTAATCCTAGCTCCCTTGATCTCCAGAATATCTTATTCCAGGCCATTTCAGTCCCTCAATGTAGAAGCTGCCAGATCCTGGGTTATCCTAATAGTGTTACCACAGTATTTAAATTGTTTCCTCTTGGCAGCCTGTAATATTTTATACTTTAACTGGGGATTCCAGAACCTGGCAATAATATTTCTAGAAATTTTCTTTTTCTATAGGTGATCAATGAATTCTTTCATGTTCTATTTTGACCTCTGATTTTAAAATATCAGGGCAATTTTCCTTGAGAATTTCTTGAAGGATGCTTTCTAAGTTATTTTTTTTATCATGGCTCAGGTAGTCCAATAATTTTAAAATTGTCTCTCCTGGATTTATTTTCAAGGTCAGTGGTTTTTCAAGGAGATATTTCACATTGCCTTCTACTTTTTCATTTGTTTGTATCTGTTTAATAGTATTTTGATTTCTCATAAAGTCATTTGCTTCCATTTACTCCACCCTAATTTTGAAGCAATTATTCTCTTCAAAATGCTTTTGAGATTCTTTTTCCATCTGGTAAAATTGATGTTTTAAGGCATTCTTTTCCTCATTGTCTTTTTGGGCCTCTTTTGTCATTTGAGTTAATCTGTTTTTTAAGTTGTTATTCTCTTCAGTCATATTGTTGACTCTTTCTTGCATCATTCTCATTTCTCTTCCCAACTTTTACTCCAATTCTCTTATTTGGTTTTCAAAGTCCTTTTTAAGTCAATCTATGGCTTGTAGACATTCTTCATGTTTCTTGGAAGCATTTGGTGTGGGAGTTCTGACTGTTTTGTCTTCCTCCCACTCCATGCTTTCATCCTTTTTGTCCCCCAAAAAGGATTCTAGAGTTTTATTACTGTTCTTACTTTGCTTCCTTCTCCTCATGCTGGCCAGTCAATTAATTGCTTGATTTTTTAGCTCTGTGGAATACTTCTTCCAGGGGGAAATCTCTGTCCCAAATAGCTGGAGTTTTCACAGCTGCTGGAGCATTAGGTGGGTGCTGCAGCCCTCATCAACTTTGGCTCACTGAAAGCACACCCCAGGACCACCACCCAAGACCACGATCCAGATCCAGGCCACTAAACACAAGAGCCCTTGGCCTTTGATCAATTGCTTTGGCCCTCATGTGGTCCTCAGGCCAGGAGCTCTGAGGCAGCCAGTTTGGGCTGCTTCCTTGAACTGGGGGCAGTTTGGCCCACAGCTCCCCCCGTCCCGTATTTAGTTTTAATTCCACTGACCTTTCTCTTAGCATTATTTCTCCTGGCTTGATAAATGTGGGGATTGCCCCAGGTGCTGCCAATACACTCTCCTGTAGAGTCCAGCTGTGGCTTCTCCCAAGCACCCTGGGGCCAAGTCATGGTTTGGGACTTGGCTGGCCTTGGCTCCCAGTCTGCCATGATGAGCCCCTCCTGCCAAGCTGCCTTCAGTGAAAGATCTGTTTTCTGTATTTTTTGTCTGTTTTGGAGCCCTAAAATTTGTTTAGAGTTGTATATTATGGATATTTAAGGTGGCTTTGTAGGAGCTGCAAAACTTTGCTGCTTCTATATGAAGCTATGCCTATTATGTTGTAAAACTCCAAATCCTTTGCTCCAGTAATACCTCAACTATGTTCAAAAATATTTGTAGCAACTCTTTTAGTGTAGGTAAAGAATTATAAATTGTAGTGATACTCATCAATTATGAAAATTGTTGAAGAAGTTATGGCATATGATTGTTCTATAAGAAATTATGAGTAAAACTTAAAGAAAAAGAAATGATGAGAATTATAGTTTCAGAAAAACCTGGAAAGTATCTGTTGCCAATCAAAAGAAACTTCCAGGTTTGGATCATGAGAATAGCAAACTCCATTTATTCAGTGACAGATTAAGGCAAAACATTCATAGAAAATCAAAATACACTATAACTCAATAATGCAGTAAGTTCTCAATTCAATTACAAAGTGCTAAGGTCCAAGTACCCCCCTTCCCGGTCAGTATATCAGTCAAAGTAGCCCACTCATGGCTAGTACATTTGTTTAGTCAATCTCAAAGTCTCTCATCTCAAATGGAGATTAGTTTCCAATCAAAAACAAATTACATTCATTTGGTCAGTCACAGAGAACCAAAAACCAAAATATTTCCCACCCCTGTATCACAACTGAATTACAATACCATTCATTAATGCCAAGCACTTTCGCAAAAGGGGCAGGAGAGCACAAAAGGACATTTACCTTTAAGCTACAGCAAGGTTAAGATATCTTAACATTGAATACCCAAGGAGAGGTCTTTTCCTCATCTTAATGCAAGATAAATTCTTAGCAATCTCTGTTGCTGGGGAAACAAAGCTCAACAAAGTCACAATATACATTGACAATGTCCTTATTAATTCACTATCTGTATGCAGAACAGTCCCAGAACCCCTGAAAACACCAGCAAGACCCTCTTCCAGGATTTCTGTATCCATACAACAAGAAAATCCTTCTTCAGGATTCTGAACTAACAGCAAGGTTCTAGGACCCCTCTGCAACAGCAGCTCTGCCCTTCACCAGAAAACAAATCTTGCAAAACAAAATCAAAACAGACAAAATACCATTGTCACACCTATGCCTCCTCAGTTCTTGGTAACTCTGTGTGGCAGTTCTCAAAAGTCCTGGGCAGCTAAAACTGGCTCTCAGCAGTCTCTCAGCAACACTGGCCCATGGCAATTCTACTCTCTCTTTGCCTCCATTATACTGTTCCCCAAAAGTTCTTCTGCCTCTCTCTGCTTGGGCCTTCTCTAAATTCATGGCACCAGCTCCTCCTAGTTCATCCCTCTCTCTTCACTTCAACAAGTCCATCCCACAAGTGGAATTCATAAGCTCTGGGTTTCAACACTCAACCTGAAAACCAAACCAATACAGGGGAATCTTTAAATTCTATTACCATCACATTATCATGTGACCTGATCAAAAATGAAGCAAACAGAAACAGGACACCATTGTAGATGGTACCAGCAATATTGTAATTATAATCAACTCTGAAAGCTTTAGCTACTCTGAATAAGACAATTCCAATGGACCCACAAGAAAAATGCAATCTACCCCCAGAGTGAGAACTGATGACCTGAGTGCAGATTGTAGCATTCTTTTTCACTTTATTATTCTTGAGTGTGTGCATTTTCTCTTGCAACAGAGCTAATATGAAGATGTTTTTGCCTAACTGCATATGTGTAAGCAATATCATAATATTATCCCTCCCAAGTGGTGACAGGAAGATGAAGGGAGAGAATTTGTAAGTCAAATTTTTTAATGAAAAAAATTTTAATATAATTGGGAAATATTTAGTGAAATATATAAAAAGCACATTTTGATTTTAAAAATAATGTTATAGTTATGATTCATGGAATACCACTATCTCTGAACAATCAAAATCTTTAGCCCTTCAAAGGACAATGGAGAAATTTATCCTAGGCCTATGTAAGCTATAGTATGTTAATAGTGGTGGTGGGTGGGGACATACTTACAGGTAGTCAAAGAAAATTGTAATAGGAAAACGAGGTGGGCTAGTTATGTAATGAAAGTGAAGAGAGGGATAACAAATGAGTATTTTCCAAATAGTATTAGCACATGTGTAATATCAAGCAACCCTTTGTGAATTCCTCAACACATTGCTTCACTGTGGCATAGTATTTATGAAAGGACATGCATAAGATTTATGCAGGATAGGAGTGGGTACAGAGGTTGTGATATGTACTGTGTTGATTATGTCATATACACACACACATACATAGAAACTTTGATGTACTGAAGTTTCAAAGATACATCTTGTTATTTGACATGATTGTAGGAATGTTAGTGATAGCTATAAGACAAGCAAAATTAAAAGCATAAGCAAAAGCAGCAAAGACAAACAAGCCTTACTGAGATATGATGATTTAGTTACAAAAAAAGAAGAGAACCAGTGAAGAAACTAATTTAATTTATAGCTTCCATAAATTAACAGGATGTAAAGTGAAACTACAAAAACCAAAAGCATTTTGATATAGCAATAACATTACAAAAATAATAATCCAACATAAAATGACTATAAAATTAACAAATTATCTGAAATTCAATCTGCTATGGAGCAATTAAGGTTTTTGCAGATAACCATATACAAATTATAAAATATTCCTTCTATAATTAACTAAGTTAAGGAATAGTTTTTGCTTATTGGTAAATTGTAATAATATAATAAATATAATGATTTTTTTTCTAAATCAGTCAAAATCCATTAAGTGCTTACTATGTTCCAAGAGCTTGATGCTGGAGATACAAAAAAAGTGAAATAACTTCTACCCTCAAGAAGCTTATATTCTATAATAAATTTATTAGCAGATTTATTAGAGTAGTAATCAGATTAACAAAAAATGTACTTTAAAGAATCATGCAAAATATTAACAAAATTCATTTGAAGAGATTACTTGCCTACCCCGTTAAGCTGCAGTATCCTTGAGAGCAATAACATTTTGGAGAGGAGTGAGGAAAACTGTTTGTATAGTTAGGCCTTAGCATATTTGATAATACCTACTATTTTGTTCAGCTTTATCCAACTCTTTGTGACTCTGTTTGGGGATTGGCAAAGGTAATGGAGTGGATTGTTTTTTCCTTTTTCCTGATCATTTTGCAGATGAAGAAACTGAGGCAAATGCAGTTAAGAGACTTGTTCAGATTCATGTAGCTGGTCAATGTGAGGCCACATTTGAACTCAGGAGGATGAATCTTTGTGACTCTAGGAACTAGTACTTTGTATATCCTTAATAAATGTTTGTTGATATGACTTGAAGGAACAGAAAAGACAAAAATCTCAAGGAAAATAAAACTTTTAGAAAGTAGGGTAATAATGTTTCTAAATCTCAAATTATTCAATAAAAATAAATTATCAAATTTTATTAGGTTAAAAATGCTATAGAAAATACATAGATGAACCTAATCATCAATTGCTTAACAAACATGCACACATAAATTCCTTGGGAAATATTTGCTTATTTCAAATCCCCTGTGAAAATTTCATAGCAGTTTGTAAAACAATGTAAAAAATCCCACATTTAACAAATGAAAAGTATGTATATATATATGTGTGTGTGTGTGTATGTGTATAACATTCATGTAGATGAGAATGAGATCATATCTCCTTTTCAAAAATATAACTAGGAGAATAATTATTTACTAAACAAGGTATAAAACAGATCAACAATTATAAAACTGGTCATTTATATCACATAAATTTGGAAACCTTTTACAACAAATTATTAAGGTAGAATAAGCAGAGAGGTTTTTGGGGAGAGGGCAGAGTTGATCAGAAAATTCCAAGATTTCCAAATTTCCTCCACAAATAAGACAAAATAGCACTTCAGGGTGAATATAGAATGGTACAAATAAACAAGATTTGGGAGAAATCAGGGGTCTTCCTGGGAAAACCCAAGAAGATCCAAGGTTTTGGCTATGGGAAATGTAAAGACTTCCAGACTAGTTCTTCTGAAAGCACAAGCATTATAGCCTGGAACTAGCTGGGTTTGTAGGTAAATAATATAAATTATTATTTATAATATAAATTAATATTATAAATTAAATTATTAAATGATTTAAAATATTCATGCAATAATGCATGCAATACATTCCCCAACTGATAAAGTCTAATCATATGAACAGGCAGATTTGAGATGAAGAAGTTAAAGTTCTCTATAGTCATATAAAATGCTCTACATCACTATTAATTAGAGAAATGCAGATACCATATCACACCTATTAGATAGGCTAACATGATAAATCAGGTAAATGACAAATGTCAGAGAAGATAGAAAATTGAAACACTAATGCATTGTTGATGGTGTTCTGAACTATTCCAACCCTCTGGAGAGCTATTTGGAACCATGCTTAAAAGGCTATAAAAATGTGCTTATTCTTTCATCCAGAAATATCAGTTCTAGGTCTGTATCCTAAAGAGATTATAAAAATGGTAAAAAAAAGGACCCATATGTACAAAAGTGTTTACAGCACCTCCTTCTGTAGTGTCTAAGATTTAGAAATTGAGGGGGTTCCCTTCAATTGAGAAAGGACTGAACAGGTTGTGGTATATAAATGTAATGGAATACTATTGTGCTATAATAAATGATGAGTAGTTGGATTTCAGAAAAAAAATGGAAGACTTAGATGAATTGATGCCGCATAAAGGGAGCAGAACCAGGAAAACAACAAAAAACATTGTACATAGTAACATTGAACAAAACATTGTACATAGTAACCATATTGAGTGATTACTGATTTTCATAGATTGGCACTTCTCAGAAGTAAAAAGATCTAAGATAATTCCAAAAGCCTCATGTTGGAAAATGCTATCCACATCCAGAAAAAAGAAATATGGCATCCAAATACAGATTGAGGCATACTATTTGCTTCCTTTTTGTTCTTTTATTTCTTCTTTCTTGTGGTTCCTCTCATTGGTTCCAATTCTTTACAACATAACTGAAATGAAGACATATTGAATATGAATATATATGTGTAGAGCTTATGTCAGATTGTACACTATCTTGGGGAAGGAAGAGGGGGAAAAATGGGGGAAGGAAATTTAAAACTTAAAAACTCATGAAAATGAAACTTGGAAACTAAAAATAAATACATTTATAAAAAGAAGAAAAATGTGAAACAATTAAAGGAAATTGTCCTGTAGTGTTAGAACACAAGGGAAAAAGAGAAATAGAAACTATCAATCATCACCGGAAAGAGACCCTACTAGGAAAATGTACAGAAATATCATAGTTAAATTTTGAAACCCTTAGCTTATGGAGAAAAACATAATAAAAAAATGCAAGAATTACAGTCAGAATTAGTATGATAGAAAATCTAACAGTGGATACACTGACTGAAGGTCTTAGAATACTTTATATAAAAGATCAAAAGAACTGAGATTGTGATCTAAAATATCATATCCAACAAAGCTAAGCATAATTCTAAACAAATAAAACAAAAATGGACAATCAATGAATTGCAAGAATTTCAGAATTTTCTAGCAAAAAGACCTGAACTCAATAGAAAATTTGACATACAAGATCCAAGAGAAACACAAGGTAAATATCAAAGACTAACTACAAGGGACTGAAAAAGGACAGACTTTTTTATATGACAAAATGTATGTTTAAGTTTTTATAAATATTTGAGTAATTCAAAACAAAGATTCGAGGCAGGGTCAATAGAGTGGAGTAGAAGCAGGAGAACTCCTCAGTTCACCAACATAACCACCTCAAATACCTATAAAATATGACTCTATGCTACTTTTAGAGCTCCAGAATGCACAAAATTAAAGAAAAATACATCTCCCACTGGGGACTACCCAGGAGGTGGGATGGGAATTGCTCATTACAGGGTGCTGGGAGCCAAGCCCAGCCTGACCTGAAACCTAGGTGTGACCCAGGGCAACAAGGACAAACCACAGCTGGAGCACTCTGAAGAGTAGATCACTGGCAGCTGTGGCAGTTTCCAGAATTATTGACCCATAAGAAACAAGGATAAAGTGAAAAGTCAGCTAAATTTGGGGAAGAAAAGTGATTCTAGCCAAATGACCCCAGAGAAAGAAAGCAGAGAAAGAGGTCCTTGAAACCACCTCCACATGGCTTCTTCAGAGCTTGTGGCCTGCAGATCACAGGGGGGGCAAGTAAGCATTCAGAGATTAAGTGCTCTTGTCTTAACCTGATATAAGGCCAATCAACAATAGATTCCTAAAAGAATGCTACTGTGAACAGCTTTTAAGTTTCAGATTGCACAGTATTAGTGAACACTTTGCTTATTCCATTACAAATCAAGATTCAGTACAATGTGCACAGTATCAACAATTCACTATATTATACACAATATTTAGAACAAGGAAAGTCTCAATATTATGTCTTATTACAGAAGGTAACAACAAACAAGAGAAGAATCACCTGATTTCCCTAAGGGGAGAAATAACTTCACATTTAAAGATTCAATCAAGTTAAAGATCCAATCACTCAATTAACAAAAGGAATCACCGAATTTCCCTAAGAAGGGGTTGATTCTATCAACAATTCACAATATACTGATCTTCCACTCATGGGGCAACCATTACCTTTAGTTTCCAAATAAAGTTCTTAGAAAACCACGCAATCCTTCTACCCCTTAATTTCCAATAAATCTCAGTTTAGTCCAAGGGGAGGCCTTTTCTCCATTTTAACTCTGAGTAGTCTCTCTGATTCCCTGGATCCTCTTCCCTGGTCCCAGCTCCCTCCTGAATCTGCCAGACAATCACCTAGATTCAGGAGCTGAAAGCTGCCAGGCTGTCGTCCAGTCCTCAGGGGTGAACAGTTCCCAGGTCCTTGTCCTCAGCAAACATCAGTTTCGTCCAAGGGAAAGCCTTTTCTTTATTTTGACTCTGGGTGGTCTCTCTGATTCCCTGGATCCTCTTCCCTGCTCACAGCTCCCTCCTGAATCTGCCAGACAATCACCTAGATTCAGGAGCTGAAAGCTGCCAGGCTCTCTTCCAGTCGTCAGAGATGAACAGTTTCCAGGTCCTTGTCGAGTCCTCAGGGCAATCCCTGGCACACGCTGAAGTTCCCCATGTTCAGCACACCTCAAACCCTTCAGGACTTCTCTTGTCTGGAACTCAAGGATCTGGCAGGCCACCAACAAACAAAGTCTCATCCTGTTCATGTCTTCAGTCAGCTTTCACTGAGGAGCTAAATCCAAAATCTGTCTTGTCTATCTAAATTCTTCCTTATAAGCAGCGGCCTTCTTCCAGGTCAACATGGAAGTGTCTCAGCCAATAGGTTCTCTCAAGTCAGTAGGGGAATAAACACCTTTTCACCAATGGAGGAGTTCTATACCTAGCCCTGTTTCTGGGTGCTACTTAGCCCTAAGTATCTGATCTACTTAGCCCTAAGTATCCTATCCACTTAGCCCTAAATATCAAACAAATTGATTACCATTACACCTGACTGGATCAGGATTGAGATCTTGGGTGATGCGTGTCCAGTGAGCCAAAGCTGGTGGGAGCTGCACAGACTGTACCTCCTAATAGCTCCAGCATCTGAGAAAACCCCAGTGATTTAGGACAAGGCTCTCCTCTCTGAAAGCAGAGTTCTACTGTGGCTCAAAAATCAAATTAATTGACTGGCAACATGAGCAGGCAGAGGAAGCAAACCAAGCTCAGCAATCCAACTTTAAATTCCTTTTTAGGGGACAAAAAGGATCAGAGCATGGAATAGAAGGGAGACAATACAGTCAGAACTCCTGCACCAAAATCTTCCCAGAAAACTGTAAGCTGGTTACAATCCATAGAGGAGCTTAAGAAGATTTTGAAAACCAAATTAGAGAAGTGGAGGAAAAATTGGGAAAAGAAATGATAATGATGCAAGAAAATCCTGAAAAGAGAGTCAACAACCTGCCTGAAGAAAATAACACCTTGAAAAATGGATTAACTTGAATGACAAAAGAGGCCCAAAATGCCAATGAGAATAATTCCTAAAAAAGTCCAATTTGCCAGATGGAAAAAGAATCTCAAAAGCTCACTTAGGAAAATAATTCCTTTGGAGTTAGAGAGGAGCAAATGTAAGCAAATGACCTTATGAGAAATCAAGATACCATTAAATAGATCCAAACAAATGAAAAAAAAGAAGGCAATGTGAAATACTTCATTGAAAAAACCACTGGGGGCAGTTAGGTGTCACAGTGAATAGAGCACCAGCCCTGGAATCAGTAGGACCTGATTTCAAATCTGGCCTCAGACACTTGACACACTTATTAGCCTCATGACTTTGGTCAAATCACCTAACCCCAATTGCCCTCCAAAAGGAAAGAGAGACAGAGAGAGAGAGAAAGAGAGAGAGAGAGAGGGGGGGGAGGGCTGGGGAGGTGAAGACCTGAAAAATAGATCCAGGAGAAACAATTTTAAAATTATTGGACTACCTGAAAGCCATGATCAGAAAAAGAACCTAGAAATCATCCTTCAAGAAATTCTCAAGGAAAATTGCCCTGATATTTTATACTCAGAGGGCAAAATAGAACTTCAAAGAATTCACCAATCACCTTTTGAAAAAGATCCCAAAAAGACAACTCCTAGGAATGTTAGAGCCAGGTTCTGGAGTTCCCAGATCAAGGAGAAAATTTTACAAGCTGCCAAGAAGAAATAATTTGAATACTGTGAAAACACAATCAGGATAACCCAGGACCTAGCAGCTTCTACATTAAGGGATCAAAGGGCCTGGAATATGATACTCTGGAGATCAAGGGAACTAGAATTAAAATGAAGAATCACCTACCCAGCAAAATTGAGCATAATGTTTCAGGAGAAAATATGATCATTCAATGTGGTGGAGGAATTTCAAGCATTCTTGCTGAAAAAAACAGAACTGAATACAAAAATTTGACACTCAAATACAATAAGTATGAGAAGGTAAACATGGAAAAGAATTCATAAGGAACTTTAGAAAGTTGAATTATTTACATGCCAACAAGGAAAAATGATAATTGTAACTTAACGAAACTTTTCTCAGTATGAGGATAGGTGAAGGGAATATAAGTATATATAAATGTATACTTATACATATGTCTATATAGAAGGGTATATATGTATATGAATACATATGTGAGTGTGTGTGGATATGTGTGCAGGTATATATAATGGAGAACATGGGATCAATTTAATAGGAATGGGATGATACTTTAAAAGGTGAAATTGAGAGGTGGTCGAGAAATAGAACAAGAGGAGACAAGGAGAGACAGAATGAGGTTAATCATCTCATATAGAAGAGGCAAGGGGAAGTACAGGAAGGCAAAGGGGAATGGGTCAAACTTACTCCCATTGAATTTGGCTTAGGGAAGGAATGTCGTACACTCTATATTGAGTGTCTTGCCCTATGGGAGTAGGGAGGGTGGGGGTGAGAGGGAGGATGATGGAGTTGAGGACAGATTGAGAGAGAGGCTTGTTAGAAGCACATACTTCTGTAAAAGAACAGGGACAAAGTAGGAAATAGAAGAAGCAGGGGTGGGATAGCAGGAGGGAGATATAGTCAGTCTTTCACAATATGCTCATTGTGGAGATGTTCTGAATAAATACACATAGACAGCCTGTATTGAATTGCTAGTCTTTCCAGTGGGGATGGGTGACAAGGGAGGTAGGGAAATAATCTAGAATTTAAAGTTCTATAATCAAATATTAATTATATGTAGATGGTTGGATAAATAGTTAAATAGATATAGATATAGATATATGTGTGTATAGATTTATTATTATTAATATTATTATTATCATTATCATCTTTATTATCATGGAACAGGGAATTAAGATATACCAGCATTGGGATAAAGATATCCATCATGCCCTACCAGAAAGTCATTGGAGTGATAGGGGAGAATATATGAGAGTGCAGATTGGGGAGGAGGTATATAGTGGGATTGTTGTTTTGGAGTGGTTGGTAGGGGAAAGTTGGGGAGAAAATTTGTAACGCAAAATCTTGTGGAAATGAATAATGTAAACTGAAAATAAACAAAAGTTAATTTAAAAACCAAACAAAGATCCGAGTATGATACTGAGGATAAAAAGCAAACCATCTAGGAAAAGATTTTAAAAAGCTATTCTTTTAGAGAAATAAAGTACAAGAAGAACTGATCCAGAGTAATGAGATATGGGAGGAGGACTGGTTATTCCAGAACCCTACATGCTTTGGGAATGGATTAAAGAGGGAATGATACATGTATATTTTATAAGGGTAATTCTAAATCCAGAAATAATTAAAAAGCAAAAGGTAGAAGGAAACAGGGGAGGGAGAGCAAAAGGAATGGATCTTTAGTACAAGGGGATAGGGTAGGGGGTTGAGGACAAGGGAGGAATTTTTGGAGGCATAGGTTAAGTAACAGGATTGCAAGGTAGCAGGTAGAAGCAAAGCAGAGGAGTCAGGAGGGATAGGAAATAAGAGATACATACAAACATAAAATAAAGATCAGGATCAGCAGGAATATTAATCATGATCTCAGACAAAGTTAGTTAAATAGATTCAATAAAAAGAGAAAAAAACAGAAACTATGCTACATGTCAACCATATTAATCAATATTGTTTTCAAGTATTAAAAAAACTAGATTATATAAGGTTGTGATATTGTTGTGGCACAGGAAATGAATTGGTGCATTTAGAAAAATATGGAAAGCCTTTTTCTTATAAAGGAAGATTCTATTTTTTTCAGAGGAACAGAGGAAACAAGTATAGTACAGTCTTACATAGCTGCATACAAATGTGTAAGGGCATATATATATATATATATATATATATATATGTATATATATATGATTTTAGATATATATTTATATGCATATGATAGTTTATGTACATACATGTGTGATATATGTTTGTGTGTATATATGTGTATATATGTTTATGTGTATATATGTGTATATATGCATATATAATGCTGTATTTTTATTTTCTATGTGTATATATACATATATATGCACAGAATATGTGTATGTGTATACATATATATGTACACTATATATATGCATATATGTATGTGTGTGTGTATATACACAGCATTTACAACAGCTTATCACAGAAATGGCCACAGAATTTTCACCACAGTGTTTTGAACAAAATACAATAATTTTGTCAGTCAGTTACTTAGTGGCTCAATCATTCACTCAACTCAATCATTCAATCATACATAAGGAGGGTTGCTTCCTTAAGGGTCAAAAACTACAAAAATCAAAGTTCTCCACTCATTTGACATAAGTTACAATATCAGTCACTACTCCACTCTCTCTTAAGGGGTAGTATAAAGTACATGGGCCATCCACCCCTCAGTCACAAACAAATTAATATTTCAAGGTAATAAATAAGTTATAACTTCAGTCACTACTCAGTGTCCATTGAGAGATCTCTTCACCTTGACCTCCAATTCCCTGAATCCCCTTCTATTGTCCTAGCTCCTACGTGGATTCACCAAATTGACACCTATGTTCAAAGGCAGACAGCTCCCAGCTGCTTGTCCAACTCTCCATGTAGTCCCTGTTCTACACTGAAGATCACAGTGTCCAGTCCATCTTAAATCCATCACAGTCTCTCTTCCCAGGAAGTCAAGGCTTAACAAGCCACAAACAAACAAAATACTGACACCACAGTCATGCTTCCTCAGTCTTCTGCAGCTCTGGCTTGTCCTTGGAAAACCTCAGCAGCTCTGGCTGGCCTTCAGACTCAGCAGAAGTTTCAGGTGGTTTCCAGAATCAAAATCTCTTCTTCTAGGTTCTCAAAATAAAAATCTCCATCCTGGACCTCTCTTCCTCAGCCTCCAGATTCTGCCTCCAAGATGACCTGTCTCACCCAGAAGTGGTTTCTCCTTGTATACACACACAGCATTAGCTCCTTCTTGTTTCAGCCATTTCCTGTTTCAACCCCTTCCTATTACATTAGCGTCAGGGGTTCATACCTTCTGTTTCTTTAGCAGAAGCTTGATTAATTACTGAGTGCTAAGTACCTGTTAGCTTTGCCAGTACAAAGGGATCAAATTACATTATTATTACAAAAACCTACAAGAAAGTAAAGAAAAGATGAAAACTCTGAACATCATGTATAATATTTATTATACAAGTTTTCTCAAAATGGAAATTGAATGCTTTATATTTTGAATCCTCTCTTATGTATGCTGTACAGAATGGCAATATTTTTTTTAATTTCTTGTTTTTATTTGTTTTAATATTTAAGTTTAAAATAAATTAATTTTGAAAAGTAGAATGAGCATAAAAAAAATCAACTAGGAAAAAATCATTTTTACCCAATATATTTAGTAGGAGTTTAGTTTCCAGGTTGTGCAGGAAACAAATATACATATGTAAACCCAAGGACCATTTGTCAAATGACAATATAGACCTATTTTTGGACTGAACCAAAGAAGTTATAAGCAAATTGTTCTCAAAATAAGAACCACAAATTATTAAAAACCATTTATAATATTGTTCTATATTACTAATAATAAGAGACTGAAAATCAAAACAATTTTGAAGTTTCATTGCATACCACCCCTCCCCAAATGTGAAAGATAATAATAGAGAGGAACAGTAAATGTGGAAAGACTTGCAGAAAAAAACATATTAATTTACTATTTGAAGAGATTTATCTTTCTGAAAAAAAAATAAATCAAGTAAAGTAAACACATTAAGTGCCTCCTATATAGGAGGCAACTTGCTAAGGAGTAAAAAACAAAGAAATGTAAAATTGCCCACTTTCTTGAGGAACCAACAGTTTAATGTTGGAGAAAACGTGCAAACAATATACAAATTAAATAAGGGCATGATAAAAATGAAGATAATCTTAAGATAAAGTATGGACTCCAAGGGTTAGGAGAAATAACTTCCTGTAGAACCTAGGATATTTATCTGAGACTTGAAGGAAATAGGAAATCTGAATGGCAGAGATAAGATGAGACACAACTCAAGGCACAGGTAAATCAAGACAGCAATAATATCTAGAGATAGGAGAAGAACAACAAGGAGGCCAGTGTCCTTAGATTATAGAATACTTGAATGGGAAGAAGGTGTAATATGACTTGAAGGGAATAACAGGACAGGATATAAAGTGCAGTAAAAGTCATGAAGAATGATTTATAGCTGCTCAGGGAGCTCAGTGAGTCACAGAATTATATTGAATAGAGTAGAAGTAAGGAGAGGGGGACTGTCATGGTCAGATTTTACTTAGCTGAGTGGAAGGTAGAATGGAGAAGAGACAGATTGGAGGCAAGGAAACCAGACAGAAAACAATTTATGAAATAGTCCAGGCATAAGATGATGAAGGCCTTTGCCAGGATAGTTGTAGTGTCTGAGGTCAGAAAAGGTCATATGAGAAATGTTATTATGTTAGATTCTATAGGATTTGTCAACTATCCTGTGTTACTTGGAGAATGTTGGGAACTTCAGCAAGAATAGAGAAATTCAGAAGAGAGGAGAGTTTAGAGGACAGTTTTAGATATATTGAATTTGAGGTGTCTACCAGATATTCATTTCAAATTGTCTAATAAGTGTAATTCAGGAGAAATATTAAATCTGTATAAAATAACTGAGAGTCATTTGTATAGAGATATTAATTGAATCCCTGGGCATTGATTAGATAAAAAAGTAAAATAGTACAGAGGAAGAAGAGAGAAAAGCCGAGGCCAAAGCCTTGGTACAATATGCATATTTAGTAGCTACAATCTATAAAAGGGAGAAATAGTGGACAGAGAGGCAGGAGGAGAATGAATAAAGGAAAACACCACAAAGAACTAGAGAGGAGAGTGTGAAGAAGAAAAGAGTGATTGATAATGTCAAAGTCTTCAAAGAGGTCAAGAAGGATGAACATGGAGAAAAGGCCATTAGTTTCAGTGATTAGGAGATTATTGATAGCTTTAAAGAGAGCAGTTTAAGTTGAATGAAAAGATCTCAAACTAGCCTATATATACAAAAACAGAAGAAGAGGATAAGAAGTGGAGGAACAGCTTATAGAAAGTCTTCCCAAGGAGTTTACACATGGAAGGCAAAAGGCAGATATAAGGTGATAGCCAATAGGAGTAAAGTGTTGTATTTTGTTTTTTTTGGTGGCGTTTGTTTTCAAAGGGAGAGATATGGATATGTTTGTAGAAAGTAGGAAATATTATGTATATTGGGAGTTATTGAAGATTACTGAGTCAGTGGGGATGATAGAGGGGGCAATTTATTGAAAAAAAGAGAAAATTATATTAAGAAAGGGAATAAAATACACCCTTAGATAAATAAATTTTATTACTCTCCATATAGTCCAAGGAAGTTAAAGGATACAAGAAAATATCCTACAATCACCAAAATAATCATAATAGCCACAACTTTTTTGTATGATAAAGAAAGCAAATGTCCAATGTTGAATAAATTCATTTTAGGCCAAGAAAACACAAAAAATAATGAATATAAAAACATGCAGTGCAGTAAGGGAAAACTTATATGAATTGATATATAGTAGAGTGAGTATAACTGGAAAACAATATACACTACTATAGTAATGCATACAGAAAAAAACCATTAAAATGAATCCTGTATAATGATAAAACAAAATTTTAACCCTGGTAAGAGCTGAGAAAAAAATTGCTTCTTCCCTGATTTTCAGAAGTGGGGGACTATGAAAAAAAAATTTGTATATTCTTGCAGATTCAGTTGGAGTGCTGGTTGGTTTCCCTGACATGCTATTCTACCTTTCTTTATCTCTGTCTGTCTCTCTTTGTATCCATTCATCCATCTCTCTCTCTCTCTCTCTCTCTCTCTCTCTCACACACACACACACAAGCATACATACAACATATTCATTCATTGTGAAAGGGGATTGTCTATTGAGAAGTGAAGGGAGGAGCAACGCATTTATAAATGAAAGTTATGTTGAAACAGAATTATTAATTAATAATTATTGAAATAAAATCTTAAAATCAATACAATATCAAAGGGAAATATTCCACATGGTTTGAGGGATCCAAGAAAGTAAAGATGAAAAGGGAGACACAGAGATTAAGTATGTTACAGCAAGAGGTTGATACTTTATATTCTACATCTACATGTTTTATTTGGAGGGCAAAAGTTGCCATTCAGTTTCACTCAAAGAAGGATCTCCTGGACAAAAATACATTTTCATGCTTTGCAGTTTTCCAATTCAGTAATTAATTCCAGAATATTTTCACATCAAAATGCCCATATGGCAGATTCTTTATTTAAATGAGACTTGCTAAGTGTGCATGCTCCATAGTGGGTGTAGAATTCTTGAGGTTGCAAAAAAAAGGTTTCTCATGTTTAAACAAGAGCTTTTCATGATATCCAGGATAAATCTGAAAAGTGCCTTTACATCTGCAAAGATACAATATTTTAAAGAAGATTTTTTAATAGCTTAATGCTAACTTTTTCAATGTGGATTATTGGTCTTAATTCCTTTTTTTCCCTCAACACTAGCGTAAATAGTTTCTTGACTTAAGTAACTTATTTATCTGTAAAAACCTGTAGCCCCAGAATTAGGGATTTCTCTTTCACAAATGGGACTTGTTCACCTTAGGAGAACCTGGCTTAGAAAGGGGATACAGGTTCTTCTCCCACTGAGTTATTCCTAGCCTAGAGACATTCACACACACACACATACACACATACTTCATATACACACATGTGTGTATACATATGTACATACACACATACATACATGTATAGTGTTTGTATGTGTGTATATTTTAATAGCTGTTAGGTCTGATTCACATCTAGGGTCTCCCCAGAAGGTAGACAGAATTGCTTCTGGAGTGATAGTCAATGAAGGAAGTAGATCAGGTTTGTAATTTTGTAGCTATTTCTTCAGTTATAAAAGAAATAGAACATAAAAGACAAAGATCCATAAATAGGCATTGACAAATACATTAATAAATGACACATTAACCAATAATTCCTAATATATCCTCTCAGGAGATTGACACTTTAAACATTAATTGATGAAAGACTTTATGGAGCTGCTGAGCAGGCATTTCACCTTGGCCTTCTCTCTTTACTGTCTGTGCAACACATTTAACTTCCATATCTTCTGTCAAGATGGGATATGACTTTCACTCATACTTCTGATGGTTGTATTAGTTTCCTTTAATAGGTTATTTCAGTAGACAATCTACTGAAATAGTAGTGAACTATTCAAAGGAAATAGGAAATCTGAATGGCAGAGATGAGATGAGACACAACTCAAGGCACAGGTAAATCAAGACAGCAATAATATCTAGAGACAGGTGAAGTATCAACCAGACTTAGAATTTCCTGACTTCTAAACTCATATGGTGTCCACCAAGGACATAAAGTACCCATTACAGGATTGCTGTTCATTCCATATATTCAGAGAAGGAAATATAGCAGAGGAGTAGGACTGTGAGATCTGACCTAAGTTTCACCTCAAGAAAGTTTACCTAGGAAGTCCAAGAATGAATAGCCATAAGTTCAGAATAAAGGAAGAAGAGAACAAGAGTAGAATGTGTCTTTTACTTTAAAATTAACAAAGTCTTCCTCATCAGGAGCCAATCCTCCTATGTTTTAGCAATAGATCAAAGTATGTATCTCTAGAAGTAGAATGCATGCTTAGCTTTCCATAGGAAGTATACAGGCAGAACATGACACTGAAAATGGTCAAGGTGCAGTCTTATACCTATGGATTCACCTTGCAATGTCTGGTGTTATTAATCTTAGAAGCATCTAAACAAGAAGTGGAATTTGGTAAGCATCTGAGGCCAAAAATATTTATGCTAACTTACATAGTGCCCAACACATGTTGATATGTGGTTAGTGCGTAGTATCCAGTATTTGTTACATTTTCTATGGAACTTGATGCCCACTCCTCCCTCTACTCAGAACTAATATTCTGCTTTGTCCCCTGATACCTCAATAGAGTCAGGGGAGGAGGATTTGGGAAGTTAGAGTATGATAAAGGAAGAAAAAGAAATGTTACTTGTTGGTAGGCCACAGTGGGTATTAGTTTGGTAACTATAGACACAGCATTGCTTCCTTTAGCTGACTTCATACTTAAAACTGAAAAAAAAATAGAGACAGACAGAGAAAGAAAGGGGAAGGGGAGGTAGAGGAAGACAGAGAGAGATTTCTCAGAGAGCACTAGAGACTTACTAGAATTCAGTGTTTAGCTTTATTGCTCTTCCATATACCATATTTAGCCACAATTAATAAAATAGAAATTTATGACTCTGGCAATGTTGGCCTTTTAAAAATTGGCATAATTTATAGCTACCATCATGGTGTGGTTTTAGGTAAAATAAAAAGAAATAACAATTTAAAAAAATCACAACAAACCTTATGCATAACTCGCAAATGCACCAAAACCTTGTTTTTCACAACTACCCTATGACATACAATTTTTGTATGTATGCATGTGTATATACACATATACATATATTTATTTTACCCATACACACATATGTACATACATATCTATATTCATGTAACCCCCCATACAATGTTCAGATTTTTTTTTGTTTTTTGATGTATTCATAATATTGCTGGGAAATACCAGAATTAATATTTGAACTCAAATCCCCTGACTTCAGACCCTTGTTTATGTTCAGCTTTGATATGAACATGTTTCTCAGACCATTATCTAAGAAGAAATGAACGAACACTTGAGAGATGAATATAAAAGACAAAAATTGAAGAGTGGGGGCTAGAAAACAAACCTCAGTTTTGTACTTGAGCTTTTTATCACATTTGTAAATGACTCAAAATTTGGAAGGATAGTAAATTTAAGATTGTCATGACCACTTAGACTTGACATGTTAGAACAGTAAGTGAAATTTAATTGCCTAAAATTTAAAAGGAGAAAGTAATAGGTCATATAGAAGTTAAAGAAATAAATTGAAAGAGTCAAGAACTGGAGAATTATAACTGCTCTTGAAGTTGTGTGAAAGAGGTTGCTTTGGAGACAGTACTCTGGAAAGATGGTGAATGTCAGAAAATTCTAAGCCCTCTAGATTACTCTAAAAATGAGAAAAATTAGCACCTCAATAGAGAAGAAAAAATAAATAAAAGTCAGAGAAAAATAGTAGTACCTGTTGGAACATCTTGAGAAGATTCAAAGAAAATCCCTTTGACCAATGTTTATTTCCTGTGACATATAAATACCTAGAGATTAATTCTGTTGAAGCAGTAAATGGCAAGCCGTGGAGCTGGCTGGGTGGCAAGGTAGCCTTGGCCCAGGCATAAGAATTTTCACTTCCAGGACAGTGTCTGGAATCAGCCATCTGAGATTGGGGTGGGGGGAGGGAAATACTTCTGATAAGAGACACCAGATCCAGCTGTGCTGCTGAGAGTCAGCTTTGGGTGAGAAGGCACCAGCACATGCCTGGTGAATGCACAAGCATTAAAGTAGGAATGCTACTGGCTGGGATTACAGGAGTGTTGAGTTTTTGCTTTCAGTTCCAGGACAGAGGGGAGAGCTGAAGAGGGAATCTGAGGTCTGAGGCACTATACCACATACCCCAGGACTAGAAGTAATTACAACAGTAAGTTGCTACAATTTTTTTTAAAAAGAGCAGTTAAAAGAGAAAGATTTCAATTATATGAAGTTACTATTGAAAAAGAGAAGACTTTGGTTTGTCTTCAGAGTATGATACTAAAGCAAAAATGTCTCTCTGCTACTTGAAAGAGTAATGTCAAATAGCTACTTGCCCCAAAAGAATTTATAGAAGAACTTTAAAGCCTTTAAAAATACAATGAGAGAGACTGAGGAAAAATCTAAAAAGTAAGAACAATCCAAGAAAAAAATATGAAAAGAAAGTCAATCAACTGGAAAAGGAGATTCAGAATCTTAAGGAAGAAAATGACTCCTTAAAAATGAGAATTGGGCAAAGAGAAGCAAATGAAATTATAAGAGCCAATATATATTAAAGCAAAATATAAAGAATGAAAAAAGAGAAAATAAACTATCTCATGAGAAAACAGCTGATATAGAGAATAGATCAAGAAGAGAAAACATAGTAATAATCATAGTATTTGAAAACTATGATCAAAAAGAGACTTGACAAAATAAAAAGAAGAAATAATTAAAGAAATCTCCTGAAGAGTTAGAACAAGAGGGGAAAATATAAAAAGAAAAAAAATCCACCTTTCACCACTTGGAAGAGATCAAATGAGTAAAATCTTCAGAAATATTATAGTTAAAAAAACGACCAGCTCAAGGACAAAATATTATGAGCAACAGGAAAAAAAATAAAATACCAATATTAAAATCACACAAGGTTTAGCAGCAGCAACACTAAAAGACCACAGGTCTTGGAATACTATATATCAAAGAGCAAAAGAACTAAGGTTGTGACAAAAATGTCACACAGAGAAAGACTAAACATAATCCTAACCAAAAAGGAGTGAGATTCAATGAATTGTCACACTTTCTGAATTTTGTTGCAAAAATACCTGAACTTAATAGAGAATTTGACATATGATACCTAAGAGTAATATAAGGTAAACATCAAAGACTAAGATAAGGATCCCAATAAGGTTAGACTGGTTACTATTTATATGAGGAAATGTAAAATGCTTGTCTAAGATTGTTATTAATAATTGGTTAGTTCAAAAGAAAGACTGGGGTAGACCTGAATATGATGTGATTCTAAAAAGTAAAACCATTTATGAAGAGGTAAAAACAAACAGTTATGTTACACAAATGAGTGGTAATAGGGAAAACTGACACAGAGAAATTAGGGGAGGAAAACTGGTAGTTCTGGAACACTACTCTCATCAAAAATAGATTAAAGAGGGAACAGTACATATATATCTAGAAGGGCCTAAAAGTCTTCTAAATCCAGGAATAAATAAAAGACTATGGAGATGGGGAGGGGGTTAGACAGAACCTTACTTCCATCAAATCTTGCTTAAAGACAGACAGATAGATAGATAGATAGATAGATAGATAGATAGATAGATAGATAGATAGATAGATTAGATAAATAGATAGATAGATAGATAGATAGATAGATAGATAGATAGATAGATAGATAGATAGATAGATAGATAGACATAGAAATGGCAAGTCTATTAAATTCATAAAGAAAGAAGAGGTATGGGAATAGGATAAAGGTAGGGAAGTAGTATGGAGGGGTGTCTAGATTAAGAGGAATGGAATAAATAGGGAATAACATATATTTGGAAGGATATAAAAGTCTTGTAAATTCAGATAGAAACAAGAAGGTAAAAGGAAAGAGTGGGAGAGAGAACAAGGGGGGATCTTTGGAGAAAGAAAGAAAGAAAGAAAGAAAAAGAAAGAAAGAAAGAAAGAAAGAAAGAAAGAAAGAAAGAAAGAAAGAAACGTAAATTAAGTAATAGGTGGGATAGGTAAAGGGGAGAAGTAAAATAGAGGAGGCCGGAATGGGAAATAAGAGATACACACAAATAAGAGATACACACAAGCATCAAATAGAAATCAGAAATAGAGTGTATTAGGTGAAAAAAGCATGGGTTATCATTTTCTCAGACAAAGTTAGAGCTATAATATATTTAATTTTAAAAGGAAAACAGGGAAACTGAATGATATGTTAGCCATATTAATCAATATTGTCTTAGACTATTTAAAATGACCAGAAAGTATAAGAGTGGAATATTGCTATAGTGTAGGAAATAATGAGTTGCTGGACTGAGAAATAGAGGGCAAACAAATGTATATATGGTGTTACACAGATGAATATGTATTTATGAATATATATAGGAGTGTTAATATAGATAACTATGTATATATGTGTTTATGCATGTGAGTATTATATGCGTATGTGTTGACATACATGTATACATGTGTGTATACATTTGATGTATTTATATAGGTATGTGTGTACATACGAACACACACATGTGTGTACGTATGGGTATATATATATATGTCTATCTATTTATCTATCTATCTATATGAAGAGAGAGAGAGAGAGAGAGAGAGAGAGAAAGAGAGAGAGAGAGAGAGAGAGAGAGAGAG
>CM053594.1:245076147-245105350 GCA_028646575.1 Pseudocheirus occidentalis
GTGTGTTATATGCACATATGGTGTGTATGTATGCCATATATAGATGTGTGTACATGTGTATATATGTGTGTACATATTTATGTATGCATGAGTGTGTATGCATTGTAGAAAATAAAACAAATCTCACAAGGAAGCAATGAGAAGGTGAGCAGCTATGAAAAAAATAGTATTTATTTTAGAGACTTCTTTGAAATGGAAGTTTATTGCTTTATATTATGAATCTGCTTTTATATTCTACTGGGCAAATGGGAATGATTTTTTCTTTAATTATTTTGCTTTCAAGTTTTAAAGTTTGTAATGTTTCTCTTTATTTTCTTATTGTATAGTTAAATTTTAGTATTTAAATTTAAAGTTTAAAAGAAGAAATAAAATGTGATTTGCGAACTGCAAATTCAGTTTGAATCAATAATGTATCATGAGCAAAATAAAGTGAAATTAAATGTTATATTATTTAAATTATGCTCATATTGTTTTTGAGACAAATAAATTCAGTTCTACTACAACATCTGGTAGCTATGAAAATATAAGAATATTAGGTTTTAAAACCCCTACACTATTATAAAGAATAATATGGAACATGGATAAAACTGGATACTGGAAAAATGAAAGTCTGATTCCAAAAAGCGTGTAAAGAGCAAAAGAAATTGATAAGAATGGTTATCTAGCAAGAAAAGGGCAGAATAAGTATGTGAAATTCTTCATGCTATGAAGTGTACTTGCCCTTGGTTTCCAAATATTTCCCTGCTGAACATTAGCTATCTGGAATACGTGCACATTAAACACCCTTTGATATCAACAGAAATATATGTATCACATTTCTTTACTCATGTTTGCAAAACAAAACAAAACAAAACAAAAACTACTCCAGAAGCTCTAATAAATCTAAAGTCTGTTGTTTCAAGAGTTCTATACTCCATTTCCTACTCTTATGACTCATGCCCATTTCTAACACTTTATATTCTTAGCACTGATTATATAGATATAGCTAGATATCTTTATATCTCTATATCTATCTATATCTGTATCTATTTCTATATCTACATCTATATCTCTATCTATCTATCTATATGGGAGTTGGGGGTGGGAGGTGTGTATGCCTGTATGACTATAAGTGATTATATATGATTATAAGGAATAAGCTAATGATCTATGATTTCAAGAGCATTGGGGGCTCCTGGTATGGAAATTCTCTCTACCAGAGCAAATAAATGTTAATCTTTCTTTCTTTCCTTCCGTCTTTCTTTCTTTCTTTCTTTCTTTCTTTCTTTCTTTCTTTCTTTCTTTCTTTCTTTCTTTCTTTCTTTCTTTCTTCCTTCCTTCCTTCCTTCTTCCTTCCTTCCTTCCTTCCTTCCTTCCTTCCTTTCTTTCTTTCTTTCTTTCTTTCTTTCTTTCTTTCTTTCTTTCTTTCTTTCTTTCTTCATTCATTCATTTATTCACTTATTCATTCATCCATCCATCCATGTATTTATTTATTTGTTTGTTTGTTTGTTTGTTTGTTTGTTTATTGGGCTGGATGATCACATGTTGGAGTTACTTGAAGTTAAATATTGAAAACACTGAGAAAGAAGCAGAGGACCTGAAGTGGCAACTGAATTATATTTTGTTGCTTGCTCTTAAAAACAGAAACCAGCAAATCACTAAGCTTCTAATTTCTAGATCATTTCACCAATTTAAAATTGCAGTGACGATTTCTTATATTGCCATGGGTTTGTAGATTACTTATTCAATAAATTAAAGTGTTACATAATTAGTGAATATTAGAGGTAAAATTTAAACCCAAGTTTTCTAGACTCTGCCTCCAGCATTCCTTCAAGTATGCTTGTGATTTATATGTATATATGATATTTATATTGATAACCATATGTTTGTATTTGCCTGGTGTCTGTTATTGTTTTGGAAAAACTTTAATGGAATGAGTATCTCCTGTAGTACTATTGTACCTGGTACCTCTGATCAAATTATGAGCTTAATACATGTGTCATGTTAACTATTGACAATTGAACAGAATTCCCCCCCCCACTATTTATTCCTAGTTGAGACCCTAAAGCATTCTTTATTATCCAGATGTGCTCCATCTATCCTTCTTTCAATAAATATATGTTTAAAAATAAAGATGTATCAGTTTTCTCCTTCACAAATTTGGTAATATATTCAATTTTTAATCACTCATATCTACAAGCTAACATCTGTGAATTAAAATGGAATTTTCTTTTTCTAACATTTCAAACATAGAAATCTGTTTAGATGTAGTTTGATTTTTTTTAATATCATAAAACTGCAATAGAAAAACCCTACTTTATAACTGCCCCTGCCCCCAAACACAATATTAAAGCATTGTTGAAAGGTTGCAAGGGGGCAGCTAATATCTCAGAGAATATGAGACTGAGACATTGGGAAGTTAGAAGTTAGGAAGTTTAAATTTGGCCTTTGAAACTTACTAGCTGTGAGACCCTGAGCAAGTCACTTAACTCTGCTTGCCTCAGTTTTCTCATATATGAAATTAGCTGAAGAAGGAAATGACAAAGCACCCACAATATCTTTGCCAGGATAATACCAAAAGGGTTCACAAAGTTTCAGATATGACAGAAAAATGACTAAAGTAAATTGAAAAATTCTGATGTTTGTTCTGATGTATTGCCTACTTTGAAATACATCATAAATGTAAATTTTATGGTTAACTCACATATTGTGAACAAATTAAAGAATTCTATTGCTTTTGTATTCCCTAACATATAATTCATTGGTTTTTTTCATTTAATATATTAATTTTTGCATTGGGTTTCTCTTTTGTCTGTGATATTAGCTGACATCTTTCACAGAAGAGTCTCAAGAGATAGTAACATTTACAGCACAGAAAACATTGTCTTAGGGATTTTTTCCCACTTGGCAAGATGAATTAAATACAAGCATTTACATGGTAATACAAAATTAAGCATCCTTAGAGAGGTTCTACAGACATCAAAGTCAGATAGATTTTAGACTTTGACAACTACCCTACATTTTGTTAAATTAGGACTTTTTCTTTTGCTTCTCTGTGTTAATGTGAAAGATGTTTTTCTTTTTATTGAGTAGCTAGGCAATGATACAATAATGATATATGAAATTTGCTGGACATCATTACTAAAAAGAATCTATTATTCTGTGTACAGCACTGACATATTCTTTTCCAAGTCTTCATGAAAACCTCTTGAGAAACAGCATGTGAGGCTAAAGAATAGAGGCTTTTCTCCATTCAAAAGCATATGCACACATACATACACATATACATTCATATATATATATGTATATATATATGTAATGTCTAAGTTTGTGCAAAGTGTATAATGTTAGAATTGTTAATGAAAAAAATAAATATGTTGATTGGCACTCTTCTCAGAAGTTGAATAAGAAGCAAAGATGAGGAAACTGATTATTTTGGAGTTCTCATAAAGTTTGGAAACTAACATGACCACAAAGAAAAAATGCATTTAAAAATTTCCCATCTTTTTGGAGAAGAGAAGGCAGGGCAATTGGGGTTAAGTGACTTGCCTAAGGTCACGCAGCTAGTAAGTTTTAATTGTGAGAGACCAAATTTTACCTCAGGTCCTCCTGACTTCAGGGCTGGTGCTCTATTCACTCTGCCACCTAGGTGCCCCAAAAGTTTGAATTAGGAAAAAAAACTGGGAAAGATACTTAGACAATGGAGAAGTAGGTCAGAAAGTTTCAAGCTCTCAAGATTTTCTTCCAAAAAAGAGATAAAAATAGCACCTTTAGGGAAACATAGAACTGTGAAATCAATACGAGTAGGGGAGGAACAGGGATTTTCTTCAGATAACCTGAGAAGACCTGAATAAAAATCCCAGAATAAGATTTCTTCCCTGTGAAGAGTAAACACCTCCAGGATAGGGTCTGCTTTAACAAGTAGGTGGCAAGTTGCTTAAATAACATGCAGAATATCCTAGGGTTAGTTGATTTGAGGGATTCCTGGGCCGCAGACACCATGGGAATAGGGTGACTGACCTGGGAAGATGTGGGGAACCTCTACTGACAATGAATGCCAGACCTAGCTGTGCTTCATAGAACACACCTGTTGAATGAAGAAGCGATGGAGCAGAAAGTCCCTGGCTTTGGGCACTTGGAGGAGGCTATAGGTCTTGATTTGCATTCAAGATCAGAGGGGAAAACTGAAGAGCATGAGAGACCAGAGGCAACATCCCCCAGATGATGCCAGGATTAGAAGTGATTAAAATACTAAATTATTACCAAAAATGCATGGGCAAAGGAGAAATCCAACCATAGAGAGCTACTATAGGAATAGAGAAGACTTGGGTTCATCTTAGAGGTGGATAGTGAAGAAAAGAAACCTACTTCTACTCCAAAGAGTAATGTCAAATGGTCACATTCCTAAAAAGAATTAATCGAAGAACTTAAAACAGAGTTTAAAACCAAATGAGAGAGATGGATGAAAAATTAAAAAGAAAAATAAGAATAATACAAGAAAAACAAGGTTATGACAAACAAGTCAGTCAATTAGAAAAGGAGACCTAGAATCTTAAGGTCTCACTAAAAGATCACAAGTCTTGAAACACTCTCTATCAAAGAACAAAAGAACTGGACCTCCTTACTAGAATATCACACCCAGCAAAGCTAACCACAATTCTGAATGAAAAAAAGCACATTTGATTAACTGTCAGACTTTTAGGAATCCATTTTATTTTTAAAAAAGCAAAAAAAACCCCCAAACAAACAAACAAAAAACCCTGAACTCTATAGAACATTTGACACACAAAAGGCTAGAGAAATATAAGATACATATCAATGACCAATTACAAGGGACTAAATAAAAATAGAATGTTTACCTTTTATGTATGGAAAATGTAAAACCTAGGTCTAAGATTGTTACTAGTAATTAGATAACTTATAAGAAAGATTTGGGCAAGACATGAGTATGATATAACTTAAAAAGTTAAACTGTTTAGGAACAGGTAAAAGAGTAATTATGTTATACAAATGAGATGCAAGAGGAAGAACCAATACAGAGGAATTCGATGGGGGGTGGGAAGGTGCAGGTGTTAGTTCTGGAAACCTACTTTCATAGGGAGTGGGTTCTATATGGGAAAATACATATACATCTTAAAGAGTTTAAAAATATTCTATGAATGCAGCTTTAAGGCATTAGGAAGAGGTCAGAAGATATAGGAGGGATCTTTAGAGGGGAGGGCACGGTGATAGGTTAAAAGACGGATATAGAATGGGCTTTAGATTTAGAGGAATGGGAGGATGAGGGAGCTTTAGGAGGGAAGGGGACCAGAATAGGTCAAATAGTTGTATAAAAAGCTCTTTAGATTTGGGGGAATGGGAGGACAAGGGAGGAACTGCTGGAGTAGGGGTAGCTTAAGTAATAGGAAGGCACGGTAGCAGGTAGATGTAAAGTAGAAGAGTTAGGAGAGTTAGGAAAAAAGAGATACACACAATAATACAAATAAAGAGTTTTATTAGGGAAAGTATATGTTTATAATTGTATGTATGTGTGTGTATATATGTATATATCACTATGATATCACTATATATGTATATATCACTATAAGTAGGTATATGTATATATGTATATATCACTATCTATATATAAATATATCCATGCTCAGTTGTACCCTTGGCATGGAGAGTGGGGGATGAAGGAAGAAAAAAGAACAAAGTAAACAGTGTATGGTGGAGAAGAAAAGAAAATAACAAAAGATTGTTGTAAAGAAAAGATGACAGCTTTCAACATAACACACAGTATTTAATATACAAGCTTTCTTGAAATGATAAGTTATTGCTATATATTCTGAATCCTTTCCTTTGTTCTGCTATGCACATTACATGGTTTTCTTTTATATTTAAGTTTATAATATTTCTTTTTCTTTTCTTATTATATATATAAGTTTTAATATTTGTCTAAACAAAAAGGACAAAAACTAAAATAACATCCTACTTTCATCTTTTCAACTAGTCTGTCTTTTTCTTCATGATTAAATGTGATTGTATAGCATTTTCTTTTATTCTTTTCATTCATTCATTCATTCATTCATTCAGCATAGTAGAATGCTAGATCTCAAGACAGAAAATCCTGAGTTAAAATTTTTCCTCAGAAGCTTACTATGTATGCCCCAGGGCAAGTCAGTTAATTTCTCTCTATCTGTTTCCTCATCTGACAATGAAAAACAAAACAAAATAAAACAGGAATACCTTCCTTCAAGGTTTGTTGTGAGAGTAAAATGAAATAATAATTGTTAAGCATTATGCAAATCTTAAAGCACTATATAAATGATATCATCATCCTTATTTCTTAGTTGTTAGAGCAATGCCCCATATCTACTAGTACTTCTAAAAGTTAAACTCCAGCAACAATCTTGTTGGAATAGATGATTCTATCTCTCCACATATATGCATACACACATACATAAATGCCTTTATATACATATACATACACACATACGTATATATACAATACACATATACACGCACACATACATATACACATAAATGCATGTGTACATGCATACATGTAATACACATGTATGCATAATATACACACATGCAGGTACATATGTGTGTAGTCACATATGAAAATTTCCAGTATTGTGAGATAGCTAGATGGCATAGTAGAGCACTGATCTTGGAGTCAGAAAGACGTGAGTTCAAATCCTTCCTCAGTCATTTTTTATGTGTGACCTTAGACAAGTGACTTAACCTCTCTTAGCTTCAGTTTCCTCTCCTATAAAATGTATATGGTAAGATAATTTACCTGTCAGAGTTGTTGGGAGGATGATATGATATAAGAAGATCAATGTATACTCTTAATTTTAAAGCACTATATAAAGGCTAGTTATTTTTATTATGTTATAAACATTTGCTACTTGAATGTTTATTTCTGTTGAAGGGTTATGAATGTTGAAGCTAATTCTGTTTCAAGGAAGATTATGCGGGTAGGCAAGGCAAAAATCCAGGTTCATTCTATTAAGGAAGAATTTTAAAATATTCTGAATATTACTAAATTCGTTGGTATTTTCCTGTATAACTAGAGAAGTGCTGAGATATGTACTTAAGTAGAGGAATGCAATATTAATCTCCTGTGGAAAGAAGAGAAAACTGTACCTTTTCAGGCTTTCTAAAGTCTTTTATTCTTAGATGCTGATTGCCAGCTCATGGGTACTAATTTTCATCTGCTTTCTTGCACCTGCATTACTCCCACATCCTCATCAACTTCCCTTTCAAACAGGGACATTTCTAAATGCTTCCTGTGAGAGTTGTTAATATCAACTGTACAGATAAAAACAGTAACAAACATCATGGGTTCTAATGGTTTGCAACAAAACATGCTTTAATTACAAAAAAAAACAACAACCAAAGTTGTAGGTAAGTGATATTGAAAAAAAGGCAAGAAGAAACAAATTTGATGAACCCCTGTGAGTTAAACTAATTTTGTTTTACTTAATCTTTCCCAAGTCACATTTGCCTTCTTCTAACCTCTACAAGTAAAAAGAATGAACAAATTGGATCAACTTTATTTAGTCTTTGTTGTTCTGAATATGGTGCATTTGGTAGAAATATAAAGCAATGGGGATTATAATGACAAATTATAGAAAGACAAATGACAAATGTAGAAATATCTGCAAATATAAATATTCATATAGACAAACGCAGATTAGATATAGCCATCATAAAACTATTTGAATAAGCGAAAAATATTTCTATAGTTTACTTATGGTCATGGAATTTATGAGAAAATCTCTATTGTCAAATTAGCATATCTATTTGCAAATTAATTTATCCACCCTGTATTTATATTAACAAAGGCAGAATAGGAATTATTTAAAAACATCAGGAATAGTAACTCAACTTAATAACTGAATAATAAACTTAATAAATCTCCTACTGGGCTAGTCTATACAATTTCATTCAGGTTCAGTGAAAAGAAATTCTCAGATCCTTAAATGCCTTCAAATAAATATTTTGTTTCTCTTCATGTCAATTGAAGATCAAACCTTTTTTTCAAGGTTTGTTGATGTTTTAACCAGTTCTATATGATGTAGCAATATTGGTTATGTATTAGTAGATAGGCCCACCCAGTCTCTTCTTAATGGTCATATCAGCATCATAAAATATTGCATTTTGAAGAGGCCAAGTATGCCTGGTTCAAAATTATTTTATAGATTGATAAACTTAAGCACTAGAGATATTAAGTGACTTGTCAAAGGACAGAAAGGTAGTTAGTGGCAAAGTCTAGACGGAAACATGTCTCCTGAATCTAAATTACTGCTTTTCCCATTAAAGTGGAAAAATAAACAATGAATAAATTTATATAAATTCTTAATTAATAAAACTTAAAAAAGTAAATGTGAACTAAGTAATTTTAGGTATAGACTCATTTGGATGTAGGAGTTAGACTAGATGTTCCCCCAAAGGTTATCCTGGACTCTGATTGTGTACATTAATTTAGATCTTTTAATTGGGACATTTCCTAAGGTAGAGGTATAGCCCAGTTTAATAACAAGACATAGTCTAAAAGAGAAATCACTATAGAAATAAGATTATTTTACTTAAATGTACAATATTAAAAATCTAGTTTAGTGTATTTTCCACCAAATAAACTTCTAGACAAATAGCCAATCTATTTTAAGATTGGTGTTAGGAGTTAATATAAGACTGTACTTGCCTAAGGGGTTTTGGAATATTGTGCATAATTTATAGAGGCAGCTATGTAACACCCTGGACAGGATGCTAGAGTTGGAAGTCAAAAGGATCTGAGTTTCAAAACAGCCTCAGATATTTTATTTAGCTGTGTGACCTTGGGAAAGTCATTTGGATTCTCTATGTCAGTTTCCTCGTCTGTAGAATGGAGATAATAAGAGCATGTGCCCTGCAAGGATGTTGTCGAGGATGTAGCTAACAAGTAACCTGGGCTGCTTCAATGTTATGTCAGTAAATTACAAACTCTGATAGGTTCTACCAAGCTATAATAATTTCAAATATGGACTGTAAAAGTACTTTAAATTTGTAGCCATTAACTTTAATTTTCTGAAATTTGACTCACTTGCTTTGCTCACCAAAATCTTATTCTATTTTGATCCCAGCTTTCAATATGGTTGTTATCCTATCTAGTATTTCATATATGCCTTTAAGACACTGATTTAAAACAAAACAAAAACAACACATGATCACTAGAACTTGAACAAGAGCAGATCTCTAGGGCCCTCTACTAGAGGACTTCTCCTAAGTTGTAATTACTCTTTGCACCCATTTATTTATTCTGTCAGCTCTGAATCTTCTAGTGCTGTTCTAGCATCTAGGTTACATTTCTCATTCCTTCTACTGGGATATCAAAAGACTTTGCCAAATACCTTGCAATAATTCAGGCATACAGGTTTCTGCAGTCATCTCTTCTACCATACTAGAGACTCTATCAGAAAAGAAAATTGATGGAATTCTGCCATAACCTGATCTGTATGAATCCATTTTGATTCTGCTATTATTGTCCATGATTTAAAATCATCTATTTTAAAGATTTCTTTAGTTATTTTAAGGGATAGATAACTCATTATCTCTGATAAAATGGAGGATAAAGGAAAAATTTTCCAATCGTTTTAGTTTCACCTCTGGCAGAAAGAACAAATAAAGCTGTGTTAACATAATTGTTTCTTGGTAATGACAGAAATGGGAGTGGGACAGAAGCACACTTTCAGGAGATACTGTTGAGTCCCTGACTGGGATCATCGTATCTTGAGTCCAACAAGGCTTCTAACTTAACTTTCAGCTCATTTCTGTCTGTTCCTAGGGGTAAATTTTTAGTGGGGAACAAACTGATACCAGGACCAGAAAGCTTAGAAACCAACAAGGGTTTGACGAGTGTACCAGCATGGGAACCAAACCCATGTAGATAGAGACTCCCCCAAGGACAAAAGGACAAGGCTTATATAAGTTCAAATTAGGCAAGACTTGAATTGTGTACAGGACACCTCTCAATTGGGCAGGGCTTCTTGCAGGGGGTTTAGGATTAAGACTGAGGAAGTATAAGAGAGAAGACATGTTTTTTTTTGAGGAAGAAAGACAAGATAATTGGGGTTAAGTGACTTGCCCAAGGTCACTTACCTACTAAGTGGTCACTGTCTGAGGCCATATTTGAACTCAGTTCCTCCTGACTCTAGGGATGGTACTCTATTAACTGAACCACCTAGCTGTCCTGAAAAGGCAATATTTTGGATTAGCTGTTAGCATATCTCTACCCTAATAGACAGGAGTATTTCAGATACTTTCTGTTTCAGCAGGAAGGAAGATTGCAAGCAAGAGAATGCCCCACAATATAAACAGGGTCACAGACAAAACAAAGAAACTATAGACAAAATGAAAATGCTTTAAATTTGACAGCTATCTACACTACTCCTGCCAGGTAGTTATGTCATCCCTCCTTCTTTCCTTTTAGAGCCACCATAGTGTTTCCTTTTCTCCTGTTAGAGTGTCAACTTGTTTACAATAGAGACCATCTTATTTTCTTGCCTCACATCCCAATATTTAGTATAGTGCCTGACAAGTATGGTTCGATCACTTCTTTTGTGTCTGACCTTTTGTGACCACATTTGTGGCTTTCTCGGCAAAGGTAGTTGAGTGATTTACTATTTCCTCTTCCAGCTCATTTTACCAAAGAGAAACTGAGGCAAATATGGTATAGCTAGTGTTTGAGACCTGAATAGAATTTATGAAGGTATCTTTCTAATTCCAAGCCCAGTAGTTGATCCACTGTGCCATCTTGATAAGCAGTAAGTGCTTCATAAATGTCACATCTATAGCTATTTAGCTATCTATCTATTGCTGGAAAAATTCTCTGCCTGAAATGATACCTTCTTTGCATGAACTAAGATGATCAAAATCCTGTTGATCTTGCTGCTAAGTGTGCTAACAGAGAGGAGAAGCTACTTATTTTCCAGGCTGCAGTCTCTATCACTGGAAACTCCAACCAAGTCTTTCTAGCTGGCTTTCTTGCCTTTTTTCTCAGACATCCCTTTTCTTGAAAACAACAGGCTTTGTTTGACTGCTCAGGTATATTGAATTCACAATTAGAAGATTTTTCCCAAAGCCCCAAGGCAAATAGTAGCTGTTTTCAACTATCATCCAAAATGTCATGTTGATAATAAGCTTCTTGTCATTTCTTGCTTCTTCATTTCTCTTCTCTCACTGATTATCAGACTTCATATGTTTTACCTGCATCCTCATTCCTCAGCACAGGTGCATGCACACACACACATACACACACACACACAAACACACACATACACACACCCTGTACACATCCAGACTTAGAATTTCAGTGCTAACAGTTAATTCCAAGGCCATCTAATTAAACACATTCTAGAATAAGAATCCCCAGTGCATTTACTGCCTATGTCATTATCTTTTTTTCTTCATCTTTAGCCTTGTCACAAATATGCAGACACATATACACACACGTGCATATATACATATGTATATATATATATACATATATATACACACACATATATATATATACGTACATGCATATTTGTGTGTATATGTATGTATGTATATAGCTGCCAATGATTCAATTTATGGTTATGTATGGAGTTTTGAATATTACTCATCTTAAAGTGAGGATCTGGAGTTGTCCTGATATGTTTAAGTAGGAACATGACAGCGGAGTTGAATTTTGACTTAAACCTGGAATTCCCTACCTTTGTTAAACTTTAGTTTATGATGTGGGTAACTTAATCCAGGAGTCGTGGATTACTAAACACCATTATTTGGAGCATAAAGCAAATACACCACCATCTCATACCAACATGCAACTTATTATGCATGACTAAAATTATGGTATTTAAAATAGACATTTAAACATTTCTACTTGGTGACAAGTCATTTACAGATAGATGCATATATTACTAAGAACTTTTAGTAAAGTTCCTGAAAAATTTTAAGCAGAGCCACTTTAGTATGTTCTTTAGCAGCAATTCTCAATCTGTGGGTTATGTTCAATTTGTAACAATGAAAATACATCCTGCATATCAGATAGATTCATAACAGTAGCAAAATTACAGTTATGAAGTAGCAATGAAAATAATTTTATGGTTGTGTGTCACCACAACATGAGGAACTGTAATAATGGGTCACTGCATTAGGAAGATTGAGGATCACTGTTTTAGAGAGTGTAAAGAGTGAATTTTAAATTTGCGAGATGCTTGTAGAGATTTACTATATTACATTTGTATAGAATAACTACTGATATAACTTTCTCTATATATATATATACATACACACATACATACATATATATATATATATATATGGTTCTATTCATATTTTTAAATCCTACAATTGAATTGAACCCAATTTATCTTTCAATGTTTTAAATTTTAATGCTGAACGATTTAGATATTTGTGAAAGAGGTACATAGATTGTCTCTTTTGAAATCAGTATGGTCTTTATACCTATTTAAAACATATTGAAGATTAGCAAAATAAAATTATATTTAAATATAATATACTATTGATTTACTAACTGTAATTTAAGGGAGGACTTTCCTGCACATATGACATTAAATTTCTTAATTCTTTTTTTTATAAGGCAATCATTTTCTGAAATTTATTTGCTTAAGATAATAAAGCAGTATTACAGAGGCATTAACAGGAATGATGTTAACTTTTCCCTCTTTCCTGTGGCTTTTCTCTTGCAACTTCAGAAAAGAAAGGTTCATTTATTTTCCTTAGGATAGTATTATATTAAGTGTAAATGCAAAAGGTGAAAAACCATTTTCTTAAAAACACGTATGCTTCTAACCTATCTAATAATTCTATTCATTTTGTCTTACCTATTGCATTTAGTGCCAATTTCTTTTCTCATGCTATTTCAATATTATATTACAAATGATTATGAAATCTTAGGATTACAGAAATAAATCATGATATTTGATGAACTTGAATATGGAAACAGTTATTAAATAGTATAAAAAAGCTTTGATCTAGAAAATTTTCTAATATGAAAGTCCAGTTCTCCTGGGAGAGATTGACAAGTATTTTTAGGAACCAGCATGTTTTGCAGTAGAATTCATTTTTCAGAGACTGTCAAAACATTTTTTTTAATTTTCTGGGTATTCCTTTATTGTTGGTAGAAAATAATTTATTTCAAGTGAATTCAAGTATAATTATTTCTTTCTATGTAATTATATTACATGATTATATTTTAGTGACATTGGAATTGCGAAAGTATTTTGAAGAATTATCTATTGATAGAAATAATGAAGCAAACTCCCACCATGCCCATTAGTTATAACTAAATGGAATGCTTATCTAGGTGAAAAACTGTATTGATTAAATTATAAAAGTAGGAGACTACTCTTGCATACCTAGCAAACCATAATCTCTAGCAATATGCATTACTTTCACAAAACAGAGTAGCCAGCTTTTAAATGCATCATAAAAAAATCAATTTTTGTTTCTAACAATTAAAATTAAGAAAAAATGTCATGATTAAAATAAAACTGTAGAGCCTCTGGAAACTGATAACATGGTATTTATGATCATAATGAAAAAGAGTTTCTCTTTCCACATATGTGACTATTTTTAATGTTTCTCTTCCCCTTCCCTCCCCTGACACACATGCGCGCACACACACACACAGCAGCAGCAGCAAACAACCCAAGTTATTAAGGTTCTTCTACTTGAATTTATGCCTTACTCCAAGTCAAGACCTTCATTGACTGGGAACACACCATTTCAACATCTTATTTTGAGTACCATGTCAATGTCAAAGAAAAATATGTTGCTCCTTTGAGTTAACTCTATTTTTCTGTGGCTGATCATTTCTCTATTCTTCATATCATTCAAGAAGAATATCAGGCCTAGGTAGTTGACATTAGATTGAGATAATTTCACTGATCTTAGCAACTATGTAAAGAGTATATTATCAAGGATTAAAATCCATGGCTCAAAACCTAAATGTTTTGTTTACTCAGTTTTTTTTTCCTTCTGGATCTCTAGTGGATCTATTGAGAACTCTTTTCAGGTATAGACATGAGATATAGTAGGACCAGGGGACAGAAGAACAAGGTTGTTACACCCAAATTTATAACTGGAAGGCACTTTTGAAATCATCTAACCCAAAGTCTCATTTTACAAATTAGGAAACTGAGACTCCGAGGTTGATACCTGCAAAAAGTCACATAGATATTAAATAATAGAGTCAGGGATGATAATAAGTAATACTAATGGTACTACTACTAATATTTAGGATTAGTACTACTACTAATATTTAGGATTTTCTACTGCAGGCACTGTGCTAAGAACTTTACAAATATTATCTCATTTGTCCCTCACAATGACCCTAAAAGATAGGTGGCATTAGAATTAGAAACCAAATTTCCTGATTCCAAGTACAACATATGTTTTACTATCCCCATTGTAACCATCCCCCCAAAGTCAAAGAGTTTAGTATTGGGTCAAGCTTCTTTCATTTATTTATTCTTGGAGTAAAGGTGGTAAAGTAATTAAATAATGAGTGAGCTAAATGTTCTACCTAGTCTTGTCCCGATCACAAAAATTTCCACTTTTTTCCAGGGGAATCTTTTCTATTATATCAGTAGAATCTCACTGGAAAACATGATACAAAATGCCTCATTTCCAGCACCACCACCAGACATCTGCACTGGACAGATGGGTTATCCTAAAAATAGCATAATAAGCAATGGGGAATATAACTGAAACACCTCCTCTTTCAAATACTGGCTGTGGTAATTAGGTGATGCTAGATTGTCTGGGTCAAATGACAAATTTTGAATATTACTGAACATCTAAGTAACATCTAAGTCTTGTTTTTTTTTCTTTTCATAGTGATTTCTGACATATTTCCTAACTTCTTGCTATTTTTTATTGTTTTTGGCATGACCTTTCTTGAATACTTTCTAGGCTAGTTCCCAGTGGACCTGTGGGCTCAGCTTTCCTGTTCTTTGCCTATTCAGCACTTAGATGCCCAAGGTCATCTTGAGATCAGTTATTCCAAAGGCATGTACAGTATCTCTCTTTAGGATTGATATTCTAACCCCTTGCAAGGTAGGCTGTTTCTTTCTTTCTTTTTCTTCTTTCCCTCACTTAATAGTATTTTTTTCAATGACATGTAAAGATAGGCTTCAACATTCATTTTTTTAAATTTAATCATTTATTTTTAGTTTTCAACAATCACTTCCATAAGTTTAAAAATATTCCCCCTCCTGCTTCCCTCCCTACCTAAGTCATTTTGCAATCTGATATGGGCTCTACACATACATTCCTATTCAACACATTTTCACCTTATTCATGTTGCATAGAAGAATTAAAATGAATGGAAAAAACTATGAGAAAGAAAAAATCCAAAATAAAACAAAAAAGAAAATAGTTTGCTTCATTGTGCATACCAACTCCATAGTTCTTTCATTGGATGTGACTGGCACTTTCTGTCAGGTGTTCTTTGGAATTGTTTTAGGTCCTTGCAATGCTGAGAACAGTTAAGTCCATCAAAATAAGTTATCACACAGTGGCTGTTACTGTGTACTATGTTTTCTTTGTTCTACTGCCCTCACTCAGCCTCAGTTCATATAAATTCTTCAAGATTTCTCTGAAGCACTTTTATTCATCATTTCTTGTAGGACAATAGTATTCCATTACATTCATACACCACAACTTGTTTTTGCCATTCTCCGATTGATGGGCATCCCCTTTATTTCCAGTTCTTTGCCACTACAAAAAGAGCAACTATATATATTTTTTGGACATGTGGGTCCTTTTATCATTTTTATGATCTCTCTGGGATACAACCCTAGCAATGGTATTGCTGGGTCGTAGGGTATGCACATTTTATACCCTTTTTGGCATAGTTCCCAACTGATCTCCAGAATGGTTGGATCAGCTTACAGATCCCCTAACAATGAATTAGTGTTCCAACATTCCCACATCTTCTCCAACATTTATCATTTTCTTGTTTTGTCATGTTGGCCAATTTGATAGGTGTGATGTGGCACCTCAGAGTTGTTTGGATTGTCGTCTCTGCAATCAACAGCAATTTAGAGCATTTTTGTCATCTGACTATAGATAGTTTTCATTTCTTATTCTGAAAACTTCCTATTCATATCCTTTGGTAATTTATCACCTGGAGACATTCTTGTATACTTGTATATTTGACGCAGTTCTCTACATATTTTAAAAATTAAGTCTTTATCAAAGATACTAGTTGTAAAATTCTTTCCCTGTTTTCTGCTTCCCTCCTTATCTTGTTTGAATTGGCTCTGTTTATGCAAAAACTTTTCAATTTAACATTATCCAAATTATCCATTTTGAATTTCATAATGTTCTTTATCTTCTGTTTGATTATAAATTCCACCATATTCCATCAATCTGACAGATAAACTATTCCTTATTGCCCTAATTTGTTTATAGCATCAACTTTAATGTCTAAATTGTTTTCCCTTTTTGACTTTATTTTGGCATTTGGTATCAGACATTAGTCTATGTATAGTTTCTGCCATACTGTTTGCCAGTTTTTCAAACAGTTTTTGTCAAATATTGATTTCTTATCCCAGAAGCTGGAGTCTTTGAGATTATGAAACAAAACATTGCTATAGCCATTGACTGCTGTGTCTTAATGTACCTAATCTATTCCACACATCTCCCTGTCTGTTTCTTAGCCAGTACCAAGTGGTTTTACTGATGGCTACTTTGTAAAACAATTAAAGATCTAGTATGACCAGGGTACCTTACCTTGCATTTCTTCTCATTAATTTCCTTGATATTTTGGATCTTTTGTTCTTCCAGATGAATTTTGATATTTTTTTCTAGATCTATAAAGTGAGTTTTTGATAGTTAGATTGGTATGGCACTGAATAAGTAAATTAATTATGATAGAATTGCCATTTTTATTATATTGGCTCTGCCTATACAAGAGAAACTGATTTCTTTTTCCAATTATTTAGATCTGACTTTATGTGAAAAGTGTTGTGTAATTTTGTTCATAGAGTTCCTATGTTTGCTTTGCAGGTAGACTCCCAAATGTTTTATAATGTTTACAGTAACTTTAAATGGGATTTCTCTTTCTTTCTCTTGCTGCTGGTCTTTGATAGTAATACCTAAAAATATTAATGATTTATGCGAGTTCATTTTATATCCTACAACTTTGCTGAAGTTGTTTATTATTTGGATCAGTTATACTCTAAGTATATCATCATATCATCTGCAAAGAGTAATAACTTAGTATCTTCTTTGACTATTTTGATTCCCTCACTTTATTTTTCTTCTCTTATTACTAAAGCTAATATTTCTTGTACCCTATTTGACATGAGTAGTGATGAAGGACATCTTGTTTCACCCCTGATCTTTTTGTAAATGCATTTAGCTTATGCTCATTACATATAATGCTTGCTAAAGGTTTTAGGTAGATATTCCTTATCATTTTAAGGACTGCTCCATTTATTCCTATACTTGCTAGTGTTTTAAATAGGAATGGGTATTGCATTTTTTTCCAAAGGTTTTTCTGCACCTATTGAGATAATCTTATGTTTTCTATTAGTTCTGTTGTTGATATGATCAATTATGCTGATACTTTTCCTTATATTGAAGTAGCCCAGCATTCCTGGTATAAATCCTAACTGATCAAAGTGTATTGTTTTCAAGATAAGTTGCTGTAATCTTTTTTGCTAACATTTTATTTAAAATTTTTGCATCTGTATTCATTAGAGAAATTCAACTATAGCACTCTTTCTCTGTTTTGTGTCACCCTGGTTTAGGTATCAGTACCATATCATAAAAAGAACTTTGTAGGACTACTTCTCTAATCTCCCAAATAGTCTATCTAGCATTGGAATTAAGTATTCTTTAAATCTTTGGTAGAACTCATTGGTAAATCTATCTGGCCCTGGAAATTTTTTCCTAAGGAGTTCTTTGATGGCTCATTCAATTTCATTTGTGAGATGTGGTTAGTTAAATATATTATTTCCTCATATAATTTTGTATTGTAAATTGTAAATATTCATTGATTTTGCAAAGATTATCAAATTTCTGGACATAGAGTTGCAAAAAATAATTCTTAATTATTGTTTTGATTTCCTCTCCATTGGTGGTGTATTTGTACTTTTCAGTTTTTAAAATGTTAATTTGGTTTTCTTTTTTATTTCTTTTTTTCTTTTTTAAAATTTATTGTATCTTGTTTGCTTTTGGAGGATTATTGGGGTTAAGTGACTTGTCCAAGGTCACACAGCTAGTTTTTGTGTAAAGTGTCTGAGGTTGGATTTGAAATCAGGTCATCTTGTCTCCAGGGCCGGTGCTCTATTTACTAAGCCACCTAGCTGCACCGGTTTTCTTCTTTTCTTAAATGAGATTAACCAAAGATAGATACATTTTATGATTTTTTCTTAAATCCTGCTTTTTGTTTTATTTATTAATTTTTATTTCTTTTTATTTTTCAAGAGTTTTCTTAATTTCAATTTTATTAGTCTGTCCTTTGGTTTTCAGTATTTCTAATTTGGTATTTAATAAAATATTTTTAATTTGTTCTTTTTCTAGCTTTTTCAGTTGCATGCTAATTCATTGACAAATGCTGAAGTAAAAACAACATGGTTTCTTACAAGTCCTTGTAGACTGATAGGATGTTAGATTTGGAAAGATCATAGACATTATTACCAAAACCTACTACTCATTCATATCAGTTAACATAGGAAAAAGATGAAGTAATTTTTCATGTCTGATGTAGTTGAAGTAAATGTACCATTTTTTCTTTTAAAATATGACAAATTGCTATAAAATAAGCAACTATTTAAAAACTACTGGTATATTAAAATAATTTTCACAGCAGCACCTAGCACCTAATGCTTTGTAACTCCCAAAGGCAACAGAGAATCAAGTTGCCAATGAGTTTATGATACTGTTACCTGAGTCAGTAAAGCCAATTTGTCACATAGATTAAAAAAAACAGAACAAAGCAAACAAACAAACAAAACCTAGCATTTTGAAAGATGATATTTTTGCTGAGATAACTACCTTGAGGCAGTATTTCAAGTGATGCTTGAAATAATATTTACAGTGCCATTCTCTAGAACTTAGAGAGAAAACCTCCTACAAATATTATTTCACACCTTATCAAGCTTTCAGCCTAGAGGCAACGTATGTGTCTGTGTGTGTATACACACATATGTAAATAAATGTGTATACATGTGCATAAATATTTACATGAACACTTAGACTAGCATAACCACCATGCTTGTAATATAAAACAATTTGGTTTAAGTGAAAGCAATTGTGCACAGAAAAAAAAGAAAATGTGCTTGGAATATTAAGGTGGATTTTTAATACTTAAACTGTAAGGATTAAGGATCAGCCCAAACATGTAGATATTTTCTCACATAACCAGTAGAATAAGATTTCATTTACATTAAGATATAAATGCCTTCTACAATTATCAGTTATTTGTGAACCTATTAGTTGTTCTTTAGTCCATCAAGCCCATTGCCTATTATTGAATTACGTTTCTATATATCTCTGTCCGTCTCTCTCTGTCTCTATCTCTGTGTCTGTCTGTCTGTCTCTCTCTCTCTATATCAAAATATCATATAGAATATAGCATCAAATGTCCATGGTCACCATTAGAATGACCTCTAGGTTACACAATAGCTCCACAAATGCAACGTTAGAAGTAGAATAAATCACATCCTAGACAGTATTGCTGATAACAACCCCTAAGTATTCTCTCTAATAAGTAACAGGGGAGGAAAGCAGTCAGCTCTCGTAAATACTTACAAGGATGCATATGAGTCTCAGGTTTTAAATCATATTATGTATACCAAAATAAAATAGTATCAGTTTCTTAGGAGAGGGATAGGGGAAATTGATACTAAAATCTCATTTATTGAGTATAAACATAATGTTGTGTGGTGATGTGTGAAGTGGTGAAGAATTTAGAAAAAATAAAGTCAACTCCAGGTTCTTTCTTTGCTTTTTTTAAGAGGGAACATGAATGCTATAAAATAGTTATTGAAAGAAGAAATTATCCACTACTCCTACAAATAAATATTGTGTCAACCACATAATAATATGTCAAAGATTACATAGAAAATTTAATCATTTCATTAATCTCAGAAAAATCGAAGCTACAAAAAGGACAGAGTTCACCCATATTTTTATTACTAATTCTGGATATTTTTTGCTTATTTTGAAAGGAAAACAGTTATTTTTTGTATTATCTCAATCATCAATAGCACTTATAAATGTACTGCTTTAAAGTTTGTAAAGTGTTTTTTTTAAAAATATGATCCCATTTAACACTCACAACGACCCTTGGAGGTACAGGTACTATTAATACATGCTGTTTTACACAAGAGAAAGTTATCACATATGCCAAATTTGAATTCAGTTCTTCCTGATGGCAGGTCCAGGACTTTCTCCATTGTACCATAATTATAATTCATTGCAATTCAATTTAGTGATCATTTCTTAAACTCATTCTCCATGCAAAGCACTTTCCTATTTGATGGAATAGATGCCAAGTATACATGAGACACAGATTTCTAATTGTCAGCTCTTTACAATATTATGAATATTGTCAATTCGTAACAATATTATGAATCTTAACAAAAATATTATGAATCTCTGTTAATAGACATACAAACATCTACATATACATGTTTGTATGTATGTATTCTAAAGAAAGACACACACATTTTGTAAAAGAATCTTAGTTCCACGTATCAGGTTTTATTTACTTATCTTGATCATTAGGATTTAGACAGGGCTTTGAAAATGAACTTTTGTTTTAAAGAAAATTAACATGTATTCATAAATATGGCACTTCTTGGCTAGGGAAATAGTTAAAATAACAAAAACTACCACATGAAAAGCACTTTCATAAAAAAAGATTAATTTTATGTGACATCTGTGGTTATTTCCTTGATATTTTATACCAGCAAGTCTGTTTGGAGACCCAAGGTAGCAAAAGCAATCAATAGTTTAACATGTTAAGACCAGTTAAGTTTCAAAGATAAATCATGTGCTTATTTCACATGATTTTCTTCTAAAACTGAAAAATATTATTTCTTTATTAAAATAACAATATAAAATAGTATAGAGACACAAGCTACGCAATTGTAATATCTAAAAAAAATTTGATATTGTTTTCTTTTATTCAGTTAGCCACTGAAAAGCAAACATATAGAAGTTTCTGGCAAAGTAAACTGATGAGGACAATCATAAATCAAGTACCTGTCTCCCACAATTCATTGGCTAGATTGAAAAAAAGCACCAAAACTAAAGAAGTCAAATTTGTATGATAGTTGGAAACCTACAGGGCTTAAGACAACCTTAGTTTGAATCCTGATTCTACAATTGTTAGTTGTTAGGAAAATGTTCTGCAGATCTTAAAGGGTTACATAACCATGTTATTTTCATTTTTCATAAATATCTAGTTAGTGTTCTATTAAGCCCAACTATGGGGAAGTCCTTATTTGGTCATGAGGGTATAAACAGAAAGGGAGAATCATGTTCCTTTTTCAGTCATTGCTTTTTATTAGTGAGTTCACAACACTACCAGGATCATCACACTGTAGGACAGGTTTGGCAGATAACAAATTAAAGTCTCTGACTACCTATCTGGTTTAGGTCTTGAAGAGGAAGACTACAAAAGGGGTTCCGTTCAGGGCAAACAAACCTATTTCTTTGGATACTTGCAGGGACAGGTCATGCTGGAAATAAGCAGGAAGCAGTGTGCCAGGCACATTTTAATAAGGTGCAGGATGTACAAAAGGCAGATAGCAAGCCATGAACTGTGTCATAGAGGGAGACAGAGGGTGTGTGGATCATTTATTTAGTTAGAATCACTTAATTACGATTACTTAATTGGAATTGATGTTGCTAGCTGGGAGAGAAGTACTCAATTGACTATTTTAGGTTTCCATTCTTAAGGTTTTGGAGGGGGAACATGCAAACTCTTATCTGTACCAACCTAGGCTTCACTCATCAGAATATAATTGTCAGCTCAACATTATCAATGCTAGCTTAGGCTAGCCTTAGCATAATGTTCCTGTGTTTTTATTTTTCATGTGTGGAGCTTGCAGCTTGCAGACAACCAAGGATGGTTTATTGGGGCCTATCTGGCTTCTCCTCATTTAGCACATAGTGACTAGATGTAGCATTAAATTAATTTAGGAGACAGATTTGGCAAGTGAATTCTACTTTATATTCTTGATTCCCACTTCCTTTTTTTTATTATATTAGACTGGTTACTTATATACCTACTTAGGAACTATATATATATATATATATATACACACATACATACATACATATATAGTTAGTTAGTTAGTTATACTTACTATACACTAACTGCTAAGGTGTTCTGGTGAGGGAGATACCACAAAAAGACAACAATTTCAACACTGCTAGCCTCTCTGCTGCCTCTTTCAGAAAAAAAAATCATCACTTTCCTGTCTTGCTATCCTTCTTGTCAATATATTTATCTTTAATGCTATAATACAATGACCACTGTAAGAATATCAGGGTTTATGAGTTTAATGTAATTGATTAAAGCAGTTTTAAAATAGTGAAAAGGCTAATATATCCAGCTAGTGATAATAAGAAGATCCTCAGGCTTCTTAAAAGTACTCCCATATTGCTGTTATCTGGAATTTCTTAATTGGGGCAAATCTTTTCATTTGTTCATTTCATTATTAAGGTAAGGATAAAAATGCAAATATCTCTTAAAGAAAGAACATTGTGAAACATTTAGAGTAAGATATTAATGAAGAACAAGAATCATATAGTGGAAAGTCTATTGATTCATAACCAGAAGATTTGCGATGCATTTTTAGTTTTACCCAATTTATGACCAGGTGACTTTGGGCAAGTGATTTAACCATATTTGCTTCCTTATCTATAAAATGAAGATTTGAACTAAATGATCTCTAAGGTCTCATCTAGCACTAAATCTATGATGCATGACTCAGCCTGAAGCTTTTTTTTTCTTCAAAGCAATCTTTTTTTTGGGGGGGGGAATGGGGAGGAGGAGGAGAAGAGGCTACTCAGTACCTAGAAGAGAGAAGGTCTCTCACACAGAAAGAGTAAAGGAGACAGAAAAAGGAGCTTAAGGGTGCTGAGTATGGATGTCATCTATTTCATAATTTTTCTTAGGACTGACCAGGGATACAATAATCCAGAGATTCAATATTCAATCGTAAACTAACTCCTCTAGGTTGTTTCTCTGCCTGTAAGGAAGCAACGTTTTACTAGAGAGCAGAGAATCCCAGGGGTTTAGATAGAAAATCTCTTTTACAAAACATGATTTCCCCATGCATAAAGGTGTTGTATCAAGGGAATTAAGAGCTGTTCATATTTCCAGGGAGGCTCACAGTGGACACAGAGTTTTGATGACATAGATTCCTTGTAAGTAGATCTCCCTCTACCAGCCTCCTCTTTGGCACAGCAATAAAACACTGCCTCTGGCAAAACAACATATCTTGAGACATTAGTTTATTGTCTAAAGCAAAAGGCTAGAAGTTGGAGGAAAAGTTGCAAATGGTTTTATTTTTTTTTCCTTTTTTTTTGCTTTTATTTGTTTACCCAAGGGCATTTTTTCTTCCTTATCTTTAAGAAGCTGTTATTTAATGTGATTATATTTTTTCTGTAACTTCCCTTCTGGAAGATAAACACAATGGATCTAATTTCCCCTCCCAAGAAGGTAGCAGATTTCAAGGATCAGATAAAAAAAATCAGGGCCCTTCATCTCAACAGAAACATTTAGAAACTGGAATGACAGATGCACTGAGGCGAAGATTACCCCGGATTAGGATTTGCTTTTAGTGGGAGGGCCTTTGAAGACTATAGTTCTAGCAATACTTAGAAAAGTCAGCCTCAAAGCAATACTAATACTGGCAACGTTATATCAAGCTTTTCAACCACAAAACTAATATATTTTTATAATAGCGATTATGTATAACTTGTAATTCCCCATTGAGCATGATGTACAGAGCACAGTTGGTGTTTTTACAATTCAATCAATTCTTTACCACCCAATAAAGGAACTCCAGGGTTTTTTCACCGTCACTAATCTTTTCCTTCTAGTTTTCGAGAATGCCATTAATGATTTCATAAGGCAAGGCTTATAGTAAATTTGTCTGGATGGACATGAAATCTTAGAAGATTACAGATTTAGAACTGGCAGGAATCTTAGTGTCTGTCAAGTCTATTTTACAGATGAGGAAATGAAAGCTTAGTGAGTTCAAGTGCCTTGTTCAAAGTCACTCAGCTCTAAGGATCTCAGGGAGAATTTGAACTGAGGCATTTCTTCAACTAAGCCCAGTATCCTATGCACTTTAGTATTCTACCTTAGGGATTTTGTGGGATGATTTCCAAGAGTTGTAACAATTGAATAACTTTGTGTAGTTTATTGGTTCTTTTCTCTAATGGGGTAAGGTGGCAATAAGAGTGTAATAAGAATGCTTTGTAATTCTTGACCTGGTTTAAGGATATTGATAATTGATTGTAGATGTTTGAATAAAGGATCACTTTTAAATTCAGCAATCGTAGAATCAATAATAACAGGTCATTTATGTAGTGTCTTATGGTTTACAAAGTGAATGCCTCATAATAACCCTATGAGGTAGGAATTTTAAACATCATTATCTCCATTTTATAGATGAAGAAATTAAGATTCAAAGAACCAAAATGATTTTCCCAGAGTCATGGACCTACAAATGTCAGAGTCAAAACATAGACCTAGATCACTCCTAATTTTGAAGTCCAGTGATCTTGCTATTGCACCATACAAATGCTAACTAGATATTTTAAATCAAATTCCTTCTGTTAAGACTCTTTGTTTCCTAACATTTAATGGTGCCTTATGGACAGTTTCCTAGGATTAACACCTAAATGTCATTTTTCTAGTAATGGGATCAACATTGGATAAATTCATAGAAACATTTCAGAAAGTCATTTGCCTCTTGGACACATAAGGCAGCCTAGTGAAAAAGGGAACTTCCAAAGTTCCAAAAGAACTTCCAAAGTCAACTTCTGAAGCTACAGTATGAATTCTGATGTCATTCACACCATTCAAGACAGATAGACTCATGGTGTGCTTACTCTAAAAAGGAAGAGCATTCATTCTCCCTAGAACACTTCAGTTTATTCTAAAAATAATATTCTAGCAATTGTTGGGTTTTGATCTAATACTAATAGAGTATGTCATGATAAACACAACAACTATTTATTATCAAAGATTATTTTGCTAAGTGTGAGAGCTGTATATAACGACCAAATCTTAAGTATAAGGCACCAAATGCTGATCACTCAAAAACAAACCATTCAAAGCTGTCCTATAGAACACAGATATTTTGACAAAAAGCTGATGCCATTTCAGAAGTAAGAACTTCCCTAACTCTTTTATGGATGTGGTTTTTCCAGTTTATAGGTATAACCCATATGATATATAATTTCTGAAGTTATCTATATCATTGTTTATATCATGAATGTAACTCTAGTGTCTTTGTTCAATATTTTGAACTCTAAAATGTTCTGTAAGTCCAGAAGAGAAATATGCACCATTCACACTCTCAGCCATCTCATTCTATTCATTCTAGAACATGTTTTCTGTCCAAGAATGGTTTAAAAGTTAGGTCATTTCTCTAATTCACTTCTTAAATATGACTTAATTGTTTATATGGGATCTATATATCTTCAATTAGCAACGGAAATAAAAGTTCGACCATTAAACTCTCTAAAGTGTTGAAAGCATTCAAATGCTATCAGCACAAGTTATTTGCCCATAAATGATGCCTTTTATAGGGAAATCACTTTATGCATGACTGACTATGTATTGACTCTGAAAGTATTAGTAAAAGGAAATAATACATATTATTCTACTTAACATGACCTGCCAACAACATTGTCTGTTTTATCTATAAGCTAAATATTGCATGCATGTGATATAACTCAATATAACATTGACTAAAATATTCATATTACTTGTTGCCAGAACATTACAGGGCAATGACTTGTTGATTTTGGCACACTTATTCTCAAAATCACTATAAGGACACCTACTACTATTCCTAAACCCTCCTGCCACATCTTTGACCACCATTGGGAACATTTGGATTTGGATTGAAAAAGGTACCTAATTTGCTTCAGTTTAATTTGTGAAATGTGTGGGTAAGCCTTGTAAAGCAACTTTCATTTTTAAATGAACGTCTTTAAGCGAATGACAAATCTAACGTACAGCGCCGACTACTAATCAAATGATTGGAAGGTACTAGTCAACAGTGCTCTCAGTTTGATTATTAATCAACTTGGAATTACACATTCATCCTCAGTAGTCAATCCTGTTGAACTATTGATGAAATGAAGCTAACAAGCTTAACTCATGGTTTTTTATCCAGAATTATATTAGGACTTATTAGAGAAGCAATACAAATGTCTTTCTTTATCTTTGCTTAATTTTCATGTCTGTTTAATGTTTTACCAATACAGTTAATACTATGTTTGGCTGCAATTACATGGAAATATATTTCAACTTTCCTTTTTTTACTTCAAACTATGAGTTCCAAATTCTTGCATTCACTTGACTGCATGTCCACTCATTGAGAAGACAAATGATTTGATACAGGTAATACGTGCGTAGTCACAGGAAACATTTATGTATTTGTCATGCTGTGAAAGAAAACATAGACCAAAAAATAAGAAAAATAAGGAAAGTTTAAAATAATATGGTTCAATCAGCCTTTGCTGTTAGTTCTTTTTCTGCAGACAGATAGCATTTTTTCATCAAAAGTACTTCAGGATTGTTTTTTCTGAGAATAACTAAGTCATTCACAATCGATTATCATCCAATATCTTGTTAGTGATTACAGCTTTCTCCTGGTTCTACTTATTCCACTTTCCCTTAGTTCATGAAAGTCTTTGATTTTTATTGAGACCATTCTGTTCATTATTTTTTTTGCAAGAAACACTTTTAAGTATCATCTAAATTATTCTTTCACCATCCATTTCTTAACTCTAGGAAACTAACAAAACAATTACTAATAACCCAAACATTAGACTTAATTTTATATAATATTTTATTTTCCCAATTACATATTAATTACTTGTAACCTTAAAAAAAACTTAGAGTTCTGAATTCTATCCCTCCCTTTCTCTCCTTCTCCATCTCTAGCATGGTATGCAGTCTAATATAGTTTATATATGCACAATCATGTAAAATATCTCCATATTTTCATTTATACTAGTGAACTTAAATTTAAAAAAAAGAAAGAGAAAGGAAAAAAGGAAAGATGGAACAAGTGAAGGAAAGAAAGGATGAAGGAAGGAAGGAAAAAAGGAAGGCAGAAAGGAAGGGAGGAAGGAAAGAAGGAAGGAAGGAAGGAAGGAAGGAAAAAAGGAAGGAAGAGTGAAAGGAAGGAAGGAGGAAGGAAAGAATCAAGGAAGAAAGGAATGGAGAGAGACTGTGCTTCACTCTGTATTCAGATACTATCCATTCTTTTTCTTGAGGCAGAGAGCGTTTATCTTCGAGTCCTTAGGGACTATCCTGGATCACTGTATTGCTATGAACCTACTCATCATTCATTATAGCATCATAGTATTCCATCACAATTGTAGACTAAAATGTGTTCAGCCATTGCCAATTAATGGACATCATCTCAATTTCCATTTTTTTGCCACCACTAAAAGAATAAATATAAATATTTTTGCATGTTTTGAGGCTTTTCCTTTTTAAAAATTTTTATCCCTTTGATATAAATACCTAGTAGCACATTGTTGGGTGAAATGATATGAATGGCTTTATAGACCTTTGGGGCATAAATCCAAATAGCTCTCTAGAATGGTTGAATCAGATCATAACTCCATCAATAGTGCATTAGTGTGTCAATTTTCCCACTTTCCCTCCAAAACTTTTCACTTTTATGTTTTCTCATGTTAACCAGTTTGGTAGGTGTGAAGTGGTCCTCAAGTTTGTCTTAATTTGAATTTCTCTAACCAATAGTGATTTAGAACATTTTTTTCATATGAGTATATACAGCTCTGGTTTCTTCATATGAAAACTGCCTGTTCATATATTTTGACACTTTATCAATTGAGGAATGGCTCTTTTTAAAAATAAATTTGTCTCTTTTATCTGTGTATTTGAGAAATTAGGTCTTTATGAGAGAAACTTGCTATATTTTTTCACAATTATGATAACTGTGTATTGCCCTCTATCTTGTTTACCCTTTTTGTCCAACTCTATCTCTTTTCATATTGTCCATCCTCAAAAGTGTTTTGTTCATCACATCCAACTCATACCCATGCTCTCTATGTATATCCCTTGTAACCACCATAATGATGAGAATGTTTTAGGATTTACAAGAATCATCTTCCTATGTAGGGAATGTAAACAGTTTCACCTTACAGAATCATTATGGTTTCTTTTATTCTTGTTTGTCTTTTTTAGTTTTTCTTAAGTCTTGTGTTAGAAAATCAAATTTTCTGTTCAGTTCTCGTCTTTTCATCAGGAATGCTTAAAAGTGCACTATTTCACTGAATATCCATTTTTCCTCATGAAGGATTAAACTCAGTTTTGCTGGGTAGGTTCTAATCCTTGGTCTTTTACGCTCCAGTGTATCATATTGTAAAATGCTTCAGTCTTTAATGTATAAAGTGATAAATCCTGTCTTATACTGACGGTGGCTCCATAATATCTGAATGATTTCTTTTTGGCTGCTTGCAGAATTTTCTACTTGACCTAGGAGATCTGGAATCTGGCTATAATTTTCTGGCAGTTTTTATTTTGGCATATTTTACAAGAGGTGTTTGGTGAATTCTGTCAATTTTGATTAAATCTCTGCTTCTAGAATAATAGGTCCAATTACCTTGATAATTTCTTGAAAGACGATGGTTAGGATCTTTTTTTTGATGATGTCTTTTAGGTACTCAAACAATTATTAAATTATGCCTTTTGTCTTTTCAAGGTTTTTCTAATGAAATATTGCATATTTCCTTTATTCTTTTGATTTTGTTCTGTTTCTTTGATGTCTCTGAATTTTTAACTTCCAGTTACCCAATTGTATTTTTTTTTAAATTTTAATTTATTTTCTTGGTTACATCATTCATTTCCACAGGGTTTTGAGTTACAAATTATCTCCCCTTTTTGTCCCTACCCCCCCGCCCAGAACATTGATCCCACTGTAAGACCCCTCCCACA
>CM053594.1:245105850-245125600 GCA_028646575.1 Pseudocheirus occidentalis
AATAAAGCAAAAAAAAATGTATAGAAGAGAACAGAAGAAGACTTACAAGGAAGCAAAGAAAAGGGACAATTCTCAACAGAATGTGTGTTATTTATCATACAGGTTTCTTGACATTAACATTTCTTTTACTCATTTTGAATTCTCTCGTGTTATGTTATGCACACAACATGCTTTATTCCACTTTCTTTGTATTTAAGTTGCAATAATTAACTTTATGATATGTTTTTTGTTTCTTTTCTCTTTTCTGTATTTGTGTTATGACTCTTGAGCCTTAATTTTTTTAAATTAAAAAGAAAAAATAAATAAGAGTCATTAAATAAAATTATGAAAATGTAGTCAACAGTTTAGTAAGAATGGCATAAAAATGAAGAAAATACCACCTTATGAAGCAAAATTGAACAAATGTTAATAAGCACAAAAATTCATTGATGAGAACTCCTTAAAAAGTAGAAAGGGTTTCAAAATCTGAGTGCAGAATATAATTCATTAAAAATCATAACCGGTTAACTTGGAGTCAAGATGGCAAAGTAGAAGCATGGATCTCCTTTAGCTCCCCAGAAACTCCTCAAAATATTTGTAAAAACATTGACTCTAAATAGATTTTTGAACTTCAGAACCCATAAAATGACAGAGTAAAACAGAGTTCCAGAACAAGACAATCAGGAAGGCCAATAGCAATAGTTTATTGCACCAGACCTGGAATGGAGCACAGTCCAGCATGTGCCATACTGGCACAGACTGGACTGGAGGAGTCCCCAGGGTACTGGCAGCTGAAGCAATTTCCATACTTCTCATACAAGAAACACAAAAGACAGCTTGACAGATTAGCAGAAATGCTTTCTCACCTGAGTAAGAAAGGAGCATGGTCCAGCCACAGCCCCAATCCTAGCCCCAGGTTGACAGCCACCAGTGTTGCATCAAGGGATGCTTCTGGAGCTCTCACCCTACAGACAATGGGGCAATGGAGGAGCTGATGTGGGACACAGTTCTGGGTGGTGTTCCTGGGACAAGGAGGAATGCTGGTGAGGCAGATGTGGTTGAGGCTGTGGAGAGGTAATCCTTCTTCCTGTAGTTCTAGAGCAGAAAAGAGTATTTGTGGTTGCTGAAAGACCAGAGAGCAGGCCAGAAGAGGAATAAACACTTCTCCTTTGATCTGCTTTGGAGAAATTGACAATTTAGAGATCCTTAGAGATATGTCTGAAAACAGCTGCACAAGACCCCAGAAATTTGGGACAGTACATGCTCCACTTAACAAAGAGCTCAAAAGTCAAGTAATTTGCAGGGAAATTGAGCAAATGGCAGGAGACTATAAGAGATTATTTTCTTGGTGAAAATGTTTATTCTTACTTCCTTTATAACAAGGAAGATCAAAGCATACAACCAGAGGAAGAGAGCAAGTTTAAAGCTCTTGCATCAAAAGCCTCCAAGAAGAAATATGAATTGGTCTCAAGTCATGGAAGAGCTCAAAATGGATTCTGAAAATCAAGTAAGAGAAGTAGAGGGAAATTTGGGAAGAGAAATGAGAGTGATGCAAGAAAATCATGAAAAACAAGTCAACAGCTTGCTAAAGGAGGGCCAAAAAATGCTGATGAAAATAACACCTTTAAAAATAGAGTAATCTTAGTGGCAAAATAGTTCCAAAAATTTGATGATAAGGATACCTTTAAAAACAGAATTGGTCAAATGGAAAAGGAGTTTCAAAAGCTCATCCAAGAAAATAATTCCTTAAAAATTAGAATGAAGTAAATGGAATGTAATGAATTTACGAGAAATCAGCAAATTATAAAACAAAACCAGAAGAATGAAAAAAGAAGATAATGTGAAATCTTTCATTAGAAAAGCAACTGATCTTGAAAATTGATCCAGGAGAGATGATTTTAAAATTATTGGTCTACCTGAAAGTCATCATCAAAAGAAGAGGCTAAATATCACCTTTCAAGAAATAAACAAGGAAAACTGCCCTGATATTGTAGAAACAAAGGAGAAAATAGAAATGGAAAGAATACACTAATCACCAGAAAGAGATCCCAAAGTAAAAAACTCCTAGGAATATTGTAGCCAAATTGAAAAGTTTTCAGGTAAAAGAGAAAATATTACAAGCAGCTAGCTAGAATCAATTCAAGTATTTTGGAAACACAATGAGGATAAAACAATATTTAGTACTTTTTACACTAAGGGATGAGAGGTCTTGAAATGTGATATTTCAAAGGTCAAAGAAGATAGGATTAAAACCTATAATTACCTACCCCATAAAACTGAGTATAATATTTCAGGGGAAAAATGAAATTTCAATGAAATATAGGACTTCCCAGAATTCTAGTTCAAAAGACCCAAACCAAATATAAAGTTTAACTTTCAAATACAAGATTCAAGAAAAATATGAAAAGATAAACAGGAAATTTTAATATAATCCTAAGAGACTTATTAAAGTTGAAGTGTTTACATTCCTCCACGGAAAGATGATATTTGTAACTCATGAGAACTTTCTCAGTATTAGAGTAGAGGAGAAAAAAAACACACATACATAATATAATGGCAAACAAAGAAATACTCACAGGTATTTAGCACCTTGTTTCAGTTCTTCAATTGCCTTTGAGTTCCACCTGTGATGTCAAAGTGGGAGAAACTTGATGAGGCAATAGGAAGAGTGAAACAGAAGAACAACCAAATAAAAGCAGGAGCACAAACTGGAACAGAAGGGATCTGAAAAGCAGAACACTTGTGGTGTCTGGCACTCTGTGTGTCTGTTCTGTCTTTGTTGATTTGTATCTATGTTACTTTGCTGAACTGAGTTACTTTGTCAGAGAGATGCACCCTGTCTGTTGACTTGTGTTGATTTCACAGGCAGAAAGGGAATTGAGATGATAGTGCCAGCAAGGTGTATGAATATTGTTGTGACTCTGTGAAGATTTGTTTTCCCAGAAATAGGAACTCTGAAGGGCTCGAGGCAGACCAGTGACCATGAGCTTCAATATGGAATGGGAACTAGATGAGGAATTTGACAAGGAGCTGGACCAGTATCTGGACCAGGAGCTGAGAACTGCCTGCCTATGAATCCAGGTGATGGTTACATGAATTCAGGCAAAAGCTGAGGACATGGAAGAGGAACCCATGGAATGTGGGAAACAGCCATAAGCCAAGATAAAAGCATCTTTCCTTGGGTAATTGATCTTGACTTACAAGATCATAATTTACTGTGATGTAGGTGTGGAAAACTCTGTACTTTGTCCCCTTTAAGGATGACAGAGTTAAGAACAGTTGGAAGGACAGTACTAGGCAACAAGGACACACCAGGACAAAAGCAAGTCGGCCCTTGAGCTTACATTCAACTATAGTGAAAAGGAAAGATACAACAACATGAATATAGGGCTTACAAGAACAACAGATCTCACAAGAACCACAAGTAAGGATGGGGGCGGAGTCAAGGTGGTGGTGCAGAAGCAGCAAAGTTTCACAGCTCCCACACAGACATCTTAAATACCCAGAAAATATGACTCTAAACAAATTTTAGGGCTCCAAAACTCACAAAAATACAGAAAACTTATCTCTGCCTGAAGGCAGCTTGGCAGGTGGGGCTCATCATGGCAGGCTGGTATCCAAGGCCAGTCCAGCTCAGAACTGTGGCCTGGCCCCAGGGTGGTTGGGAGAAGCCGCAGCTGGAGTCTACAGGACAGTGGATCAGTGGCACCTGGGGCAATCTCCATATTTATCAAGCCAGGAAAAATAAGGCTAAAAGAAAGGTCAGTGGAATTCATGCTAAATTTTTGGGAAAAAAAGTAGTCTGTCCAAACTGCCCCCAGGGAAAGGAAGCAGCCCAACCCAGCTGCTTCAGAGCTCCTGGCCTGCAGAAGGAAGGGGGGGGAGGCTAAGCAATTGATCAAAGGCCAAGGGCTCTTGTGTTGAGCGGCCTGGATCTGGAACCTGGTCTTGGGTGGTGGTCCTGGGGTATGCTTTCACCAAGCAAAGCTAGTGGGGGCTGCAGCATGCCCCTAAAACTCCAGCAACTGTGAAAACCCCAGCAATTAGGGACAGAGGTTTCCCCCCTGGAAGCAGAGTTCCACAGAGCTAAAAAGTCAAGCAATTAATTGTCTGGCCAACATGAGGAAAAGGAAGCAAAGTAAGAACAGCAATGAAACTTTAGAATCCTTTTTTGGGGGACAAAAAGGATAAAAGCATAGAATGGGAGGAAGACAACATAGTCAGAACTCCCTCACCAAATGCTTCCAAGAAACATGAAGACTGCTTCCTAGCCACAGATAAGCTTAAAAAGGACTTTGAAAAGCAAAGTGCAGGAACAATTGGGAAGAGAAATTAGAATGATGTAAGAAAGAGTCAACAACCTGACTGAAGAGAATAACACCTCATATAATGTATGTATATAACATACAAATTTATATATATATAATGCATACATTATATATTCATAATTTATTATATATATATATAATAAGAAAATCATATTAACGCAAATGGCAAAAGAGTTCCAAAAAACCAATGAGGAAAAGAATGCCTTAAAAAGTCGAATTTGCCAGATGGAAAAAGAATCTCAAAAGCATTCTGAAGACAATAATTTTTTTCAGAATTAGAGTGGAGCAAGTAGAAGCAAATGACTTTATGAGAAGCCAAGATACTATTAAACAAATACAAACAAATGAAAAAAATAGAAAGCATTGTGAAATATCTCCTTGAAAATACCACTGACTTGGAAAATAGATCCAGGAGAGACAATTTGAAAATTATTCGTCTACCTGAAAGCCATGATCAAAAAAAGAACTTGGAAAGCATCTTTTAAGAAATTCTCAAGGAAAAATGCCCTGATGTTTTAGAATCAGAGGGCAAATTAGAACTTGAAAGAATTCACCAATCACCTCTTGAAAAAGATCCCCAAAAGAAAACTCCTAGAAATGTTATTGCCAGGTTCCAGAAGCCCCAGTTTAGGGAGAAAATATTACATGCTGCAAAGAGAAAACAATTTGAAAACTGTGGAAACACAATTAGGATAACCCAGGATATGGCAGCTTCTATACATGAAGGATAGAAGGGCTTGGAATATGATATTCCAGAGATCAAGGGAGCTGCGATTAAAACCGAGAATCACCTACCCAGCAAAATTGAGTATAATGTTCCAGGGGAAAATATGGTCATTCAGAGAGGTAGAGGACTTTCAAGCATTCTTATTGAAAAAAAAAACAGAATTGAAAAGAAAATTTGACATTCAAACATAAGAAGCATGAGAAGGTAAACATGGGAAAGAAATCATCAGCAACTTATCAAAGTTGAACTATTTATATGCCAATATGGAAAAAAGATAATAGTAACTTACGAAACTTTTCTTAGTATGAGGATAGGTGAAGGGAGTACAAATATCTATATCTATATCTATATATAAATTATATATATATACATATATAAACATATATACCTACATATATGTCTATATAGGATGCTATATATGCATATATATATATCTGAGCATGTGCAAATATGTGTACACAGAGGGTACAAGATCAATTGAATATGAAGAGATGATTCTTTAAAAGGTGAAATTCTAAGGTGGGGAAGGACTAGAATGAGAGGAGACAGGAAGAGACAAAATGAGGTTAATTATCCCATATAGAAAAGGCAAGTGATAACTGTTACAACTTTACCTTCATTTACTCTCATTGAATTTGGCTTAGTGAAGGAATGACATATACTCTAAACTGGGTATCACACCACACAGGAGAGTAGGCGGGGATAAGGATGAGAGGTGGGATGATAGAGGGGAAGGCAGGGTCTGGGGGAGGGTTGCTGGAAGCACACACTTCAGTAAAGGGACAGAGACAGAGTAGAGAATAGAATGGGGGAGCGGGTCAGGATAGGAAGGAGGGACATATAATCAGCCTCTCCCAATATGTCCCCTGTGGAGATGTCCTGCATAATTACACAGGTGCAGCCTGTATTGAGTTTATTATCTTTCCAGGGGGGTGGGTGACAAGGGAGGAACCAAAAGAATCTAGAATTTAAAGCTCTACAATCAAATGTTAATATATATATAATTATTAACTACATGTGAATGGGAATTAAGACATACAGGGACTGGAGGAGGACGACTCTCCCTACCCTACCAGAAAGTTAAGAGTGGTGTTGGAGGAGGGCATAAAAGAGAGCAAATTGGGGGAGGGGATTTACAGTGGGATTGGTGTTTTGGGGTTGGGGGAGGGAAAAGATGGGGAGAAAATGTGTAACTCAAAATCTTGTGGAAAGCAATGATGTAAACAAGAAAATAAATTTTAAAATAATGTTAAAAAGAATGGTTGGAAGCTAGTCTCCAATCAAGAAGAAAGTCTTTCTGACTTATCTAATTAGGGATGGTGGACCTTTGTATTTTGTCAAGGGAGAGAATGGAATGAGTAGAGGGGAGGGTAGAGGGAAATGTGGTTATTCTTTTGCAATACTATTGTTATGGAAGTGTTTTGCATGACTACACATGACTGAGTTATATCAAATTGCTTGCTTTCTCAATGAGGGTGGATGGGGAGGGCTGAAGGGAGAGAGTGTAGAACTCAAAACATTTAAAATTAATATCAAATATTGTATTTTCATGCAACTGGGAAGTAAGATGTACAGGCAATGGGGTATGGAATTCTATCTTGTCCTACAGAAAAATAGAGAATAAGAAAATGGGAAAAGAGAGGGGTGATAGAAGGGAGGGAAGATTGGGAAAAGGGGTGATCGGTGTACATGCTGTCATAGAATAGAGGGAGGGGAGAAGGAGAAAATTTGCAATCCAAAACCTGGTGGAATTGATGTGCAAAAATGGATACACACATAAACACACAGGGAGAAATAATAAACATCTCCTGAAAGAGATCCCCAAATAAAGATTGCCAGAATTATTATAGCTAAATTCTAGAGTGCCCAGGTGAATGGAAAAATATTTTCTGTAGCCAGGGAAAAAATCAAATATCAATGAAGTCACAGTAAGAATTACACAAGATTTATTAGGTACCAGATTCAATAATCAGAGAATTTGGAATATGACATTCTCAAAAGCAAAGAAACTAGAAGTATAACCAAGAATAACCTATCTAGCAAAACTAAGTATAATCTTTCAGCAGGAAAATTGATATTTAATAAAAGAGTAGACTTTCAAACATCCATGATAAAAAAATTGAGACACGAATAGAAAATTTGACATACAAACACAATACTCAAGAGAACCATAAAGAGGTAAATAAGAAAGAAAACAGGGATTCATAATTACATGTCCATAAATCTGACAACCTAAGTGAAATGGATGAATATGCATATGTAATAAATGAGACAGATAAACAGAAGAAACAATATTGAAACCATCTTATTTTAGGAAAAAAAACCAAATGAACAAGTAAAAAGATGAGCTAAAGAGAGTTTTCTAGGAGCAGAGGTGTTCACAAAAGAATTCTACCAATCATTTAAAGATCTTTTAATTCCAGTACCAAATGAACTTTAAAAAATTAGGGAAAGAAAAAAATCCTAAGTAGAAAACAATAGGCAAATTTTCCTAATGAATACTGATGAAAAGTTTCTTTTAAATGATACACTAGGCAGGAGTTTACAGCAATATATCACAGAGATCATACACTATGACCAAGTGTAACTTATATCAAGAATGCATGGAGAGTCAAATATTGATAATATTTTCAGAATAATTGACCATATAAAAACTATAACAGTGAAATAAAATTATAAAAAGTGTTGACAAAATGCTACCCATATTCATGTTAAAGAATAAAAAGTGAAGGAATAAATGGAGCTTTCAATAAAGGGATATTACATTTTATCTAAAAGTATCAGCAAACGTTATGAGCAATGAGGATATGCTAGAAGTCTTCTCAATAATATCAAGATTAAAGGAAGGGTGCTCATTATTAAATATTGTACAAGAATAGCTGGCTGCAGCAATAACAAAAGAAATGAGATTTAAGCAATTGAAACAGACAATAAGGAATCAATATCATCCCTCTTTTCAGATGATATGATCCTTTAGTTAGATAACCACAGAGGATCAGCTTCTACAAATGTGAAGGATAGAAAATAAATCCACACAAAGGATAAAAATTTCTATATATTGCCAACAAATCCATCAGGAAGTGATGGAAAGAGCAATTGTATTTTAAATAAACATCAAAAACGTACAATGCTTGGGTGTCTACCTGCTAAGACAAACTCTGAAAATATATGAATACAGTTACAAAACATTTCCTACACAAATAAAGAAAGAAGTAAACAATTGGAAAAATATTAATTGCTCATGAGTAGGATGAGCCAATAAAATGAAACTGCGATTCTACTTAAAGTAACATACTTATTCAGTCTGTTACCAATCAAACAACTAAAAAATATTTTATGGAGCTTTACAGAATCACTAAAAAATCATCATAAAGAAGGAAGGATCAAGAATGTCAAGTGATATATTTTTTTAAATGTGAAGGAAGGCAGCCTAACAATACCAGATTTCAAACTGTATAATAAAGTGGTAATCATAAAACCAATCTGGTACTGGTTAAGAAATAGAGTTACTGATCAGTGGAATAGATTAGGTACACAATCCACTATACTAGATGACCAAATAATCTAATATTCTATAAACCCATAGATACAACATTTTGGGACAAGAACTCACTATTTGACAAAACTATACTGGAAAAACTGGAAAGCAGTTTGGCAGGAGCTAAACGGAGCGCAACAGTTTAGAGCATATACCAAAATAAGTTCCAAATGGGCACATGGTTTAGTCATAAAGATTGATATAATATGCAAATTAAGAAAGCATGGAATAGCTTATCTGTCAGACCTGTGTATAAAGGAAGTATGTATACCTAAATAAATGCTAGAGAGAGGCACTGAAATTAATTTCTATAATTTGATTACATGAAATTAAAAAATAAATTTTTAAACAAATAAAACCAGTGCAACCAAGATGAAAAGGAATGAAGGAAAGTGGCAAGGGGGAGGCAGGGAATGCAGCAAGTTCCTCTGATAAAGGCTTCATTTCTCAAATATATGTGAAACTGAGTAAAAATTTAACAAATGGGTGATTCCCCACTTAATAAATGGCCAAAGGATACAAATAGACACAAATTTAAACAACTCTGAGATGCCCTCTCCTAACCCCCACAAACACATCAAGTTGGCTAACATGACAGAAAGGGAAAATGACAAATGCTGTAGTGGATGTGGAAAAATTGAGTCATGAATATGCTATTGGTGGAATTGTAAACTGGAAAAACCATTCTTTAGAACAATTTGGAACCATGCCAAGCTTATACCCTTTGATCTAGCAATAGCACTAGTAGATCTATATACCAAAGTGATTTAAAAAAAGGAAATAACCAAAATGTAGCAAAAAAGTATTTATAGTAGTTTTGGTTATGACTGTGATAGAATATTTACTGTGCTATAAGAAATGACTAGCAGAAAGGTTTCAAAAATACATGTGAAGTCTTAAAAGACTTGCATTGTTTTCCCAATGCAAAATGAAGTTAACAGACCCAGGAGAACATCATATCTAGTAACAACAATACTTTATGATGATCAACTGTAAATGGCTTCTTGTCTTCTGATCACTATAAAAATCCAAGACAACTCCAATGGACTTATGGGTGAAAATGTTACCCAACTCCTGAGTAATAACTGATGAATTATGAGTGCCCGTTGAAGCATAGATTTTTCACTTTCTTGTTTTCTGACTTTTTTTTTCCAACATGGCTAATATGGAAATATGTTTTTACGTGATTTCACAGGTATAGTTGATATCACATTTCTTGCATTCTCAATGGGTGCACAAGGGACAGAATGAAGGTAGAGAATTAAAAATTCAGTTTTGAATGAATTTTAAAAATAAATAAATTTGGAGAATACGCCCGTATGTACACACATATACATATGTATATAAGTATATATGTATATGTATGTGTATATGTATGCATATATATGTGTATCTGTATGTGTATATGTGTGTATGTGCATGTGTATGCATATGTAAAGCCAATCAGCAGTAGATTCCTGAGAGAATGCTACTGTGAAGAGCTTTTAAGATTAATTCAAAACAATTATTAATCCTTCATAATTTTTATCTCTTTTCCCTTTCAGAGTCTAATTGTTAAGGAAAATGAAGAAAGGAAGGAAGAAAGAAAGAAAGAAAAGAAAGAAAGAAAGAAAGAAAGAAAGAAGGAAAGAAAAAAGAAAGAAAGAAAGAAAAAAGAAAGAAAGAAAGAAGAAAGAAAGAAAGAAAAAAAGAAAAAAAGAAACAACAACAAAATCCTACTTTAGTAGCTTCTACTTACCTTTCACTCCTCACCCTTTGGAGTCTGACTTCTGTCCGTACTATTATTCTCTAAGTTTGGGATTACTCTATTTGCTAAATCCAGTAGCCAATTTCTTTGGACACCTTGTCCCCAATACCTAAAATAGACTTCCTTCCCTATTTCCTTCCTTCTTTCTTTCATTTGTCCTTCCTTTCCTTCTTTCTTCCCTCCTTCCTTCCCTTCCTTCCTTCATTCATCCCTCTTTTATTTTTCTCTTTCTTTTTTCCTTTCTTTCATTGTTTTTCTCTCTCTTTCCTCCTTTGTCTCCTTCCTTCATTCCTTTTCCTTCCTTCCTTCCTTCCTTCCTTCCTTCCTTCCTTCCTTCCTTCCTTCCTTCTTTCCTTCTTTCCTTCCTTCCTTCATTCTTTCCTTCCTTCCTTCCTTCCTTCCTTCCTTCCTTCCTTCCTTCCTTCCTTCCTTCCTTCCTTCTTTTCCTATATGGTCAATGATTCTTGAATTGAAAAGGATGGAATTATAATTTTTTTTTAATTACTAGTTTTGTGTATAGTGCTATTTCTATTAAAAATCCTAAATCCTTATGCTTCTTTTGCAACTCCCAGAGGCACTGGCACAGGCTTCAAGTACTATTTGCCATGAAGCAAATGTTGACTCACTGTTGATGCTTGCAGAAAACATCCTATTGTATATGAGTTCTGCAAATAATTGCTTTGGGGTTCTGAAACACAATACTTGAATAAAATGTCTAAACTTCTCTCAAATGAAATAGAACAAATAATAAATAGTATTTCTAAATTAACAGTTGCAAAGAAACAAATTTGCATTTAAAATAGACTTTGAATGATAACAACAGAATGTTGAATAAATATCAATAAAGATGCAAACTCATTCATAGTTCTGTGAATAACCCTTGATGACTGTTTACAGGCTTTCAAGATTATGTAGTTATGTGTATGACCCTGTGATTGGGATATATATACAGCCACATGGCTGAGTTTTAATTAGCCATTAATGTGATGCTTTGTGCAATCAGAAGGCTTTTAATTCCTAGATGGTTACCTTTATCTTCAGTTTTCTTCAGCGGAATATGATGAAAGACAGGGATGGTTTTGCATTCAAACTTCAGATAAATTAGAGGGGGTAATGTAGATTTTAATCTACTTATTTAAAGAAATATAACATTTTGATATATAATTTTGATCTCATTTTCTCAAAATAATGCTACCCAAACTTTGTGAAGAGCAACATAGAAAGTATATTGCTTACATTTTATATAATTATTTAATGAACTACTTTAATAGTCCTGTTTCTCTTTTGTTTTCATGAGGTGGGCTACAAAACTAGGATTGAGTGGTAAGCAATGGAGCAATAATAAGGAGTGCTAATGACAAATCTTTTCCTACTGGACATGGGAGAAGAGAGTTTATATTATTATTTGGTATACACAACTAAAGATTTGATGGACATAGAAAATTGGGTCAGATATTAGAATCTATCTGGTATGTATCATTCTACTTCACTAAAAAATGTGAAACCACATTCCACATGTATATCTATATGTGTGTATGTATATAGATGTATATACATGTGCATACAAAATATATAAATAAGTACATATATATGCATAAGTGTATTTATACATATTCTGCATATATATGTATATATATGAACATATGCAATTAATTTGAATTGTCAATTATTATGAAGTAAAGGAAAATTCAGAAAATGACAAAAGAGAAATAAAATTCATAGATGTACCCACCTTGATGAAAAACCCTACCTAACACATTTTAGTTAATTTTTCAAAAGCACTGGTAAACCTTTAGTCAATTTTATTTAAAAAAAAAAAAGAAGACAAAAAAAATGAGCAGTGTGACCTTAGGCAATTTACTTAACCCCAATTGCCCTACCTCCCCCTCCTCCAAAAAAAAAGAAAAAAAGAAAATAAACCTAATTACCAGTATCAAAAATGAAATGGTTGAATTTATCTGCAATGAAGAGGAAATTAAAACAATAATTATAAGTTATTTTGCTCAATTTTGTGCCCATAAATTTGACAATCTTAGTAAAATGGATGAATATGTATGAACATATAATTGTCCAGATTAACTGAAGAGGATCTAAATCACTTAAATAATCCCATCTCAGAAAAAGAAATTAAACAAGTGATCAATGATCTCCCTAGGAAAATATCTCCAGAATCAGATCGATTTACAAGCGAATTCTATCAAACATTTAAAGAATAATTAATTCCAACATTCTATTGACTACTTGGGAAAATTAGAGGGGTCCTATGAAGACTTTTTATGATACAAATATGGTATTGATACCTAAATGAAAAGAGCCAAAACAGAAAAAGAAAATCATAGGCCAATTTTCCTCATGAATATAGATGCAAAAATCTTAAATAAAATATTAGCAAAGAAATTACAGCAACCTATCACAAGAATAATACACTTTTATCAGGTAGTATTTATTTCAGGAATGCAAGGTCAGTTCAATATTAGGAAAATTATCAGTATAATTTATCATACTAACAACAAAACTAATAGAAGCCATGTGATTACCTCAATAGATGTAGAAAAAGCTTTTGGCAAAATATAACACCCATTCTTATTAAAAGCACTAGAAAGTATAGGAATTAATGGAGTCTTCCTTAAAATAATAAGTAACAGTTATCTAGAACCATCATCAAGTATTATGTTAAAGGGGATGACCTAGGAGAATTTCCAATAAGATTGGTGGGCAGGGGTGAAAGAAGGATTTCCACTATCATCCTTTTTATTCAGTTTAGTCCCACAAATGTTAACTATAGCAATGAGAAGAAAAAGAAATTGAAGGAATTAGATTAGGCAAAGAAGACCCTAAGTTTTCACTTTTTTTAGATGATATGATGTAATACTTAGAAAATCCTAGAGAATCAATAAGAAACTACTTGAGCTAATAAATGAATATAGCAAAGTTGCAGGATATAAAATAAACCCACACAAATCCTCAGCATTCCTATATATTTCTAACAAAGTCCAACAGCAAGAAAAAGAAAGGGGAACTCCATTTAAAGTTACTGTTGACATTATAAAATATCTGGGAGTTTACCTGCCAAAAGAAACCCAAGAACTATATGAACACAATTACAAAACACTTTGCACACAAATAAAGTTAGATATAAATAATTAAAAACACCAGTGGCTTGTGGTTATGTGAAGTGAATATAATAAAAATGACAATTTTACTTAAATTAATATATCTTTTTAGTGTCAACCTACTCAATCTAACAAAAAAAATATTATAGAACTAGAAAAAAATAGCAACAAAATTCATCTGGAAGAATAAAACGTCCAGGATATCAAGGAAATTAATCAAAAGAAATGCTAGGAAAGGTTCCATGGCCATACAAGATTTTGAACTGCACTGTAAAGCAGAAGTCATCCAAACTACTTGGTACTGGCTGAGGAATAGAGTAGTGGATCAGGGGAATAGATTAGCTACACAAGACACAGTAGACAATGACTATGGTAATCCACTCTTTGATAAACCCAAGGACTCCAGTTTCTGTACTCACTATTTGACAAAAACTGCTGGGAAAACTGGAAAATAATATGGCAGAAACTGGGCATAGACCAACATCTTATACTGCATACCAAAATAAATCAGAAACTGGGTATAAACCAATATCTTAAATTATATACAAAAATAAAGTCAAAATGGGTTCATGATTTAGATGGGAAGGCAGATAGTATAAGCAATCTGGGATACCAAGGAATCATCTACCTGTCAATTTATGGAGAAGGGAAGAATTTATGACCAAACAACATATAGAGAGCATTACAAAATGCAAAATGGATAATTTCATTACATTAAACTGAAAAAGATTTTTGACAAACAAAGCCAATGTAACCAAGATTAGAAGAGAAGTCGAAAATTGGAGAAAAAAAGTAAAACCAGTATTTCTGATAAAGGTCTCCTTTCTAAAATATACAGAGAACCGAGTCAAATATATAAGAATTTAAATCATTCCCTATTTGATAAATGGTCAAAGGATATGAATAGGGAGTTTTCAGAGAAAGAAATTAAAGATATCTATAAGCATATAAAATTGCTCTAAATCACTATTGATTAGAGAAATGCAAATCAGAACAACACTGAGGTACAATATCTCTCTGGATAGATTGGATAACATGACAAAACAGGAAAATGATAAATGCTGAAGAAGATGTGGAAACATTGGAACACTAACACATCATTGATAGAATTCTAAACTGATTCAGCCATTCTTGAGAACAATTTGGAATTATGCCCAAAGGGCTTTAAAATGTGCATATCCTTTTACCGAGCAATGCCACTTCTAGGGGTGTATCCCAAAGAAATACAAATGGGTAAAAGAACATGGGAAAATAACCTCTATGTACAAAAATGTTTATTTCAGCTCCTTTTGTGCCAACAAAGAAATGGAAATTGAGGGGATACTGATCAGGTGGAGAATGACTAAACAAACTGTGGTATATGAATGCAATGGATACCATTGTGTTCTAAGAAATGAGGAGCAAACAGACTTCATAATAACCTGGAGAGACATAAATAAAATGATGCTGAATGAGGGGAGCAGAACCAGGAGTACTTTGTACACAATTACAGACACATCATATCTGTGATGACTAACTTTGATAAACTAGGCTCTTCTCAGCAATGAAAGGCTATAAGACAACTCCAAAAGATTTATCATAGAAAAGGCTATTCACATTCAGAGAAAGATTTACAGAGTCTGAGTGCAGATAGAAACAAACTGATTGCTCTCTCTTTTTTGTTTTGTTTTGTTTTATTTTGTTTCTTTGTCCTTGTTTTTCATTCCATGGGTTATAATCCTTTTTACAACTTGACTAATGTATAATGTGAAGGTATTTGTAGAACCTATATCAGATTGCTTGCCACCACGGTGGTGGGGTGGGGGTGGGGGATACTTGGAACTCAAAAGCTTGTGAAACTAAATATTGTAAACTAAAAGTATATAAATAAATAAATTTATTTTTAAAGCACCTTACACTTGTATAGGACATTCTTTTTTTTAAAGTACTTTATCCTAAATTATGTGATGTGATTCTTAATCAGTCTTACGATGTAGCCAGTTCAAGGTCTGGCTTTCCATGGGAAGAATCCAAAGCTCAGAGGCCAAGTACGAAGAGGGAAATTCTGCTGATTTGCAGCTTTGTATGAACTGGATGACAGTTTGGAATAGCCATTAATAAGCTGGGGAATTGGGGATGTTTAGTAAGTAGAGAAGATTTAACTATGGCAGTACAGCATTTTCAATTATTTGAAAGGCTATCATCTGCAAAACCAATGAGATTTATTGCATTTGACCTTGTGAACAGAAATATGAGTAATGGAAAGACATAAAAAAGAGTCAGATTCTGGAAAATAAAAACAAAACTCCCTAAAAAAATCATCTGTTACAAAGTGGAATTGGTTCCTTCAGAGGTTAGTAACTTCTTTCTCCCAGGGTGTCTTTAAGCAAAGGATGGATGAGCAATTACTAAAGAGTTTCTAGAAAGGATTATTTTTCTTGCCTAGGTTGAACTGAATGACCACTGAGGGTTTTTCCAATCTTTTCTGTGATTTTTTAGCTCTAGCAAATAATATACTTGGTAAATGGCAGCTATATCTAAATAGAAACTAGGTTTCTTTGTTTATTTGTTTCCATGAAGAAGCCACTCTGTGTTTTTTTTTCTACTAAGACATACTAGGTTTTGCCAGAATTTCTAGATATTTGTAACATGGCATTTGCTCTCTAGTAGCTATAGTTACTGAAGCTCAAGAGAAGTATTTTATCTTTACCAAAGTCCTTGGCACTGTCATATGATCCAATGTCAAAACATGGATTTTTTTCAATTGAAATAACACTAAAGGAAATGTATTTTATACGTCAGTATTACTACCCTTCTCTACTGCAGTCAAATTGAATTACTAACCATCTGCACTACTGGACCTTACAGTCATTCCTGAAACTGTATTGTAAGGATCATCATGTCTTTTTGTCATACTGTTACATCTTCCTATATGTACTGTCTTTCATTCAAAGGTGAAAAACTTGAGAACTTTTATATCTTATCACAATACTAAACACTTAGTAGGCATATATTTATTTTTATTAATTTATTTAATATTCTAAATAAATGCCTTTATTAAGCATTATTATTTGTCTAGATGATTTAAAAAATGTTAGAGATAAGATAAAGTGATAAATCTTGTAATTCAATTCAAAAGATTTTGTTGTTTTTTTTCCTTTCCAATGAAAAGAAGCATAGTAGTATATGTTGGGGTTGATGGGAAGATGTCCAATTAAGTAGCAATCAGAAGACAAGCTTGTTAAATATTTCTCTTGATTTAGAAGCAAACATTTGAGAGGAAGCTGAAAGTAATCATGTTAAATGCTTTAATTGAGCTTTGAAAAAAGGAAGTTGTGTTGTTGCTGTTGTTATGCTGTACATTTGTCAAGAATGGGTCATGAATGGGGAAGTTATGAGCAAAGACCAAGATTTCCAGAGAAGTAAAGAAATTTTCAATGCTATTTGATAGTTTTTCCAGTAAAGATAGATGAGACTTACTTACTTGGTTACTTCTTTCCTTTCCCTCTCTCCTTCTTACTTCCTTTCTTTCATAGTTTACCAATGCAAATCATAATCTGTCTTTTCCTTAGTTGACTGTTTGATAACCCAATATCAAATACTCTAGCCACAAATCTTCCTCAACTAGCTAGGTTGGTTTGCAGATGTCAGTTTCTCAAGATGCATTAACTTGTCCATATTCAAAGTCCTGCCAGAGTGGAAGAACCCATTAGATCTTGTGTTTATATTACTAGCTTGGCCTTCATGAAACCAACTATTCCATTACCAGGATGAGGTTTCAAAGTAGGACATTAGCAAAAAGTATTTATTAAGTATGTGCTAAGAATAATGTAACTTATTTAATAGCATGAGAAGCAGTTCCTGATTTTAATAGCATTTGGTATATTTGAGGTTTCATCTATTCTGGGTAAAATTTGAGTAGTGTATTTATACTTTAACTTTGCAAAATACTTTCATCTCTCATAACATATGGGTATTTATTCAACTAAGGAAAACAGAATCTAGTTTTCTCATTGCCAACAGGATTCCCTGAGATATTTCTAAAATATCAGAGTAAAATGTGCCATGCAATATGGATGAATCAAAATAAGAGAGACAGTTATGAAAGGTCCTGAAGGCTTGTCACAGAACTAGCAGTTCTTATAGCCTCAATTTGATATAAAATGCAAATAAGATATAAACAGATGGGTCAGAATTCACACACGTAAATACTAAGAAAAAATGTATGTGGAATTATGAAGGTTAAACATCTGTTGAAAGACAGATAAGAATTTATATTAGTTCATGACATTTGTTAAATGTCGTATATTCCATATATGGACAATTGAATAAGTTACCAACAGAGGGGGAAAGTTAAGTGCATACTTTCTTCAGCTACATATCAAGTGAAGATTTTGATTGATCAGTATCAATATGTGAAATTGTTATGATATCATGTTTCCCATATTTGATAAATTACTTGAATTTCATTTGCTGTCTTCTATTTTTATTGGATCAAAAATGTTCGGGGCAGAGCCAAGATGGAGGCATAGAAGCAGTAAAGCACCGTAGCTCCCACACAAACATGCTAAAAACTCATAAAATGGGACTCTAAACAGATTTTCAAGCTCCAAAACTCACCAAAAGCCAGAAAGCACATCTGCTGCTACAGGCAGCTCAGCAGGTGGGGCTCTTCACAGCAATCTGGGAGCCACGGCTGAAACCCCTGGCCAGGTCAGGCCCCAGGACATCGGGCAGTGAGCGACGTCTATGGGAGAGCAAATCGGCTGCACTGGAGGCACAGTTACCACATTTATCAAGCCAGAAGGAAATAAAAGGCTAAGAAAAAGGTCAGTGGATTTTGCTAACTCAGGAGGAGAAGAGCAGGTCTGGCCAAACTGCTCCCACAGCAAGGAAGCAGTGGGGGCAACTGTAGCAGCAGGAATGGCTGAAAGCAGCAGGGGCCTCCACTGGCCTGCGTCAGAGCACTCGGCCTGCAGATAACAGAGGGGCTGAGGATATTGATCTGGGCCAAGGGCTCTTGTGTTGAGCGGTCTGGATCTGGATCATGGTCTTGAGTGGTGGTCCTGGGGTGTGCTTTCAGTGAGCCAAAGCTAGGGGGGGAGGCTGCACATCCCACTAATAGCTCTGGAAGCTGTGAAGATCCCAGTGATTTGGGTCAGAGCTTTTCCCCTCCAGGAAGCAGAGTTTCACAGAGCTAAAAACCATCAATTAATAGACTGGCCAACATGAGAAAAAGGAGGCGAAGTAAGAATACCAATAAAACTCTAGATTCCTTTTTTGTACACAAAAAAGACCTAAGCATGGAGCGGGAGAAAGACAACTCAGTCAGAACTCCCTCACCAAATGCTTCCAAGACACTGGAAGAATGCATAGAAGCTATAAATCAACTGAAAAAGGACTTTGAAAACCAAATAAGAGAAGTGCAGGAAAAATTGGAAAGAGAAATGAGAATGATGCGAGAGAGTCATGAAAAGAGAGTAAACAACCTGACTGAAGAAAACAGTCCTTAAAGAGGAAATTAACTCAGCCCGCAAAGGAGGCCCAGAAAGCCCATGAAGAGAATGCCTTAAAATGTCGAATTTGCCAGATGGAGAAAGATTCTCAAAAGCATACTGAAGAGAATAATTCCTTCAGAATTAGAGTGGTGCAAGTAGTACCTACTGACTTTATGAGAAACCAAGATACTATTAAATTGTTACAAAAAAATGAAAACATAGAAAGCAATGTGAAATATCTCCTTGAAAAAACCACTGACCTGAAAAATAGATCCAGGAGAGAAAATTTGAAAATTATTGGTCTACCTGAAACCCATGACCATAAAAAGAACTTGGAAAGCATCCTTCAAGAAATCCTCAAAGAAAATTGCCCTGATGCCTTAGAATCAGAGGCCAAAATATAACATCAAGGAATTCATCGATCACCTCTTCAAAAGGATCCCCAAAAGAAGACTCCTAGAAATATTATTGCCGGGTTCCAGAATCCCCACACCAAGGAGAAAATATTACAGGCTGCCAAAAAAAACATTTGAATACTGCAGAAGCAGTATCAGGATAACTCAGGATCTGGCAGCTTCTACACTGAGGGATTGAAGGGCCTAGAATATGATATTCTGTAGAGCAAGAGAGGTGGGATTAAAACCGAGAGTCACCTACCCAGCAAAACTGAGTATAATGTTCCAGGGGAAAATATGGTCATTAAGTGAGGTCGAGGACTTTTAAGCATTCTTGATGAAAAAACCAGAACTGGACAGAAAATTTGCCATTCAAACACAAGAAGCATAAGAAGGTAAACACTGGAAAGAACTCATAAGGAATTTATCAAAGTTGAACTATTTAC
>CM053594.1:245126100-245142803 GCA_028646575.1 Pseudocheirus occidentalis
TCATGTTGGCCAGTCTATTAATTGCTTGGTTTTTTAGCTCTGTGGAACTCTGCTTCCTGGAGGGGAAAAGCTCTGTCCCAAATCGCTGGGGCCTTCACAGCTGCTGGAGCTATTAGTGGGATGTGCAGTCCCCCCCCCAGCTTTGAGTCACTGAAAGCGCACCCCAGGACCACCACTCAAGACCCCGACCCAGATCCAGGCCACTCAACACAAGAGCCCTTAGCCCTGATCAATTGCCTCAGCCGCCCTGTTATCTGCAGGCCAAGGGCTCTGAAGCAGCCCAGTGGAGGCTTCTGCTGCTTTCAGCTCTTCCTGCTGTTGCAGTTGCCTCCTGCTGCTTCCTTGCCCTGGGAGCTGTTTGGCCAGACCCACTCTTCTCCTCCCGAGTTAGAAAAATCCACTGACCTTTCTCTTGGCCTTTTTTTTCCCTTCTGGCCTGATAAATGTGGTAACTGTGCCTCCAGTGCAGCCAATATGCTCTCCTATAGATGTGGCTCCCTGCCCGATGCCCTGGGGCCTGACCTGGCTGGTGTTTGGCTGTGGCTTCCAGACTGCTGTGAAGAGCCTCACCTGCTGAGCTGCCTGTAGCAACAGATGTGCTTTCTGGCTTTTGGAGAGTTTGGGAGCTTGAAAATCTGTTTAGAGTCCCATTTTATGAGTTTTTAGCGTGTTTGTGTGGGAGCTGCGGTGCTTTGCTGCTTCTATGCTGCCATCTTGGCTCCGCCCCTCCATCAGTCTCCATCTAATCTGAGAGGAGTGATTTTATGATAAATAAAAATCTTAAGCAATTAGTATAAGTAATTGATATTAATTTAAATTTTCCTTTTTAAAAAATATTTATTTGCAAAGTAGTTTGATCATTAGTTATACTTTTACTTAGAAAGTATACTGCTAAAAATCTATCTACAACCTGAAGAAGTTTAGCCTATTTTAATTTTTTTTCCCTATCTACTGCCAAGCTGTGCAGGTATAATCTAAGAAGAAGATTGTTTACCAGTCTCCTGATTTGTGTTCTGCTCTGTGGGTGACCACAAACATTCCCTTCTGCCCTGGAAGTATTACAATTTCCCCATTCCTTTACGGACACAACTTTGGTGTGGTAGTGTTCCTCCTCACCCTGGTACTTTGACCCAAGTCTAACTAGATCTGAGCATAGGCAAAGCAACAGAGTTTCAAATCCTTTGCCAACAAAAGGACATCTTCAATCTCCTTCCACTTGGTGGTCCAATCCCCTTTCAAATTGTGGGCTGGGTGCTATGGAAGCATCTGTTTATGATTCATTCACTCCAAAGATTGCTGCTGGTTTTCTGGGGTCTAGCCCTTACTGGAATGCATTACTCTCTTACCCCTGTGAGTCAGACCTTTCCTGTCATCCTTCTAAATGATCTTTTGGTGGAAAATTATTTCTCATTTTTTTGAGTGGGAGGATTGTTCTTGCCACTCTAGAATTTATTAATTTGTTTTGTGGCATTATTAAAAGTTGTTTGGAAGGAATTTGTGAGAGCTCAGGTGAGTCCATGCTTTTTCTCTGCCACCTTGATTGCCCCCACCTCTATCTCCCATATACATATTTTAAGACAAAATTTGATCTTTACTAGATCAATGGCTATTTTATCCACTGCAATAAGGATCTTGATGCTTATTTCAGACAAAGAGCAGTACCTGATGTGCTGTATTCATCCAAAGTGAAAATGTGATTTTTCAGGTGTGACTCAACTATAACCTTTGGAAGCATTTCTTCTAGAGGTTTCAGATTTTTTTCTACAAGACAATCTTAGGATTTATTAGCACTACAAAATCATTATCACAATTCTCTGGTTACAACAATGGCTAAGAGCATTTATTGTATTTTCTTTATGTGTTTTTTTTTAGTTTTTTTATCTTGGTTGCTATAGACCATAGACCATGTTCAAGGTTAATTGGTTAATACATTGGGGGCATAGTGATACAATATGTCACTTAAATTTCAGTAGGATTTCTCTTAGTTTTTTTTTCTTTGAATCCTTATGCTTTGCATACTCATTTTTTTAAAAAGTATTCATGCAGGTTGTTTTATTATTTTTTCCTGAGAAACATAATGCCACTATGTCAGAGAGAAATTAATCTCTTAATTTTACTGGTAGGAACATATATGAATTGTACTGTATAGGAACCAGCATATCAATTCAAGTTTTGAGTAGATAGATTTAGGGGCAGGGGAGGACAGGGAAGGGGGAAGTAGGAGGAGGAAGAGGAAGGGGAGTAGACAGAGGAGGAGAAGAAGGAAGAGGAGAAACAGACAGACAGAGACAGAGAGACACAGAGAAACACATAGACAGAGACAGAGATGGAGACACAGAGACAGAGAGACAGAGTAATGGATTTAACAAGTTGGAAGTCAAACTGATTAGTGTAGGATTTCTTTTTTAAACAAAAATAGATTTTCTAAGTGATGTGAAATTAAGTTGCTAGGCTTTTAAACATGTTTAGGGGAAACCAAAATGAAGCAACATAAACAACAGCTAAATTTAAATAGGTTCACAATAGTTGATTCAACTTCTGTTTTCTGTGTGAATATAATTTTAGTTCTATTTAACAAGTTTAGGTGCATTCTCTTTATTTTTATTCTGCATGTGCTTATATATGTTCCTTCTTTCCTAAGAGGATATAAGTTTCTTGCAAATAGGAATTATTTAATTCTTTGCACTTGTATTCTCTGTATCCAGGAGAGTCTCATCTTCCTTTTAGGTTCTTGGTAAATAATTTTAGATTGATTAAAATTAGCAACCACAATGTGAAAGCACTGTATTAGACACTACAGTGGATGGGAAGGTAGATACAAAAATAATAAATGATTCTTCTGAGATGTAGTCAGAACATATCCAGAACAGTTGGTCACATTTTAAGCACCACCCAATCAAAACAAAGAAACAAAAAACACAAAAAGACATTGAAAAGTCCTTGATCAGAGGAATGTAATCAAGAAGATGGGACAGCTCAAAATCAAATCGTGCTATAAAGAGATCATTTGTATGAATTTGGGGGAGGGGATTTACACCTGCCAAAGTAAATATTTGAAGAACATGTTAATAAATTTTGCCTTCAAATATTTCAGAATTTGACATCTCTTATATGTTGAAAAGCACCTGAATGATGATGTCGTTCCATTCATACTCAAAAATTGATCTCCCACACAAAAGCTATGAGAAAGGGTCATCTCATTTAATTTCATATCTCCAGACCAATACTATATAAAATTGAGATTAACTTGGCCTAGCAAAAAAAAATAGGAATGAGGGGGAGAAGGTATATGAAGATAGAATTAAGCTCAGAAGAAGCAAAACATTCTTAACAACATTCGATATCCCAAAATAAATTAAATTGAGTGTTACTAGGAGGTTTTCAAAAGGAGGCTGAATAACTTTTTTAGGAATGATTTTTCATTCTACTTTACTGCTCTGACTGGTTTCAACTGCACTAACAAGATGCTCCTCTCAGGTAAAACTTATTCCTTCTAAACTCATTACAGTATTTCTAGCTTAAGCCTTGATTGACACTGCATCCCTCAGCCTCCTGTCCATTCTGACCTTCCTTTATAGAGTTCAGAAATCAAACTCTAAACCCACTACACTTTGTTTTTGCTGCTCTTCCTGATTTCGACTCCAGAAAATGATATCCACAAAATATGTTTCTACTAGTTTCCAAATTACCCACCCCTGCTATCCTACATCCTTTTTGTGTTGTCTTCCTCTTTAGACCCGAAGCACTTTTATGTCACAGACTAGAACATAATAGCCTCTTAATAAACATTTATTAGATTGGATTCATATTTCTGTTACTGTAAGGCCAAGCAACAGTAGATTCCCAAAAGAATGCTACTGTGAACAGCTTTTAAGATTCAGATTACACAGTAGTAGTGAACACTCTGTTTATTCCATTACAAATTAAGATTCAGTACAATATTCACAGTATAATATCTTATTACAGAAAATCATAATATTTAGAACAAGGAACAAATGAAGAATCACCTGGTTTCCCTAATGGGGAAACCAGCTTAACCCTTAAAGATTCAATCAATCAATTCACAATATACTGATCTGCCACTCATGGGGCAACCATTAATTTAGTCTCCAATAAAGTCCTTAGAAAACCACATAAACTTTCCACCCCTTGATTTCCAACAAACCTCAGTTTAGTCCAAAGGGAGGACTTTTCTTCATTTTGACTCTGGGTGATCTCTCTGATTCCCTGGATCATCTTCCCTGGTCCCAGCTCCCTCCTGAATCTGTCAAACAATCACCTGGATTCCAGAGCAGACAGCTGCCAGGCTCTCATCCAGTCTTCAGAGATAAACAGCTCCCAGGTCCTTGTCCAGTCCTCAGGTTAATCCCCGGCACACACTGAAGTTCACAGTGTTTAGCACATCTCAAACCCTTTACCACTTCTCTTGCCTGGAACTCAAGGATCAGCCAGGCCACAAACAAACAAAGTCTGATCCTGTTCATGTTTCAGTCAGCTTCCAGATACTGGGAGAGGAACTCTCTCTCTCTCCCTCTCTTTCTCAGATGAATTGAGTCTCCATGAATCTTCCTTCACTGAGGAGCCAATGCCAATTCTCTCCTCTCTCTCTAAAATTCTTCTTTATATACTGCACTGGCCTCCTGTCTCAGCCAAGAGCCTTCTTCCAAGTCAACAGGGGAGTTCATACCTTCTCAACAATGGACACAGTTCATGCCTTCTGTACTTAGCCCTAAGTTTCTAGGTGCTAAGTATATGATAAACTGATTACTATTACAGGTAACAGTTTGTCTAAATGACTGAGAGAAAATTTGCTAAGAAAAAGATAACATGATTGTATACTTTAAAAAATCAAATTTGGAGATTATTTTAGATATATATGCACATACACATACATACACACATACATACATATACACACATACATACATGCATGCGTGAGAATGTGTGTATATGCATATGCACAAATATATGTATATATACATGCACACACATATATAAATATATGTGTATATATGCATATATGTGTGTGTGTGTATGCACACACACATAAATTTGGGATAGTCTTTATTAGTTTTGTTTTAGTATGTGCATTTTTCAAGTGAAGAACTTTGTGCCAGTGACTATAAGACTATAACTATATACATATATATATATATATATATATATATATATATATATATATATTATATATCACATATTTAAAACAAAGAGAAATCTCACTAAATTTGCCTGCAAAATTTTTTCAGTAACTATATTTCCATTACATAAACTCTCTTGATTTAAATTATTTAAGATTTTTAGATCTAAGTATAGTTAAATATCCAATATTTCCTAACAAAGGAATGTTTTTTTGAATATTGACAAAAATAGAAACTATAGTAATGGTAACACATTAGTGATATTTTTACCATCTTTATATTTATCATAGTTATAGGAACTATTGTGATTAATGTTAATAGTTATTATTAAATAGAAACCTGTCATTTAATCATATCCTCTGACACTATGTAGAATACTAGGAAAACCAGAATGCAAATTTCTGTTCAAAGAGCAAACACATCAGATTATGTGTCATTTCACATTTCCATTAAGGAGTTAAAAATTGTAAACCATGCATTTCAACATTTACTTCAATTGGAGCACTTTCCAGACATTTTTCTTGTGTCAGAAAAATAGAGAATTCCAAAATCTTTATAAACAATATGGGAAAAGAAATTTTATTTCATTCTCAAATTTAAAAAATAGACTCTCACTCACTGTGGTGGGAAGCTTCTTTCGCACTTAGCAAATTCATGCAGAGTTGCAATCTTCCTGGTAAGGGTAGGTGAGCCCTATGTTAATCACCTAGTTTATCATTCCCAAATACTTTCTCATCCCCCTTGCTGTAATAGTTTTAGAGTATTTTGCACTGATGCAACACCTTGCTTGAAAATCACCATACTCTTGAAATGTCCTCACAACATTTCAGTGAAGTAAGTTTTGGGGAAGACAAAAATTTTAGGTGCCTCATCATCCAAAAAAGTCATATAATAAAACAGAAAAAAAATCCTCCTGGTTTACTAGCTTCTTTCTCTCAAGTAAGCAATCTGAAATCCAGCTCTATGTGCAAACCCATGATACTTCAGTCTCATTTGCAACAATATATATTTTTTTTGTTTTTCTCATTGAAGATTTCTCACTAAGGATTCTCACTCTAAATTTTTAAGAAAACCTAATAAAGGAAAAACTTGATTTACCAATTAATTCATTAAAGAAATAATTATTCACTTCAATGTATTACCCCCAAGATATGCCCAGAAGAGACTTTCAAATAGTACTATTTGAAATGTTCCCCCAAAGCCACTTCAGATATGAATTAACAAAAAATATCATTTGAAGAAGGAATGTAAGGCCATCAATGACAATTTCTTTTTATTCTACCTTTCAGAGTGTGATTTATGGCTTAGATTCACAGGGTTGAGTGGGATTATAAGAGGTCAACTTGCTTGTATTCTTCCATACCTTTAGAGATGACTTTTCCCTATACTACCTCAACCACATGAACATTTAAGCTTATTTTTCAAAATGTTTCAGGGGAAATGATTTCAGGGTATCTCACAACAGGGTCCTACAACCTGACTGATATTCTTTATACTTTATCCAAATTCACTGTGCTACAATATAAAATGGCATGATACAGTCCTTCAGTCGCAGTAAGTCCAATGAGCTATCCTTCAGTATTCACCTTGGGATTTATCATTGTAATGCCTTGACTCTTTTTATACAGTTCCTGCTTTATAACTCTACTATTTTAGTGCTTTTCTCTCAAACCATTCTAACTTTTTCCCTAACAACTCTTAATATGCTCTAGTAATTTATTGACTGGAATTACTGAGGGGCAGTCATGGAAGAAGAATGTATTTGAAAGCATTCACTAAAGACCAAAAGAAAGAACATTGATAGCAGCATATTTAGTATGCCCATGATATTAATGGAAAATATTGAAGGAGTTGAAATGCCTCACTGATTCTTGTGGGAGCTGCACTAATATGAACAGAAAACCAACAGCAGGTAATTTGCTAAAGATTTCACATTTCACAGCAACAGTAAACTACTTTTCCGATAAAAGCAGGATAAAGTATTTCATTGGCAGGAAAGCTTCTTTGGGAGTTAAGCTACTTATGACCTAATGATGAAGACTTGGCCACTTGTCAGCTCTGGAGAAACTCTTTGGAAGCTATAAAATGGCTATAAATTAAGACAGTGCCAGACAAAACATCCCTTCTCCCTGAAACTTGTGCAACAATCTTGACTTTCCTGATATAAGAACTAGTTTGAAATGAGAAACTATGGTGTTTTCTACCTGAAAAGTCTTACAATGTGTGTCCAGTGCTATCCATCTAGAATGGCACAGCCAATATTCTTAAATTTAAGGTTTCAATAGCAGACAATTGGTATTTTATTTGGGGGGGGGAGTATGGCATTGATCTTTTTCCAGTCTTAAGACATATATGAACTAATTAGCATAGTATGATTTGTAGGTATTTTAGAAATCATGAGATCATTAATCTTCTAAATGGATGTAATGCTTATAAAATTCAAGTATTGAATTCTTTTCAATTGTGATTACTTGATCCAAAGGGGATGTAATAAAAATTGAAAGGGATTCAGAAAAAAGGAACAAAGATGCTAAGAAATTTGGAAATTAAGATATTTATTGAAATGTTAAACAAATCGAGGTTAAGATGCAAAACAGGTGAATGAGAAGCAGCTTTCAAATGATGTTCAAATAACCTAAAAAGAATCATTTGTTAAGCAAAAATAACACGTCAAATCTCAAATGATACATGTACTGTGCAAATGCTGGAGATGCACAGAAAAAGTGAAAAAATCCCAGCCCAATTTTTTTTTTATTTTTAAACTTTTTTATTAATAGTGATTAACAGAATTATTGATTTTTTATAATATGAGAAAAAATCCATCTTCCTCTTCCTCCATAATCATCCTTATTCTCATTTCATCCTAATTCTCTCCCCCTTCATATCTCTATCATTATTATCCTGCTCCCAAAGAAACACTAGCACCACCAAAAATGGATGTAATATAGATAATCATTTGATATTTTGACCATAAAATAAGATAAATCTCCAGAGATAAAGTAAAAGTCATAGTATAGTATCAATGTGGCAGCATCCTCCAGCCCCAAATCATCTCTTTACTCTAGGAATAGAAGACAGATATGCTGATATGACAAATTGGATATCGCAATGGATATGCTTGTCAGCAAGCAAGTTGTAAGTTGTAAGAAGTGCTCTGACTGTCCCTTTGTGTCCTAAGTGTCAGGTAGCACATGCCCCAGTAGGTAACCAGCTATCTGAGTAGCATGAATATAAAAAGGAAAGACATACCCATTATTGATTTTCATATGATAGTGTATTACTCACTAGTCCAGTAGATGAGACCTTATACTAGGAGAGACAAAAAATAATAATTGCTTTCTAAAGAAAGAACATGATAAAGAGAGGAGGGTGACTCACATGAGACAGAACATTACTCCCCGGTGTGGAGTAGGCAGTTGGAATAGGGATGAGGATCCATCTTATGTTGGTATGCAGAAAACCTATTCTGCATCTACATCCCCAAAGACATAGCTTATAATGGACTGCTATTTTAAGATACCAAGTAAATAACACTGCTCTATATTGTTGGTTGTTAGTGGGAAAATAAAGCAATTAAACTCTTGATCATAGTATTGGAATATTATATGATATCAAAAATTCATGTCTATGTCATTCATTTCTAAATAAACAAAGGTAAATTAGTCAAATCCTTAAATATGTATCATGATAATAAATTCACAAAATCACAGTTTTTAAAAATTTTCTTAAGCATAAATGTGAATTATATTATAACATGACCGTAACTCAATTAAAAGAGCTATTAAATGAAGGGATGATATTTTATGTAATACCAATTTCACAATGAATTTAGCAAAGGGCATAGGAAATTATTCAGTGATGTTTATTCTTTCAAAAAAAATGCATATGACCTCTCAAATCCAGCTTTCTCTTTGATTTTCTTTCTTCCTTTCTGATTCTGCTTGACTTTCCTGTGTACACAACTATCAATATACCCATCTTCAAAGATTCATTTCATGACATCACTTAATTGCTTAAAAACAAAGACAACAAATGATAGTTTGTTGTATATACAATCTAAACTTCTAAGTCTGAAATGCTTTTCATTTAAATTTAATTTAACAAATTTTATAAAGTATGTACTAAATGTATGTCACTACGCAAAGTGCTATAAATACAAAAAAAATACAGGTCTTACCCTTCAGCATCTTACATACACTGCATTCTAGGCCCTTTTGAAATAAGCTTGCTGGTCTTTCTAATCTTGTTTCTTTTCAACCTATCTCCTTCCACTTGAATAATGTCCATTCAAATCATATCTTTTTTTTAACTCACTCTTCAAAAATGCTCACTTAACATATAATTCTTTTACCATCTCTAGTCCACTTTGTTCAAGATTCAGCTTTATGCTTACTTCCTTAATTAGCTTTATTTAACTAACCCCATTAATATAGCATTGACTCTATGCTTCTTGTCTTTATGTAAACTATTTTCAAATCCAGAAGCATGGTAAAGTAAAAATTAAATTTCCCTTCTGCAACTATGTATTAAACACATAGAAGCAAACTTATCACCTATAAAAATATTTTAGAGAGTAAAAGTATATGTACTATTGTGAGACAAATTTAAATATAATTATCTCATAAGAAATAACCTATAAACCAAATATAAAGTAAAGGTGGGTTGTGGCCAGAATGGATGATTAATAAATTGTGACACCAATCCAATTGCTTCCACAGTGGTCCAAGACAAAATGGTAATTAGTATAAATGCTTAAATCCTTTAAGATTTATTAGGGAACATTGCTACTCTGCCAATATCAACTCACCAAGACATGGCCCAAGGATAATTTTCAATTTTTATCTTTCCTATTAAACATTATTAATTATACTCCATTTAAATTTAGCCCTGGGACTCTATGACTTAACAACAGATATGGGAATATAATAATCTTGTCCACCTGAATGGGGGAAACTTGGTTCCAAGAATCAATGAAGTTTGTATATATGGCGAGAATAGAGTGAATGAAGCTCTCAGTTCCCTGATGATTATACTTGTTAGTGAGCTGGCACCAAAAGATCCAGGATGACCTTTGATGAGTTTCCATTTACAAATACTGTTTTTGAAAGTGTTGTTTCCACAACAGATTACTACATTATTCCAAAGAAATATGCTGCCATGGAAAAAAGTGTGTGTACATACATACATATGTATACACACAGGCATACAGGTTCACATATACATGTATGTGTGTATAATATTTACATGTACTCTTAATAATAATTGCAAATAATAATAGCAAGCACTAAAACAATAATCATAATAATGACCAACAGAGTATTCAGTTGTTGTAGTGATTGGTCCTACCTCAAATTGTAAACTTTGAATAAATTATAGAGTAAAAAAGCAAGCCATGCGTTAGTTTACCCAAATTCACTAAGCTACTCACAGGATAATGCAAAATCCAAAGGAATAGTTGTGTAGTCATTTTTAATTATGAATGGCACTTTCCCTAGTATTGTTTTGATTCATTTATTTAGATGCTATAATTTTATTTTTAATTCAGGAAGTTTATTGAGTTTCACATTAACAATTTAGTTGTGTTAAGTAAACAGGGCACAAAAAAACCTCTAAAGTCTGTTTTTATATTATGAAGGGATTCTTTACTTTAGTAACATTCATAGGTATCAATCTATTTCTTCAAGGGATGAACTAAGTAGCATTATTTGATTTTCCTGTTAAACTAAGCTTGCATTTTCTGACTTTTGCCTCTAAGAAGATCCTTTGGAGCATTTAAATGTGTTTTGGTATTTCGTTCATTTTATTCCAGGGCTATATTTGTATAACCTTTAAAGCTCTATTAGTGCTCTTGTTCTTATCAGGAATCTTAATGAAAAGTCTTACACTCCCACTAAATTATATGAGTTTACACTTAATTCCATGGAGCTTTGATTATTAAATAGAAAAGATTGCAAATGAGCTTTCAACTTTACTAATTCTTGGAAGTTTAAAGTCCTTAAGAGAAATAATAAATTGCCAAAGGACCTGCTCTTACATTATAATGAACATATATATATATATGTAAATATAAATATATATATGTATATATACTTACACATACATGCATATGTACATATATGCATGCATGCATGCATGCATGTATTTAAGTACAAAGTCAATAAGGGTCATTAGGAAATTTTAAAGAAGCTTAAGAAGATTGCTTTGACTGTTTAACTAACATGATTCAGCAAGGTCAAGAACTAGGTTATAACAGTTTTCTAACATATTGATGGATAAAGTCTGTTAAACTACAACAAAGATTTTTTTTTCCAACAGGGTCCCTATTCTTACAAAGTCAACTTAAGTAAACAACCATATACTAAGGCTAACTATATGCCACTCACTGTGCAAGGCTTATAGAGAGAGAAAGATGGAAGATCTAATGGAGGAGATACTATACAGACAATAGTGTACAGACAAATAGATGTCTGTTAGTTTCATGTGATACAGCTTTCAAAGATCATGGATGCCTCACAGGATAAAAAGAAGAGACATGCCAAATGTGAAAAAAATAGGCTTAACTCTTGACAATTTTTCCTAGAAAGACCAAAGCTATATGCATGATATCTGAATGGTTTATTCATTCTTTTTTTTATCTAAAGGAGTTTGGGGAATCTGAGAGAAGTCATAAGAAGCCACATGAATGAACTCAGATTTGTATATATGACTTTTCCACAAAGTTGATGGCTTTGAATTTTGTGCTCCTGAGGGTGGTGGGGCCCTGTGCATGGGAAATACTGTTTGCTGCCACACATTGACATGCTTTTCATGAGAATGAATGAAGCTTCAACTTGCGCTGGAAATTATTTTACATAATTGCAATAGTCAACACCCCATTTAAAACTGAATAGAGTATAATGAAAGAAACATACTTGCTCCTAGAGGTAAATAAAACTCCATTATAAAGCAATCATGAGAGAGCTGCTCAATAGAGTATCCAAAACACATTCTCAAAAGAATTAAATTGTAGCTATTCCAAAACAATATTTTTTTAAATGCTGAAGATTTAAAAAAACAAGTATATTGTCTCTGTGTAATCACCTCTTTCTGAAAGGGCAAGATAATCAATGTCCCAAAGTCACCAAAGTGTATTTTATTGGTATGATGCTAGTTGCTGTGCCACCGTTTTCTCATATTTTTCTGCTCTATTTTTAAGACTGCAAAAATTTCTCAGCAAATACTGACATAAACTATTTTTGGAAGAGAAAGTTTATTGCTCCATTTTCTAGACACTCTTCGTTTTGTTTTGTTTTGGTTTTTGGTTTTTGCATTCCCTAGCCTGTAAATCAAAATCCTTGAGGGATTCATGCCATCCCAGTGAAGTGAAATGATTCAGAGTGGCTCAAAGTTCATTGAGTGGGTATATTCTCCTAAGCTGTGCATTGGCAGTTTGCTGTGTCATCAATCTTGGTCAGCTGAACGACATGACAATTTGTCTGGACAACACTCCATAAAGGATAGCAAAAGGTTATTGTTAGGTTATGAAGTTTTCCTGACAAGTGTGATATGCCAGCGTTTATATAAGTGTAAAACACAACTTAAACTCACAAACTATTTTAAAGGGCCTCATCTGAATGTCATTATTGTGGACACATTAATAAACAAAGCTTGGTACTACATTGCACTAAATTCTGGGTTCTAAATAAGTAGGGCAGAATCTTCTGCCTTTCTCTCTGTCTATCTGTCTGTCTCTTCCTCTGCCTCTTTATCTCTCAAGGACTAGTATATGTGCACTTCGTTGGTAGAAAATGAGCAGTAATAATTCATAGCAAATTAACCTGACAAGACTGAAGTTTGAAGTACCTGGCATACCAACTACTAAGGCTTACAATTCTCTATTACAAAACGCTAAAGTCCCAAGTATCCAGATTTTTTACTTATCATGCTAGCCAAGTCATATTACCTGCATATTTGATTTCACTGGGGGCAAATATGTAGGCAACTTTGCAAGTCTCATTGAAATGGAGGTTTTATGTTGAAAGAAATAGGAAATAAATTGAGGTTGGTAATAAAGATAGGACACTGAGTATCAACCAGATGAATTTGTAATTGATATGTTAGGGTGAACATCCTACAACAGGACATTGCCATGCATTCTAAAAAGATGTGAAATGTCCAAATGAAATAAATCTGTTTAATGTCAAATGATACTAGCGTCTGGTAGACCACCTAATTCTAAGATTATATGAGTTCTTATTTGAGGGTGGTAACTATGGGAATGCAAGAGATAATCCAATTCTAAGAGATATTGTCAAGGAAGTAGATGAAGAAGAGCATTGAGTCAAAGATAGTTGGAAGAATAGAAACTATGACAGTGGGAGATCATTTTGTGGAAAATAAAATTGAATTTTGAACAGTTACATGAGTGTGTGTGTGTGTGTGTGTGTGTGTGTGTGTGTGTTAAAAGGGAATTGTTGGGAAAGAGAAAGAGATAAGGATCCAGAATAAGAGGAATACAGATTCAAACCATGCTCTGCTTTGTGACATTGTATATCACTTAACATCTCTGGGCCTCAGAATAGCAAGTGTCTAAGGTCCTTTTACTTTTTATTCCATGATATTATGTAGTAGAATAATCCTCTGGACAAGTGAAAATATGTGACTGAATCTTGTATGACAAGATTCGGTTGAAATGGAGACTTGAGTCATCCATACAGAAATAGAAGTTGAAACCAAGAACATACCAGTTTTCTGAAGGATTGAGGACAGAATTTAGAAAAGTATATATCTGAGAAAGGAACCTTCTATCTAATTTAGATAGTGAAAGGAAGAAAAAATATGAAAGTAGTTTTCAGAGAAGTAGAATGAGAAACTATTTTAAAAGTCTCTGAAATTGGGCAGAGGAGTATTTGAAAAGGTAGCTCAAACTATAAAACACCACTGAAACTGGAAAGAATTATGAAAATTATAAACATTGAGTGAAGTGTCAGAATTGAATTATAAAGACAGGAGCCAAATTTTAGGTGACTGGGAAAGAAAAGTTCCCTTAAGGAATAGGGACAATGTATATAGACCACTAATTGACAGATTCACAGATTTTGAGAGTTGGACGTGACTTTAGTGGCCATCTAGTTTGACTCATATTAGAATAGAGCAATTACATTAACTTCCCCAACAATTAAACTTCCAGTCTGTGGAAGGAGATTGTCAGAAAATTAGAGTGAAGATTAAGTAATAACTAGAAAATATGTCAGAGTCAAGAAAAAGTGTTTATTCAATTCTTTAAATTTTGTTTCATTCAAGCAGAAGTGATCTGTTTATTTGGAGACAAAGGGAATAGAATATATAGGGAGAGCTTGAAGGTCAAGAGAAGGAGACAATGAATAGAAGATTTGGGTACCTTTGAAACTTGGAAATTATAAGATCTAAATATTTAAAATGATAAGCTTTAGGAAATCTCTGCATACTTTATTTTTGTGCCTTTTTTATTTCACATCTCTAGTTCTATTTTCTCATTTGAACTCCTTTTATATACTTGTCATATGCCCCCTACAAAATTATATGGTCCTTAAGGAAAGATATTGTGTCATTGTTCTTCTTCATATCCCTTATACTACCACCATGATATACACAGTGTAGATATTTAATATACGTTCATAGTACTGAATATCAAATATTTGTTTATTTAAACTGAGGTCTTGTTTGAGCAGCAGCATGAAAAGCATCCTCAGATGAAAGGGGGATACCAATGAACAACCTGAGTGTGGGGGAAGGCAGAGTTCCTAGGGCATCTGTAGCTGAGGCTAATTTCCTATAGAAGTAAGTAATTTGGTAGCTTCCTCTATAAAATATTTTTGGTAAACATATTCTAAGGTTGTCCTCCCTTCCCCACATATATAGCATAAGATGAAATCATTGGTGGACTGAAAGACTTTTAGTGCTCAGGAAAATGACAACATAACAAAGTAATTATAATAGCTAGGATTTATGTGACAATATAAGGATAGCTATATGGTATTGTGGGTAGACTGGGCTTGGAATCAGTAAGTCTCATCTTCATGAGCTCAAATCCAATCTTAGACACTCACTAGCTGTGTGACCCTGGAAAAGTCATTAATCCAGTGAGCCTCAGTTCCTTATCTGCAAAATGAATTAGAAAAGTAAATTGTGAACCACTCCAATATCTTTGTCAAGAAAACCCCAAAATGAGGTCACAAAGAGTTGGACATGATTGAAATGACTGAACAACAGTAAACTGAAGCACTTTAAACTTTGCAAATAACTTCACAAATAGTATCAAATTTTAGCTACATAATAATCCTGGGAAGTAGGTGCTGTTATTTTCACCTCCGCTTTACAAGTGAAGAAGAGGAAGAAACCAAGACAGAAAGAGGTGAGGGAACTTGCCTATGGTCACGCAGCTAGTAAACGTCTGATGTCATATTTAAACTAATGTCTGTTACTGCAGGTCCAGTTTTATATCTACTGCTCCATTTAGCTCTCTTCTGTGAGCACATGTTAACACAGTCCCCTATAAAGCAAACATAAAACCAAAAATGCTAGTTAGCATTTAATCCTCCTTTCCACCCTCTTATATTTTACAAAGCATACTGCAGCTCAGAGAATTTAAGTTCCTTGTTCAAATTCACACAACTAATTAGCAGATTGGCAGCAAATATAGTAACTTAAACCCAGGTATTGTGACTAGCAGTCAAGTGATTGTCCCACAAATCAACAATATCACTGACGTGAATTTTAACAAAAATCACAATTAAAAAAATGGAAGAGAACATTTTTTTAAAATTTATTTTCTTGGTTACAGCATTCATTTCCACAAGGTTTTGAGTTACAGATTTTCTCCCCTTTTTTCCCCTACCCCTCAGCCCAAAACATTGATCCCACTGTAAAGCCCTTCCCACAATCTGTTCCCTTTTATGTCCTCCTCCAATGCCCCTCTAGCTTTCTAGTAGGGCAGGGAGGGTCTCCTTGCACCAGTCCTTGTATGAATTGTTTCTCAGTTGCATTTGATTGTATAGCTTTAAATTCTAGATTCTTGCAATTCCTCCCCTGTCACCCACTCCCACTGGAAGAAGCAGCAATTCAATACAAGCTGTACATGTGTAATTATGCAGGACATTTCCATGCTGGGTAAATTGTGAGAGGCTGCTTGTATGTCCCTCCTTCCTATCCTGCACCCCACCCTTGTTTTGTTCTCTACACTATCCCTGTCCCTTTACTGAGGTATGTGCTTCCCACAACCCTCCCCCACCCCGCCCACCCTTCCCTCCATCGCCCACCCTCTCATCCCCATCCCCCCTATTCTCCTGTGTGGCAAGTTTAGAATTTATGTCATTCCTTCCCTAAGCCAAATTCAATGAGAGTAAATGAAAGTAAAGTTGTTAACAGTTATCCCTTGCCTCTTTTTATGGGATGATTAACCCCATTTTGTCTCTCCCTGTCTCCTCTCATTCAAGTCCTCTCCCACTTCAAAATTTCACCTTTTGAAGTATCATGTCTTCCTAATTAATTGATCCTAAGCCTTCTATGTACACATATATACACATGCTCAGATATGTATTCATGCAC
>CM053594.1:245143303-245190515 GCA_028646575.1 Pseudocheirus occidentalis
TGTTAATTGATTGATTGAATCTTAAAATGTGAAGCTGGTTTCTCCCTTAGGGAAACCTGTACTGAATCTGATTTTGTAATGGAATAAACAGAGTGTTCACTAATACTGTGTAATCCGAATCTTAAAGGCTGTTCACAGTAGCATTCTCTCAGGAATCTACTGGTGATTGGCTTTACAGTCCCCCAGGAAGTTGGGTGTTTGGACTACTACAATCAATCCAGGGGGTAAGATTACCTGATCTTTAAAGGAGCAGGAACTGAGGGTTCTGGAATTTACGGAGCCCCAAGAATTTAACCTTATCCCAAGAGGAGCAGGATGTATCCTGACCCATAGAGGGGCAAGAAGCTCCAGAGAATACCCGCCGCCCCCAAATTACACCACCTTGGGCAATCTGTTCTCTAGAGGGACACGGTGGTCAGAGGAATATCCCCCTTGTCCCTAGAGGGACAGGAAACACCCACTCACTCCTGATCCCTCACTTTACTCCCTCTCTCACTCCTGATCACTCTTTTCATTCACTCTCAATCTAGTCTGAAATACAAAACTATGTCTAGTTCACAACTTTAACCAACAATCTACTTAAAACTGAGAAATCAGAAAAACACAAGCAAGATAAGGAGGCAGGCACACACACACAGACACACATACACAAGAACAGACAATCACTTCCTCAGGCATAGGAGAATACAAACAAACAAAAAGACAGACACTCACCTCTGGAGGATTTTTAGAGATCCACTGAGGGCCAAATAAAGGCAAGACAGCATCTGACAGGCAGGCTAGTCTTAGGTCCTCTCAACTCCAGAGCCCTGGGAAGAATCTAGTTGGCAGCTTCTCTGGAGGGCCAGGGGTCCAGGATGCCTACTAGTCTTTTCAGTGTGCCTAGTAAAGCCCAAGTCTCGAAGGGGTGACTTAGAGTCCCAAAAGGGCTTCTAGGAGCTCCAAATCTCACTGGGGCCTCCAAAAATGAGTAAGAGCAAGCCGGGATCTGGATTTGAGATAAATTTAGGTGTGGATTTATTTACTAAGTGTGCAACTACCCAAGTGTAATCACTCAAATGGGTAGTGATTATTGGATCTTACAGACTTGATTATATAGGCCAAAACCTCAAAGCACAACCAGGGAGGGGAGCTAGCAAAAGCCATGCCGACAGAAGCAAAAAGAACAATCATTGGTTAGCTCTATAATTCAGGGCTAATTTGAGAATATGGTATAAAGGTACTAGGGTGCAACCTTCTGGTGACATGGGAGTCCCTCCTAGAACAGGGTGGAGGGCCAGTGTGAGAAGGGTAATGGGGAGTGGGGAATAGTCACTCTCCAAGAATAGACCTGGGTCATATTCTGGGCAGAGGGTGTGGGGACCCTGTTGGTAATGGAACAGGACAGCATGGTCTCAGTCTTGCACCATACCCCCAGGCTGATCCTTGTACAGTACACCATAAGGAAAAATACAGAATGCTGATTTAAGGAAGAAGGGGGTCAAGGGACTACACCTTGGGCAATACCCAGGACTATGCCTCAGGGGAGAAAAATCTAAGCCTTGAGCAATATTCCCAGACATGCCTTAAGCAGTTTCAAGCTATAGGATAGGAGCAAAGCAAAAATAAAAAGGGGCTTAATGGTGGGGCACAGATGGGCCATGAATCAGGTGGTGGGCACGTGACCTTAGGTGGTGGACACGTGCCCTGGGATGAGGATTCCAGTACAACAACTAGACTTCTGAAAACATCAGTAAAACCCTCCTCCAGGACTTCTGTAACCAGGCAACAAAAGAGTCATCTTTCAGGGGTTCTGAACCAGCAGTAAGGTCCCAGTGCTTCTGTAACAGCAGCAACATCCTCGATCAGCAGACAGGTTTGACAAATCAACATCAGCACAGGCAGACAAATTGCAAGCACTACCGCCATCCTTCTTCCCAGTTCTGCTCTGTCCCAGCTGTGCTTGAGCTTTTATTTATCATTAGCTCTTCCCTGTTCCACCTACCTCTTATGGGCTTCCTGTTTGGGCTTTGGCCATTCCCTTCCACTGTGGGTTTCAGAGGTTCTGTTTCTAACAAAGACTTCTATAATCACAAGCAAGGCTCAAAGACACTTGAACTGAAAAAAGGTGCTAAATACCTGAATAACTGAAATAAGGAGCTAAATAGTCCTTTTCTTGCCATTACATTGTGGTGTGTTAAATTCAACGGGGAACCATGGAACTTAACTCATAATGATCTTTTCTGAAAGGGTGTTTCCCCTCGAAATTTGAGTAGTAATACTTCCTGAAAAGGTGTAAAGTTTTAAATGAAATTGGATAACATTAATATTAAAACAATCAGGCTAATGACACTTTCCCAAAATAGTGTATGTGACAGAATTGACATGATTCTGGCTTTTATGTGATTTCTTATCCACATATTTGAAAATCTCTTTAGCTCTTCATATTTTATTCCTAAGCAAATGGCTTCCTTGATTGTAACACGAAGCATTGGGATTTTTTCTAATATGTCTATTTAAAAAAAAATTTACTAGAGACTCTCATTTATTTGTTTCTTTTAATGCTATCATGAATAGTTTAGATGGCTTTCTGAACTATGTACTGAAGGGGTAGAGAAAAAATAAAGAAGCTACATTTATTATCCAGTGATACACTATTGGATTATCTTTCTATAGCATGCCACAATACCTGCTTGTCTATACCATCTGGTATAATTTGCTCTTTGAGCAAATGCAGAACATTTAAAATGTTTTATGGCATGTATGCTTAAACACGAATGCATTTTGCCAAGTAAATGATGATTGCCTATATTCAGGGCACATGTGTCTACAATTTCCATTTCATACTTTTCAAGACTTTGCAATTACCATTATAAAAGTTATGACTCTGTCTGCTCTCTGCTCTTGTACAGTAATGCGATTAGTTACAGATGCCAACTGCTATCTTTCTTCTTGATCTCTATAATGGGAGTTTCAGGTTGTCAGCATGAGGTGTGATGTCTTCCATGACTTCCAACTGTGTCAGCATCACAAGATTTATTGCATCTACTAGCAGTGTTTTAGAAACTGTTGATAAGAATGATGTTGAGTTGAGAACTATGTGTAGCCTGAATCATGTTATGCTATGGTTTTGTTAGCTTTTTTAAAGATAGTTCTTATGCTAAAAGAACAAGGTTGCTTAATAAGATTGACACTGATTTATTTATTTTACTGCCTTTGTCCTCTCCCCCCACCAGGCCATTTTATTTATTTTTTTATCTCTGGATAAGTTTTTATTCTCTCAACATGTATCTTTTTCATCAACTTCAACTGCAATGATGTCATTACTTTTCTTTATGTTGCATTTTTTTTTAATCTTTGTCAGTCACCTTGTGGCCAAGTGACTCAAACCTAGAAATACAAAGTATTACTAAACTAAATGGAATGGGGGAAAAACATGCCTCTAAACCCTCATAATCTCACAGCTAGACTATTGAAATAGCCTACTAGTTGGTCTCCCTGCTTTATTGCTCCCCAATCAAGTCCATCTTCTGTTCCCTCATCAAATTCTTTTTCCTTTAATTCAGGCCTGACCATGTCATCTTTCCCATTGAGAAACTACAATGATTTTCTGTTACCTCCAGAATTAAATCTAACCCCCCCCTTTTTAAGACGTTCAAAACCTGGCCCTTTCTTAACTTTCCTGTCTCTTATACTTTTATCTACTCAATGTACTCTGTAATTCACTGACACTGACTACTTGCCGGTATGGAGCAAGATGCTGCTTTCCTGTCTGTGAGTATTATCACTGCTTGGCCTCATATCAGAATTTTTATTCTCCCTTAAGTCTATTTCTGAGCTTTCTTGACTTCGGTTGAATATCAGCTAACATACCACCTCCTGAAAAAAAAATCTGATCCCCAATCTTCCTTAATTTTAATGTTTTCCAGAGAAACAGATACACCTCCCTCTCTTTCCCTCCCTCTCTTTCACTCCCTTGCTCCCTCCATTCCTCCTCCTCCTCTCTCTCTCTCTCTCTCTCTCTCTCTCTCTCTCTCCCCTACACACACAAACACACACACATTTCTATCCATCTGCATTTGTTGCTCAGTCATTTCAGTTGTATCTAACACTGTGTGACCTCAACTGGGTTATTCTTGGCAAAGATACTTGAAGTGGTTTGACATTTCCTTCTCCAGCTCGTTTTATAGATGAGTAAGTGAGGGAAACAGAGATAAGTGACTTGCCCAGGGTCACACAGCTAGTAATGTCTGAGACCAGATTTAAGCTCAGATAGATTAATGTCCCTGTTTCCAAGCCTATCAGTGTAATACATAGATTTTAGCATGTTGACTTCCCCCTGAGTTTGGTGAGCCTCTCAAGACAGAGACTTTTTGGGTTTTTTTTTTCTGGCCAGTACTTAGAACAAAAAGTGGCACACAATGGACACAATAAATAGTAATTGACTAGTTCTATTTTTGTATTTTGGTTTCATATGAAAACATGTAAATTTCAGCAATAATTTCCCCTGAGATTGATTTTTAATACATATCAGAATGACACCAAAGGTGAGGAAAAAACATATTTAGTATTTTTGCTATTGTGGTCACATAAGAAAGAGATAACTCACTCAAGTATCAATTATAACTTTTTCTGCAACTTTTATTTAGCTCTAAGGACCTTTATTATTGCCATATAAAATTACCCTTGTTACTCAGTCACTGACTGTTAAAAAAAAGCCCCGAGTGATTGAATCAGGTAAAATTGACAGGTGTGCAAAGTGTTCTTTTTTCTTTTTAGGCGTTTCTTGAAAATGCAAAAGTCTGAGTAGCAACTATGAAGGCTTATTTTGTCTCTGAGGAAAATAAGTTCTTAATACAGTCCTAAATAGGAACATTGGACCCACCTGAATTACAGCAAGTGTGCTATAAATCATTGACCTTTGAGTCATTGCTGAGATGAGTACTTCACCTTTGCCTGGAAAGGGAAATTAATACTTTGAGCCACCTTGTGATGCCTTTAGGGAAGTTGATGATAAGTTTTCCCCCTTTGATTTTTCCAGTTAAATTCTATTAGGGAAATATTATGAGATTTTCAGGAAGAGGAGAAAGGGTGGGTTAAGAAAAAAAAACATGTTCACACGGAAAAAAACACATTATTCGCTTGACTGTTAGTGAATATTGTAAGAGAATTTATATGGATAGATTGGTATAACACAATGGAGCTACATCACAAATGTTTTATTTTATTTTTTAATGTAATAAATTTTATTTGATTTCTTGTTTACATCATTCATTTTCATGTGATTTTTGAGTTACAAATTTTTCTCCCCATCTTTCCCCTACCCTACTCCCAAGACAGAGATCCCACTGTGGAGCCCCTCCTCTGGTCTGCTCTCTAACTTTCTGGTAGGGCAGGGAGGGTCTCCCTATCCAAGCCCTTGTATATCTTGATTCCTAGTTGCAGGTATTGCAGAGCTTTACATTCTAGATTCTTTCGGTTCCTCCCTTGTCACCCACCCCCAATGGAAGGACAGCCAATTCAATACAGGTTGTGTAGGTGTGATTATATAAGACATCTTCATAGTGGACATATTGTGACAGTGATCATATGTCCCTCCTTCCTATCCCTCCCCACCTTGTTCTGTTCTCTACCCTGTCCCTGTCCCTTTATTGAAGTGTTAACATACAGAATCCCTCCCCCAGACCCTGCCCTCACCTCCATCATCCCGCCTTTCATCCCCACGTCCCCTACTCTCTTGTGTGACATGATGCACATTTTAGAGTTTATGCCATTTCTTCCCTAAGCCAGATTCGATGTGAGTAAATGAAAGTAAAGTTGTAACAGTTATCCCTTGCCTCTTTCCACAGGGGATGATTAGCCCCATTTTGTCTCTACCTGTCTCCTCTCATTCTAGTCCTCTCAGACCTCAGAATTTGCCTGTTAAAGTATCATCCTTTCATATTCAATTGATCCTATGCCCTCTATAAACTCAAGTATATACATGCTCTGATATATATTCATATGCATATATAGCTTCCCATATATACATATGTGTGAGTATATATATATATATATATATATATATATATATATATATATATATATATATATATATATATCCATTTGTATTCCCTTCACCTATCCTCATACTAAGAAAAGTTTGATAAGTTACTATAATCACTTTTCCATATTGGCATGTAAATAATTCAAATTTGATAAGTTTTATTACATTTAATTTTGTAAAATTTTATGGGCACATGTGTTTCTAAATGATGCTGATTATCCGGGCATCCCCATAACAATAATACAGGATGATGAAATTAAAAGTGGAATTAACCTAAGAAGCCATCTCAAATTTTAAGTTCTTCATATTAAAGAGAAGAAAATTAAGGTTCCAGTTGCTTAAGTAACGTGTCCAAGGACATACTGATATTAAATATCAAAAGTGGGAATTGAACCTGGGTCCTCTGACTTTTGACATTATACCATTATGTTTCATTTTCATAGAAATCAACCTATACAAACAATTTTAATTAAAAAATACCCACTCCATATGTTAAAATATATCAACGTATTCAGGGAGAAATATTTAGGTTGCAGAAACATCTGTCTTGCAGGCAATATTAAAATCTAAATTCTTATTGTAACTTCTTCCTTAACACACACACACACACACACACACACACACACACACACACACAAAGATGTAAGGCAAATCATGAGCAGCTCTCCTGAGGATTGCTGCTGTGAATAACTTTGTTATGATCTCATAGTGTGGTAAACTCTCTACTTACTCAGCAATAAACTAAAGCAAAACATTCATAACAATATAACATAACAACTTATTACTAATGTGGTCCCATAATCTTAAACAAAGCATATCATTCAATAAGTCACAATCTGCTCAATCAGTATGAAGTACCCATCTAAAGTCTTCTTTCATCTTGCTTGGAGGCTGACTTCCAAACATCCTTAAGCAATAATCCTTAAGGTTCAGTCATCCTTAAGGGGTGGTGGAAAGTACAAAGGCCATACATCCACAAGTCACAGTAAGTTACAATCATCATCAGTCAGCACTGAGTACCCAAGTAGCGGACCTTTCATTTGAACTTGAGACTGACTTCCAAATTCCATGGCTCCCCTTCTATACTTCCAGTTCTCACCTAGGTTCAAGCAACTCTTCCCTGGTTTCATAGGTAGGCAGCTCTCCCATAGCAGCTCATAGGGACTGCTCCACCCCAAGCTCTTCACAGTTTCTGTTCCTAGGAAAAACAAAGCTTCACAGAGTCACAACAATATTTACACACATTAGGCTTACCAGAATTACAACAATATTCATATACACTTTCTGCACTATCATCTCAATTCACTTTCTGTCTGAGAAATTAACAGAAGTCAACAGATAGAGTGATTTTGTCTGACAAAGTAACACAATTCAATAGACACATTGCTCTGTCAGACAAAGAAACAACAACACAATACAACAGAGTACTGATACCAGAAGCATCCTCCCTCTGTTTTGTTTGATCCCAGCACATGCTCAAGCTTTTATATGCTCTGCTCCTTCCTGTTCTGCCATTCCTGTTCCACCCTTTCAGGGAGTTCTTCCCACTGTGTCTCCATGTGTTGAAGTTAATCATATTAAGGGCAAGAAAGGTCTCCAAACTCCCTTAGGCCTATTAAGGGCAACACAATATATACTGTTTCTAACAAAGACTTGATATAATCACAGTTAGGGCTCAAAGGCAGTGGAATAGTTGAAGTAAAGAGCTAAGTTTTACTTTCCTTGCCATTATAAAATAATATGACTATATTACAAATTCAAATGCCTGATAGACTAAGAATAACAGTACAGTAACGATATTTGTAATAGTTGGATTTACAGTCAGAAGAACTAGGTTTTAAATCCAACTCAATCATTTATTGACTATGTAACCTTGGAAAAATCACACACATCTCAGTCACAGTTTCCTCATCTAAAAAATAATGTGATTGTAAGAAATAATCTCTAATGTCTCTTCCAGAATACACCTACTTAAAGAGATTGTAGCTTCATTTGGTGACAACAGAGTCTGTGGCACCTATGCTAAAGGGCTTAATGTTTGTTGACTATGAAATGAGAGGCTTGGAATGGATTGGTCCAATGTACTTTCCAGTTTTAAATCATTGATTCTAAGTATTGAAATTAATTTAAAATAGCAGTGTGATATGATAGTGAAAAGGTCATTGAAATTTAAACTATATAATGCATATCTGTATCACTGTAAGTTAAAAGTATCTAGCAAATGAATTATAAGACTACATTTGGGATATTGCCATCAGTTGTGGACAATGGACCAAAAAAGAATGTCTTTCAAGGTAATGGTCAACATGCAAGACAAGAAGTATATGAAAAAGATTTTTAAAATTCTAAATATCATGTTTACATACCTGACTAACAGATACACACTTTTTAAATGTACACTTTAAAAACTTTCATGGAGTAAAGAGAAATTATTGACATTGGTATCAGTTAAAAGTCTTATATTGGGAATCTAAATTTCAATAACTTAGCTCGTGATTAAAATTAATTTAGAAGTTTGAACATTTTGCAATTACTAGGTTAGAATAGGCAATTTTTTTGAATGGTTGACAGCACGTGGTGCTCTTTATTAAGATGTTCACATTTGCTACAACATAGGCAGGGTTTTATTTTATTTTTCTATGATAACCACTGGGACCTTGAATTTGGAGCTTTTAGGAATAAAGTAGTTTTATATATTTTATGTTCTGTGGGATTGATTTTTTTTTATTTTAAAGTTTTCTTTGCTCATGGTTACATAAGTCTAAGTAATGTAGAACACATAATATAGTTAAGAATACAGAATACAGTTATGTGGAACGGGAAGTTTAAAAGGATTTTTATACTTAATTGAGATACTAGTAAATGAATTGTATTAGGGAAGTAATCCCATATAAAACTTTATTTCACAAAATTTTATTTAATATACCATATGTGCTTTTGCATAACAGAACTTGGAACAATGGTGAACATGTATTTTTTTAAGTACAATTGCCCTGGCTATGTAATTTACATAGAAGAGTGACCATAGGCCCATAACTTAATTGTCAGCATCAATTTCTTCATCTGTAAAATATGAATAATAATGCTTATACTGAGATCAGGTTGTTAGAAAATAAAATTGTTATGTTTGCTTCAGTCTTACAGAAATCTCTATTGTTATAAAGAACAATGAAGTTGTTTCTCTACCTCTCCTAAATATCCAACTCAATTCTCAACTTTAAAGATTGAGAGGAAATTTAAATGCATTCACCTCACCCTCAAATCCCAAAGAAAATATAACATCTAACCTACTGCCGTTTCTTTAAATTGATCCAAAAGGAAAAAAAAGTTTATGTGTCTAAATGTTATCATTTTCTCTCAATTATTCTAATTTCCCAATAAACATTGTTAATTTTGGAGTTCTTAGGGGTTGTAATGCCAAGGAAAGGCAACTTCCAATGTTCGGATTACCAGCATAGTGGACCCCATTTATTCAGCAAACATTCACAGAAAAGAGAAAATCAAAATACAGCATAACTCACACATTTCACAAGTAAGTTCTCAATTAAATCCAGGTCAGTCAAAGTCTCTTCTCAAATGGATTGGTCCAACGTCCTTTTCAGTTTTAAATCATTGATTCTAAGTATTGAAATTAATTTAAAAGTAGCAGTGTGATATGATAGTGAAAAGGTCATTGAAATTTAAACTATATAATGCATATCTGTATCATAGCTATCTGTATCATAATGCTATCTGTACCATAGACTACTCCACCCCTAGAGAGTACATTCTTTTAGTCAGTCAAAGACTCTTCTCAAATGAAGATCAGTTTCCAATCATAAACAAAGTGCATTTATTTGGTTAGTCACAGAGCACTAAAAGGCCAAAGGTTTCCCACCCATGGATTACAATACCATCCATTAATACAAAGCATTTTCTCAAAAGGGAACAGGAGAGCACAAAAGGCCATCCACCCCTAAATCAAAACAAGGTTAAGATAACATCTCAGCATTGAAAACCCATAGAAAGAGCCCTTCTTTCATCTTTACTGGAGGCAAGCCCTCAGCAATCTCAATTCCCTGGGGAGACAAGGCTCAACAAAGTCATAGCCAGTGTCCTCATCAAGACACACTCTGCCTGTAGAACAGTCACAGAACACCAGAAAGTATAAGCAAGGCCCTCTTTCAGGATTTCTGTGAACATACAACAAGAAAATCCTTATTCAGGGCTTCTGCACCAACAGCCAGGTTCTAGGACTTCTACAACAGCAGCACTGTCCAGCATCATGTCAATCTGGAAAAACAACATCAAAACAGATAGATAAAATAATGGTATCACAGCCATGACTCCTCAGTTCTCTGAAGCTCCAGGCGGCAGTCCTCAAAAGTCCAGGGCAGCTCCAATGGGCTCTCAGCAGTCTCTCTCAGCAACTCAGGCTCCATGATACTGGATACTGCTCTTCCCAAAAGCCCTTCTCCTTCTGGCCTTCTCTGGCCTTGAGCCTTTCTCAATTCATGGCTCCTCCCAGTTCAGCCCTCTCTCTTCCCATCAACAAGCCCATCCCACAAGTGGTATTCACAAGCTCTGGGTCTTAACACGCAACCCAAAAGTCCAGTAAATTTAGGGGCATCTCCAAATTCCATTACCGTTACAGGGATACAAACTGTTCTTGTTAGCTCACTGCTCTTGTATGCAAATTAGCAGCTTCTGTGTAACCTAGAATTTTAATAACCTAGACTAGAACACTGAGTTTAAATAACTTGCTAAAGATCATATATTTAAAGTTATATAAGATTACTCATCTGTGACTTTGATCACACTATGTCACTATAGACTATTCATAGTTTTGAGAGATAGATGGAACAAACTCTCTCTTTCCCTCTCCTTCTGTCTCCCTTTCTCTGTCTCTGTCTCTCTGTCTCTCTCTATCTCTTCTTTGTCAGTATCTATCTCCTCTCCTCTATCTTTCTTCCCTCCTTAGCCCAATTTTTTTATTTCCCATTAGTATGAAAATGAACAAGATTGATTTGTTATGGAGAGATTCCCATGTCTGTTTTTGTTTGTTTTTAATATTAAAGCCTTGTTCCAGAGAAGAGAAATAAAAACCTCATATCCAGTTTCCCAAAACTCACATGCCAAATAGCATTTTCATAAAAAGGAAACAAATATCTTTTGCTATTCTTTTAAAAATATGTATATATAAGATTGCACCTTCCTTCATAATTCCTTTTATACCTGTATCCTATATCTTCATCATTTGCTCACGTACTCTAAATAATACTGAATATCCCTAATTACTTTTTTGTTCCATCAATTTAATCCTAATTACTTGATAGTGCATTTGAATCTGACCATATATTACAGGAGAAGAAATGAAGCTAGTGACTAAAAATTAAATTTATTTGAAAAGTTGTATCCATGACAAAGAAAATAGTTTTCTCTTAAGAGACAATCATTCTGTTCTTGCTAGGCATATGAAAATGCATTGAACTAAATTTAGAACTCATTCAATTCTTATGTATTCTAAATTTAGTAATCAACTGAAGATTTTGAGGTCCTAGTTCCATTTAGTATTGGCAAGGCACCAGTTATTATCTCCTACCGACAGCAGCTGCGACTGCTCATAACAGCAACTCTGATATTAGGAAAAGATGTATATACCTGAATGTAGTCAGGATAAATACTATTCTCTTCCAGATCACATAGAAGGTTGGGTAGAAGAGGTGTCAGCTCCCATACTTTCAGATTACTTCAAAGAGAGACCCTGTGAGCCAACTCAGTGGCAAATGATTCCCTAGGATGCTTTACCTGTCCTCCCTCTTCAGTTTGCCCAGTTCTATTAGTCACAAAACTCATATATTCAAAACACAGTATTACCCACAATAAAAAACACCTCTCAGAAGAGCCCCAAGGAAATTCATCCATTCCATTATTTAAAAAATGCACATCCACCAATTTCTCATACTTTTTGTGGATATAAATTGCAGTTAAATGTAGTAACTAAAATTAACCAGATGATCTTCCTTCCATGAAAAATGTAAATTAATCCATAAAGAATATCTCTAACTAGACAACTGTCTACACATTCCTTTATATAGGCTTATTCTGCTTAGTGAATTCTCACGACCTGACTGTTCATGCAGAATCATAAAGAAAAAAAACAGATGAAAATGAATTTTTATAAACTTGTGTTTGAGACTATAGAACTTCTCTGTATAATTGTATGACCTTAACACTCATTGAAAAGCTCCATGAATGCATGCTAACCTTCAAATTATCTTGACTGAGCCCATCAGGATAACTAGAATGAGTTTGGAATAAAATTTAAAAGTCATTTAAAATATTGGATGCCTGAGAGATTCCTTAATGATGAACTGAATGACATATAGCTAGGTCACTTTCAGCAAGGTTTAAAGAAAAAAAAGGGAGGGGAGTTCTTTTTACTTGTTACATTTCACTGAATATCAGGGATTTGTGATCAACCAGATGCTTTGTCTGAGGCAATGCTAGGATTGTGATCGATAGGAGAAAGAGGAGAAGAGATCATTCTATTAAGTACAAAGAGTGAGAGAATCTGATAAAAAGAAATGAGTCAAAATGCACTAAGTGTTTATGTATGTTGATGCAGATACCCAGAATTAATAGTGGTACAGAATTTTGAAGTTGTATGCAAACATATGTGTGTATATATGTGTACATGCTTAGATGTGTATACTTGCATATATGGGGAGATTTACATATACTCACATTGCTTTGAAAAAGACAAAAAGTAAGTATTTTGTTAAGATAATCATTTTCATATTACCCTTATTTTCATTGATCTATTTTCCTGAAATGTCCTTAGTTAAAATAACCTGCATAAAGTGATTTAAAAACAAATAAATATGTGTATATGTATAGACAGCTGAATCAAAAGGTTCTGTTTTACATGACAAAATGTAAGATTTTTAAATATATTTTGATCATTATATTGCTTTTCTATAATGAAAAGAAACATTCATGTTTCATTGAAGAATGTCTGTTTCTAATTTTTAAATAACCAAACAAACCCTTATGAGAAATGGAAAGGAATCAGGGACTCATCCAGCCACAGACTAGATTGTAGTCCAGGGGAAACATAGTTGCTTAACATCCTAAAAATGTTGTTAAATTTTACAAATGGGGAAATTTTCCTACCCTGAACTCCCCACGAATTGTTTACATGAATTTTCTTCATATGGACAACCAAAAACCTTAGGTGAAGTAATAAGGACAAATATTTTAGACATATAGGAGACTCTGAAGACTATCGTTTCTACTCACATTGTGGAGCCTTTGTGCCAAAGACTTGGTGTCAAACAGTCTGATTCAATCATCACAGTGATAAAATTGAATCTTCTCTGTATAAGATATGACCCTTTTTTAACATACTTTTCCTCCTCCTCTTTTATGTACGGGCCTAAAATACTACAAAGGAAAACCAAATTTTGTTTGATTTTATTGTTGTTGTTTGGCAATTAATGTCAAGCTTCTATTAGTAAAGTATGTGGCACTTAAGCGGAGATAACTTGATTTTCAACTTTGTATCTCTACTGTCTTTGAGAACACATAGTAGGTAATTAAGGTATGCTCATTGGATGAAATAGACAGTACAGATATAGCTAGAACAGTGGCATTATGATAGATTTGGGATGAGTCATGCAATTTCAGAAACCAAATTTCCTTCTTTATCATTTAGACATCAGAGACTTCTTCAAAGTTAGTGTTCATAAAGAAAGACAAAAATTTTCACATGTAGCTGGAATGGAATTTGCAGAAGCAGCATAAGGAACATCCCAACATCTATATAACATTGGATAATTTGAAGAGTGTCTTTAGTTGAGGCTACAAATTGGTACTGAAGATAAACATATCAACACAAAATTGACTTTTGATCTCAGTGATAAACTTTCAAGGTGAAAAAAAAGTAATCTGATGATGAGATTAGACAAAATTATGTTAACTGAACAAATCTTCATATACTGAGAAAATTAGATAAACTAAGAGATAAAACAGTAGCATATGAGACGATTTACAAGGAAGTATCATTGGATTTCTTTAAAGTAAGAAGAGATGAAAATAGGAAATCAATTTTATAAGCTCCATAGGAGACAGTTTTCTTTTTTTAATTTTTTAATTTTTAATTTAATTTTAATTTATCTGTTTCTTTTTAAATTAATTTATTTATAGTTTTCAACATTTATTTCCACAAAATTTTGAGTTACAATTTGTTCTCCCTGTCTTTCCCCTACACCCCACCCTAAAATAGCAAGCCTACTGGATACCACTTCCCCCAATCTGTTCCCTCCTATATCTGCCCCCATTATCCCCATGAAACTTTCTAGTAGTAGATGTCTTTCTATACCCCAGTGCCTGTACATCTTATTTCCCAGTTGCATGTAGAAAACACATTTTTTTTAAAACATTTGTTTTTTTAAAACTTTGAGGTCCAAATTGTTATCCCTTCTTCCCTCCTCACCTACCCAACCTGGGAAGATAAGCAATTCAATATAGGTTGTAAATGTGTAGTTACCCAAATCATTTCCATAATTAACGAATTGTGAAAGACCAACTATACTTCCCTCCATCCTATCCTGCCCCCCACTTATTCTATTTTCTCTTTTGACCCAATCCCTATTCAAAAATGTTTCCTTCTAACTACCCTCTCCCCCAATCTGCCTTCCCTTCTATCACCCCCCCCCCATTTATCTCCTGTCCCCCTATTTTCCTGTAGGGTAAAATACCCAATTAAGTGTGCATATTATTCCCTCTTTAAGCCAAATTCAATGAGAGTAGGGTAGTCCCATTCCCTTTCAACTTCCTGCTCTTCTCCTCCATTGTAACAGTTTTTTCTTGCCTCTTTTATATGAGATAATTTACCCTAATCCATATCTCCCTTTCCCCTTCTCTCAATAAAATCCTCTCTCACCTCTTACATTTTATTTTTTAGATATCATCTCTTTATATTCAACTCATACTGTGCCTTCTGTCCGTGTATACATGAACACATATATGCCCAAACTCACATACACATTTTGGTACATACACACCTTCCTATATACATACATACATACATACATGTGTATGTATACATGCACATATATACATAGATAAAACACACACACACACACACACACACACATATATATTCCCTTCAACTAGCCTCATACTGAGAAATGTCTTATGAGTTACAATTATCATTTTTCCATGTAGGAATGTGAATAATTCAACTTATAATGAGTTCCTTGTGATTTTTTTCCTGTTTCTCTTCTCATGCTTCTCTTGCTTCTTGTATTTGAAAGTCAAATTTTCTTTTCAGCTGTTATTTTCATCAAGAATGCTTCAAAGTCCTCTATTTCATTGAATAATCATATTTCCCCCTGCAACATTATACTCAGTTTTGCTAGGTAGATGATTCTTGGTTTTAGTCCTAGCTCCTTTGACCCGCGGGATATCGTATTCCAAGCCCTTCAATCCCTTACTGTACAAGCTGCTAGGTCTTGTGTTTTCCTGATTCAATTTCTACAATACTCAAATTATTTCTTCTTGATTGCTTGCAGTATTGTCTCCTTGACGTGGGAAATCTGGAATGTGTCTATAGTATTCCTAGTAATTTTCTTTTTGTGATCTTTTTCAAGAAGTTATCATGAATCTTTTCAAATTCTATTTTGCAATCTGGTTCTTGAATATAAGGGCAATTTTACTTGATAATTTCTTGAAAGATGGTGCCTAGGTTCTTTTTTTGATCATGGCTTTCAGTAGTCCAATAATTTTTAAATTATTGCTCCTGTATCTATTTTTCAGGTTAGTAGTTTCTCCAATAAGATATTTCACATTGCCTTCTATTTTTTCATTTGTTTAGATATGTTTTATAATATCTTGATTACTTATACAGTCATTAGTTTCCAGTTGCTCCAATCTAATTTTAAAGGAGTTATTCTTTTCAGTGAGTTTTAGAAATTTCCTGTCCATCTGGCAAAATCAGCTTTTAAAAGCATTGTTCTCCTCATTTTCTTTTTGGGCCTTTTTTGCCATTTGAGTTTCTCTATTTTTAAGGTGTTATTTTCTTTAGTGTATTTTTCATCTCCTTTGGCAGGCTATTGACATGTTTTTCATGATTTTCTTGCATCATTCTCATTTCTCTCCCCAATTTTTCCTCCATTTCTCTTATTTGATTTTCAAAATCATTTTTGATCTCCTCCATGCCCTATACCCAATTTATATTTTTCTTGGAGGCTTTTGATGCAGGAGTTCTGACTTTACTCCCTTCTTCCCATGCAATGCCTTAATCCTTTTTTTGTCCCCCACAAAGGATTCTATGGTCTGTTTGTGCTTCCTGTGCCTGCTCATATTGCCAGCCAATTACTAGACTTTTGAACTCTTTGCCACAATAGACCTCTGCTTCCAGAATGGGAAGAACTTTGTTCCAGATTGCTGGGAGTATGCACCTGCCGGAGATATTAGGAGGGTGCTGTCTCTACAGCCCCCATAAGCTCTGGCTCAGTGCTCACACACCCCAGAACCACCACCGAAGACCAGGATCAAAATCCAAGCAAGTTAAAGCAAGAGCAACTACCCTAAGAGTGGTTGCTTGGTCCCCCTACAATCTTCAGGCCAGGAGCTCCTGAGGCAGCCATGTGGTGCAGCTGTGGCAATTCAGCTACTTCTTTCCCCAAGGACTGGAGGTGGGCCATGCTCTTCCATTCACCACTGTTCCAACAGAGTTACACACTAAACTTTTACTATGGCATTTATGGGTTGATAAGTGTGTAACCAACCATAGCTGCTGGTTGTTCCCTCTCCTGAAGTCTGCTCTGGCTGCTGCTGGTCTGGGCCACCCTGGGCTGGAACCCCGAGTCTCCTGTGGGACTGCACTCAACTCCCAGTGAGGTGTCATAGGCATTTCCTTTTGACCTGCCAGACTATCTTCAACAGGAGATTTGTTTCTCTCTGTCACTTTGTGGGTTCTGTAGCTTTAGAATTTCTTTACAGTCATTTTTTACAGGTATTGGAATTGTTTGTAGCTGGAGCCCATGCCAAGTTTTTGCTTCTACTCCATCATCTTGGCTCTGTTCCCCAGGAGAAGTTCTTCTTAAATTTATGAGTGGCAATATGCTGTCAATTGAATGTTGAATGTGGAGTTAGGAATACTTTGACTCAGATTCTGCTTCTGACACTTGCTTGTTCTCTCACCGTTCACCAGCGTTTCAACCTTTCTGACACTAAATTCTCTAATCTGTTAAAAGATGATGCTGGACTAGGTGGCCACTTATTATTTGTTACAGATTTAAATTTATGATCTTATAATCCTTTGATATTTAATCCTGTGTTTTGTCAAATAAAAGAGTACTTCTAGTGTTCAGGATCTGTTCTAGAGGCAAACATCTTGATCACTGCTATATTCCTGTGGGAGATAAATGAATCCAAGTCAAAGCAAAAAGTTGTTCTATTTCGACATGTTGTGTTACCATTGCAAGGAAAGGAAAAAATAAGCATTTCTTATATTAATAAATATGAAGGTAATCACCTTTTTAAACTCTATCTTGGTAAGTTTGGAATTCTTTGATAAAATGTAAGTTCACTTACCACAATTAAGATAAAATATCATTTAATAAAATTGAATTACACATATGTTTTCTTGTCAATTGATAAAGTACAGTAGGATTAGAATAATTTTCTGCCTTTGACACTGTGAAAATCTGGGTTGGGTATTTCTCACTACTTAGGAAGCCTTGATACCTTTTGATGGAGCTATTTGACCTATACCTCACATGGAATAGTAATACAGAGAGAGATTCTGCCCTCAAATCTGATTTCTTTCCCTAAAAATAAAGGAAGGATGAAGATAGAGTTCAGTGAAGTTAAATGTCAGGTTATGTCCTGACATTCACAGGGGGAAAATAGAAGTATTATGGTTAGAATCAGTAATTATTTTGTGTTATTTTGGGTAATAAAGAAACTACCATTATTGTGCTTGAGTGACATTTCTCCCCCTGTTCACCCCCATCCAAATCCCACCTAGGCTGTTGCTGGCTAAATATGAACCTTTCCTCATTGAGCTTGACTTCAGAAATAATATTAGAGAATACAAGTCATATGCCTATGTGTATGAGAATGACTATGAAAAGGAATATTTTCACAAGGCTCTGAAATTTGCATTCACATAAACAATATTTTAAATACCAAAGTTTGCTACTGGCTGTTTATCTCATAAAAATGTAGGAATATATGAAGCTAATGACCCATTTCAATCATTAAATGTCCATATTCATTCATCAAAAATAACTGAGGAAAAGACAGAGATGAAAACAAATGAAGTCATTAGTGAGCTTTGCTCACCCTCAGAGACCAGCAAAGAATTGTCAGAGATGTCTATTGAAAAGGTTAACATACATTTACATCTATAGAGGTAAGATGGGTAATTGTTTGTCTCCTATATATAGCTTTATTTATAGACATTTATAGAATTGCAAGGTATATTAGTCTCAAGTAACCCATTATACAGAGTGTCCTAAAAATATTTTGTTCAGTCTAAAGTTATTAAAGCTATTAATGCTCAAGCAATTTTAGCTTAAAATTGGACAAAGATGTTGGAGTACCCTGAATGCAGCCTCCCAATAGTGAGTATTGTCCAGACTAATATAACCATTGCCAAAAATAAATGCAAGATATTTCTATTAGTAGCTCACAGGCTATGAGGAAACAGCTCCATTCTCGACAATGCTACTAAAAGGAAGGTACCGATGTTGTTGACTGCCTTTTTCCCTTATTGCCTAGAATTTTGCAGTAAGCCTCCTGAATGGTCTCCCTAACTCAAGCCTCTCCCCACTATAACCCATCTTCTACTCAATTGCCTAGTAGATTTTTCTAAAGAGTAGTTTTAACCATGTTACTTCCCTACTCAATGAGCTCCAGAATTTCCTTGTTGCTGTATATATAAAGTCTTCTGGCATTTAAAGTTCTTTATATCCTGCTTTTAACCTACTTTTCCAGTCTTCATACATTTTTTCTCTATTATAGGAGCTGTGTGGTCAAACTACTAGCTTACTTTCAGCTCCTGGCACCTGAAACTCCATTTCCCATCTCTGTAACTTGGCAAGGGCTGTCCCTCACTCTTGGAATGCCCTCTTTTTACCTCCACCATTTTAGGTTACCTGGATTCCTTCAGGATTCAACTCATATCTTACCCTCCCCCAAGGCCCTTCCTGGCATAATCTCTTTTTATTATAGATTAGCTTCCATTCACTCTGTATACATTTTGCATGAACCTAGTTCTTTATGTATTTTCTCCCTTAAAAAATATGAGCTCCTTGAAGACAGAGACAATTTTTTTGGCCTCTTGTTGATACTTTTCCCAGCTCTTTGCTTGTTACTTGACACATAGTAAGCATTTGTTGACTCCCTTTGCAGATCAAGCAAAGTTTCTGGTTATGATGCAAGCTAAGTCTCTGTTTATGATGCCTTATCTATACGAGGGAAAGTTGAATACCAAGTTTTGATGTTTATTTTCTTCAGAAAGAGGGACTAGTAGACTAGGGAGTAGTTGTGCTCTACTGCATGGTGCCATTTAAATACTCTTTTGTTTGCATTTCCATATAATGGGCAGCTATTCCATAACAATATAGTTATTGGTTATCTTCATCATTATTATCATCATTGAATGTTCATTGAAACCATAGGTCCTAAGAGTGGCGGAATTTCGTAGGAATGTGTTTTTTATTAAAGACTGTATATGTAGCAAGAAATTAGGCCCTATTATATATACATTTTGTATTATATATAAATTTATATTATATTATAAATTTATTATTTTTTATTATATTATATTATAAATTTATATTATATTATATATACATTTAAAGTTAATCACAAAATTATTTCTACTATCTCCAGCACAACGTTACCTTGTTACCCATCAAAAAGCTAAAACTAAGCTCAGTAATATGCAGTTTTTTTACAGCAGAAGAAAAAGCAAATGTAAATTCAACATAGGAAGGTAAATTGTCAATCTATTCATTTTTAAAAGGAATAGATCTTTAATTTAAAAAAAAGAAAAATGAGACCATACATGCTCCAATAATGCTTCCTTTTGGGGGAAAAACAGATCATTACAATGAACTATGTTCCTTTTTAAAAAAATAACACAAGTTAAACTTAACATATTTAAACTTTGTTTTATCTTAGTGTGAAAGGAGGTTTTTTCTTCATAAATTAGGCATTTAAATTGCTTACTACTGACAGCCACCCAGAAATACCACAGCATCTCACTGATCATTCCTAGTTGGCCTCAAATAATTAATCCCCTAAGTTTCATTTTTTTAAAAAAATTACATGATATACTACTGTAGTTTGCTGAAACAGTATCCAAGATTTAATGCTAACACTGTAGAAGCAGTTTAAATCTAATTAGGAGCTATCTGTGGAAACAGGACTTTTCACATCTGTAAGGTTGACAGTAAATATTTATTTTCTGAGTGATACTTGCTAATACAGTGCTTCCTAATTGCTTTTTGTTACTGAATAGCAGCAGTGGAATCAGTCTGAGGAGATTGCAGCTTTCAAACTTCAACAATGTACTATCCAAAAGCAAACATTTGCTCACTTGAGTGTTATAGTTCCATTTTCAAATTGCTGTTGATTTCAGTTTATTGACCTGTAAATCTGTGTCTTTGACATGTTCTTCATTTTTATGAATACAAATCAAAATCTCAATTTCCTTTCTCACATCTTTTAGTGGGTTCCCTGACCTCTCAACTTTTAGTTATGAAATATTTCTCTTCCTCTTTTTCTTTGTTCTTTATCCTTTCTTGATAGCCTTATTGATAGCATGATGCTGTAGAGTGTTCGAAGATATCAATTTGAATTCTGACACTTTTTCCCTATGGGGCTTTGTTCAAGTCACTCAACCACACTAGTCTCCATTTTTCTTAACTTTAAAATGAAACTCTCAGACTAAATGACTACTGATGTCAGAGTTCTAAAGCCGTAGGCTTATGAAATGATACTTGTAATCAGTCAGTAGAAAATAAGCTTCTTGAGAGCAGAGAAAGTTTCAGAGTTTTTGTTCGTCTGTTTTTTTTTTTTGCCTCTGTGCTCTTCGTGACTAGCACAAGGTAATATACTTTTATTTATTGATTATTGAACTTGGAATTTTAAAAAGGATTTTAGCATGTGCCTTAGCTAAACATAATAATGACAGGACCTTAGGGCTAGAACTAAGAAAGACCTCACAAACAATCTTGTCCAGTCTAGTTGTCTTACAGACGGGTACACTGAGGCTTATGAAGAATAAATTATTTACCCAAAATCACACAAATAATCAGTAACAGGGGCAGGATTTGATTTCATGTCCTTACAATCCTTAGCCAGCATTCTATTCACCAAATCACATTGCTTCATTATCTCATTTTAGTTTTTCCAAATGGCAGAAAAACAGAAAACTGTAGCTTAGGAAACTCTGCAGTATGATAATGGTACTTGTGAATGTCATAAAACATTGTGAATTTAGCAGAAACAAACAAAAAAAATTCATGATTTTACCTTGGACTGTGTTTAAGAAGGGTGTTCATGTTGGGTACAGTTCATTAAATAATAAAACAAATTAATGACACCTCATAAATGCGAGGTCTTAATAATAGTAGAACAATAAATCACATATATATTTAATGCTAAATTGATCAAAATCTTACATATGCAGGTGAAACTATTAACATATACATTTTACATGTTTTGAAATCTCTCTCCCAGTCTCTCTCTTACACACATACACACACACAGACACACACACACACACACACACAACACACACAGACACATTAATGGTAGTTCATTAAAATTTGAAGACCTCTTTTTGTTATGTCAAGTAAGCAGGTGCTTAGTCCTTAGACAAGCTTCTGTGAAAGAGGTAGAGAGTGTGAACTCTGTTTCCTGTTGCTTACATAACAGGAAGGGTTTGGATGAAAAAAGAAGCCCGTGCTACGTGTATGTGTATGTATAAGAAAAATCCCAGAGAGGCAAAATCAGAATTTTTCTCCTGGAGGGCTCCTGGTGGAGGAGAGAGAGTTTCTGTCAGTGAGCATCTGGAAGTGGACTAAGAACTGAAAGAGGATTTCCTTGAGACCAGAATCTGGTGAAAGTTGAAGTTGCTACTGAGAAGGCCACCTGGAAGGTTGCTTTATCTGGATAACAAATAAAAATCACTCATATGCTCATGGGATTTGCACAATTCTTCCATATATTTACTCAAACATACAGTCTGGAACCTGCATGGAAGGAATAATTGTCTATTGATCTGATATCAAAGGCTAGTGTGGTTCTGAAATTAAAACAAAATTAAAGAAAAAATCCTCTGCTAAATAACAATAGTTTTTTTTAATCCTATCATAAAAGACAATAATTGAAGAAGAAATCATTACTTGCCAAGTATTTGTTTGACATTGTGCTAACTCCATTAAAAATGTGGCACAGTGATTAAAGTACCAGGACTGGATTCAAAAAGATCTGAGTTTAAATCTGGCCTCAGACATTTACTAACTATGTGATGCTGGGGAAATTTTTTAACTTCTGTTCTCACTTTCCTCATCTGTAATATGAAGGCAATAAATAGGCTTAAAGTACATAGCACGGAACCTAGCACATAGTCTCATATAAATAGCATTATTATTATATTATTATTATTATCATATCTATTATTACAGATACACCTTGGAGATATTGCAGATTTGCTTCTAGAACATTGTAACAAAGCAAAAATCACAATAAAGGTAATCATGTGAATTTGTTTTGGTTTTTCAGTATAATGCTAAAATGCTATTCACAAGACTCACAGCAGCTACAAAAATGCTCTTGTAGTTCTGAATCACAAAATGTAACAGGCTCTCCACATGGAGGACAGAAACAAAACATTTCTTCAAATACCAGAAAACCAAGTCTCCAAACCAGAAAGTCAAATTCATTACAATAACCACAGAGTTGGTACACATAACCAATGCAGCAAATACCCACACTCCTAAGCCTTTCCAAACCTTTCCTCCATCAGGCCTTCAAAACAAAACTGACTCCTTCCATCAAGAATGCCCCTCTCTCATTCATGGTAGCTCTTCAGCCTCCATGCTTCTTCCTGCCAGCAGTTCTGGGTCACTCTCACCATATGCTCAACTTTTTATCCTGGACATTAGCTCCTCCCTGCCCCACCCCTTTTTGTTGCATCCACAGGTTCTTCCCAGTGTTGGATTCACAAGTTCTGTTTCTTAAGAGGTAATCAAGGTCAAGGCTTAACTTGAAATACTGTGCTAAGTATTTGTTTGCTTGCCATTACAAGGGGAAGAGAAGACCTTCAAATCCCATTACCATTATAGTCAGTACATATAAAAGTTATATTTGCATTGTACTGTAGTCTATTGAGTGTATAATAGTATTATGCATAAAATAAATGTATATATTTCATTTAATATATAGAGATGGGAAAAGGAAAGAGTTTTTCAAAGAAGAAAATCAATAATGAAATATAAAATTTAAGCATTTCACATTGAAATAGCCTGTTGTAGCAGAAAAAAAATAATACAATCTGGAATCCAATAATACAGTTTAAAATCCTGTTATTTGCTACCTATGTTATTATTACTGGGTTGATCACATTATCTTTAGTTGCTGCTGAGCTTTAGTTGCCTCATCTGTGAAGGGAATAATTGGCACTATTTATCTAGCATTAAATCTATAATTATTCTGTGATTTTTACCTTCTTTTTGGTGTATTTTGTTATTCAGTTTGCCCAACTTTTTGTGACCCCCATCTATGTTCTTGGCAGAGATGCTGTGGGCTTGGTTTGTTATTTACTACTTCATCTCATTTTAAAGAAAAAGAACTGAAGTAAAAATTTAAAAGTAAGTGATTGCCCAGGATTATACTACTAGTAAGTGAGACCATATTTGAATTTGGGAAATTGAGTCTTCCTGTCTATAGACCTTGTTCTCTATCAGAGTAGAGGCTCAGAAAAAATCAGGAGGAGAAAATATCCATTGATTATCAGACTCCAGTAGTGTAGTTCAAAATAAATCACTGATAATTGGGTTATTCAGTTTTGGTATACATTTACATTCATCTTAGAGTACATATCTCTTATAATGGCAGTGCAGATGCCTCAAAGATTCTGGACAATATTTTAGTTTCTTTGCTAAAAAAGCAGAAGGATTCTCTTTCTGTGTCATAAATCCACAATGGTTGGAACAGTGTGTTTTTATGTGATTCCCTAGTTGGTCAGGATAATTTAGCAGGTTAAACAATGTGTAAAAACTAAAAACTACCAATCCCTTTCCTCCTCAGAATTTGTGGATGCAGGGTGTGTGTGTGTGTGTGTGTGTGTGTGTGTGTGTATGTGTGTGTGTGTGTGTAATGGATCAGTGTCAATTTCTGCTGACACAGGCAGTATGAGAATGAAGGGGTGTGGAGGATGGAGGACAGGAATCTATATCCCCCAAAAATGCAGGAGGGGGAGAAGGGCTGCTTTGTTCTTGCAGAATCTCAGATTTAAAGAGAATATGGGAAGAAATGAGATGAAGAAGTGGCTGAGCTTTGAACTTGCTGAGGGAAAGCTTTTTTGCACTGATTATTCACCTTCTTTCAGGAGACTACCTGAATGGAGAGAAACAAGTGAAGCAGTTTATTGACAGTGATTTCTAGCAGAATGAATTAATCAACAGACATCTATTTAGTAATATCTAGCAGACCAAAATATAAGTAAAAGCAAGCTGTTGTTAATAATATAATGTTAGAAATGAAATTAAAACTATTCACTGCCTCTTCTGACACTGATTGAATGTAATCATGGATAGGTCACTCAAACTCTCTTAGTCTTAGTTTACTCATTTATAAAACTTGATAAATAACACACTATCTCTTGGAGTTGAGGTAATATTTCAGTGAATTATAAATATCAATCCTTGCTAGTTACGTATGCTTCAATTCCATTCACTAAATTCTAAGTAATTACTATTTTGTACTTGCTAATTGTTGATCTTAGAATCTGAGAGGTGTAAGGGAAATAAGAGACTAATAGAAGGGGAAAGGATCTAGTTGGTAAAAGAAAACTAACCCATATGAAATAATTAAAATATTTTGCATTTGTAAAATTCTTTGCAATTTGCAAAGTACATTGAAATCCATCATCCTTTTAATCCCCCAATAAAACTGTCTTACAATGAGGGAAGAAATGATTATCCTCATTTTCCAAAAAAGAAAAAAAAATAAAATTGTGACTGAGGCATTCCAGTGTTAAATAACTTTTAAATAATAGATAACTATATGGTTGAGGTTTCAATCTAGATGTTTTAACTTCTGGTCCTGTACTACTGAATACTGGTTAGTATACCATGCTGGAGTTTTAGGAACTCAGAAGAGAAATCAATGAGAATAGAAAGAGGAAAAATGCCAAGATGATTTTCATGAAATGAATTAAAATAGCTAATAATAATAGCTAGCATTTACATAGCACTTACTATAAGCCAAGCTTTGTACTGAGGGTTTTACAATTATTGCCTCATATGATCCTTCTCACAACATGGGTGGTAGGTACCATTTTTTCTCAATTTTATAGATGAGGAAACTGAAGCAGAAGTTAAGTCACTTACCCAGGGTCACAAAACTGGTAAGTGTCTAAAGAGAGATGCCAAACTCAGAATGTGTAAGCCCATTGCTCTGTACACTAATCTACCTTGTTGATTTCAATTGCCTGCAAAATCCATGGACTCTGGAAGGTGAGGTTCCAAGGTGCCTTCCAGATTTTTCAAAACACCTAAGGAGATGGAAACTCCACATGTTTCACCTTAGGAGACTAAGGACTAAGTTCTTCTCCAAGACATATTACCTTAGATAAGAAGGTACTCATGCCCTTACAACATTGCTCTCACTAGATGAAGTGGGTGAAAGACTTGCCACAATCACCCAAAAGCAAAGGAGGCAAAGGGTTTCTTTCCCTCTTGTTGCTTTTTCTTCCTCATTACTCTCTCAGTTATTTGATTGTTCGATTTTTTGCTATTGTTCTTTGGTTGTTTCTTTTATTTTTCGCTTCTCTTCATGTTCCCAGAGCTTAGCAAAGTAAATGTCTAATACATATTTGTTTACTGACTGATGGAAGGAATGAAAATAGAAGAGATTTCATGGTGAAGGGAATATAATGAAATTAAGTTCTCTACTATATTTGGGAAGAAAAAAGTCAGTTTTTCTGTACTCCATTTCCTAGTTCAACAGAATGGCTGACTTCCATATTTTGTAATGACTTTCATATGAAATTCATTATGACAGTGGTGAGAAATAGTTTTGAAATTAATTAGGCAGCAATAAATGACCCAGTATGCTGGCATTAGAGCTGAAGAGGCTCAATAAACTGCATGCATTCAAGAACTATTTGAGTATAAAAGCATGAATACTCATTTAAGTCATACATTACTTCATCCATATTTTTACCTTATGTCAATCTTTGTTAGAAAATATTATAGATCATAATTTATAGACTCCTTGAAAATGTTTTCATTGTATTATGGAGAAAGTGTCTCTTCTTGCAAAAGGTTAACAAACACATGCAATTAATAAAAGTTTAATTTGTCTATGATAGAACTGAATGTCTCAATTTTGTGAATAATTAGTGTTAGAAGGGAATACTACTGAACAGTGAATAATTAGAAAAAAAATCATACCAAAAAGGTGTCTATGTGAGATGAACTAATTGTTCCTAGAGATGAAGAGGAACTGGCATTTTTCACAGGGGTGGATCTTAATAACAGAGCCTTCCCTAAGTGACTTTAACATTTCCTGAACCATTTGTGAGGATTTATTAAACTGAATCATAATCAGACTTACTGTGTGTATCTGTGTGTACATATGTATATGTATATGCATATGCATATGTATATACATATGCATATGTATACACACAGATACATACACACATACATATATCTATATCTATATATCTATCTATACACACTGAGAGAGAGAGAGAGAGACAGAGAGAGAGAGAGAGAGAGAGAGAGAGAGAGAGAGAGAGACAGAGAGACAGAGAGAGAGAGAGATAGAGAGAGAGAGAGAGAGATTCCTGATATATACTATTAGGTAAAACAGCATACATGGTGGTTTGGATATTCCTATTCTTAACATGCCATTAAATATCTTCAGCTGAGTCATTTTTCAGTCACATCTGACTCTTCCTGGCCTCCTTTGAGGTTTTCTTGGCAAAGACACTATAGTGATTTGTCATTTCCTTCTCCAGCTCATTTTATAATTGAGGAAACTGAGGCAAGCAGGTCTAGTAATTTGCCCAGGGTAACATAGCTAATAAGTGTCTAAGGTCAGATTTTAACTACAAAAGATGAATTTTCCTGACTTCAGGCCTAATACTCTATCCACTGTGCCACCTTCCTACCCTGATAACAGGACAAAAAATTAGAGCTGAATTGGATTATAGCAATAATCTAGTCCAATCTCTTACTTCCTAATTTTACATGTGAGGAAACTGAGACCCACAACATTAGCATGACTTTCACAAAGTCCCGTGTGTGGGGGGGAGAGAGAGAGAGATAGAGAATGAGAACTGATCAAGGTCTTACAGTCTAGGCCCTTTGCTAAATGTTGGAGACACAAATAAAAGTAAACAAGTTAGTCCCTGCCTCATGGGACTTACATTTTAAAAGGTGAATGACAAGAAAGTAGAGGTTTCAAAGGGAGCTAGATAGGAGACAAGAAATGTGCAACAGCAGAGATTCAAAATGATGATCAAAAAATTGCATGGAGGACTGTACTGGGTAGGTGAAAGTCCACCTATCAGAGTCAAATGTGGTTTTAGAGGCAGAGTTCAATGTTGGATGAGGTTAGGGGTAGGCTGGGGTCAGGGAAATAGAATGACGACGATGATGATGATGATGATGATGATAATGACCAGAAGATGGGAAGCATGGTCCAGAGATGAAAGAAGGGAAATAGATAACTGCTTACAAAGTATGACTGATATGAGATATAAAAAGTTTTACCTGAATCCAAAAACTTCCCTTTCCATTGACCATTCAGGCAGCATGGTCCTGTACTTGTTCAGGCTTACATCACTGAGTGATTGCAATTGTCTCCTACTTAATGTCTGTGTATCTAGACTTTTCCCTCTCCAATCCTTCATCTACCTAGTTGCCATTCTGATGTTCCTAATTGTTCAGGGCTAACAATACCACCCTCCTAATAAAGAAGTATCACTGGTTCTCTATGATTAGTAGGGTAAAATACAAATTTATTTGTTCATTATTTAAAGCCCTTCACAATCTAACATCAATTTCCTTTGAGATTGATTTTGCATTATATCATTGCCCCCCTGGGAAAGAGCCTAGGTTTCACCCCAGCTGCCCTTCCTGAGTTTTAAGCATATGACATTCAATCTCCCACCTCTGTTCCTTTAGTCATGCTATGTTCTGACTGTGGAATAATCTCACTTCTCATCTCTGACTTGGAAAATGCCTACCTTCTTTTAACGAAAAGCTTAAATGCCACTTCATACAACAAAACTCATCCTGATCTAACCAGTTTACTTCCACCCACCACAACCCTAGTGTTAACTCAGAAATTATCATTTTTAAATTTCTGGTATATATATATATACACACATATATATATATGTTACATATATTTATACATGTCAATGTTTCCCCCCTCTGATAGAATACAAGAAACTTTAAATATTATTTTATTTCTGTCTTTGTTTCCCTAGTCCTTAGACAAAGCCATGCTTCTTATGACATACTAAATCAATGTTTGTTGAATTTACCTTGGAAAAATGAATAATCCTAAGACTAACCACTCTCTCTCCCCAAACCTTCCTCACCAGAAAACCTGTGATAAGAAACATTTTAGGAGATCCATATTTGTAGGTAGGTATGCCCAGCTACCAAGATGTATTGACATTAAACATAATGTTAAGTATATGTGTATACATTTGAAAATATATTTTATTTCATATAATCAAATATTCTGATATATTACATGTATGTTACGTATATGAATATGTGGGCTTTTTAAAAAATCTTTTTATATAAAGTAAAATTTGGTGCCAATAGATAACTGGGGGGTTCAGAATCCTGGGAAGGTCAGAAATAGCAACACTAGGTCTTGACATCAGACCTGAATTCAAATTATGACATATAATTCTGGGCAAGTTACTGAACCACACTTGGTTGTGATTTCATCATGCATCAGGGTGGAGCTAATTTTTTTTCTGACTTCCCTTTTAGCTCCTAAGAAATCAAGAATGAGGAAGAAAGTCCTGAAAAGCAAGGAAATTTTAGGGTGCTTCCCTATTATTTAGTTTGTCTTGTTCCCTCCAGCAAAGACAAACAAAATCTAAACCAAATACACTTGATACCTTTTTACTTCATTAAGATACTAAAATACTCCCATTTGTTTTTAAACATGCATCTCAAGCACAGTAGAGACTATCAGTTATTCATACATTGATGTTAATTAGTTTAAATCATATTTTTCCCTAATTTCTGCCTGACGTCTGCTACGCTGAGTAGGTAGAACTCTTGACCAAGGTTGGGAATTATAGAGCTATAGAAAACTAAGTCACCATGAAGCATCACGATGATAGGGAAGCTGATGCTTATAATAATTTGTATGAATATGAGAAAATAAAATCATAAATCTAAAACTGGAAGGGATTTCATGTTTTCCAAAAGTCATAATATTTTTAAGTGCTAGAAGAAGCAATTGAGACCAGGTCTTTCTTCAGAGCCAAAAGGACATTTTTACCCCTATCTGTCCCTGGTGTTGTTGTTGTTCATATTTCTTTCTTGAAGAGGACCAATGCCACCATAAGGGTAATATCTTGACTTGCAAGTGAATTGGCTTTCAGTGAGGCAGAACTGTGTACAGTTCTCAACTTTGTTCTTTCCTCCAGAATCATGGAAATCCAATGGCGGGACATAAGTGAAGACAATCAGGCACAGCCCAGTCCCTGACATCTAGGAGCAATTAGGTGTCACAATGGATAGAGTGCTAGGCCTGGAGTCAGGAAAACTCATCTTCCTGAGCTCATATGTGGCCTCAGACACTTACTCGCTGTATAACCCTGAGTAGATCACTTAACCCTGTTACTTCAGTTTCTTCATTTGTAAAATGAACTGTAAAATGAGAAGGAAATGTCAAATCTTTTCAGTATCTTTGCCAAGAAAATCCAAAATGATGTTGAGAAGAGTTAGACAAGACTGAAAACAACTGAACAACAAAGGCATCTAACAGTGTCTTGTACCTACATAGTAGGTACTTAATAAATAATTGCTGCTTGAATGATTTATTGATTTGTTCCCATGATCCAACTAAGTAGTGTTAGAAAATATTTAAGGACAATGTTAATGCTTTTTTTTTTATCCCAATGCAAAAGAACAGTTTCTTTTAGCAAAAACTGTGCTTGGTGGTTAATTTTACCAGGGGGAAGACTGGTTTCAAGATATTACCTGGCTACCCTGGCCTTTTCCTCAAAGAAGAAGTATTACACTGGGATCTTGGGATAGCACAAGGACACGGGAGCTCAAGAAAGAATAGTAATATGATGTGGAAAGATGCCAAAAGCTAACTGTTTTGGGATTTTTACAATAGCCAATGATTCTGGTAAAGGGAGAAAGAAATATTCTCTTTCCTCCCTACTATACAACATCATCCTCTGTTTCTAAGACCTAGAGCAAAGGATGCCATTATAGTTAAATCATGTATTAAGATTATATTTACATCAATTATGTTTTATGCACCAGTCTGGGAACTTTATTTTGCATTATAATATTATTTTTCCTCTTCTTAAAAAAATACTTTTCCATTAAATTAGCAAAAAATATTAAATAACTACTATGTTACTGCTTTTGTTCACTATGGATAGTAAAAAAGAAATACATGAAATAGTTGTTTTCTAAGGAATTTACATTCTCATAGGAGACAGAATAATTCCAAAGTAATTTTTTTTGGGGGGAAGGACTAGTACCTGAAAGGACAATGAAAGATCTTTTATAGAAAGTGACTCTTAAGCTCAGTTTTGAACGAAATCTGGGATTCTGAGAGGTGTAAGAAAGAAGAAGCTGCATTTAAAAAATGTGAGTCAGATTTTGCCAGGCTCCTGTGATAACTAATACAATCCAGAGAGAAGAGATGTATCTTTTGTCTGGTAGTATTAAGTGGGAATTAGGTCATCATGGCCCTTTAAGGACAAGTGCTTCTCTGATTAGAAGGAAGTATATGAAATATTGATTGACAATATAATACTAATCAACAAATAAACCTCTTCTTGTGACCAGCTTCCTTAAGAGATTATTATAGGTAAGCTCTTGAAGTGAGTTTCTCCTACCTGGAAGCAATAGCTTGCTATTGGTCTTTTCCCACACATTACTGTCTAGAATTGTGCTGATGTGCTCCTTAAGTATGTTTAATATGCATCTTTATGCATATTAAACAGACTACATCAGCAGACATTAAGGAGATATGTTTATTCAAAATAAAGCTGGTGGGGCAGCTAGGTAGCACAGTGAATTGAGCACCAGCCCTGCTGTCAGGAGGGCCTGAGTTCAAATCTGGATTCAGACACTTAACACATACTAGCCATGTGACCTCGGGCAACTCACTTAACCCCAAATTGCCCCGCTTTTCCCCCTGCAAAAAAGAAAAAAAATAAGGCTGGTGATAAGAGGTTGATAGCTTTTAAATACCTGTTTGGGGGGAAGGGAAGGAATTAATGGTGAGGAATTTGACAGCAGTATCTACGCTTCCCTACCAATTCCCCTGTTACATTGTTACATGATCTTATGGTAGTCAAAGACTATAAAGTGTGGTCAACTTATGATTTGAAACTGCATAGATGAGAGTTTATCTGGTTGAATGTGGTATTTGGAACCACTGGAGTCAAACAAACAAATATAATTCCTACGGCTCCCACTGAAGTTAGATAAAGAACCCTTATGGATGTGGGAAACTTAGAGGTAAAGACAACCATAAAAGGAATAAATACTACTGCCCAAAGGGAGATGAGTAAATGATCAGCAGTATAGGACTCTCCCACGTCATAGTTATAAATCAACTGACATGCATGGTGGGGATGGATTAATGAGTTCATCATACTTTAAGCTCTTATTTGTTCATTCAAGGCCTTTGTAATAGGAGAATCTCATCAGAAACACTTCAATTTGTACAAAGTATTCTGTCTTAGTGATGATGTGATGTTCTCGAGAGTGTTGTTGAAATTTCCATCTCAGAGGAAGCAAGAAAGACAGTGAAGTTCTCTGCCACAAGTAGATAAGTCTACTATGGAAGGTGGATGGAAATGGGCATCTTATTAAGGACTACCAGTCCTTGAATTTATGTTTGCAGTCTCCATGGTCCTTGTCTCTGTGGTAATGGCTGAAAGTATCAGTTTCCAAGGAATCATGATGGATGCCATTGACTTTGCACATTTTTAGCCAACTATGAATAATTCACGTTCCTTTGGCAAAACAATCTACTTTTATAGTAGTTTCCTGGGCTGCCTAAATTCTTCTTCATGTTGTCATCATATTGTCCAATTTGAATTGGAAAACGAGTCCTTCTCTGTATGCTTTTCCTTTTCTCACTATATTCAGAATACACTGTATGTTGAAAATGCTTCTGCTATTCAAAGGTTGCTATTCAGATTATCATCTTCCCTCTCTACTCTTGTGGATGGAGGATAAACCACATAAAACACTAAGTCCCTCTGGAAGGGTATTTCTTTTCTTTTCATTTCTTTCCATTCCTCTTCTCTTCTCTGCTCCTCTCTTCTCTTTTTCTTTTCTTTTCTTTTCTCTTTTATTTTCTTTCCTTTCCTTTCCTTTCCTTTTCTTTTCCTTTCTTTTCTTTTCTTTTCTTTTCTTTTCTTTCCTTTTCTTTTCTTTTCTTTTCTTGGAAGAGAAGGGTTCTAGTGAATTATATTTAACAAACACAAGCCAAATATGATGCAGGACAAACACCTACCATTAGTTGACCCATTCAGGAGGAAAGAAGCTAAATTTTAATCAGCCCTTTAAAATTTTGGAGAACCATTCTGATATGCCTATAAAAGGAGTTTTCTCACTAACTTTTTTTTTAAACAAACCAGTATGTCTGTCATCATTGGCTGAATATCTGAGCAGTCTTCTGCTATGGAATATTTTAGGTCTGCAATTGAGACATTATTTTAAAATTATTTTATATTTAATTCATGTACAAAAGATGCTTTCCATAACATAGTATGATAAAAAGATTGCATGTTAAACTGTAAATTTATTATGAACAATTTGCTATTCCTTTTAAAAATATGATAGCATTATTATGTAAATGTCTATTTTTCTTCATTTTTTGCCCTTCCCCTACCATAGAGATGGCTACTATTAGACACAAAAATGTGTGTGTGTTTGTATGTGTGTGTACAATCATTCTCTATATATTTCTATTTTTTCAATTTTTTTCTCGGTATGCAAAATGCATCTCCCTTGTTGTTAGTTTGAGCATATATGAGAGTCAAAATGAATTATTTGCTCAATGTTGTTCTCAGAAAAAATATTACTGTCACTGGATACAGTGTTCTCTTGGTTCTGCTCATTTTGCTCTTCGTTATTTCATGCAAGTCTTTTCATATTTTGTTTTTTCTAAAGTCATTCAGTTCATCATTTCTTATAGATCAGTAGTATTCCATTACAATCATATATCACAACTATTTCAGCCATACCTCAAATGATGGCCATCCCTGTAGTTTCCAGTACTTTTCCACCACAAAGGGAACTGCTATAGATATTTTAGAACATATAGGTTACCTTTATTTTTTCCCTAAACATTTTTGTAAACAGACATAGTAGTGGTATTTCTGGATCAAAAGACTTAAGTAATTTTAAAACTCTGGGCATAACTCCATTTGCTCTCCAACATGGTTGTATCAGTTCACAATTCTACCAACAATGAATTAGCACCCCATTTGTTGCTTTCCTTTTGATCTATATCTTATAGGTGCAAAATGAGAAGGTTTTTTCAATTTGAATTTCTTAAATCATTTTAGACCATTTACACATCAGAAATTAAAACAATTTAGACTATTTTTTTCTTATGATGATATATTGTTTTGATTTCTTAATTGTAATGTGCCTGTTCATTTCCTCTGACAATTTGTCAATTGGGGAATGACTTGTATTCTTATGGATTAAACAAAATTTTTTTTACAGTTGAGATGGGAGATTTTATTTGAGAAATAAACCCTCCCCCTTCCATTTTCTGCATCCTGATCTTATCTTCATTTTGATTTGTACAAAACCTTTTTAATTTAAAGTATTCAACATTATCTCTTTTGCATTTAACTTTGTTCTCTATGTCTTGTTTAATCATAAATTGTTTTCCTTTCCATGAGCCAAATAACATGTTCTGTGTCTTTCTAATTTTCTTGTAATATCACTCTTTATATATTGATCATGCATCCATTTTGACCTTATGTTGGTAAAGTATGTAAGATATGGGTCTATACCTAGTTTATGCCATACTTTTTTTTCTAATTTTCTCAACAATTTTTAAAAACCAAATAATGAATTGTTATCCCAGACTATTAAGTTGTTACACTTGCCAAATAAAAACTTATTATGTTTATTTGCTGTTATGGAATGTGTGGCTACTCTATTCCATTTATCTACCTTTCTATTTCTCAGCCAGCACCAGATAGTTTTGATAACTACTACCTTATACTATAGTTTAAGATCTAGTACCATAAAACCTCCTTCCTTTACTTTTTTTTGCTTTTTTTGGAGGGCAATTGGGGTTAAATGACTTGCCCAAGGTCACACAGCTAGTAAGTGTGTCAAGTGTCTGAGGCTGGATTTGAACTCAGTCCACATGACTCCAGGGGCTATGAATATACTGTTGTAGTTGTTAATCACAAAATGTAACAGGTTCTCCAAATGGAGGACAGACCCAAAGCATTTATTCAAATACCAGAAAACTGAATCCCAAAACCAGAAAGCCAAATTCATCATAGTAACCATGAAGTTGGTAGACATAACCAATGCAGCAAACATGCACATTCCCAAGTCTTCCCAAACCTTCCCTCCATCAGGCCTTCAAATCAAAACAGGCACCCTTAAGCAAGTATGCTCCCTTCTCACTCACACTAGCTGCTCAGGCTCCATGTGACTTGCTAGCAGCAATTCTGGCTGTCTGAGCTTGTGATCAGCTTTTTATTCTGGCCATTAGTTCCTCCCTATTCTGCCCCTTCCTGTTGCATCCACAAGTTCCTCACACTGTGGGTTTCACAAGTTCTATTTTTTTAACAAAGATTTGATATAATCAAGGTCAAGACTCAATGAAACAAGGTGCTAAGTACTTGTTTGCTTGCAATCATTACAAGGGGCAAGTAAGATCTTCAAATCCCCATTACCATCACACACACACACACACACACACACACACATACACACACATACTCAGTCACACTCAGACCCTCTCACCCCTAGATTAGCAGAGGAAAGAAAAGACTAAATAGTCCTATTTTAGAAAAATAGGCCACAAATGACCTTCCTAGCAAAGAATAAAAATTAAAAAAAATTTAAAGTCAAGTAATTCCAATATAAATTACTTATTTGCAGTAATTGACAAAGAAGGGACCCTACCAAACTCATTTTGTGAAAGAAATATGATACTTATACCTAAAACAGGAAGAGTAAAACAAGAGAAAGATTATTATAGACCACTTTCATTAATGGATGTAGATGCGAAAATCCAAATATAATACTGGCTAAAAGATTACAACAATATGTTACAAAGAATATACATTATGACTAAGTTGGATTTATACCAAGAATTTGTAAATTTTTACTTGTCTGTTTGGTCCATTACAGTTGCCAGCACTGTAGTTGTTCTTATCAACTATATAAACTATATACTGCACTCTTATGATTACCCCGTCTCTAAGTCCTATGATAAAAGTACCTACTTCATGTCCATAATTGTATATCAGGAAGTAAAATTTCATAATATTACTTCTTGTTTTCATGTGATCTGCCATCCTTATGCAGCAGAACTCATTGACCGGCTGAATGGATTTCTTAAAACCCAACTTCCTTGAATCACCATATTCCCTAAATGGATTGACTTATTTCCTGAGATGGTAGTTCTGCCCTCAGTCACCAAGAGCCTACTAAAAAGCTGAGGATTTCTGACTCAGTGCTTCCTTAGTGTCAGTGGTGTCTGTTTTCAGATATAATTTTTCAGCTACTTTGAGAAGGGATGAACTCACTTTCCAAATATTTTTCCTTAGTAGTCTATGTTCTTTCCTTTATGACTTGGTACTATCTTCACATGATTTATGGTTCTACAAAAAACTTCCAATCAGTTTATGTTCCTGGACCATAACATTTTTTTTACTTTGGGCAGGTAATTGGTTTTTGTTTATTATCATTTTTTTCTTTTTCCTTTATATAATCTGCTTCATGTTTTGTTCACCTTCCAATTTCACCCATTGGTATTTAGAACCAAGAAAGTCTGAGTAATCTACCAATTGACACAAGATTGGATCTCTATCCTGTTGGCACCATGATAGCACTGAGGTAAAGGAGTATGATGCTGGGACTTCCAAATTTCTGATTAGGACTTGGGATCCAGAGGACTAACAAGGATGCATATTGCATAAGTAATACCATAATAGCACATTGTTCTTTATGTGATACTCAAGACAGATTTTTTTAACTTCTCCAACTTAATTTATATAGCTCTCTTATGAATCTGTCTTTCTGTTAAGTGTACTGGATCCTTCTAATCAAACAGATTTTGAATTAGGGTGTTGTCTTTGATTCTTGGTTTGCTCTTACTCCACATCTAATCAATTACCAAATTTTGTCATGTCTACATTTATAACATCACATGCATATTTCATTTTCTTTCCTCACTTAGCCACTGCCCAATTTCAAGGGGTCATCACCCTCAGAAGTACTGTTATAATAGACTTGTGCCTTAATTCTTCCTATTTGAATTCATCATCTACACAATGAACTAAAATATAGAACTGAACATCTTTCTTCCCTACTCAATAAACTTCCCCATTGAATATCATTTGTTCTTCAGCTCATTCTTTTTAAATTTATGTATTGATTTATTATATGCATAATCATTAATAAATTAAGATATAACAAGTCAACATTTTTTCAAAAATAATGTATTAAAGACTATGATAAGTGTTAGAATACACAAATAAGCAGAAAGATAGTCTCTGTCCTCAAGAATCTTGCATTCTAAGAAGGGATGATGACAAATGAATCTGAAAAATTATGGGGGTAACACATGGAAATGAATGTTCCTGGTATGATAGAATTATTAAGAAGGTCTGAGAAAGGTAGGAGTGTATTCTGGAGAGGAATGAAGATTTATTTGACATGTACCTCCTCCTTAAAATGGAAGTTCTGGGAAAAATCAGTCAATCAGAGGAAAAAATCAAAAGGGAACAAAGTAGTTTGAATGTATGAAGTTCAGGATTGAAGTTAGTTTCCAGTTGAAGAAACTTCTGGTACATTGTAGAGAAACTACAATGGAATGAAGGTCCCTGGCATGAAAGAATTGTTGAGAACTCTCAGGCAAAAATGCAGCCTAGAGAGGAATGAAGATAATAATAATTTACAAATAATTATGTATATCCATATAAAATCTTACAAATAAATATGTATATATTAGGGTGCATTGCAATTTTATCTTAATGTTAGGATAGCACAATAAAAAAGATAGAATACCACATGTACAGGAAAAACATGCAAGTCTACAAAGGTGCAGATATAATGTATGCATATATGTATTTATTACATGCACTCATTAAGTGATGTTTATATTGAATTTTTTTATTAATTTATATTTTCTATAGAATCATCATTATTTATTCCTCATAAAGCTCCATTATGCAAAAGCAGATAGACTGATCAATCTATTGATTGATCTATCAATAGATAAATAGATAGATAGATAGATAGATAGATAGATAGATAGATAGATGGACAGATAGATAGATAGATGGGTAGATAGATGGGTAGATAGATGGGTAAATAGAAAGATAAATGATACATAGGTAGATAAATAGATGATTCAAACCAGAAGCTTCTAATATGAATTATAGAAATAACCTAATTTAAAATAAATAAGATAGAAATAGGCTTAATTATTTCAGTTCTGGAGAAGTTTACTCACATTATAACATTTCCTTTCACTCTGACCTAATTCAGCACCAAAACATCTGCCATAGGGCGTATTATTTTATATCAGGTCATGAAAGCATTACCAGAGCACAAGAAATTTTGAACTCTTCCTGACACTACTTACTAGTCATTTTATAAGAATAATTCAATCACATGTAATTCATTTAGATTTGTTTATACCTGTTTATGTTTGTTATGCATGTATTTCTGAATATTGTGGCATATTTATAGTGTTTCTAATTTGACTGTGCATGTAAAATTGCATTGCATGCTGGGACATTTTTAAAATCAGTAGCTCCAAATAATATCAAATATTTTTCTCCAGATAGTCTTATGTTCACTTGATTATATGCAACAGTTATCATTCTCCTACTATATCTTTCAGATATTATTTAATTTATTGGTATTGCAGCTACTGACTACTTAAGAAAAACATGACTGCATTATGTGAGCAGTTAGGAAAACTATGTTGGGGAAAAAAAGAAAATGGAATTCTACCAAGTCTTAAAATGTCTCTTAAAGAAAAATGATGGTGTCATGATCATTGCTGATAATAACTACCTTTGACTAAAAATCCCTTCTTCATGTCCTCATGAGTAATAGCTTTGTTATTTCTTTCTATAACCCAGCAAATGTTAAGGGGCTTTCTCCTCTTAAGCATAAGTGAGAAGTGGAAAACTATGTCAGAAAGTATTAGTAATGCTTAGTCACTTCAGGGAGTCAACTTTCCATTGTTGAGTCATGGACTGCCTTCAGGGGGAGATTTGTTTCTCTCTGTACTAGGAGGAAAAATGATTTTAAACTCTGGTAAAATATTGAAGAGGCAAACTGAAACCTCCAATATGCATCATCCAAAGTTCTTATTTTTTTAACTTTAAGTTCTAATTAATGAAGCAAGTCATAATGCATAAAAGCCTGGTGTCTAACATCTTGTTTCAAGGAAAGATTTGGTTCAAATTCAATCTCAGTCACATACAGGCTATGTGACCTTGGGCTGGTTATTTAACTCACTTCTAACTAAACTGGAAAATTCTAAAACTGTAATCTGAAAATAAGGTGCAGGCATATATTAGCAGAGGGTGTTTCCTAATTTAAACATTTTCAATTTCAGGGAAATAAAAGATCTCATCCCTCTTCTTAAATTCGAAGGCAAAGACAATTTTATTAATAATATCAAAACTAATATTAAAAAGCATATACAAAAGATCAGAAGATATATAATCTCATTGATAATGACATGCCTATCTATTAATGTGTTGCTCCACAAAATTTTCAAAGGAGCCCCATCCAGTATACTGGAGGCCTTTCTCCAATTCTCATATATAAAATATATATGCTTAGAGAGGTTTTTACACTGTCTACATATAAACACGTGACAAAGACCACTATCTTTGAAAACTATCTCAAAAGAAAATTCTAGTCATTTTTATTTTTTAATTACATTTTGTTTATTTTTAGTTTACATAATTCATTTCCGCATTTTGAGTTACAAATATTTTTGCCATCTTTCCCCTACTCATCACCTGAAAACAACAATCCCACTGTATATCCCATCCCCTAATCTGCTCTCTCCTATATCTTCCCCCATCTCTCCTTCAACTTTGGGGCAGGGCACAATACATATCCTTACCCCAGTGCCTGTATATCTTATTTTCCAGTTGCATGTAAAAAAGATAATAATATATATTTTATACATTTGATTTTAAAACTTTAAATTCCAAATTCTTTCCCTTCTTCCCTCACCACCCACCCTTTCTGGGAAGATAAGCAATTCAATATAGGTGGTATATGTGTAGTTATGCAAAATATTTCCATAGTGGATATATTGTGAAAGACTGACTATGTTTCCCTCCATCCTATCCTGCCCACCACTTGTTCTACTTTGATCCTGTCCCTTTTCAAAAGTGTGTGCTTCTAACTACTCTTCCCCCCAACCTGCCCTCCCCTCCATCATCCCACCTCTCATCCCCTTCCCATCTACTCTACTGTAGGGGGAGATACTCAATTTAGTGTGTATGTCATTCCCTCCCAAAGCCAAATTCAATGAGAGTAAAGTTAACCCATTCTCTTTTGCCTTCCTGTTCTTCCTCTCCATTGTAATAGTTTTCCCTTGCCTCTCCTATATGAAATAATTTACTCCATTTGATCTCTCCCCATCTCTTCTCATTCTATTCCTCTCTCATCTCTCAATTTCACCTTTTATGTATAATCCCTTTCTATTCCACTGATCCTGTGCCCTATGTCTATGTATATCTGTGCACATATATACCCACACTCTCATATGTATTCATATGCCCATATAACCTTCTACATAAACATATATATATATATATATATATATATATATATATTCATACACACATGTACACACACATACAACGTGATTGGTGAATTCTTTCTAGTTCTATTTTGCCCTCTGGTTCTAAAACATCAGCCTGATTTTCCTTGAGAATTTCTTGAAGGATGATGTCTAGGCTCTATTTTTGGTCATGGATTTCATGTATTCCAATAATTTTTTTTAAATTATCTCTCCTGGATCTATTTTCCAGGTTGGTGGTTTTTCCAAGGAGATATTACACATTGCCTTCTATTTTTTCATTTGTGTGATCTTGATTTCTCATAAAGTCATTAGTCTCCATTTGCTCCAGTCTAATTCTGAAAGAATTGTTCTCTTCAGTGAGCTTTTTAAATTCTTTTGCCATCTAGCACATTTAGATTTTTAAGATATCCTTCTTCTCAATGGCTTTTTGAGCCTTTTTCCATTTGAGTTAATCTATTTTTAAGGTGTTGTTTTCTTCAGTCAGGTTGTTGACTCTCTTTTCATGATTTTCTTGCATCATTCTCATTTCTCTTCCCAATTTTTCCTCCACTTCTCTTATCTGGTTTTCAAAATCTTTCTTAAGATCCTGTATGGCTTATAACAAGCTTACATTTCTCTTAGAAGCTTTTGGTGTGGGAGTTCTGACTGCGCTGTCGTCTTCCCATTCCATGCTTTGATCCTTTTTGTCCCCAAAATAGAATCTAAAGTTAGATGGCTGTATTTGTTTTGCTTCCTTTACTTGCTCATGTTGCCACCCAATTATTTGACTTTTGAGCTTTTTGCCACAGTAGAACTCTGATTTCATGGAGGAGAGCTTTGTCCCAAATTGCTGGGGGGGGGGGTTGTTTTGTTTTGTTTTGAAATTGCCAGAGCTATTAGTTGGGTGCCATCTCTGAAGTTTTCACAGGTTCTAGTATCTGGCCACACACCCCAAGACCTCCACTGAAGTCAGTGATCCAGATACAAGCATGTTAAAGAAGAGTGATTACCACTCAGAATAGTCACTTGGTCCCCCATAATCTGAATGCCAGGAACTCTGAAGCAGCCATGTGAAGGCAGCTGCACAGCTGCCATTCTGAAGCTTCTTCTCCCTTCTGGAAGCAGCAGCCAGGCTGCACTCTCAGTCTCCCTATCCCCAAAGTCCACACTGACCTTTTATTTTGCTTTGGCATTTATGGGTTGATAATTCTTGAAATGGCCACAGCTGTTGATGATCTACTCTCCCCAAGTCCCTCCAGCCAGGGCTGGTTGGGCCCTCAATGAGGCTAAAACCATCGGCTCCTGTGGGGCTGGGATCAGCCTTCTGTTCCACATGAAGGACTGCCTTCAAGGGGAGATTTGTTTCTCTCTGTCCCTTTGTGGGTTCTGTAGCTTTAAAGTTTGTTTAGATTCATATTTTATAGGTATGTGAGGTGTTTATGGGAGTAGCTTATGGAGTTTTCCTGTTTTTACTCCTCCATCTTGGCTCTGCCTCTATAAATTTTTAAATGTTTTAAATTTAAAAATTTAAATTTTTAAAAGGAGGTAAAGAGGAAAAAGAAATTTCTAAACCCAATGCCTCGTGTTATGTCATTTTTAAATGGTTTCAAAGCCCATACTAAAAGAATTTAAACCCTGGTAAGAACTATTACACCACAAAGTCCTAGAGTACAAGCATCACTATACACACACACACACACACACACACACACACACACACAAACACACACACACGTGTGTGTGTATATATATAATTTCTAAAGGTCAATCTAGCTAAGTTTAGAGAGGATCATAATCAGGTTTCCTTAACGGTGATGAACTTCTAAGTAAAAACACCTCTCAAAATTCTTCTATCAAGCCATTGTCTGAGTTCTGCACTGGTTCATGGAAAATTTACATTGACAAATTCATAGTTCCTTGAAATTATGTCACAGATAAATAGAAAAATATAAAGAGATGATGAATAGATATTCACATATATGGATAATATAAAGAGAAATATGATATATAATAAGTGTATATAATTAAAATTATGGAAAATAGATATCCATTCCAGCCCAAATTTAAATCAAATTTTAATTTTGATCTTATCAAGAAGTGAAATAACATATATTATTACATTAGAATTAAAAATAAACAGCAACAGAAAATAAAATTCAAACTAAAAATCTTAGAATTGGAGTTGTTACACTTGTGTATGGAGGTTTTATACCTTGCCTTTGCCTCAATGTTTGATTTTGCTTTCTTTAATCAAACTCTTCCAAGAATGTTATTTAAAAAAACACAAAGATAACTGTCATCATCAATGTTGCAGGAAAACAAAAAAACAAACAGAACTCCTGCATCTCTACATCTCTTCACCAGATATTATTATACGCTTAAGTTCTAAGCTGATGCATGTAGTATATTAAATTAAATATACATAATATATTAAAATAAAAGTGAGAATGTGAGAGTTTCAACTCAAAGAATTTGTCACAAAGGCTAATTTCTGTGGACTTTTCACATTGAAAAGATTAACATATTTCTCTTCATTTTTCAGAGAAGAAAGATACTTTTAAATACTATTTATTATCTGAATTGATTTGTTAAATACATATAATTTTCTGCTAATTACTTTAAATTTAAGAAGATAATCAAGCAATCCTATCAACATTTTGTAGAGGCAACCTCCACAGTATTTTTCACCTCCACGTATGTGTCTAATACACTTTAGAAATGGTACCATGCAGCTACTCCCTTTGCCATCTGTTTTGTTAATGTAAGATTTTTTTCCATCTTATATAGTTTTTGAGAATTTCATTAGTATTTCATGATGTTGCTCTTCTGTTGTGATGGGAAATTTGATATCAGTCTTTCAGGGTATTTTTTTTTTGCTTTTTTTTTTTTGGAGGGCAGTTGGGTTTAAGTGACTTGCCCAAGGTCACACGGCTAGTTTTTTGTGTTAAGTGTCTGAGACCGGATTTGAACTCAGGTACTCCTGATTCCATGGCCGGTGCTCTATTCACTGCGCCACCTAGCCACCCCCAGGGTATTTTTTAAAGACATGCAAAAGAGATTCATGTTAGCTCTGTCTATATATACATTTTAATAGATTAGCATCTATCTATTCTCCAGGCAGTTAAAGGAAGCAATGATGCAAGAGACTGTCATTTGATTTTCTAAAATCATGACTATAAAATGAGATTTACATCCCTAAATCACAGTAACAGAGAGGAAGTGTGGAGTAGTGAATGGATAGAGGGGAGACTATATTCTATGAGTTCTGGATTCAAGTCCTGAATGATATTTATCAAATTTCTGACCTTAAAAAAGCCACTGAATTGCTCTGAGACTTAGGCAATCCCATAGGACTTACCTACTAACTCAAAGATGCTTATAATTTATGTGTGTGTCAAGAGAGTTTATCACATTGATGAAATCCAAGATCATTTTCTCTACTGCAAGAGACAGTAGGTAATTTTACCCATGAACACCCATAAAAATTATTGCTGTTGTGGTCTTATGTAGCTAGGTGCTGCAGTGGGTAGAGTACCAGGCCTGGTGTTATTAAGATCTCAGTTTTAATCTGACCTTAGACACTTACTGGCCGTGTGACATTGAACAAGTCACTGAGCTTCTGCCCGTCTCAGTTCCTCAATTGTAAAATGGAGATAATAGCACCTACCTCATATGGCTGTTGTGAGGAACAACAGAGATAATATTTTAAGCACTTAGAACAGTGCCTGACACACAGTTGGTCCTTAATAACTACTTGATTACTTCCTCTCTATCTCTTATATGGAATTTAAAGGAACAGAATAATTAGAAATAAAAATGTAGGCAAATTGATTATTTTAATGTCTAAATATTTTGTTCCACTGCAAATTTATTTTATATAATTTCAACCTGACCCTCACTGTAGCAAGGCTTTCATTTTACTCCCTCCTCCTCCCCTTACTAATTTTCTTCTCTACTTTCCTTGTGATATATTCAAACTTTACATTTTCTACTCAAGGTGTCAACAGTATTAAGTCTCCCAAATGAGGTCTTTCTTAATCCTCTTCTGGGATTATTAAAGTTAGAAACTAAATTAAATTGAAACTGCCCTCTCCAAAGTCATCAGTGATCTTGCAGTGTACAAAACTATTGTCTATTTCTCCACTATCATCCTCCTTGATGGTTTTTTTTTGCAAGTTTTAGCACTGTCAACCGTCCTTTTCTAGAAAATCTATGCTCTTTGGGTTTTGTGGCACTATTATGTCTTAGTTCTTTTTCCTCTTCTTTTTTCAGACCCTTGTAACTGTGAAGGGGTCTCCTTTATCCATCTTCTATTTTCATATGATTTAGATTACCCCTCTAGAAGGATGATGCCCAGATATCTATTCAGTCCTATTATTGCACTTGAGCTTCATTTACTCATTACCAACAGCTTGTTAGAGATTTCTCTGTGATATATCTTTAATGTTAGGCACAGCAAATGTAAGCATCTCAAATCCCTGACTATGTCCATATGTATGTATTGTGACATCATAGACAAAATTGGTTTCATTCAGGGTGGATCAATCAATCAATCAATATCTATACTGCACAGCCCAAACTGTAGTAAATGCATCAGCTGGATTGGTATGCATACTGAATTACATGGTTTAGCTGTACTGTGGAGTAGGGGTTTAGCCTCTAGACATCACTTTTATTAACTCATATTTCGGAGTCATACTTTCTTGTTAAAAATGAAAGAAGGAAATTAATGTCCAATCCTGCTTCTTAATAGTGAGTCCAACTAAATATGCTAATAAAGCAAGAAAGGTGCCACAACTACTTTTCCATGTCTTCATTCAGAGGAAGGATTATGTTCAATATGTTTTGTTCTTTCTTCCTCTTTCTGTTCTACTGAATTACCAATTAAAAGAGGCAAAGACTGACCTCTCATCCTCTTACTTGAATTTCTTCCCTAGTCAGTTTCTGAAATCATAGCTGTTCGCCTTTCATTTTCTATTCAATAATAAGAGGGATTCGCCTACGTACTCTGCAAAGATATAGTACCACTAATCAGTGCTTGACATAGTTATTGAAAGAGCTGAAAGGGGAGTGAGGAGAATCTCTATACCCAAGTGGCATATAAAGCATGTTGGAAATTCCATAGATAGTCCATTAATCTGCTAGTAAAGAAAATGGACTAGCCCTGTGCTATGAAGAGAAGTTTCTAAGGACTGGAAATAACTGATGTCACCTGTAGTATTCATAGATATTTTCAGCTAATTGTCAGTGTCACTCTCTTGTCATTGTTCTCAGGTTTCTTAACTTTTGATAAGCAGACTTTCTTTTAGCTACCTGGATTTTGAAATCATATGTTGTATATTTATAATGTTACAAAAAGTGCTATCCCTTCATTTGTTAGCTACCATTTTTTTTAAGTACAAGCAATCATGTAATGACCTCTCAAATTGTGGTCCACCTGAATTCTGTTGAATTAAAATCCTTCAGATTTTGCAGTCTCATTACTCCTTTACATGAAAACTTACTGCACACCTAATTATTTCACTGTCCAATGAACCTTATTTGAGATTTCTTATCCCAGTTACTTTGTCCATGTTATTTTTTCCAGCTTGGTGTTCCCTAACTTCTATTCTCAGGGTTTTCTTCTAATAATTGTTTATATTCATATTATGTTTTGTAATTGCAGTGCACCTAGACATTCTTGTTTTCTTTGATCTCTATAATAAATCTTTGAGGTAAGGCAATTGCTATCACACTTTGTTTATGTAGGATAAGAGAGGTATGCTATAAATATGTCATTTTTATGAATAAGAAAAATTATATTCAAAGAAGTCGATTGAATCATACATTTAGAGATGGATGGGAACTGGAAGACCTTTGATCTGAATACCCCCATTTTCTAGATGAAATGAAAAAACTGAGGCTCAGAGAAGTTAAACATTTTCCCCAGAATAACAAAACTATTAAGTGGCAGAGTCAAGGCTAGAATAAAATCTTCTGACTATAAGCCTAATGTTCCTTTCCCTACACAGCATTATTTATCCAAATTTGACCATCTTCCAAAAACCAACTCCAAGTCCTTTCTAGACCAGCTCTGTCAGAAGTGTTCTCTCCTTCCTCTCACTCAGAATGCCCTTGCTATTACCTTGGGAGTTGTCACTCATTCACTATTTTTCATAGGTTCATTGAATCAGAGATTTACAAGTGGAAAGAATTTTACAAGCCACCAAGTCCAGTATATTAATTTTATATATGGGGATAGTATCATATAAAGAGTTTAAGTGACTTGTCCAAAGGGTCAGACAGCCACTAAATATCAGAGACAGGATCTGAAATCAGAATTTCATAACTCTAGGTCCAGAACTCTATTTGTATCTGTATAGTTTACACACATTCAGAAGGTAGCATCATCTTTCTTTGGATTAACCTAAGTGACTAGTACAGTACTTTGGTATAGAAAGAATTAAATTAATATTGATTTGTCATGTTTTTCTTTTTTTTTTCTTTTTTTAAATTTTTTTCTTTTTTTCTTTTTTTTAAATTAGCTTGTTTGTTCACTTTTAGGTTACAAGATTCTGTTCCATAGTCCCTTCAGTTATAGATTTTTCTCCCCTTCCTCCCCATCCCCCGTCCCACCCCACCCCCCACGGTGGCATACAATCATGTATAGGATCTGCAAACTCCTTCACATTGTACAAT
>CM053594.1:245191015-245238515 GCA_028646575.1 Pseudocheirus occidentalis
CTCCCCCCTTATCCCTCCTGCTGCTTGTAGGGTACAATAAATTTTTATTCTTAACCAAGTATGTTATTCCCTTATTGAACCCAAACTGATGCTAGTAAATTTCATACATTGCTCCTCTCCCTCCCTCTTTTTGTCATGTTTTTCTAATGCTGTAATTCATTTGTGTCTAATCTTCCTGGAACATTCTCTTTCTAAATACACAGGATCAGAATAAGAATTATTCAACTAAATCAGTGCACACTGATCTTATTTTAAGTGTCATGGAAGTCTGATGGGTCCCTTCTAAGAATTGTTTTATCACATGAAATTTTAAAAAAAAATCTGATTGCAAAAGAAACTAATTATATTGAAATACAATCTTCAGCTAAGGAGGCTGAAATCATGTGTAATCTAGCAGCTGGTATAATAACTATCATAATTTCAAAGTAGTGATGAACATAAATGATATTTGTAAATTTGTAACAACTATAATATGATATGAAAATGTGATTTCTCTTGGTAACAAATCATGAGTATTTTGAAAAGTATTGTGATTTTGTCAACATTTATAATAGAAAGAAATACTAAATTTCAGTTAGAGCACAGTGAAAATAACAATTTTATTTCACATCCCAAGTATACAGATCCCTTAAAACTCTCTCACTGGATCCCAGATTAAGGCTTACTGAACTGAAATGTACTGGAAATATGTCATGATTTTAGGCAAAACTTGCTAAAAACTACTCAGACATTACATCAAATCCATAAAGATATAAGAAAAATTTTACACTTGTTTAATGTTTGCATGTTGTCATACCAAATACTCATAATATTCACATTATAAGAAATGAAGAGCTTTAAAAATGCAGACATAGTGGAAGAATATAAAATCTTGTGGAAACAGGATGATGTGTCTATCATTTCTTTAGTCCTGAGTAGTAAAGGAGTTTCCTAAAGATATTGTAGAGGGTGGACTTACATTTTACTATTCTACCATTGAAAAAGTCACTTGATTAACCTAAAGAGTAGATTTGCAAAAAAAAAAACCCATAAAACAGCAATGATGAGGGAAAAAGAACAGAAAATAACTTTCTTCAGACTATTTCTCTCTAATCCCATAAAAATGATGAAGAGAATGAGAAAAACAATAGCTATAATGATGGTGATGGTGATGGTGGTGATGGTGATGGTTTTTAGGACCAGATAATAACCACAAAAAATGCAGACCCATTACTTATTTGAAACCCAGACAGTAATAAGTATTGATTAAGCAAAGGAAAGGTAGAAATTGTGCAAAATGTTACCACAGTTTATGAAAAAGTAGCATCTATTCAACACTTAGCAAGAACTGATTTGAGAGTATTTATATATCAGAAGCTTGCTATTTTTCTTGGCCAGAAAACCAGTAAGAGAACATAATATGAACAACTCCTCAAATATACTTGAGAATCCTATTGATAAGTTCTGCTGTAAACTGTACTCCATAATTCCACAGAAACAAAACTGATACATAAGACCTTCATAATAATTTCATATGTATTTTTCATACCAAATACTATTAGTTGTGAAAGAATGTAAGAAAGAAAAAAAGCTTTCAGAATATAAAGCTTTGGCAAAAGTAGTGAAAATCATCTAAAAAGAAGATGAGGTACATATCATCCACATTATCCTATCCGCTACCAAAATTGCATTAAGGTTGCCTTTAGTGAGTGTACAGAATCGCCAAGGCCAAAATACTGTAAATAATCAGTTTCCTGACTTTGAATATGTGCTGCATATTTCCACTAGCATAAAGTCAATTATTGTCATACATAATTATAATCACAAATACTGAAAATTTCAATACGTATTATGACTTCAGAAGACTTACTGTTTAGACTAATAGTGATTTATCTGTACTAATACTATTATTACAACTAAAATACAAATAAAAAACATATTATTCTCCAGAGAAACAGGTACAATCATCCCTAGAACATTAATCAAAAAGATTATATACAGAATAATGACTTGTTCTCGGATCATTTTTTATTTAAATATCATCCAAGAAGATGAGATGAAACAGGCGCTAATGATCACTGCTTCCAGTTATGTACTATTTATGTTTTAAAATCATTAGTCATTTTGCACTATCCTATGAACTAGTAATATTAATTAATATTACTACTCACATTTTACAGATAAGGAAAGGGAAGCTCCAAAAACAGAAGCAATTTTACCAAAATCATATAGAAAAGCTAGAATTTGAAGTCCGCTATATTGACTCTAAATCCAGGAATTGTTCATTAAACTATCCAATTCTCAGTAGGTATCCTCAGGTTACCTAACCTTCTGTTTTATGATTTATGGTATGGGAAATAAATTCCTTACTGGCTCGCATTATAGTCTCTTATATCAAGGTGTTTCCACAATCCTTTCTTGCTTTCTCAATCTCTCCCATTCAGGGATATTCTTATATGGGTGTCAGGGTTTCACATTCAGATATATTTCTTACATATAGTATTCTTAGTATTATTTTAGTAGCATTAAAAGGAAAAGAGATTCAGTCATTGCAGGTCTGGTTTGCCTAGTATAAATGAGTCCTTGTTGCTAGAATGTCTATGACTCAAGTCATAACAGGTGTTCACTCCCTTAGTTCCCAATTAGAGAAGAGGCAACTGGAGCCTAGGGATTGGCAGTGGGGAAACTAAGGACTCACATTATGTTTACCAGCATTTCCTCTGTCCCGAGGGGATGTCAGTCTTTTCTAAAGCATATCTAATGATAGTTGCTATACAAATCCTTTTAGCTGCTCAATCTCCTTGTTTTCCTTCCCTCATCTCATGATTAATTTCCAGGAATGAGTCAGTTACTCCTGGGTTTTTATGAGGTAGAAAATCAAAGCATAGCAAAGCAGTCTTTTTTTCCCCTTAAATATTAAGGCTAGAGCAGGCAGTATTGGTGAGTGCTCTCTCTCTCTCTCTCTCTCTCTCTCTCTGTCTCTCTCTCTCTGTCTCTCTCTCTCTCTCTCTCTCTCTGTATGTATGTATGTATGTATGCATACACACATATATGTATGTATATACATGCACAAATATACACACATATACACCTACATAAAGGCTCCTATGGTCCTTTTAGTAATCACAGTCCAGAAAACAACTGGACTCATGTGTGTATCACTCCATTTCTTGCAGTGTATCCAAACATACTGCAATTAGAACTATAAATATGTAAGCTGCTTCCAATTGCCTCTTATTTTTCAGAATATTCTTGACCACTTTTCATTGTGGATAGAAAAATGACTTTAATATAAACACTGCAAGGTGAGCAGCAGTTCTCAACCTGAGCACCATGAACTTACATTACATACATACATGCCTACATACTTATATAATGTATGGATGTTTTTCTCACTGTACCTCAATTTAATCATAATTTAATTTATCAATTTAATCACAATTTCCTTCGTAATCTTATGCACTTCATTTTAATGCATTTAAAAACATTAATCTGTAGTATCCATAGGCTTCGCCAAATGGCTAAAGGTTAAGAAACATCCAAAAGTTTTAAAAACCCTTAAATTAGAGGAAAGATCTATTAGATAAAAAATCAAATTTATGATTTTGTTGTCTGGAATTTTCTTTTATACTTTATTTCCCTTAAATTGTATAAAAAGTAATTTTTGAAAGTCACATTTCAGTTTTTGTCCATTCTCCTTTATGGGGTGCATTTTAAATAATGAGTGATTAATGGGAAAGCCAGGAAGATAAAAAGACTAGAAGACAGAGCCTAAAACATGGGAAATGCCTGGGCATTTCCTAGTACTCTACTCTGCAAAAAGTCTAGGTAGCTAAACTGGACTTAAAACTTGTCTTTCCTTGTAAATCACACCATCAACTAAACATGGGAAGATAAATGTCTTTATTCAATAGTTTTATTCTTTATTCCTTCATCCAAAAACAATAGAGTACCTACTATGTACCAGATACTATGCTAATTTATACATGAGATCCATAATTCATTAAATTTTTGCCTCCTAGGACATTAGAATCTAGTCTAGGAAGTAGATTTTGATCCATTTTTTCTTTTAAACTAGAAAAAAAAATTGAAAATGCATTTTCTTTACTATTTCTGAACTCAAATACTGCCATAATTTAAATATGATTCATACCAGCATCTTATCTTTTGAATAGCAAATTATTCACAAAATGCTGTTGAACAAATATCTGAATTTGACTTTTTTCATATTTTGGTGGCTTTCATAGAAAAGGGATTACAAGCCATTCTTTTGGTGTTCCCAAATAAAAAGTACATGGCTCCTAAATTAAAATTTAAATCATATATATATATATATATATATATATATATATATATATATATATAAAACTTAAGTTGTAAAGTGTTAATCCTGTTTCAGTAAATAATTAATCTAGGATATTATAGTGAGAGGTTGAAGGGGAAAAAATCCTGTTTTAAATAGACATCTGAGCAGAACTTTAATAATTGTGCTGTTAACTTTGAAAATGCAACATAAGTTAAATTCATGTAGGGGCTTACAAATATAGGAATGTTCCTGGGAGGATAGCCAAGTATTTTATATGTTCTAATGAGATCAGAAAGAAAAATAGTCATCAGTTAAATTGAGGCAGTCTAATAGTAAAGGTTATCCAGTATGTAATGAAAAAGAATCCTAATATCTCTCCTTTTTCTTTAGTCAGAGGATGAATTCAACTGCAGATTGTTGACCTGCCTCCAGGTATAGTTTTACAGTACCAAAGAATTTGGAACAGAGATCTTAGAAATCATGTAGTCAAAAGGTCATGGTTTTAGAGATGGAAGATCCATTAGGTGCCAAATCCAATCTGCTTTCATCTTATAACTTAGGAAACTAAGGCCCATAGAAGTGAAATGATTTGTTGAAAGTCATATAGGTAGTAAGTAGCAGAAAAAGAGTCCAACAAGTCCTATGATTTTGAGTTCACTGCTCTTTTTACTAAAGCATGTTGCTTCCGATGACTAATTTTAACAATTAAGAAGCTGAAGCTTAGAAAAATGAAGTGATTTGCCAAAGGTTCCATATATATGATCTTCACTTTGGGGTCCAGGCCCACCTCTAATGAACTGGTAACATAATGTCAGAGTGAAAAATAAAATAAAGCAACAACAACAAAACAAAAACTTTTTCCTCAAGATGTGATTTCATCTTATTCAGCATTGCTAGTCTTACTAGCTTTCTGTCCTGAATAGCTCTTCCTACCATACTGACCACTTAAAACAACATCACTGTCCTCTTTCTTTTTTCATTAGCAAATGAATTTTTATTCATTGCCTTGCTCACCTAGAAATAGCATATTTTGTCCCACCTACCCTTGCCATACATATGTACATATATAGACAGAAAGAAATTCTCTCTCTCTCTCTCTCTCTCTCTCTCTCTCTCTCTCTCTCTCTCTCTCTCTCTCCCCCTCTCTCTCTTTCTCTCTCTCTGTCTCTCGCTCCCTCCCTCCATCCTTCCATCCCTCCCTCCCTCCATCCATCCATCTCTCTCTCTCCCTCCCTTTCTTTATTTATACTGGCCTCTTTGCAGATGGAAGTCACATTTGAAAGCTAGTGTTGAAAGAATTAGAGTTTTCACACAGGATTTTAGGCTTCTGAATAATGTGTGAACCAAAGGGATAAACCTTATTAGTTTGTACAAAAGTTTCCCAAAATAAGAAAAGCAAATTCCATAATCTTTTTTGATAAAGCATGGCTCAGGGACCCCAGTAAGGATTGGTCAAAGAAGGATGCATCTTGCTTAACGATTCTCTGAAGCTGGGCCTCCTCCGTCTTTCTCAGCTCTTATTTGTGCTTACTTGATCATCCTAGATACACACAATCTTGTATCTCACTGAGTCTTTAGAAAAATGTCTGAATGCTACTGTCATGGGGTGGTTGGGTTAAAATTATTTTGTAACCCTCAGAAATTTTTTATATGTATATGTATATATATGTATATATACACATATATATGCATATATATGCATATGTATATGTATATTACAATTTTCATATGAAAATTCTGATGTACAGAGAGATCAAATCATTTACCAAAGTCACACCAGCTATTATGTAGATGATCTTAGATTTTCAAGTCAAATCATATCACTTTAAGTACAGAGCTCTTTGGTTATAATATAGGACCCTGAAAAATTTGCATCAGAGTTCCTAAATTCATTGAAGTTGTAAACATAATTATTTAGAAATTTATTTTTCATGTTTCTATGTGTTTTTCAGTTACTCATATTTTAAAATATGCATTTCTATAAGTTTGCATGCTTTCCATTCTACTTACATGACCAGTCCATTTGGTGACATGTTCCATATTACTTCTTATGCAATGTGATCTTTGTTTATGTCTATAAGTTTCTTTAATCTTCTGTCTACATCTTCATATTACATCTTTCCTCTGTACTTTCCTTTAACCCAGTATTTGTCTTTCTATCATACTTTGGGTAATTTTGGGTTCCAGTTCTTCTAAGATTATCATTTTCCATAATTTTCAACCATATATCATCTTTAGGGGAATATTGGTGTTTTAAAGACAGACTATTGTAATAACAAAGAGTTTGTTTTCCTTGAAAACACTGGGTGATTTCACAAATTGAATTCAATCAAACCTCTTACTACTACTCAAGTGAGTTCATTGCCATTCTATAGTGCCTGCTCAAAATAATGTATTTTGAACTTATTACAAGTAGTCATTTCAAATATTTCATTTTGGGCCTTGACTTATAGTCTAATGAATTGTGGATAGTTGATTCAAGATCAATCCCTACCCTCCCAATATATCTGTCTTTCCTAACTTTCCTGTTTCTTTTAATTGCATACTTTTTTCCCTAATTGCATTTGAACTAACCCTGGACCCTTCTTCCTCCTTCCTTACCACACAAATCACATCAGGTGCCAAAACCCATAGGTTCTAACTCCAGTATATTCTTATATTCATTCATCAATTCTTATTTGTAAAAAAATCAAGTCTAATTTCAACTCTCTTCAGTATTTTATTCAACTATACCACAACATGTTCTTCTGTCATGGAGCTAAATTTTCAGCCTTACTTCAGTGACAAAACCATCAATTGGACCTAGATCTTCAATGAAGCCAAGAATATTCACTGGAGAAACAAGTATGACAAGATTCTATCATGCTGACTTTTTAGTTAAAACCCTTATTTAAGAACCTTATTATATAAGCATCTGTCTCTTCAGCACCTTACAAATCTTATAATTCCCTACTATCACTTGGATACAATATAAAATTCTTTATTTGGTGTTCAAATCCCTTTTTAAGCTACCACACCAACCTTTCCAGTCTTCTTTACTTACTCCCACATACTCCATGATTCAGTGATACTGGCTTGCTTGTTATACCTGGAAAAAGAAACTTCATCTCCTAATTCTGGATATTTTCCCTGCCTATCCCTATTCCTGGAATGCCTTCCCTCCTGATTTCTTCTTCCTGACTTCCATGGATTCATAAAAATCCCAGTGAAAATTTTACCATCTTGTAGAAGCTTTTCTCAATCTTCTTAATATTCTAGTACCAAGATATGTATGTATCTTGTTTCTAGTTTGTGCATAGTTATTTGCATACTGTCTCTCCCATTAGACAGTAAGTTTTTTGAGAGCAGGGACAGTTTTTTTCCCTTCCTTTGTATCCCCAACATTCTAGTACAGAGCCTTGCCAAAGTATATACTTAAATGTTTAATAATTGCAATAATGCTAGCAATCCCATTTTATCTCCCAGGTTACTTGTCTTCTGCTCGTTATTATCTAGAATCATTGCTTAAGTTTATATTATAATAGATTAAGAAGGCAGTTGAGACCATCAGCTCAAATTTCTTCATTTCACAGATGAGAAACTGGACCCACAGAAAAGAAATGACTTGGGTGTAAACTCTTGCTATCTATTAATTCTTCCTATTTAGCCTGGCTTCACTCCTACCTTGGACCACTCTTCCATTGCCTACCTTTTCTATTCTGCCTTTTGAACCCTCTGCCCTATTATAATCAAATTCCCTTTTGTGATCATTAAAAAAGCAGCAATAATAATTGTATACTCTTTCTACTTCATGGAATTAAATTAAATTTTAGGACATCACTTAATTTGCTATTTGTTTATTACTGGTTCCTCTGACTCTTAGAACCCTTAAGCCTCCAAATCAAAAAGAAATACCTCATAAAGAGAAAGATTTAATGCACCCATTAACCTCCACACTAAAAAATATTCCCAGAGATTTTTTCTATGAATGTCTCTCAACAGCCCTTTTAAATTCTGGCCATTCCAGTATACATCTCCTCATCATTTTGGTTGTCATCTTATCACCTTTAAGAGAATTTAATTATAATGATTTTACTTTCTTTAATTATATCACCACTTTGCTGATAGTTCCCTTGCTACCACAATCCCTGTCATCATTCTCAGGAATGTCAATATTCATGTTGATCAACCATTTAATGCCCTGATCTCTTATTTCCTTACAACTTCAATTTACCTTCTATTGTCTATCAGTCATGCATGGGGTAATTATACTATTAGCCATCATTGTCACTTTAAACAGTTACTGCCTCAAGATTTTTCTCTTGCCCTAATATTCTTTCCTTCTACTTCACTACTCCTGAAACTGCTTTTCATCCTCATTGCGATCTTAAGGCCTTGAATTCCTTCCTGCCCTTCTAGTCTATTATCCTTGCTCTATATGAATTTCATTTAATTCATAGTTTTTACCATAAACTTAGCCATTACAAAGACACTCTCAAGGTCTTTCTAAAGAACTTTGGAATCAATTGTGGGACGAAGGAGACACTGGCACAGGACCACACAGCATGGGGTGCCCACAGCAAAGAAGGTACTATACTGCATCTGCAAAGAAGTCCAGCAGGTCAAAAGATATGTGAGATGCACAAATACACAAACCTCTCCACTCCAAATGTTCATATGGACTATTTGTGTCCAGTATGTTGTAGAAACTTTTGAGCTCATTTTGTTCTGTTCAGTGACAGCTAGATGCACGATACTTCAACCCCAACATAATGATGTCATTTTGGATCTCTTCAAGATTGAAGGGAAACATCCAATCAGTTACAATGACGTGCATTCTTCTACCAATTAGAATCTCACTTTGCCACCTCTTGTATTCCACATACTACTCATATCAAACACTGAGTAGTCTTGATTTTTCACCCTTTCTCTACTTTATTAAAGAATATGAAAGGGTTCTGATTAAGATAAGCATGATTCACAGCATATTTTTCCTAATCAAACCTCCACTCTCTCTTCATTGTTGTACAAAAAAAATTTTAGTTCTTAATTTTCATTTTCTTATTTCTCTTCTTTCAACCTTGTCAAATACTTTAGTCTCTCTTCAAGCCTCTGATTCTTTCCTCTCGGTAAAATAACTTTTTTTAAAACTACTTTACTGGAATAAGCAAAACAATTCATTATGAGCTACATATTTCTTACAATATAGGGACACTGAAACAGCACCCAACTCTTCTTGAGGACTTCAAATTACCCAAATGCTATGCATCCTAAGGAACTAAAATAACTAGAAAATGTTATTTTTTAAATCACTGTTTGTGATTTTTGAAAGATCCTAGGAAATGGTTGGTAGCTGAATGAAATATGAGATGAAGTGTGGCAGGATGAGCAAATAGAAGATTTTTGCAATAGTCCAAGTGAGAGATGATGAGGGTGTGGACTAGGTCTGTGACTGCATCAGTAGAGAGAAAGGAATATATACAAGAGATGTTGCGGGAATATAGATGATAAGATTTGATAATGACTTTGATCTATGGAGTGAATAAGAGTGAGGAGTTGAGGATCAGGTTGCAGATCTGAGTAACTGGGAGGGTGGTGGTTACCTTCACGGCAATAGAATTTTTTTCACTTTTTGGAGGGGTTAAAGTAGGTCATTTGGGGTTAAGTGACTTGCCCAAGGTCACTTGGCTAGTTTTGTGTTTTGTGTCTGAGGCTGGATTTGAACTCAGGTCCTCCTGACTGCAGGAGTGGTGCTCTATTCACTGCACCACTTAACATCCCTGAAAAGTTTTGAAGAAGCAAAACAACTGAGGAACAATAATGAGAAATATTTTCATATATTAAACCTGAAAAGAGAACTAGGTGAAGGAAATCTTACAAAAACCTGGAGAATAAAGAGAAAGCAGAAGGAGATATCAATAGTACCAAATGTGCCAAAGAAGTCAAGGAGAATCAGGATTGAGAAATGTATTTGGGAATAAAGGGATCATTGGTAATTTTTCTGAAGGCAGTGTCAGTTGGATAATGAGGCCAGAGGTCAGATTACATGTAGATTAATTAGAAGACAGTAAGTAGAGGGGAAGTGGAGATATTAAGCATAGGCAATTAGTTGAATGAGTTTAGTTATCTACAAAGGGGAAGCAATATAAAATGATAGCAGAGGTGGTAGAATCAAATGAGGTTTTGTTTTGTTTTTGAGGATGGAAAGAAATGAAATGTTTGGACTGCGAAGTAACTAAGTGGCACAGTAGCTATAATACTAGGCCTGTAGTGAGGAAGAACTGAGTTCAAATTCGCCTCAGAGATTTACTAATTTGTGTAACCCTGGGCAAGTCACTTAGCTTTGGTTTGCCTTAGTTTCCTAGCCTGTAAAATTGGCCAATAACATCACCTTCCTTGCATGCTTATTCTGAGGTTCAAATGAGATAATATTTGTAAAGAGAATTTGGCACAGTGCCTGATACATAGTAGATGGATAAAAAAAAATTATTATTATCTTCCCCTTGTAGGCATCAAGGAAGTACCCAATAGTTAAAGAGATATTAGAGATTAAAGAGAGAGTGGGGATAATAAAAGGTGAGATCAGCAGAAGAAAATAAGAGTAAAAGGATCCATAATGTACATAGATGATTGGCATTGTCAAGGAGAAGAGCCACATTTTTAATCTGGGGCTAAAATGAAGGAACAAATGGGGTAGGGGTAGATATCTGAATGAAATGAGACAAAGAAGAGAAGAAAAGGAGCAGCTTTTAGGGAATGGCATCATTTTTGGATGTGATAAGATTATCAATTGAGGGGCTGGGGGGAATGGATGCGGTGGGAGGCTTGATGAGAAATGAGCAGGTTTAGAACAGCCACTTTGGCACTTCAGATTGTGAATTGATTAAGGAGAAATAGAATGTTTACCTTGCTGCAGTTGAAATTAGATAACATAACGTTTTAGTGGACCTAATCATCAGTTTTGTGATTACCTACAGCTATTTTCAAGATCAGAATATTTTTAAATAAATTGTTAAGACATATATGCAATCAAAATTCCCTTTAGCAAATGTCATGACCTCCTATTTAATGTAGACCTTATCTCTTATGGTGTTTGGCAAAAATTATATAAGGTTTTATAAAGGAGAAATACCTGGACTTCCATGGCCAGTGCCCTATGAACTATACTCTGTTGCATAAAATCTACAATGTAAAATATAAATTCTTTGAGACTTTTTCCCAAATTCCATGCTATATTTATTTCTTGTCTTTTCTCTCTTAAATAAAGGCCAAGAAAGGTGGTACATTCACCCCAGTTTCTTGGAACGATTTCAGTTAGTTAACAATATTCTGCCCAGTTAAAATACCCCCCGTAGCTTCAACTGACTATGATATCCTCACTGCTTGTCCTAAACCTGCTGTGTACTAGTGCTGAGTGCTGTTAAACAGATGCTGGTTTTCACCCCAGATATGGCTGTTCATCAGAAGAAGTGTTTCAAGTATAGAGGTTATAGCTCCATTGGTAAAGGGCTTTTACATTTTGCTCTTCAGTAGACAAAATGAATTATAATTAAAAATATTCATTTTTTGTGAGTCAGTATTTTCTTACTGCATCCTTAGGTATTTTTCCAGTATTTTAAGCACTGAAAAGAACTCACAAAAATGTGTAAAATCTCATTATTCCAAGAGATTAGGTTACAGAAAAGTGACATTACACGTGGAAATCTTTTTCTTTTTTTCTATCTCTATATATCTGTCTCTCTTTGTCTCTTTGTCTATTTTTTCTTTCCCTTTCTTTTCTTATCTCCCCTTTCCTCCTGTCTCCTCTCCTCTCCTCTCCTCTCCTGTCCTCTTCTCTCTCCTCCTCTCCTCTCCTTTCCTCTCCTCTCCTCTCCTTTCCTTTCCTCTTCTCCCCTACCCTGCCCTCTCCTTTACTTTCCTCTTCTTTTCTTTCTATTTCATTGGTATGAAGACTAAATCTTATGAAAACTAAAAAGTGAGGAAACTACTAGAAATAATGATATTTGGCACTTGCTCTCCAACTTATAGTAGAAGACAACTATCTAAAGTACTGAAAGATGACAAGTCTTGCTCAAGGTCATAGAGTCAATATGGGTTAGAGGGAGGAATTAATCTTGAAGTCTTCCTGGCTCTGGATCAAGTCTTTATTCCTGTGCCACACAGCCTCTGTTGATGGCATAAAACATTAATTACATGAAGAGGCACTAGTTCCTCACTTCACTTAGTTCAAAGTCTCTAGCCAAGAAACTGAGAAAAAAGATACATTCATAAACTAAGACCAGTTCCTCACATATAAAAGTTCATAGTGCTATAGATTATCTTATTAAAAGATAAAAAGGTCCTTAAATGAGCATTCACTAATTTCACATATTCTGCTAGAATCGCTTTAACTAAGAAGGTCACACTGGTGAAGGTCACCTACACTTTTTCTGCTTACCTCTCTGGGATTCAGTGTGGAGACATAACAAATAGCAATCTCTAGTATTCACTTGATACAGGGTCTTCAGATTCCATGTTTTGTCTCTCCATGCTTTCATTTCACACTTCTATGTAGCTCTTCCCTTTCTTTCATGTCCCTTCCTCTGGTTTACGCTGCTACCCAGCTCTTCCCTCCACTGTAGCCTTTAGTACATAACTTCTTGGGTAGCTACACAGCCAAATGGATACAGTGCTGGGCCTGGAGTCAGAAAGGGTCACCTTCCTGAGTACCAATCTAGCCTCAGACCCTTGCTAGCTCTGTGACCCTGAGGAAGTCACTTAGATCTATTTTGCCCACTTTCCTCATCTCTAAAATGACCTAGGGAAGGAAATGACAAACCACTCCAGTATCATTGCCAAGAAAACCCTAAATGAGATCACAAAGAGTCATATAGGAGTGAGAAATGAGTGAAAATGAGTGAAAAAAACAACAAATATAATCTTACTTCTCTGAAATGAGAGAAATAGAAAGTGAAAAGAACCCAGTGTTCACTTAGATATATATTATAGACTTTTCATTTTTAAAAGGCAGTAAAGAATGATTATCCAATAAAGTGTTAGAATAAATAGATTTTCTCTCAGAATTATATTTATGTGTAGGAAATCTTTTTGAAGAAAATGGAACATTAGGTAGTTGGCAAATGTGAGGACAAAGCTATTTGAAATAAAGTGGAAATATAAAATGTCAAGGTGAAGAAAGAAGAGAGAGTCTTGTCCTTACCTGCACAGCTGTTCTCCAAGAAATTATTTCCAGCTCTCTTGTTAAATATGGAAGCCTAGCTTCTCTCCTGGATTGTGGTAGCCAGTTTATTTTTCTTTGAACCAAAGGGGGAAAACATATAACAAAAAAATGTTTATACATGGGAACATATAGGAAACACAAGGTTGGTAAAAAATGTTTATCTCTCTTTTGTTCTCTGAATTGCATTCTGTTTAAAGTCTCCATAGATGTGAAAGAGAAAGAATTCAAAGTTCAAAAATATAAATATTCTTAGTTCTTTGCCTCATTTTCTCTCCCTCCCTCCATCCCTTCATCCTTCTCTCTTTCTTTCTGTCTCTGTCTATGTCTCTCTCCCTTCCCTCTCCCTTTCTGTCTCTGTCTTCCCCTCTCCCCACTGCCTCCCCCCACTCTCTTATGGTACTCTTCCTGATGTTCACTGAATGTTTATACATTTTCAAAGAAAATGCTAATTATTTTCAAATACTGTGAATCATTTTATAAACATTAGTCAGCAATGATCAGTTGATTGAACCTTGACACTGAAGAAAGCTCATTATAAATAATTAGGAAAGAAAAGAATAATATCTAACCTTTGTGAAAATTGTTTAGTTTCAAACTGTTTGTAGGCTGTAAACTCTTTATCTGATTTTCCCAAATATCTTCAGAGTTGAGAACCAAATACAATTCTCTTCCAAACTGGAAAGATAGTGTGGGTTGTTGAAATAAAGAAAAACTTGGGATCAAGTTCTGTCTCTGACATATATTATCTATATGACCCTAGGCAAGCTGCTCAATCTCTCAGTGCTCCAAGCAACTCAGTAAAATGATAAATTGCAGACGAGGCAAGGATCTGCCACAATGGAGAGAGTTTCTTTAACACGATTTCCCTGCACAAATTAAATCATACCACTAATACAAAACAACAGAAACAACAACGACAAGTTTAATAGTTGTCTAATAATAATAACTTATTTTTATTATCATTCTCCTATAATTATCTAGAAATGGAATTTATTCATTTGAATTTCCATATGACAAACCCATAGGACATCTGATTTTGAAGGGATCATTGAGCAAATTATATTGTATTTGGTCTGAGTCATTTTCTAAGTTGCCACATTAGTTTCCTCCTGTTGCCAAATCTTATGTTACTATTTTTGTTGAATATTGTCTAGAAAACAGTGCATGTTTTACACAGGAGCCTTTGTTAAATATGTACCTAACAAAGTAGTCAATTTACTTGTGAGCCTAGAGGGGATAGTTTTATTTTAAGTTGTCTAATGGGGAGCTTTCAGTGAAGCTTAAAGCTACAAGTCAGTTGAAGAAATTTTCTATAGTAAGAATGGAGATAATTGTCACTTCAGTTTGGCTCCTTTCAGGAATGGAGTTTCTGTTTCTTCTGTTTGTTGAACTACAAAAGGAGATTACTGTGGGGTGGCTCTTTGGTTATTGTTTTCTAGAGACAAAATTTCCAGGTGCTGTTAATCAATTGCAGTATTTTCTGACATTTATGTTGATTCTGTTTGTTTGATTTAAAAAATGTGCTTCATTCTAAATATTATTGAGTAGCCACTTTAATTTTTGTATCCCTAGCATAATAATTAATATTTAGGGTATATGCTATATAAGAGACTCTCAAGAAATTTCCCACCATGATGTCTATTAGTTTATCAAGGTATTCATTTGTGATATTTATTTAAATTCTTAGTTCAGGGTCTTGGGCTGTTATTATTTAAAGATTGAGTTTTTCTATCATATTTTGTGCTTCCTATGTGGCTGAACAATGTCTAACCTTTTTTTCCAACACTACCTCCTTTCTTATTTCTGAGGCCTAGTGAATCTCCCTCCTTCCCCTTTCAGTGAGTCTGTCCTAGAAAAGATAAGGATATCTATATCCCTCAACATATTGGATTGCTGTTTTGTCTCTAACAGAGAAAAGACTGTTCCTCATCAGTCATTGGATGCCCTACCAAATTTTCTAAATAATATTCAAAAAAAGGGGAAAATGAAGAGAAGCAAAGATATAGAAAATGTACTCAAAAAGTTTTTTAAATAAAAATGATGACTTGAAAGTCATATACTTTCTAAGAATATTGAATATTTCAATGTAGCATGAACTTTTACCCTATAGCACCTAGTTCAGTTGGAAGGCTCAATATCCATTGAACAGAACTTTAACACTGTTGGGAGGAGATACTTTTGCTAATGACTGAGGGGTTCCTCACAATGTTCCTTTGTCAGTGGATTTGAATTCTTAGAGCCTCTGTTACTATTTCCTACAAGAGTCAATTGAATGTTGTAAATATTCTGTGATTGTGATTCTGCAAACTACAGTGGTGTCCTTTCTTTAAAATGGCACATTAAGCAGCAGGGCACCTTTTGACTTAAATATGCAATCTAAAAATATTTTGTATCAAGCAATAAACAACTTGCAATGCTGTTAGCAGCATTTCAGTGAAGTGCATCAAAACATCAAATATATGCTTGATAGCATAAACCAATGTGTCATTCTCAGTTTAGGCTTCAAAATATCACAAAAATCATATAGTTATGAAAGGAGTTGGTTTCACTGAGGTTTTGATTTATGTGAGAAATTGGTTTGGAGTTAATTATCAACTTACAATCTTTGGTGAATTTTTGTCATCAATTAACATTCCTTTATTATGTGCCTACTATGTGTCAGGCATTTAGAGAAAATAAAAATGAAACAGTCCTAAAGGATCTCACATTTCATCAGCAAAGATAAAGTATATGGTATTACAAAATATATTTGAAACAGATATAAGTTCGTTTTTGCAGAGGCACCAGCAGACAGGATTATTGGGAAAGTCTTCATATAACCAATTAATCATATTATGATTTTACTTATTATTATTAAACACCTATTGTATGCTTGGCAATACACTAATCACCAAAGACACAAGTACGAAGAATGAAACAATCTCTACTCTCAATGAAATGTAAAATTTTTTAAAAAGGTACTTAATTGACTAGATAAATTTTACAATTCCTCTGAAATTCTAAGACAATGATAAATGAACTTGCAAAGGAGGCTGACTTTAAAGACCAGTACGCCATTCATTAACCACAAAGTTGCAAAGCATTTGAATCTGGCACTAAAAGAATGGTTAAAAGGGATATCTGTATGTACACAAATTCCATTACATTAAGAATGTATGGCATCTTTGAATGGCCTAGCTTCCACATGATAAAACTTCTCTGAATAGTTTTGGAATTTATTGGTTAGCTATGTAATGGAATCAACATGGATTTTTGAGTTTTCTGGACCTCTTTAATCAAGTGGCCCCAGTCATTTCTTACTCATTCACAGAATTTCAAAAGGGGTACAAAGAGGAAGCTCTCTTTGGAAGACAATGGAGAACCACAGGGCCAATGATAGACTGAGTTTGGTCTATGGAGACTTTGTTGAAATTCCTTTGAGAGAAACAAGTTACAAAGCAGTTGGTTAGAGTGTAGGTAGTTTTGCAACCTTAGCAGAATTCTAATTTCATATTTTAAAGTCAATGTGATACACACACACTCACACACACAGAGACAAGCAAGGGCATGACTATGTCTATAAATGAAGACTCTCATGACAGCTTTGGCAAGCTGTTAAAATTTTACATTTTAGATGTGTTTACAACTGCTTGATATTTTCTTATTAATAGTGAATATTAAACAGATTTAGTAGCAGTGTGAGACTACTGTCCCCAAACAATTAACAGCTTTAGAGTCCTTGTAGATATTTTAAAAGCATGGTTAACATCTGTGGCTATGTCATTCACAAAAAAAGGACATTAAAATATTTGAGTACTATAGATAACAATTCAAAATTATTACCATTCTGCAGGCTTAGAAAGAACTAGGAAAGAACTAACTCAATCTTGTTAAATGTCCTCATAGGAAATAAATAAGAAGTAAGATAGGGTATAGATGTCATCTTTGGAGTAGAGGAATAGACTGCTTTCCTCAAATTTCTTTATTACTCTCTGATATACTTATGTTCACTACGTCTGGTTATTGAGTATTTTCTTTTTGTAAAGTTAAAAAAAACTTCTTGGAACCTTGCTAGTTACTTCAGAAATAAACTTTGCAAAAGCCCTAGAGACCCATGGAAATCACAGTGAGTCTCCCCTATCATGTCAAAATGGAGCTACTCATATACATCTTAGGCATTAATTAATATTCACTATGGAAATATTCTTAGTGAATGGAGCCCAGCTTCCTGTTTCTTAGGCTTCTGAGCAATTTCATAGTATTTACAATCTCACCTGGAAAAGAAAGAAAAAAAAACAATAAAATAGTTTTTACCTAGAAAACAAACAAAAGACCAACCACCACCACCACCAACAACAACAACAACAACAATAACAACAACAAAACTTCAATAAAATAGAAAGCTTCTTCCTAACCAAATAAGTGCTCTAGCCCAAATTGTGCTGAAAGAATTCTTGAACTGAAAGGGAACTTTGAAGATCATGAAATCCAGTATTTTAGAGATGAAGAATATGTTTTTTTTCTTTTTGTTATTGTTATTTAATTTCCAGGTATCTCATTGTTCTCATGGAATATACCTTCATTCACAGACTAAGAAAAAGAGTGATTTTTAACGTGTGCAAATATTCTCCAAGGTATTTACAATAATAAAACTACTGAACTGGCTTTTTGGATAGTTAAATGATTAGGTTCAAATGCTCGTATTTGGCACATTAATTAAATCAGTATTCTGGTAACTACACTTTTGAAAATTAAAGGAATTATTGCTAGTGCCTTCTCCTAAATTCCCTTACTTTTCTGTACACATCTTGTAAATGTCTATATATGCATCCTAAAAGTGAATCTTTGATGTCATAGACCATTTTCCTTTCAGTTCTTAGAACAGGATCTAGTATATAGCAAGTTCTTATTAAATGCTTGATAATTCATAGATTGATTAAATCTCAATTCCCAGGTTAATATTTCAGTATATAATTTACAGGCTCTGTAGCAATGCCTTTACATTCCTCATCATTTCAGACAGAACGAACCTAAAAAAAGTATTGAAAGGAGATTTGCTCTTCTATTTCAGAAGCAGGAAAAAAGGGCTTTTTTGGAAAACATAAATATTTTACTGCCATGAAAGAGAACAAAGTGTCCATCATTGCACACTACCATTGATTTCCCTTCTTGGAATATGTCTGGCCATAGAATATGTGTAAAATATTTGTTTTGTGTTGGGGCTCTTGGGGCAGAATGTGAAGGTTGCACCTGTTTGTGATAAGCAGGATTATCTCTCCGCCTTTGGGGTGATGCACGATTGGCTTGCTGTGGCGAGGGCAAGGCCAGGGGAGGGGCCCTAAGGGGCCCTGGAGAAAGGACTTAAATACATGCTACCCAGAGGCAGAAGGAAGTCCAGCCATGCCAAGTTTAGAGAACATAGCTAGAGGCAAGTGTTGTGCTCTAAAGAAGAGAAAGTCCTGCCATGGCAAGCTTAGAGAATGAGAGGGAGTTCCAGCCACGCCAAGCCTAAGAGAAAGGAGCAAGAAGCAAGCCCTGTGTCTTGAGTTTTTCTGTGCAGCTGTTTCTCCCAGAGTAAGCGGAAGCTGGGAGCCGGGGACGCCCGAAGCCTGTTGAGGAAGGGTATAGGTGAAACCTATACAGCCTGACCCCCAAAACTCTAACAGTTTTGGTTAAGCAATAATGTTAAAAGGTTTGAGCAGAGCCATAGTCTTCTGGAGACTATGAGCAATTTGTTTTGCTTTAGGAAAACATAGAGGAAAATCAAATTCAATATGAAATAAAAATACCATTTGTCTAAGTGTTTCAGTGGATGGAGTGATGGGACTAGAGTAAAAATAAAGACCTGAGTTTGCATTTGGCCTCAAATAACTACTAGCTGCATGACACTGATTGTCTCAGTTTCCTCAGATATAAAATGGGGATAATAACAGCAACCACTTCACGGGGTGTAAAGCTCTCCTGAGGATTGCTGCTCTGAATAACTTCAAGGATCTAACCACATAGTATAGTAAACTCTTTATTCAACAATAATCTAAAGCAAAGCATTCAAGAAACTAAATCACAACATTTACAACCATATAACATAGTAACTTATTACTAAGGTGGCCACATAGTCTTTGTTTGTTTGTTTTGCTTTTTGGAGGGGGGAGGGCAGGGGAATTGGGGTTAAATGACTTGTCCAAGATCACATGGCTATTAAGCATTAAGTGTCTGAGTCCAGATTTGAGTTCAGGTCCTCTAGACTCCATGGCAGTTGCTCTAGTCAGTGGGCCACCTAGCTGCCCTGTGGAGACATAGTCTTAAACAACACATATCATTCCGTAAGTCACAACCTCCACAATCAATATAGAGTACCCCAATTTCATTTTGAGACTGGATTCTAATCATCCTTAAGCCAACCACCTTAAGGAGTAATCATCCTTAAACCAATCGTCTTTAAGGGGTAGCATAAAATGCAAACACTAACCACCCCCCTAAGTCATGGTAACTTAAAATATGATTAGTCAATACAGAGTGTCCAAGTAAAGTCTTCTTTTAATTTTTTTCCCCTTTTTTTGTTAATTTGAGGCAGTCCAATAATACTTGAAATATTTATCCTGGATCTGTTTTCCTGGTCAATCCTTAGTTTCCCCCTCCCCAACGAGCTTTTTCATACTTCTTTGTTTTTCATTATTTTGCTTTTATTTTATTGTTTCCTAATATTTCATGTAGTCATTACCTTCCACTTCCCTGCTCCTTATTTTAAGTAATTATTTCCTTTAATAAGCTTTTATACCTCTCCTAGTTTGTCCCTTCTACTATTTATAGGTTCATAATTTTTTAAAAGTTATTTTTAGGTTTCAACATTCATTTCCGAAAGATTTTGAGTTACAGACATTCTTCACATCTCTCTGCTACCTCCCACCTCAATATGGCAAGCATATTGAATGCCCCTTTCCCAAATCTGCCCTCCTTTATATCCCTTATAATCTCCCTTACTTACTTGTATGGCAAGATGTATTTCTATACCTCATTGTCTGTATATCCTATTTCCCAGTTGCACATAAAGAGGATAATTATGTATTTTTTACCATTAGTGTTTAAAACTGTAGTTACAGATTTTTTCCCTTCTCATCTATCTCCTTAACCACCCACACTGAGAAGAAAAGCAATTCAATATAGATTATACATGTGTAGTAATGCAAAACATTTCCATAGTAGTCATATTGTGAAAGACTGACTATATTTCCCTTCATTCTATCCCAACCACCACTTATTCTATTTTGTCCTTTTGCCCTGTCCCTTTTAAAAAGTGTTTGCTTCTAACTACCCTCTCTGCCAGTTTGCCCACCCTTTCTATTATGCTCCTTCTTATCTCCTTCCTCCCTTCCTTCCTGGAGGGTAAAATACGCAATTGAGTGTATATGTTATTCCCTCCTTAAGTCAAATCCAGTGTAAATAAGGATGACACATTCCATTCCGCCTTCCTGTCCTTCACCTCCATTTTAACAGACTTCTCCTGCCTCCTTTATTAGAGATAATATGCCCCATTCTATCTCTCCCCCCTCCTCCAAATATAGAACTATTTTTTAAAAATTTATTTATTTTCTTGTTTACATCATTCATTTCCACAAGTTTTGAGTTACAAAATTTCTCCCCACAACCCCAAAACAGCAATCCCACTGTAAAACCTCTCCCCCAATCTGCTCTTTTATGTCCTCCTCCAACACCCCTATAACGTTCTCATAGGGTAGGGAAGGTCTCCCTACCCCAGTCCCTGAATATCTTAATTCCAAGTTGCATGTAATTATATATATATATATATATATATATATATATATATATATATATATATATATATATATGTATGTATAAAGTTTTTTTTTAACATTTGATTGTAGAACTTTAAATTCTAGATTCTTGTAGTTCCTCCCTCATCACCCACCCCCAATGGAAGGACAAGCAATTCAGTACAAGCTGTACATGTGTAGTTATACAGGATATCTCCACAGAGGACATATTGTGAGAGACTGATTATATATCCCTCCTTCCTATCCTGCCCCCCATTGTTCTATTCTCTACCCTGTCCCTGTCCCTTTACTGAAGTGTGTGCTTCCAGAAACACTCCCCCAGACCCTGCCTTCCCCTCCGTCATCCTGCCTCTCATCCCCATCCCTCCTGCTCTCCTGTGTGGCAAGATACCTGGTTTAGACTTTTTGTCATTCCTTCCCTAAGCCAAATTCAATGAGAGTAAATGAAAGTAAAGTTGTAATAGTAATCCCTTGCCTCTTCTATATGGGATGATTAACCCCATTTTTTCTCTCCATGTCTCCTCTCATTCAAGTCCTCTCCCACCTCAGAGTTTCACCTTTTAAAGTATCATCCCTTCATATTCAATTCATCCTGTACCCTCTATGTACACATGTACACACATGCTCAGATGTGTATTCATGTGTATATATACCCATTCTATATAGACATATGTATAAGTGTATATACACACACATGCATACACATACATTTGTATTCCCTTCACCTATCCTCATACTAAGAAATGTTTCATAACTTACTATTATTGTTACACATTGGCATGTAAATATTTCAACTTTCATAAGTTCCTTATGATTTCTTTCCAATGTTTACCTTCTCAGGCTTCTTGTGTTTGATTGTCAAATTTCCTGTTCAGTTCTGGTTTCTTTCAGCAAGAATGCTTGAAAGTCCTCCACCTCACTGAATGACCATATGTTCCCCTGGAACATTATACTCAGTTTTGCTACCTAGGTGATTGTTGGTTTTAATCCCAGTTCCATTGATCTCCAGAATATAATTTTCTAGGCCCTTTTATCCCTCAGCGTAGAAGCTGCCAGATCCTGGATTATCCTAATTGTGTTTCCATGGTATTCAAATTGTTGGCAGTCTGTAATATTTTCTCCTTGATATGGGGATTCCAGAAGCTGGCTATAACACTTCTAGGAGTTTTCTTTTAGGGGTCTTTTTAAAGAGGTGATTGGTGAATTCTTTCAAGTTCAGTTTTGCCCTCTGAATCTAAAACATCAGGGCAATTGTCCTTGAGAATTTCTTGAATGATGCTTTCTAAGTTCTTTTTTTGATCATGGCTTTCAGGTAGACCAATAATTTTCCAATTGTCTCTCCTGGATCTATTTTCCAGGTTAGTGTTTTTTCTTACGGAGATACTTCACATTGGTTTCTATTTTTTCATTTGTTTGTAACTGTCTAATAGTATCTTGATTTCTCATACAGTCATTAGCTTCCACTTGCTCCACTCTAATTCTGAAGGAAATATTCTCTTCAGAATGCTTTAGAGATTCTTTTTCCATCTTGCAAATTGGACTTTTTGAGGTATTCTTCTCCTCATTGGCTTTTTGGGCCTCTTTTGCCCTTTGAGTTAATCTATTTTTAAGGTGTTAATCTCTTCAATCAGTTTGATGAATCTCTTTTCGTGATTTCCTCACATCATTCTCATTTCTCTTCCCAATGTTTCCTCCACTTCTCTTATTTTGTTTTCAAAATCCTTTTTAAGTCAATCTATGGCTTGTAGGCAATCTTCATGTTTCTTGGAAGCATTTGGTGTGGGAGTTCTGACTGTGTTGTCTTCCTCCTGTTCCATGTTTGGATCCTTTTTGTCCCCAAAAATGGATTCTAGAGTTTTTTGTTTATTTGTTTGTTTGTTTTGCTGTTCTTTCTTTGCTTCCCTTTCCTTCTAATTTTGGCCAGTCAATTAATTGCTTGATTTTTTTATCTCTGTTGAACTCTGCTTCCTGGGGGGAAAGCTCTGTCCCAAATCACCAGGGTTTTCACAGCTGCTGGAGCTATTAGGGGGGTTCTGCAGCCCCTACCAGCTTTGGCTCATTGACAGCACACCCCAGGAACACCACCCAAGACCACTATTCAGATCTAGGCTGCTCAAAGTTAAAGCCCTTGGCCCTAATCAATGGTTGTGGCTCCCCTACAATCTGTAGTCCAGTATCTCTGAAGCAGCCCAGTGGAGGCAGTTGCCACTTGCAGCTGCTACTGCCACTTGCCCCTGCTTCCTTGTCCTGGGGGCAGTTTGGCCACATTGCTTTTCTCCCCCAAATTTAGCTAAATTCCACTGACCTTTCTCTTAGCCTTATTTCTCCTGGATTGATAAATGTGGAAACTGCCCCAAGTGCTGCACATCCACTCTCCTGGAGACTCCATATGTGGTTCCTCCTGACCTCCCTGGGGCCAGGCCACAGTTTCAGGCTGGGCTGGTTTCAGCTCCCATTCTGCCATGATGAGCCCCACCTGCTGAGCTGACTTCAGCAAGAGATGTGTTTTCTATATTTTTGTGTTTTGGAGCCCTAAAATTTGTTTAGAGTTGTATTTTATGGTTATTTAAGGTCACTGTGTGGGAGCTGCAGAACCTTGCTGCTTCTGTGTGGCCATCTTGACTCTATCCCCTCCTAATATGGAACTCTTACCTCTTAATTTTATTTTTTTATATTATCCCTTTACATTCAACTCACCTTTTGCCATGTATATATTGGTTTATGTATATATGTCTATGTATACATGTACACACACATATATACACACATAATTCCTCCCGTGTATATGTATATATGTGTATAAACGTATGTATACACATACATACATGCATACATGCGTACATGCATACATGCGTACATATGTATGTACATACATTCTCCCTTCTATTATCCTCATACTGAGAAAAGTCTCACGAGTTACAGATATCTTTCCATGTAGGAATGTAAGTAGTGCAACATTAATAAGCTCCTTATAATTTCTTTTTCCTGTTTACCTTCCCATGCTTTTCTTGCTTTTTGGATATGAAAGTCAAATGTTCTGTTCAGCTCTGGCTTTTTCATCATTAACACTTGAAAGTCCTCTATTTCATTGAATGACCATGTTTTCCCGTGAAGTATTATGCTCAGTTTTGATGGGTAGGTGATCCTTGACTTTAATCAGAGCTCTGTTGACCTCCAGAATATCATATTCCAAGTCATTAGATCCCCTAATGTAGAAGCTTCTAGGTCTTATATTCTCCTGATTCTCTTTCCACAATACTCAAATGGTTTCTTCCTTAATGTTTGTAGTATTTTCCCTTGACCTGGGAACTCTGAAATTTGGCTATGAATTTCCTAGAAGTTTTCATTTTGGGATCTTTTCCAAGAGGTGGTCAGTGAATTCTTTGTTTCTATTTTAACTGGTGGTTCTAAGATATCAGGGAATTTTCCTTGATAATTTCCTGAAAGATGATGTATAGAATTTTTTTTTATCATGGCTTTCAGGTATTCAATAATTTTTATTATCTCTCCTAGATCTATTTTCCAGGTAGCAATTTTTCCAGTGTGATTTTTCATAGTGCATTCTATTTTTGTCATTAATTTGGATATGATATAGTATCTTGATTAACTCCCATTTGCTCTAATATAATTGTGAAAAAATTATTTTCTTCAGTGTACTTTTGAAATTCCTTTCTCATCTGGCCAATGCTGCTTTGTAAGGTATTCTTCTCCTCGTTGGCTTTTTGGACCTCTTTTGCCATTTGAATTACTCTATTTTTAATGTGTTATTTTCTTCAGTCAGCCTATTGACTCGCTTTTCATGGTTTTCTTTCAACATTCTCATTTCTCTTCTGAATTTTTTCCTCTGCTCCTCTTACTTGATTTTCAAAATCCTTCTTGAGTTCATCCAAGAATTGTGACCAATTCATAATTTTTCTTGGAGGCTTAAGATGCAGGGACTTTGACTTCATTGCCTTCTTCTGGTTCTATGTTTTGATTCTCTTTGTCCTCCAAAAAGAGATTCAAGAGTCTGATTGCACTCCCTCTGTTTGTTCATCTTCAGAGCCAATTACTTGACTTGAGCTCTTTGCCATGGGAGAACTCTGCTTCCAGAGTAGAGACTGCTGTGTCCCAAATTCCTGGGGTTTTTCACAGCTGTTGTCAGAGTATCTACTAGGTACCTATCTCAGAACTGTGAGGGAAACTTTTTCTCCACAGCCTCAACAAACTCTGCCATATCAAAGTTTATGATTATATCCCAGGACGACCACCCAAGAATGCCCCCCAGATCCAAGCAGGGCAAAGAAGGAGAATCCTGCCTCAGTGGCAGCAGATAATTACTTGGTCACCCTATGATCTGTAGGCCTTGATCTGGAGCAGCCTCAGCAGCAGCTATTGTAGCCATAGTCACCTGTGCTACCACCCCTGGGGGAGAGGGCCAGACCAGGCTTTTCTCTCACCCAGGATCAACAAATTTCCCTCATGAACTTTTAATTTCTCTTTCATGTTTATGGATTGAGAAGTCTGGAAACTACTGCAGCTGCCACTGATTCATTCTCATGAAGTCTGCTCTGCCTGGTCTGGGCCAATGGTCTGGGCCTTGGAAGCTCATGCAGGACTGTGCTCCACTCCCAGCCTGGTGTAATAGGCCCTTCCTGTTGGCCTGCCAGGCTGCCTTCAGCAGAAGATTTGCTTCTCTCTGTCACTTTGTGGTTTTCTGAAGCTCTAAAATTTGTTTAGAGTTATATTTTACATGTATGAGAGATGGTTGGAGTGGAAGCTTATGTAGGTTCCTGCTTTTATTCTGCCATCTTGGCTCTTCCCCCTGTAAAGTCTTCTTTCTTTTTAACTGAGGCTGGCTTCCAATAATCCTTATACTAGTCATCCTTAACGGTAGCATAAAGTACAAACACCATCAACCCTTAGGTCATAATAAAACACAATCTCAACAGTCAATGCAGAGTACCCAAGTAAAGTCCTCTTTCATCCTAAGTGGATAATGAATTCCAATAAATAGTAGGTGTTATGCAAATGTTTATTCCCGTCCTTTTCCTTTCCCTTCCCCATTTTATTGCTTAAAAAAATCTTGGGTTCCTACTAATCTTTCAATACTTTCTTCCTCTAAAACAAATGTGTTGTACATGGATATGTTGTACATTAATAGATCTAGGAATGCACATAAGACTTTGAAAATTTCAATTTATGCTTTTTCCAGATATAAGAGTAGTCACCCATTATTTAATCACAATTAAGGTGAGGTTTCTGTTTTGTTTTCTTTTTTATGAATAAATGGAATAAGTTTCTCTGTGTGGTGTGAATTGAAGGCCACCACTTCTTCATCTTCAGCTGTTTGTTGTTGACAACATAACATTCTCAATGTCACCAGGCCCTAAATCTCAGTCTTTTCTGATTAATACTTTTGTTCTCACAACTTCAAATCAGCTGCAAAATCCTAATGATTCTATCTTGGCAATGTTAATTACAGCAATCCCTTTTACTTTTTATGCCAACCCTTTGTTCAGCCCATCACTAACTTTCACTTTGGCTATTGTGACTACCTCCTAATGCCATCCTTCATAGACCTCAAAAAATGTGCAGATCTTACCATGACACTCCTGTAAAAATGACTCCCTCTTTCTAATAAAATAGAAAAAGATTTGATAGCCTTACTTTTAAGGATCTCCACAACTTAGGTCCAGTCTATCTTGTCAGCTTATTTAAGGATATAACTCTTTGTTTAATCTGGGTTCCAGATGAACTATTAACTGATTAACTATTACAGACTTGCTTTTTATTCCTCCCTCTATAAATTCATTCAGATCATGCTATGAATGTATGTCCTCTCTACCTCTATCTCATTACACTCCTTTGTTTTTTCCAAGATTTATATGTAAACTTTTCTACCAGCACTGTATAGGCACTTATGCCCTATGATTCCTCAAATTGCACTTTCACATCATGTTCCATTATTGTGTATGTAGACTTACAATTTTAGGAATGCAAACATCATGAGGACAAGGACTTTGTTCCTCTTCAATTCTTTTATCATAGGGATGAGTTAGTGTAGTGCCTTTCAAATAGTAGCCACTTAAAATTATTTATTGGATAAACATTGAAAAAAGTCTCCTACAATACAATCTCAATTTAGGAATACCCATCTAATACTGCTTTGTAACTCAACAGAAATAGGACTTTAACTAAAATAAAGCTGAGATAAATAAAATAGCTCTATGACAGTAATGTTATGAATGGAAACTTATGTACCTGAGTAGAGGCAAACTAGTGCAGTGAGGCAGCCTTGCAGCACAACTTAACTTCTTGGGGGCCCCAGACAACTATCTAAACCTCATAATTATTGATTTCCTAATAAACTGGACTTCCATATCAAGTAAGACCATTTTCAAATAAGAAGTGTCTTAAAATAATAAAATCCCAGGTCTTTATTCAATCCTTCACAAAACAAAGTTCCTTGGTGGGCAAAATATATCTATTAAACCTAAAATTGATCATTATGTAACTCTGATAGTGTAATAGTGCTTAGATGAATTGGTTAGAATGCTTGAATACACTAATAAATCTGATAACATCAGAAGAAACCCTGAGACTTGTAGTAGAAAGACACAAATATACTATAAATCTATTGTCCATGATTATTAAGGCAAAATCAATTATCTGAGAGAAACAGAGCAGAGAAGTGATTCTGAGTTTCAGTGAAATATGTAGTAGGTGAGGATTAATTCACTAAAGTCAGATCCTAAGTGTACAGACATTAAATATCTCTGAGCAGCCCTCAAACACCAAAGAGACAGTGACTTTGGACTTACAAAAGTTTTACTATAAGTTAAATCAACAATATTAGGTTTTGTTCTTTTTGTTTCTTTTCCTTTTGTTTGGTTTCCCTAGTATTTTTTTTACCTTTCATTCTGTTAAGTACCTCTAGAGTGTGAATGTAGAAGCTACAAAAAAAAAAAAACTCGGACTGAGTCTTACTAGTGAAATACTTATGCACTGTTATCATTATAATTGTTATTAGTATCACAGATACTTAACATCTCAAGGGGAAAGAAAAGAAAATCTAATCTGGACACAAAAACTCTTGGCTAGGTGTCCATGTTACTGTAAGTGTAGGATTTAATGACATATTAGCAACGTTATGCCAAAATGTCATTGGTTGGAAAAATTAATGTGGAGTATGACTATATTTGAAATTCATTGTGTTCAATTCCTTAAACTTCCATCCCCTAAAGGCAATTGATGTTGGTGCAAATAAATTTATTCCTATGTACAATCAATTGTTTTATAAATTTAATGTATAATTAATTGCTTAGTGATGATTGATATAACCAACTTTCTTTCTGGCAAGGAAGACACAGTGTAGTACAAGTATTCTGGGTGTCCTGGGCAGGGGATGGAAATGGGATAGAGAACACTAAAAAGAAAAAGAAAAAGAAAAAGAAAAAGAAAGAAAAAAATGGGAGATAAAAGGTCCTAAAGACTTATTTTCCCTATTTCACAATTTTACCTAGGAACAAAGGTAATCATCATACTATTCCTGGGACCTTTTCTTGCTTGGTTCAGTTTTCTTCTAAGGACACAATACAAACCAGCCTCACCATTTCTGAAAGTTCAGGTAGGTTTCCAGACTTGAATTTTCTAAGAAAACTTCCTTTACTTGACTAATATTTAGGTGCCTAAATGAAAAGATAAAATTGATACTAAAAAAGAAATGATTACATACACAGCCTCAGACTCAGTTTCTTCATTGATAAAATAAGTGTGTAGGATTAAAAAGTCTCTTAGTTTCCTTCCAATTGTTTTTCTATGATTCTTTCATCCTAGGACAGAATGGTTTTATAAAGTGGAGATAATATTTATTGCTTTTAAGCTAAAAGATCTGGGTTTGAATATGCACTCTACCACTTACTGCCTATGTAAACTTGAGCAAATCATATAACTCCTGTGGGTCTCGGCTTCCTCATCTGTAAAATTTCATATTCTATGTCCTCTAAGATCCTTTCCAGCTGTGAGCTGGTGATCCCTTGATCATTATTACTTTTTTCTACTTACATGAATAAGGACAGGTAGGTAATTTTCCCCTAGCTAATGATTGGTCTCATCAGCTGTGTAATATAACTATTGGGCCATGACCACCTGTATAAGCAGTTGAATTTGCTTGATAAGTCAGTTTTCAATGCCTGACAGTATGGGCCTAGAAATGAAAGAAGTAATATTAGCAAGGAAAAGCTATTCATATTTTCTGAACAGTTGTAAACTCTTTTTAGATCCAAGTTAGGCTTTTAGGCAAAGAGATGGAAAACTGTTTAGAGCGCTGGACCTAGAATATGAAAGCTCTGAGAGCAAATCCTATGTCAGATACTTCCTAGCTGTATAATCCTGAGTAGGACATTTAATGACTTCAGCCTCAGTTTCCTCACCTGTAAAAGGGGATCACAGTGTTTACTTCACAGGTGTGTAAGGACCAAATGATTGAAAATACATAAAGTACTTGAAAAACTTTTAAAGCACTCTGTGAAAATTGTTACTATTGTTATTTCTGTTTTGCTAAATATGTAGCATAGAACTTGCTATGTCTTCAATTGTTTTATCATATTTCATCCCTGTGTTCTCAGTGGAGCAAATGCACACGGATCAATGGAAATTTAAAGGCATTGCTAAAGTGTAGAATTCTTATTTTCACACTGTCATTATCTGACTGATTATGTCTGAGATATTTTAAAATGTTTTCCATTAGTCTATAGGCTTATCTTCATCATATCAAAATTTTCCTCTATATACTATGCTAGAAAAATAGTTTTTAGGGAGGACAGAGTCAACATCGTACCACAGAAGCAGGAGAACTCCACGAGCTACCCCCATAACCACCTCAAATACCTGTAAAATATGACCCTAAACAAATTTTAGAGATCAAGACTCATAAAATGACAAAGAAACAAAGTTCTTGCTGAAGGAAGCCTAACACGCAGATAGAAAGGGCTCACTACAGGGTGCTAGGAGCTGAGCAAAACTTGGCCTGAAACAGTGGCTGTAGCACCAGGGTAGAGAGGACAAGCTATGGCTGGAGCACTCAGGAGATTGGCTCACCAACAACTGTAGCAATTTTCAGAATTATCAACACTTAACAGCAAAGGACAAAGAAAAGGTCAGTAGAACTTGGCTAAATTTGGGGGAAAGAAGCAGATCTTCCTGTCTACTTGCAGAACAACAAAGCAGCTGAAAAAGTGGCCCTGCAGCTGCCTCCAAGTGGCTGCTTCAGAGCTCCCTGCCTGCAGATTGCAGGGGGGAGGCAAGCAATCATTCAGAGGCTAAGTGCTCTTGCCTTAATCTGCCTGGATTGGGATTGTGGTCCTGGGTGGTGGTCCTGAGTTGTGGGACCAGTGAGTCAAATCTGGAGGGGGCTGCAGAGGCAGCAGCCTCATAATAGCTCTGGTGGCTGCAAAAATCCCCCTGATTTGGGACAAAGCTGTCCACTCTGAAACAGAGTTTTACTGAACCTAAAAGTTAAATAATTGACTGGCAACATGAGCAGGGAATGGAAGCAAAGCAAGAACAGCAACCCAACTTTAGATTCCTTTTTGGGGGGAAAAAGAGGATCAAGGCATGAACAGGAGGAAGAAAAAACAGTCAGAACTCCTGCACCAAAAGCTTCCAAGAAAATGGTAGTCTGGTTACAGGCCATAGAGGAGTTTAAGAAGTATTTTGAAAAACAAATAAGAGAAGTGGAGGAAAAATTCGGAAGAGAAATGAGAATGATGCAAGAAAAACATGGACAGAGAGTCAACAAACTGACTGAAGAAAATAACACCTTAACATAGAACAACTCAAATGGCAAAAGAGGCCAAAAACCAAGTGAGGAGAAGAATTCCTTAAAAATTCAAATTTGCTAGATGGAAAAAGAATTTCAAAAGCTAACTGAAGAGAATAATTCCTTCAGAATCTGAGTGGAGAAAATGGAAGCAAATGACTTCATGAGAAATCAAAATACTATTAAAAAGATCCTAAGAAATGTAAAAATGAAGGCAATGTGAAATATCTCATTAAGAAAAAAACACTGACCCAGGAGAGACAATTTAAAAATTATTGGACTACTTGAGAGCCATGATCAAAAAAAGAACTTTGAAAGCATCCTTCAAGAAATTCTCAAGGAAAATTGCCCCAATATCCAGAGGACAAAATAGAACTTAAAAGAATTCACCAATCACCTCTTGAAAAAGATCACAAAAAGAAAACTGCTAGGAATGTTATAGCCAGGTTCCAGAGCTCCCAGATCAAGGAGAAAATATTATAACCTGCTGAGAAGAAACAATTTGAATACTGTGGAAACACAATCAGGATAACCCAGGACCTAGCAGCTTCTACATTAAGGGATCAAAGGGCCTGGAAAATTATATTCTGGAGGTCAAGGGAGCTAGGATTAAAACCAAGCACCACCTAACCAGAAAAATTGAGTATAGTGTTCCAGGGGAAAATATGGTCATTCAATCAAGTGGAGGAATTTCAAGCATTCCTGATGAAAAAACCAGAACTGAACAGAAAATTTGACATTCAAATACAAACATTAGGAGGTAAACGTGGAAAAGAAGTCATAAGGAACTTATCAAATTTGAAATATTTACATGCCTACACTGAAAAACGATAATTGTAACTTATGAAAGTTTTACACATATATACATACATACACATATGTCTGTATAAGAGGGTATATATGTATAGGAATACATATGTGTATGTATGTGTACATAGACAAAGTGCACAGGATCAATTCAATAGGAAGGGATGATATTTTAACAGGTGAAACTGAGAGGTGGGAGAGGAAATAGGATGAGACAAGACAGAGAAAGGCAGAATGGGGTTAATCATCTCATGTAGAAGAGGCAAGGGATAACTGTTACAATGGAGGAGCAGAACAGGAAAGCAAAAGGGAATGGGGTAAAGATTGCTCTCATTGAATTTGGCTTAAGGAAGGAATGACATACACTCTAAATTGGGTATCTTGCCCTATAAGGGAGTAGGGGGGAAGGGGATGAGTAGGGGGATGATGGAGGGGAGGGAATGTTAGGGGGGACGGTTGTTTGAAGCACACACTTCTGTAAATGGATAGGGACAAAGTTGAGAATAGAACAAGTTGGGGGTGGGATAGGAAGGAGGGAAATGTAGTCAATCTTTCACAATTTGCCTATTGTAGAGATGTTCTGTGTAACTACACATGTGTGGCCTGTATTAAATTGCTTGTCTTTCCAATAGTGGTGGATGATGAGGGAGAAAGGGAAAGAATCTAGAATTTAAAGTTCTAAAATCAAATGCTAAGTATATTATTATTATTATTATCTATATGCAACTGTGTAATAAGATATACAGGCACTGGGGTAGGGAGATCCATCTTGCCCTACCGGAAAGTCAGGGAGGTGATGGGAGAGGATATAGGAGAGAGCAGATTGGGGGAGCGGATATACAGTGGGATTGCTATTTTAGGGTGGTGGGTAGGGGAAAGTTGGGGAGAAAATTTGTAACTCAAAATCTTGTGGAAATGAGTGATGTAAACTAAAAACTAAATTAAAACTTACTAAAACTAAACTAAAAACAAACAAAAGTTAATTTAAAAAAAAGAAAAATAGCTGTTACATATGGAATTGGTTTCAGCTTCTAAATCTTTCTTTAACTGATATTGAACAGGGAAGGGGGTAAGACTTAGGGTTCTTTTCTAGACCCACAAAACATTTAACAAACAATTTTTAATACTTTAACATAGATCTCTAAATTCTGGATTTGTTTTCCAACAATTGTTTAATGGTTGTTTATCATCTTAATCCAAAGTGGATAATTTTTATCTGAATAACCCTGCTTCATAGACACAATACATATCTATTGAGTTGAATATGATCTTAATGTGCAAATTTTGAGCTAAGTGTATCATATAAGATATTGTGGTGCTGAAGTTATCTGAGACAGTGTGGTAAAATGGAAAGTGCTACACATGAGTCAGAAGTGACATGAATTTGAATTCCCACCCCCAATTCGTGGACCCTTAATATATCTGTTTGTGCTATTAATGGGAAAGTTACTAAATCCTCCTTAATCCTGAGTTTACATATCAACTACCTCAAAGCACTATTGTAAAAATTAAAATGAGTTAATATATTACAGTGTTTTGCTGCTGAGAAGAATAAGAAGATTGAGTCAAGAGAATAAACTTTATTCCTTCTCACTATTCTTTTTTCACTTCTTGGTAGCAATAGGTGTCAATGCAGAGAATATTTTCTGTTTGCTATTATAAGCAGTAAATTATAATATAAAGCAAAATATTCTCTCTACTGATTCTGATTATTGTCTCCAGCATCAACTAATAATAGAGAACCAGATATATGTTGCTTGCTCCATACAAGGTGACCCTATAAAGAACATCCTAGAGGGTCATTGGCCAAACAATCTGCTGGCAGTAAGTGACAGGAAAAGAGAGAGTATCAGATATCTTTAACACAACTGTAAAATCTGGCCTTTCATTTCCCTCATGATCTTTCATAATTCAAAAGCTAAGACCTTTTTGTGAATGATCCCACTTTTGCATATGGTTTTTAACCAAATTCTTACTTCTGTTTATGAGTAGTTGTTACTTATAGTAATAGTTACTTGTTACATAGTGATAGTTAATAGTTGTCCATATTTCATTGTTGTTGCTTAGTTATTTCAGTTGTATCTGACTCTGTGACCAAAATTGTATATTCTTGGCACAGATACTGGAGTGGTTTGCCATTTCTTTCTCTAGTTTCTTTTTACAGATAAGGAAACAGAGACAAAGGGTGTTAGATGACCTACTCAAAGCCATATAGCCAGTACTTGTCTGAGGTAAAATGACATCAAGAAAATGATGTCATAACTTGCAAGTAAATTGGATTTAAGTGAGAGAGGACTATGCAAAGTCACCAGCCTCACTTTCTCCTTCAGGGCCATCTGGGTCCAGTGATAAAATATAGATTAAAATGACTGGAAATGACCCTGGGATGCAGGTGGAGACCTGCCATTCAAAGGCCATAAAAATCATGGAAGGTATGATTATCATTTCATGCTACAAAATGGATCTTCAACTTTATTAAAATCCTTCCCTCCTTCCTATCAGGCTTGAAGGTCTATGAGCATGTGGGCCTGTGCTAATGAATGTGACTGGTAGTCCCTGAACATTAATTCAGGAACTTCATGTTCCTTTTGATCAAACTAAACTAGCCTTTTTCCAAGTTTCCTGTCAAGTTATTTTGTATTCACAGGTATTCAAGAATAGAATGTGAGTAATTGACTCTATTAAAAAAATTTAATTATATCTTTTGATTTTCCTTCACATCATAATCACTTATGTTTCCCTTTGCCCAAAGTAAGACCTCCTTTGTAACAAATGAAAACATTTAAGAAAAGTAAAAAGACACAGTGATCATATCTATATATAGTATGTTTTACTTGTACTCTATCTGCTTTTTCTCTCTACCCAAAAGAAGAAAGCACATTTCCTCATCCATCCTTGGACACTAAGTTCAGTCATCATCATGATCCAGAGTTGGTGCCTTTGTGTTGACGTTATTGCATTCTTTGTCCATATTGTTATCATTGTACTGAACTTACTGAATGCATTAACAGAAGCTATCCCATATTCCACAGTATTTCTCATATTTGTTGTTCATTGCTGGTTCCCAATATTCTATTATATTGACGTGCTACTATTAGCATTGTCATTCTTCCAAATGAGAGACACATACTTAGTTTTAGGATTTTAGCCTACCATACCAGGTGCTTCTGTGAATGTTTTGGCCTTTCTGTTTTTGGTTGTTTTGTGTGTTTCTTTGTAAAATTTCTTTCTTGGAATATATAGAAGATAATAGAATAACTGTATCAAAGGATATAATTAGTTTAGAGTCTTGGGAAGTAACTTGGGAAGAATAGCTGATATATAGAATCAGCTAAACAGTAAGAGTCATGAATTAAGGCCGGATATTGCTGGACAGCCATTAGAGGAGTAGAGATTTTAGTGAAAATGCATGTACATAGTTACTAAAGTGATGGAACAGATTGACTGAACATGGTGCCAACTTCATATACTATTGGTATTATAATTGAAAGATTCAACTTTATCTGAGGTTTCATTTCTTTATTTCCCCCCTTAGATTTGTAAACAGGGACAATCTCTGCCTTAGCTGAACAAACACTAGTGGAGAACATATTCCTTCTTTTAGTTCTACCTGAAGATTTTGCTAGTTGTTTTCATTGATAACAAATTAAAATTAAAACCTACAGTTTTAGAAGATACCTACAAATGAAACACGTTGGTAACTATCACTCATAGCAGTCTGTACTTCATCTGTAATTTGCTTCAGGGAGGAGAGGACACTAGGGAAAGAAAAAAGAAGTAGATATATCCTGCATACATTTATTAATGTTAAGATTTTCACTGCTTCAAAACTCAGTCTCATGAATCATATTAGCTATGACCCCACATTTATATATTACTTTATTATGTTAAAAACACTTTGTTTACATCATCTCATTTAATCCTTATAGCCATTTTATGAAGCATGTAATGTAAATATATTCATTTTTAGAGATGAAGAAACTGAGGGTCATACTAGACAATAGTCAAATAGCAAGGGTTAGACACTGGATTCCAAGACAGGTCTCTCTCTACATCAAACCCAACAAAGCATTGAAACGGACTATAGTTGTTGTAATGGTTGCTGGGAGGTTTTGTGAATGGATTCAAAATATCACTGAGAAGCATCTTATAGATTTGTAATTTAAAGATCTAATAAATTATCAGCAATAAATTAAATCAAAAGCATCAAGACTCCAGAAGATGGTCAAGAACATATAAATCATGCCACCTAGAATGAGGGAATAAAACTCAGAGTATAATAAGTACAATAATTTGAAGAACATGGGGAAATTTAAAAGAGAGAGGATATAATAAATAACCCAATCAATATTAGTGTTTACTTGTTAGTAGTGATGTATTGGACATCTAGTTACAAGTAATGTGTACCAAACTTCCTAAAGTATTAAATGGATAATGGAAATTTTATGAAACTTTTGGTGCAGATGTGTTTATGTTTCTGTGTTTAAAAGTTACGGACATAAGCCCATCTTGTTTCTCAATAATGTGACAACTGGATATACTTGCTGAGTAGAAGGTATTGAAAGTCAGAATTCTTACTGCTTTTATATGTCTTCTGTGTAATTCTTGCTTCCTATGATTGCTCAAAGGATTAGTATCCATTTAGTGGAAGAGCCTGGAAAATAAATGATTCTAGCATAGTATACATAATTGAATCACAATCAAAGAAATGACATAACAATAATATCTTACTTTGAGATGTAAGTAAATAACATATCTTTCTCTCTTAACTTGTCTCTCTCCTGTCCCATGTTAACATGGGCAATATTAAATTCATTTCTCATTGAAATAACAATATATAATTTATTATCCTACTATTTCTTATGGTAGGAAAAAGGTGGCACAGTGCCTAGCATATAGTTGATGTTTATTAAATGGTTATTAATTGAATTATTGAACAATTTACATTGATTAATTAAAAAGAAAAAATTAATGTGGAAGCATTCTTCTATGTTTTAACAACTATACAGTATTTTAAAATAAACACATAACCTTATTGTGTCCTATAATAATTCATCTATTTCTAATGGCTTCTAATTCTGGGTGTCTCACAAGGTCCCAAAGTTTAGTCATTTGCCCTACTTTCACCCCTTTATGCATTTACATCCCATGAAATAATTAATAATAACTTTTGCATAATTCATTCCCAAAATTTCCATCTTTAATCAATTTTTTCTTCAAACCTTCAGCACCACATTTAAAACTGCTACCTGGGAATTTCTGCTTGGATATCCTGTCACTACATCAAACTCAACATATTCAAAATTATTTCATCATAATTTCCTTTTATTAAATAGATTCCTCTTCCTGAATAGCCTATTTATAAAAATATTCTTGAGTGATTCTACCCTTACTTCTCCTTAACCAACCAATTAAAAAATATAATTGATTCTTCTCTGTATAGGTAAGCAATAACTCTAGTACATGAAAATCATTTTTTAAAATCATATTCAATATTTTATTGATGGGCAGATATACTTTTGGCCTAAAATATAGTTTTCCTCATTATGTAGTGCTGTAAAATTAACTGCTCTATAACATAACTTTCTAATCTGATGTTGTTATGCAATTAAATGCCCCTAACAGCACTGTTTCACCTAAAGTCTCATTTTCTTGAAACTAATTAGTTATTCAGGGGGTATATCTGTAGTGTAATTTCAGACAATGTTATACTTAGACTGTTCTAGACAACATAATTTAAAAAAAAAACAAAATCTTTTGTCTCCCAAGCATTTCTTAATTCAAGCTATTTAAGTGACCACCTTATTCTACTTACTTATAATACAATTTCATAGTGATGACATTTGGCTGTGAGTAAAAGGCCAAAGAAGTCTTCCCTCTCTCTAGAAAGGCTTCTCTTCCCAAGTTCCCCATAGTTCACTCCTATGAACTCTCTTGTGGGTAATTTTCACACCTTGCTTTAATTATATGTGGATTTTATTTCTCAGTGATTTAGAAATACCTTGAAAGCAGGGGCATTATTTATTCAGATTTGCATCTTTCCTGGAATATAATCATTCAGTAAATAGTTATTGCATTAATTCATTCATTACAAAATAGGGCTTTTAAATGTAACTACGATTAGGAGGGAAAAGAATGCCAAAAGACTTTCTCTCCCCTCCCATTCCTTGGATCCCTTAAAACAATGTTTCAGTTTACAGATAACATGATTTTATACTGACTCACATTCTCTTCTAACAATATTCATTAAGACAAAAACATCAAATTTTACTATTAAAATAGTTTGATTTTCTGTTCAATTTCACTCTAAGGAGATGAGAACCATGCCATTGCTAAATTTTATATCTGTGCAACCTAAAAGAGTACAGTGAAATTAATTTGTCATCACAATTATTGTTTGTTTTCTCTATGCTGTCTAGTATATGTTTAATCTAGTGGTTAAGACTTGGAGCTACATTTAAATAAATTTTTCAGAATGTTCGACAAGTCTTCATCCTCAAAAAAATACAGCAGTCTCACAAAAGATGTGTCCAATAATTGCCATCTCACATTGTGACTGTTTAATTTGGAGCAGAAAAATGCTGTAATAAAACCTCAAACAGCAGATTACTCAAGAAATGAGATGCTCTATCTTCTAGGAAGAAATCTTCCTAGAAAGTCATTTTTTTTTTCAATATTTGTCATTAGAGTTTGGACTCAGACAAAAGACTGTATCCAAGAACTTAGAAAGCCACATGGGGCCTTGAGGCCCCAGGTTCCCCATCCCTGGTAGGGTGAGGGAAAAATACAGTTCTTGGATTTCCAGGACAGAAGTGAACATGGAATGAAAAGAACGGTTTTAATTTCCCAGGCTTTTCCCAAAGCACTATCCTTACAATTTTAGTGCTTTTTTTTAAACAAAAAGAATATCCTTGGTTTCATTTATATAGAGAATTTCTGATGAGGAAATTCCTTCTACCAATGTAACTCATAGGTATCTGTTCTGCAATTTATAGCATAAAAGAGGGTGCACTTGAGAGACAGAGTGACTTACCTGGCATCACACAGAAGTATGTATCAGAGACTGGGTCTGAGTCCAGACCTTCACTGTAATTTTGGATTCACAACCACTCCACCAAATTGTACTTTCTTGCCTACTAAATATCATATTTTGGGAACATAAATATTTCTTTGGTGTTTGAGCATAGTGCGTTGTCTTGAAATTTTAATTAACCTAGAGTCTATGAACTTGATTTTTTTTTATTTTTAAAATTTAGATGACATGATTGCAACATGATTGTTTTTCTTTGTAATTCTATGCATGGCTTGTTTCATTTTATTTCATTGTATTTAAAATCTTTATGCTTAGAAGTTCTCTCTCTCTCTCTCTCTCTTTCTCTCTCTGTCACTCTTTTGCTTTCCCTGCCTCCTTATCTCTCTCGCTATATAGATACAGCTATATACATATATAAAATTGTCATTTTAAACAAATATAAAGGTAAATATAAAAAGAAAATAGAGACAGGTAGACTGATGTGGTAAAAGGACCTGAAATTGTATCATAGAATTATTATTATGATTCATTTTTAATGGTCCCTTGATAAAAGCTGGCTTTCTTGTGATTTGCCTCTTTCAAAGGTAGAAATGGGGGAAAACAAAATAAATACTAATCTATTGAAGATTTGTCACATTAATATTACTTAATAAACTGGTTCTATTTTTATCCTTCATGTATGGGTAGAGTACCACTGAAGCAATGCAGTAAGAAACTTCTGACCAGTTTGAAAAATTGAATATGTTCATAAGGAAAAACAGCTGTTTTATTCTTAAAATGCAACAAAAATGGAATAAAGACATAGTATATGAAATAGAATATAACCTACCATTGATACAGGTCCAATTCTCACGCCTCTTCTCTTTCCTTTATATGGTTATTCTTTGGGCAGAAAATAATTCCATTCATAGATTGTCATCTACCAGTATCTATAATGGAGATGCCTTACATGTTCTCATCACCAGCCCTCATCTATAACTTCTCACTCCCACCCACAAGGCTTGTACTGTCCTAAGATGACTTCTACTTGGATGTCTCTCCAATAAACAACATCCATGTACTTACAGACATTACAAAAGACAATTGTTTTTCAACAGTGCTTCACAGACTAATACAATCTGACACTGCTTATGGCCACTCAGACTCTTAAAACTTGTTAGTCATGAGTGGCTGTGGATAGGTTTTGTTTCCACTTTTATTGGCACTGTCTCACACAGACAGATACTGTCTTTAACAAATTCAGTTCAACAAGCACTTATAAAGTACTTTCGGTGTCTTCTTCTTTCTTAACTACTCTCCAAGAGTGTCATCACCACTTTGTAAAAAGATTAAAGAATCTTTTTTTCATGTATGTTTGATACTAGTGGGAAAGACTTTTTAACGTATCAGCAGTATAATGACACATTAGTAACAAATTAAATTAAAAAATGGACAAAAAGACAATTGCGTATTTATTTTATCTTTTTGCCAATTGCAGAAAAGGACGTTTAAAATTCAAAACCAGTACATTTATTTCAATGGTATTCTGGTAAGCAAATGAAGCCTTACTTAACAAATAAATGGGGGAGGAAAAAAACAGTCTGGTTGCAGTTCCTATCTCACTTGGTATATTGTAAGACAGATAGTTGATAAATTGTCTTTGAGTTCAGTTTCTCTATTCAAACATTTTAAGCCTGTAATACCTCTTGAATTTCCAGAACAAAACTGAGCATGGAAAGAAACCTAGGGCTACAATTTCCTGGGTTTGCCTCAAAGTACTATCAGAGGTTTGCATTACAATTTTATCTTTGCTGAATCTATAGTCTATCTGACATCAATCTGGTGTTGGATGCTTTTGTGTCACTCTCTAAAATGATTCTTATAACTCTGAGGATAATGTAAGGAGGAATTCAGCCTTAGCTATGTCTGTTCTTTAAGTTCCAGAGATTAGTTCAGTAATAAATTCTGCTGACTGACACAGTGTCTACTTTTAGAGCTAATCTTTGATATAAAAAAGCACCTTCTCACAACCTGATTTTCCCTAAGTATGGACTTCTTCAATTCTTTATTTTGGTCTTTCTTTTCAACCTCAGATCACAAAAAAAGAGTCAAAATTGCTGGTCATTTAGCATTTCCAAGGCAGAAAGTATTGGCATTTTTTAGGTTAAGAAACTTCTGGCCAATAAAACTTCAATATGTCTTGTATCATTTGGGGATCCTGAGTTCTTAATCTGAACAAAGACCCTGATAAACAAATTCTCTACTGCTCAACAGTGCTTCTGGAGATGAATTGTGTTATTTGACATGGCTCACAATTCCTTCTGCATAACATCCCCCTCAATAGCAAGTTCCTGTTGACTTCTGGTATGAATATCCCCTGAATATGCTTATTACAGGATAGCCAGGGAAAACCACTGGGGAAGTCTTACAAGAAAATATTTTGTTTTCAAGTTTTCCCTGGGTTGCATATTGGTGGTGCCTCAGCAAATGCTTCAGTAGCAAGCAAGCAGACTAATATTTTGGTTCTTTTTCACTAGAGACAAGAAAATAAACTGAGTTGGTTTTCTCTAGAGAACGACAGAGGGTAGCACTCTTAAATGAAATTGTATGATGCCAACACTTAAGACTTCTCTTCTCCTTCCCTGTATGTGGTGTGATTTCCCCATTCCTTGATTTTCCATAGCTTTCCCATTAGGAAAAGGCATAGGAGAGATTCTTTCAGCCTCTATGACAAAAAAGAAGGGCCAGTATTTAAATCTTGTTATTACTCAAAAGGTATCCTATTTAAACATGAAGCTGCATGATGCAGTGCACCCAAAAATGCATCATAGCATTGTTCCATATGTGCTACTCAGTGTCCAAAAGACATAAAAGATGACACATTCAAGCTATTTGTTCTCCATGTCTTTCTGAGAGTTTATATCCCAAATTTAATTCTCCTATCTCTGACTTCAAACATCTTCTTTACCAATTTATATATATATATATATATATATATATATGTATATATATTCAATGATACATAAATGCATGAATGTGTGTGTTTGGGTGGGTGAGTATAAAATTTCAGGGAGCAATTTGTATACAACTCAAAAGAATATTGCTTCAAGAGTTGATTGTTTGGCTTTCTATTTGATCTACTGCTAGGGCCACAAATTAAATTTTCTCCCAAGGATAGCATTTGCCTTTTATTCAGAGTAACCACATGTAGGCAATCTTAAATATTTGGATCAATATTAACAACAATAATAAAAACAAATTATATATGTGTGTGTATAGATATAGATACAATCGTGGGTTTTGGGGGGGCTGATAAATAGTGCATTTTAAAAATCTTTCTTATGCAGAAAAAAAAATAAACACAATTCGGAGTGGTGAACAAACTTATCCAGACCACAGCAAGTTAAAGAATATCCCTTACCTCCTCTCCTCAGCCTTGATAACTCTTTTATAGTTATAATTAGATTTACTCTCCAGTGCTCAGGCTTCTTAACCTGGTTACCTTCAGTTGATTGTTCTAGCCACACTATCCCATGACACAACATTTTACTGGGGGAAAGGAGGTTCTTTGTTATTCTACAGTTTTCCTACCAGGGGTAAACCCTATGCTGGGATTGCATTTTGAATGTGTTACCCCAGGCAGTTTGAATAGGCTTAGATATATATTTACTAAGTAAGTTAAAACCTAATGCAGCTGAGTATGGACGCTGGTTGGAGAAACAGGTAAGGAAAGTTCAGCTCTTGGCATCAATTTTGCATACAGTCAAGCTGCACTAACACACTGTTGTCTGAGACTGTGGACATTATATCCAGTTGCAGTTTATGTTGGGGTAATACCGAGGTGAGGTGATCATTTATGTATGTGTGTTGTAGGTACATCTGCACAAGCAGAGCAGGTTAGAAAGCCTATGCAGTTGCTTTACATCTTTATAGATGTAAAACTGGGGATTGGGGGGAGGGGGAGAAAAGGGAGTGATCTGTCTCCTGCAAACCCTTCGCTGCCCTGGCTAGATTGGAGTACGGCATTAAAGGACATCATTCAAGCTAAATCTCAGTGCCACCACCAGACTATGGATCACTGATGAATGAGCCAGCAGTTGAATGTTTAGCAGGCTGTGACGACTTTGCACTGAAATATGAAAATTTATTACCAGCTTGCCACATCACTGCCTCTCTGCCTGCTTTCCCTGTTTCCTCCGTGTGCGCACTCCCACTCCATCTGACAGCCAAACCCCTTCTTACCCCTGTCTTCCCTCCTCCACGAGGGATTGATGGACTAACTGTCACGGAGTCCCGGCTGTCATTTTTCAAGAGCTGTAGTCCTACAGGGTCCTTCTGGTAGAGACGCTGCTGTTAGACAAGGATTGCTTTTAATATTATTATTAACTATGCTTCCTACCACATGACCTTGCTGAGAGGGTTAAAGAGGACCTGCGCCCTGGTGCTATAGAATGCGCTCTAACCCAAAAGTGCTTGAGATGGAAAAAACAACGGGGCAGGAGGGAAAGGGAGTAAAGGAGAGAGAGAGGAAGGGAGAGAGAGACAGGGAGAGAAGAGAGGAGAGAAGCAGATCAGGCAGACAGGCGGTGCCAGCCAATCAGAGGCGCGCTCCCGAGCTGCAGAAGCAGTGCATCTGAGCCGAGGGGTTTGGAGGTACCCGAGCCGGAGTCGGGTGGCTCTCTGAGGATTGGGAGCAGCTGTGCGGTGCTGTGAGCACTGAGAAAGTCCCCCTTTGCTTCTTGTAAATTAAGTTCCTTGTCACCAGTTAGGGCAAGTCAGCCAAGGTAAGGCTTATATAAATGACACTTTAATCTTTAGTAGCATTAAGATTTTTGGTACAGTGGGGCTACTAACCCAGTACAATCAGAGTAAATAATATTCGTAATCATAATAATATTTTGTGGAATCTTCCTGTAGCGGGGGTTTCACAGCCTCTGATTGTTTATCTGGAAAGTTGTGTCTAATGCTGTTAAGCCTTATCCTCATTGCTGTTGTAACATTTTTGTTTGCTTATCTAGGGATATTGCGATAGAGCCTGGCTACAGATTAAGAGTCTAAGAGTACAGCTGTATTTTCTGTATATTTTAATCTGCGAATGTGTTAATATTGGCTCTGCTCCGGAGTAAGTTGGGAGGATACTGGGCAGACAGGCACATTTTAATAGTAGGTGCATCCAAATAGACTCTCACTTACGGATGTGTATTAAAATGAGGTGAAACCAATGTAAAGATGGAAAACAAACATTAAACTCCAGATTTTGCTAGTGGTTTTTAATCACTGTCTTTCCAGGATCTGTGAAATTTCATGATATCTGAACACTGAAACTGCATTAGAGCAGGGCTTTTTTCTTCCCCTTCAAGGAATGCCTCCCTAACTGCTTATTAAGCCTTAAGATGAAACTTTTACTTCTTGAAAAGGGCACTATAAATGATGCATGAAAAGAAATTAGCCTGCCTCCTGTAGTCAGCCCCCCCACCCTTTAGCATTAGAGTATGTTTACTCTTTTATTAGCATTAATTCATTTCCCCTATTTCAACTTCCTAAACTGGTGAAAGAAGAATGTGTAATACAGCATTTTAATAAGCATGCAGTTCAGGACTATTGCTTCTCTGTTTCATATTTGGAACGCAGAAAGATAAAATTGCAGCGTGTGTGGTGTGTGCATGTGTGTCCCGTGTCAGTGAGTACAAATGTATGTGTGTGAAGAGAAGAAGCTGGAAAAGGAAATCAAATGTAACAGGTGTAAAGAAATCGAAATGGAATTCCCTAAAGTAGACTTTGAATTATGTTAGGTCTGAATTCCTTAAATTTTATTAAATTTACTACTGTAATAAATTAACTTCAAGTTTAATTGATAGTAAATTCATCTTTCTGACACCCTCCCCCCATCAAAAAGATATATAAACGCCCAAAGTAAAATAATCATTGCTTGCATTTACTTTAGGTGATAGCATCACTGCTTCTTGTTATGCAGCTTAGATAACTACAGCTCCTAGCTGTTTTCAAATCTTTATTTAAAAAAAGAAAAACTGGAATAACTGAGGGATTTCTGAAAATATCAAGCTTTACTTCTGTAATAATTATCTGTGACAGACCTCTGTAATGTCAGAGAAAATATTATATTTTAATTTAGGGCTTGGGATATATTTTAGATACATTGGGAAAAGACTGGCACAATCCCATTATAAAATTCATTTCCTTTTCTTACCATCATGATTCAACCACCAATAATAACCCCATTATCTTCCATTTTCTGTTGATGTCTTTTAATTCAAGCTTCCGTGTTAATTAATTTTTACTATTCATGTAGCAGATCAGTGTATTTATCTCTCTTTGATGAGACATGAGACCAAGTAGCATGTAAACATTGCAAGGAATATTTTTGATGCAATATCCTGCAGATATCTAAATTTAAAAAATAATAATAATTCTAAAAAATATTGCTAATATATTAGACACCCTCCTTTCCCATCCCTCTACACCCTAAATAGCTTTATAGAAAGACTCCACTCTTTTTTTTTTGATGTTTTCTTTCCTCCTTTATATAATCAGTCAGAACTTTGTATATGCTCAGTCATGTTTTAGGTGTTATGGAAGATGCAAAAAAGAAAACTTTACTCTTCCTGCCCTCATGGAGCTTATTGTAAAGTAAGGAAAACAACACATACATTTTGAGTATATTTATTTTATTATACTGTACTTAGCATAGTGCTTGGAACATAGGTACTTAATAAATGATTGTTGATTTCTCTAAGTGCTTGTTGACATGTCTAAATGCATAGTTCATATATGACAGTGCAGAGAAGAGGTTTAAGCAATGTGTGTTCCAGGGGAGAGTTTTCTTTTAGATTGAGATGGGGAATGGAGAAGGATTTATGTAAGTGGTGATATTATGGCAATTCTGATACAATGAGAGTCAACTGAAAGCAGTAGAAAAGGATAGAAGATCAACTAGTAAGAGAGAGAAAACACAAGATTACCTATCTTGAATTCCAATATAATTGAAATTGCTCTTGGAAAGCAGGGCCAATAATGCTTTAATACTTCAAGGAATCATTGGTGTGAATATTCTTTTCAATGGTGCAGACCATGAACCTTCTATACCTTAGATGACAATCTTTGAGTTACTGTATTGAAATATTTTTTTCCTGTGACTAATCTGGTGACAAGTTTCTCTGAGTATATCTAGACAATTAGTCTTTATATAAGTTTACATATTCAGAGCTATTCTAGCTTGCATAGAACTGAGCAAGCTTGTGTTCCAGTGGCAAAGTGTTAAAAAAAAAAATCAAGGTTATCATCATTCCATGATGAGGCAATGGAAAAAAGACTTTGATAGAGCATGGTTAGTATTATACAATATTTGAGGTTCATTACATTGGGAATAGAAAAGTTCCTCATCTCAAAAGAATATAGAATTTTGTGGGGTGGGGGTGGAGGAAGAAAAATTGTATTTATATACCACTTTAAAATGTACAAATCACTTCATATATTCCTCTGATCTTCACATCAATGCTTTGAGATGAATCCTAATGCCCATATGATGATGATGATGATGAAGATGATGATGATTACTTGCCCTGATCCTCACATCAATGCTTTGATATAGGTATTATTACTATCTCTGTTTTACAAATGAAGAAAGTGAGGATCAGGCAAGTAAACTGACTAGTCAATGGTCATACAAATAGTAAGTGTAGAGGCAGCATTTGGAACCCAAATCTTACCTGATTCCAAGTAAACCATTCAATTTACTATGCCTTCTCCACTGGGGAGAAGATGAAGTGAGAATGATTAAAGGAAAGTAAAGAAATCTGACAACAATCATGGTTTTTTTCCTTAGTTTTGTCCAATGAACAAATGGCATTGCTTGTTGGTGGTAGTGTCAATATTCAGTCAATATTTCAACCATAATTCTCTAATTATGATGATATGATCATGACTGATAGAATAGATCAAATGTCTTCATTGAGTTTTATTGCTCCAGTTGTCTGGATCTTTCTCTTTATATCTAACTAGACCTTTGTGTGTGTAAGAGGTTGACTCATGACTCTCCTTCATGGTAAAAGGAAGTTAAGAGAAGCTTTAACACTATAAAAACATTGATTTTATTTTATCAATGACAATATTGCAAAAGTCAGAGATTTAGATATGGAAGTAATAAATCATTGATGTCAATTAGTGTAACATAGATGAGAAAACTATGATTCCAGGAGGGAAAGGATTTGCCCAAGGTCCAACTGTTATCACTTAACAGGGTCAGGATTTATACCAAGGTCCTTAGACTGCAAATCCAATATTTTTTATACAATGCTTTTAATTCCAAACTTCGCACTCTATAGCATCATAGGCACCTAGCTATCCAAATATAGTATTTGAGCACCTAATTACCTTTCATTTTGTCCTCTCTTTGCCCTGGTATATTTCTTTGTAAACTCTTCCCTTTCTAAAGAAAATAATGTAGACAATGATGATCAAATTGCTCAATATGGGTTGGACAAGAAAGATGACTTCTTAACTTGGGCACCATAAATGCTATTAGCTATGTTCATAACTGTACTTCAATATAAATAGTTTCCTTTATACTCTATATTTTAGTTTCATTTAGTTTTTTTTCTCAGAA
>CM053594.1:245243457-245266863 GCA_028646575.1 Pseudocheirus occidentalis
GATGGGTCGCGTCAGCCCCCCTGCTATCTGCAGGCCGAGGGCTCTGAAGCAGCCCAGTGGGGACCGCTGCGGCTCTCAGCCGTTCGTGCTGCAACAGCCGCCTCCCGCTGCCTCCTTGCCCTGGGAGCAGTTTGGCCGAACCGCTATTCTCCTCCCCAGTGAGCAATATCCACTGACCTTTCTCTTAGCCTTTTTGTCTTCTGGCCTGATAAATGTGGTAACTCTGCCTCCAGTGCAGCCGCTCTCCTATAGTCGTGGTTCCTTGCCCAATGCGCCAGGGCCTGAGCTGGCTGGGTTTTGGCCATGGGTCCCAGACTGCTGTGAAGAGCCCGCCTGCTGCGCTGCCTGTAGCAACAGATGTGCTTTCTCTCTTGTGGAGAGTTTTGGAGCTTGAAAATCTGTTTAGCGTCCCATTTATGAGTTTTTTAGCATGTTTGTGTGGGAGCTGTGGTCCTTTGCTGCTTCTACCCCGCCATCTTGGCTCCGCCCACTGGGGGGGGGGTTCTTGCTCACTTCAGAAGTATTCTAAAAATCCTACATTTCTTTTAAGTTGTAAATAGCCAAAATTAGGCACAGTGTGATTAAATAATAAGAAAAAATTATGAAGCAAGTTTTGGGACAGAGTACATTTTTCCAGATATATATATGTGTGTGTGTGTGTGTGTGTGTGTGTGTGTGTACATATATATATATATATATATATATATATATATATATATATATATGTATGTATGTATGTATGTATGTATGTATATATATATATTCCCGATTTTATATATATATATATTTATATACATGAATACTATTAATAACAATAATATTTCCAGTTTATGTGGCACTTCAGAATTCTTACGATTCTTTTAGGGAAGTGATGCAAGTATTGCTTATTGATGAGAAAATGCAAGGCCGAGAGAGGATAAATAATTGTTGATGTTAAGCATCATAAGTAACAGAGCTAAGATTTGATTCCAGATTTCCACATGATAACTTACCTCACTATGCTGCACTGTCTTTCTACTTTAAAAAAGTTTGAATGGTTAATTCACAATAAAAAAAATTTCTTTTATTGATAATTCCATTGAGAGCTTTACTCATATACCTGACCTATCACCCTACACTTGTTCTACAAAGCAATGTAATAGAGAAAATTAGATAAGACATGAAAAGATTTCTCTAGCCAGTATTTCTAATAAATGCTCTGTTTTCACTCTGATATAGCATTAGTGCACTGTCTCATAGTGCACAAGCACAAAGTAAGTCCTTTATCTTGCATTCATGTGCAATGACTGAAATTATGAGACTATTAAATAAGTCCCTATTTTCAAATGAACCATATTCTTTAAATAATCATCCTAGAAGACTGCTCACTTATCCCAGAAATCCAGTGGTTAGTTCTTACTTATATCACGCTTCCTGTTTTAGATTTGCCTTCATGGTCAGATAGTGAACAACACAAACAATGTAACTATCCATTGCTTGTATATTCAAACATCATGTTATAAGAAAAAAGATATATCCTCTATATGAACACATTCAGTCTACCAGATTTTTGCTTGGATTGATTACTCTTTATGAAAATCAAACCCATCCCCTTAAAGAACAAAGATTTGTCCTTATTTTAGCATTCAAGTAATTATCATACCTCCTCTGACCAAAGCCATGAATGTATAGACTTCATTAAAAAGCAGTAATAAAATGTGTTTAACTTTAAAGGATAATGTTATTCCACATTAATATAGTGACAGAGTCACAATAATGACAAGGAAATTAGCTGAAAATGAGTTTGTTTGCTTTTGCTTTTAATTGAAATGATTTCTTTGAAATTACATTTTTCATTTCATTTGATATTCCCTGAATCCATTGTTAGTTTTTGTGTAATCATGACCCCAGGGTAAAGAGGGTATTTTGGTTATTTTTGTGATGTAAGCATTCCATATAGCTTTAGTTGCCACCCAGTGCACAGTTCAGTAAAGAGGTAAGTCAAAGTTCGCCAGACTCTCAGATGAGATTTGTGCAGCTGTGTCATCATCAGTATAATATTAAAGACCAAGTTGTACTCCCTAAAGATATTCTCTACCCCATTGCCTTTATTCCACTTAACCCACACTCAGATCCATTTGCCCTTACGTATTCTTTAGTATGTTTCTTAATTTTTCCGCAAAGATGTATTTTCCATATCATTAGTATTTAATACTAATTATACTTATATGTGTATGTATGTGAGTGCATATATGTATGTATGTTTATGTTTATGTTTATATGTATTTATATACCTATGTGTATGGGCTTAGTTGAACTGGTTTGCATATTTCTCTGCTTACTAGTAGAGTTATAAGTTTTGAGTTCTCCAACTTTTGAATCTCTTGGACCCATTATTTTTGTAGGAGACTCCTCCCATGGATTTTAAGATGTTACTTTCTATTGATTCTCCTCCTTCCTATCTGATCTCTCCCTTTCAATCCATTTTTCTTGTTTATCATCTGTCTCCTTTACTTTGGGCATGAATACCTCTCATGACTTTTTCCTTAGCCATCTTTTATTCTCCCTCCACAATTTCTCCCATGGTGATCTCTTATGCTTTCATGAGGTCAAGGATAATCTCTTAGCACATAGCTCTCAGATCTCATATCCAACTTTCATCTTTAACAAACTTTAGTCTCTGTCTTCAATAGCTTCTTGTATATTTAAATCTGATTTATCAATTGGCTTCTCAAACTCAGAATGTCCACAATCAAATGCCTGTTTCTTCCTCTTTTACAAACTTATGGATTTCTGTCATTTGCTACTATCTATCAAATAATCCTTATTAGGAAACTTAGAGATTCCTTTGATTCTTCTCAACCCCAAAATCGCACATTTAATTTGTTGTCAATTCTTATTCAGTCTACCTTCAGGACAATTCTTCTATTTTTTTTTCTCTCAATTCCACTCACATGATCAATATGTAGTTGAATCCTTCGTGTCCTCTCTCTGGTTATTTATGAGTGTCCTAATGACCTCTGCTTTTAGCTTCTCCTCATCTCATTTTATTTTCCACAGTGGACAGAATCATATTCTTAAAGTATACATCTTCCTGTGTCATCAATCCACTTCTTAAAATGCTTCAGCGACATTTTTGCTTCTAAGTTAATAATAATTCTTTAGAATGGTGCTCAAGATGTGAATCTGAGTTAAACCTAACTTTCAAGCTTCATCTGATATTGCTTCTCATCACACACTCTATTTTCCTGGGAAACAGGATGATTATTCCTGAAAGTTAGCATTTATACAGGCACCTTCCCCCTGTTCAGTGATTTCACACAAACTCTGCCACTCCTGGAATGTCCTATCTTCTTTTTAGTGCTATGGGTTTTTCTTTTTTGTTCTTTTGTGTGCAGCTAAAGTGAAACTCTTCCTTAAATTTCCCCTGAGTCCCCCAGTCATTGACACACTTGTCCTCCTCAAAATTATTTCATATTTATGTATCTATGACAAAACTGTGTGCCATCCATTCCCCCATAGGTTATAAACTCCATGAGAGTTGTATAGGTTTTATTTTTATTTTATACCCCCAGTGCCAGACTAATACCTGGAGCATGCTGGCTACTTAATACATATTTGTTGAATTATGAGCCAATTATAAGTACTATATTGAGTGTTGGAGATATTTGAGATGGAATAAAATGTAGATTTTGGCATTAAAATGTTCATATTCAATTTCTTGTCTCTTCTTTCACTGTCTCTCCTTTTCCTTATCCTCTAACATCTTTGTGACTCTATTTTTCACCCTTGTTTAAATTTTCTTATCTCATTTATTTTTTATTTCTTCTTTTATTGTTTTATTTCCTTCTCTTCCTGTGATCCCTTTTGGATGGTATTAAATAAATACAGGGCCCAGAGTCAGGAGGCCTGGTTTCATGTCCCAGAACTGGCAATAATTTTATATCTTTCTATATCTATTTATATATCTATATTTATATATGCACACACATGTACTTGTGGCGGGGGGAGGTCAGTCACTTATATGATTTACTTGCCTTTTCCATAAAATGGAGAGGATTAGATTAGGCTTTATGGTTTCTAAGGTTTCTTTCAAATTTAGCATTCCATGACTTTGAATATTCTGTGAAACTTATCCTTCACTTATCTTTCCAGAAGTCTCTAAATCTTGACTATCAATGCCAAGGGCTTATTTCCTTGTAAGCATCGTTATCCTCATGTCTCCATTGTTGCCAACCATTTGATATACCTTTAGAATGTGTCCCAATCCCACAGTTACCATTCACCAGAGTAAACAAAGGAAAATATCCATTTCTTTCATTGTCATGTTAAATTTCAGAATATCTCTAAGTTCTTCTGGATATATTAGGGACCATAACTACTATGGTAGTTAAAAGAATAACTCTATACAGAGATCTGACATCAAGCTATATACCTTCTAGGAAAATGACCTACCTTTCACTGTCTCTAATCTCTACTCATTGTGTGAATGACTTAGATATTTGTGGGCTAATATATTTGGGGAAATTATTTGAATATTTACTATGTTGTCTTTAAAAATATTTGACTCAGGTTTCCTTTACTTTTATTAATACATTATTGACTGTATTTTAAGATATTAATTGCAAAATGTTCTAGATTACCTCAAGAATACCCCTATTTGTGACAATAGTAGAGCATATTTATTTATTGTTCTTGTTGAGTCATGTCCAGCTCTTCATGTCCCCATTTGGGGATTTTCTTGGCAAAGTTAATTAAATGGTTTGCCCTTTCCTTCTCCAGTCCCAGAGTAAGGAACTGAGGCAAACTGGGTTAAATGGCTTACCTGGGTTCACACAACTTTTAAATGTCTGGGGCCAGATTTGAACTCTGGAAGATTAATCTTCCTGGCTCCAGGTCTACTGCCTAGTTGCCCTGTTTCTTTGTAATGTTAATGAAGAAAAAAGCTTTTATTTGTATAAATCAACAACCTTTAACAGGGAATGGTTGGAGTGGCAGGAGTGGAAATCCTTGCTTCATGTGTGGAAATCTCATCTAGTTTTAAAGGATGTACACATATGAAAATGGAGACAGATTTTTTTTTATTCCCAAGTGCAATTCATAGCTTAACTTTATTCAAAGCCAGGAAATGAATTTCAACATGCCTTAGGCCAAGACTTCTTCAGTTTTGGTGTAATGGGTGCCTTAAGAAGTTTGATGAAATTTATGTATTCATTTTTATGACATTATACTTATATATGTGCAAAGTAAAATGTAGAAGACTATAAAGGAGAGTAATGTATATGTATTTATACAGAGAGAGACAGACAGAGAGAGAGACAAAAATAGACAGAGACAGAGACAGAGAGACAGAGAAAGACAGAGAAAGAGACAGAGAGGCAGAGAAAGAGAGAGTAAATTCTTGGATACCAGTTTAAGAAAGTGTCTTAGACCATATAGCCTATGTTATATACAAAGTGTTGAATACACAAATTTTGCCAAGAAGGTATTGATCTTGGGTGTTCTGGCTCAAATCAAGCTGACTGGAGAGATCACATAAGAGTTCTGACATGATTCTGGCAGCTAGAATTACTCACAAGAAATAGACAAATAGTTTGGCATAGAATCTGCCTACAATATTTTTGAGTTAAATGGAATTTTAATGAAATATTTATTTGAACACCAAGACTTTGAGAAATGTTTTCTTTCTAATCCCCATGCCTATGTACCAGATTATTAAGTTCTAATTAAAGATTTTTTAATTGGATTTCAAAAAGGGTACCTATTAGTTTCCTTTAAAGAAAAGTGTAGGGATTTCAATGTCCTGGGCTTCAGTTCTCTCATTTTTAAAATGAGTAAGTTGGACTGGTTGTCATGAGAGCCCTTTTATCTTTAGTTCCATGATATCTATGATCTTTTTTGATGAGGAACAGATGGAAATTGTATGAGAAAATTTCACTATCTTATTGTAATTATTTTATTTTAACTGTACTATGTACATAGAGGGATATTATTTTTTTTCTTTCGTTGTTCACTGAAAGTGTCAGAATGTATGTTCATTTTCTTTAGGCTCCCTGAAATTTTTCTCCATTAGTGGATGGAACAGAATACAGAATATATACTTCTTCCTGCTTCCTATATGCTTTTGAAATTTTTGTCCAGGTCCCTAGACATTGAGGATTCTTAATTCCTTTCAGGATTATAAATATATGGGGTAGTGGCATAGCTTCAAATATATATATACATATATTTAAAGATTTTGTAAACTAATCTTATATCTTAAAAATTGTACAGAATAATTCAGTCTTTAATACTGGTCTCATTCCAGTATAGATAATAGATTAATTCTCTAGGCTATTTTGAGATTTATGTTTTAAATCTGGGAAATTATCAGTCAGTCTGTGAAATATATTGAATTTTTAATGCACTTTTTCCCCACATGTGAACTAGGTCAGTGACTCAATTGTCAATACATTTTGTTCCTTCATGTGTTTTTAGTTATATCTATTTTCAGCAGTCATTGTTATCATTGAGTAGTTCCTATAATGTTCTGTGACTTGATACTATCAGTACACTGTCATTTGCAAAGAGTATCCTCCTTAGTGTCTCTCCTTTAGGGAATCCTTAAGAGATGAAGGTCTGAGTTAGACATTTTCCATAACCATGGAAAATATTTCAGATATGTTTATATCTCCCTAAATTACTCCTTCCTTGATATTAATATGGTTATTAAGTATCTGTCTAATTACGTTTATGAATTAATCTTGTGTGAGATCACCTTATCTAGGAGAGCCTGCTTATTTGAGATCTTATTCTTTTTCAAATTATTTATTTCCTTAGTGATTTCTGCTAAGTCACATCCCAAATTAGGGTCATCATTCTAAATTTTATGTAAGAGAATTTCTATTAGCATAAATTTCACCATTACCCTTTCACTTGCTCTCAACTTTGATTTCCCAGAGATTGTGGCATTAACAAGATTCACACCTATGAAGAATTTCCAAGAGCATGTTTTTTTTTTTTTTTTACTTTTTTGAAAAACTCTGTCATTGTGTCGTGGAATGCTTTAAGATTGTTAAGAATATTGTGGTTTTCAAAATCAAGCTTCTTCTCTTTCTTCTGTTCAATCTGGGAACAGTTTCTTGTTCACTTGGCAATGGTTAGATATAAAACTTTATACTATTCATTCAATAGATATTTCTCATCCATTTAGTTTTTCCTTTATGAATTGTTTGGGCCAGTCCCTTTGGAATAATTATGTATCTCATTGAACAGACCCTGTTATATTCTGTCCATCCTGCAATTAACAAAATATGTTCAACAAACAAAACATCTTGAAGAACATACCTTTTATAAGCAACCTTCTCTTCTATTTAACTTTAAGCAAATTTTCGTACATGCCAGTGGTAAACAGCTAATGTAACTTGCATAAGAATATGGAAAAGATCTTTGTTTAACAAAATGCAAACTTATAGCAACATGTTAAACAGATTCAAATCTTTAGAAATTCCAGAAATTGCATTATTACGTGACTCAACAAGCACAGAAGAATGCTTTCATCTGCATATATCCTCAGCACTTAATGTAATAATAGTTATTAGAATTACATGGGGAAAATGTCTGCCAACTTTGCTATCCTATTTAATATATTACATTCCCCTTTCACAATGATTTACTGTACAATGAGTACTAAAATATAAGTAAATAATATAATCCCACTCTGGTAATACTTTTCCCCCAGTACTTCCCTTGAGAGCCAATTAAAGAATCATTTACATATATACTTGGTGTTTTTTACTTTCTTTTTTCTTTTTTGCATTTAGCAAGAGTGAATTCGTAGAATGCTTGTGAAATAGAAGTTTGCCACCTGATATTCTTGCCTGCCAAAATACAAACCAAACATCTGGACAATGTGAAAAGAATATAGATTCAATTCATGTGTTGTCCATACCACAACAAAGACATTTAAATGGATATTCCATAATGCAGAAAATGCTTTTAGAATATGTAACTGTAAAACAAACCAGCAAATAAACAAAAACAAAAACACAATTTGGACATTTTAACAAAAGTATAAGTTTTCAGAAAAATAAACATACCATGCAGCTGACTTGCCAGATCACATCTGAAGTAATATTACAGTTTAGCAACAACCAAGCACAGTTTACTCAGCCAAAATGTTTCTAGAAGTTGGCATTGATGAATGCATTGCACCTGATTTTCCATATTACTACTATTTTTCTCATACATGTTTTGAAAGAGACAGACATACAAATATTAAGATTGGTTTTCTCCCAATCAAAATGTATTTATACATTTAGTCAAACATTATCTAAGAAAATATGCTAATGTGTGGTATTCCCCCATCCCCAAATCCAATGCCCTTCAAAATGTAAAGCATTTTCCTAAGAGGTAAGGAATTATTGGTAAGAAAATATGTAACCATGTAAAAAAAGACACAATGTAAATTTCTTTAAGTTAAACAAATGCTGTAGTGTATTCCTGTTAAACAGAGATTTATTTTTAGTTTTTTTAATCATTATTTTCTATAAATTAACAAGTCTAAAATATTTCAAGTAGAGTAAAATCCAGTCATCCAAAAATATAATGTTCTACTCAATAATATAGGAAAAAAACCCAACTGTCAAAATTTAACCAAGCTTTCCTGCCCACTATATAATAATAAGCCTTGGGGAAGCTAAATGGCACAGTGAATAGAACACCTGCCCTGGAGTCAGCAGGATCTTAGTTCAAAGTAGACCTCAGACACTTAACATTTACTAGCTTTGTGACCTTGGGCAAGTCATTTAAACCCAATTCCCCTCTCTTCTCTCCTCCAATAAAGCAAATATAAATATATATAATGAAAAATGAAAAAATAATAAGTTTCACTTGGTTTTCTAAAGGAAATATGATAATTAAGGAAAATTGTGTTCCTTGCATTTTACATTTGTTTATATGAGTGTATCTATGTTTATAACTTTATTGAAATGTCTATCTCTATTTTAGATATAGAAAAATAGGTAAATAGATAGATGCTATTACAAACCTTTTCACAGCTTTCCTTCCATGTTTGAAATGTTCTGTGTCCTCAATTCCAATTCATAGAATACTTAGTTTCCTTCAAGTTCTGATTCAGTGCCATATTTGACAAGAAGCAGGCTTCAGCTGCTAAGGTAATGGAAAGGAACAAAAGTTTTGTTTTAAGTTCCAAGCACAGAACTCAGGGCCTTATTAATACTATCTCATTAGATTCTTTTATCTATTGTTATATATTATCTATTTGGTTATATGTGTAACCTCTATCATAATAGAATAGATATTTCACAAAATCATCAAGTCAACAAGTGTGCTAAATGAGAACATTTGACAGTTTTTGTGTTGTGCCGGTGATACAAAGAAAAGGAGGAAATTAACAAAAGCAAAAACAAACAAACAAAAAACAGTATCTGCTCTCAAGGAACTCATAGTATAATGAGGTAGACAACAGGCAAACAACACATACAAGGTCAGGGACTGTTTTGTTATCTTTTCCAGATATATCAATGCTACTTAATAAATGTTTGTCAGCTTATTGTCAAAGAAGTAGGAAACAGAATTAATCATTTCAGTGATTTTTCCCATCATATTATGGACCTTTGCCATTAATATAGCATATTCTTTAAGAATTTAAAAATAATATTAATAATTCAAATTTATGTAGTGCTTTACATTCTTTTTTATCCCAACAATCCTAGTAGTATCGCCATTTTATAAGTGAGGATACTGAGTCTAAGAGACATTAAATGACTTTCATAGTGTTGAAATGCCAATCAGTGCCTGATGTTGGATTTCAACAGTCTTCATGACTTCAAATCTAACTTCTATCCAATGTGCCATATTGCTCCTCTTTTGAAATATCTATCTATCTGTTAATGTATGTCTAAAATAAAGTGAATCAAATAATTAATTACAAATCTTATTGAGTACTTAAACCAAGTTAGGCAATAAACTAAGTTTGTTTGATACTTCTTCTGTCCACTCCTCCCCTTGGGGCTGGGTTTGGAGGTAAAGGACAGTCCTTGCCCTCATGAAGCTTTTGTTCTAATACAAAAAATATCATGTGGGAGAATGGTGACCAGATATATAAATTTTGTTCCAGGTATGTAAAAAAGGATTGGGTTAGGCCTTTATTGTCAGGGCAGAGGGTGAAATGGCCTAGATGGATAGGTGGGTAGCATGTGAAGCTGAAGGAAGTGTTGTGTGGCATCTAGGCATAGCCTTTTTATATAATAGATCAGGTGGGCTATTTTAAAAATATTCAGCAGAGTTGGGTCAGAGGGTAATTGCTCAAAAATGAATGATTTAATTTTTATAGGAACTGGGAGCATGATTTTAAAAGACAGGGGAATAGGACAAGAGATAGGCAGGCACATAGATAAATATATACTTCAGAGTTCTCATTTAAGTCATGCTATTCTATAGTGACCATATACTGTCTGATAGCCTATATAACCTTAACTTTTCTGAACCTCTTCAACCATATGTAAAGGGTTTTATTTTATCTATAATAAATTAATTGGATTAGATGATCTTATAGGTATCTTCAAGCTCTAAATCCAATTTTTAAATCCACTGATGGAGAATAAATTTTTTCTTCACTTTGGAAGATATTTCATCAGTTGTAATTTGTACAAACAGTCATCATCTAGTTCCTAATGCTCTTATGATGAGCCTTTCAAAAATGACCAGGATTTGTGATTGGATGACAAACTTCCAGTGTAAAAGTGCTTCTGTACTCAAAGACTTTCAAACTTGGAGGGACCTATATAACAACCTGTGCTCTTCTGGTATGACCCTCAAGGATCAAGGTCACCTTCATGTCACACAGAAAGACTTCAGAGGGAAGTTATCTCTCACATTACATAATCAGATTATATACACATACACATTTGGGACAGCCATTGGCTTATCTTATTTTTTCCATTATTTAAAGGGATGGAATTTATAGATGAAATATTCCTTGTACTTCTGTAATACTCATCCCTTAGCTCTAGTGGAATACCTGTTGAAGTGTAAATAAATGTGTTTTTAGAAAATATACTTTTCCTTCTTGAGATATTTCAAAAATCTTATTGAGTGCGTTCCCAAGGGCCTTGTGAGCCTGGCATTTCCACATTTATTCACTCTGATCCTCTACAGTTTGCACTTTTTTAGTGCAGAAGACCATATAACTCTTTGTGCCCTACAGGCTCAGGAGATTTGTTACTTTCTCACACCAAAATAAAGAGATTTTTTTCTGTCTCCGTTTTGCTTAGTTTGATTTTAAAAGCTTAGCATGATGAATCTGAAAGTGCCTTTCAGGTATCAATTAATTTATCCACTTTATTTATAATTATGTTACCATTCTCTCTCTTACCTTTGAAACACAATGCAGAAAAAAAGATATTACATTGTATAAAAATATTTTGTGGGGAAAAGTAACTAATATTGATAATTTTAAAAGATAGTAATCAAAAGTATATCTTATTCTACCTTATACTGATATTTCTAATATATAATTTAACAAAATCAATTACAAATTATATCTTTCATGCTTTGATCATACATATTTTTCATACTAATGGTAAAGTAAGTATTGATGAGGCTATAAGCAAAGCATGAAATTTTATTCATTTTAATCACTACTATAATTTATTTATGTTCTGTTATGTAAAATATTAGTTTCATTGTTTTTATGCAAAAGTATTTCTTTTTTGTACTTTTTCTTTTGTTTGTTTTGTTCAATTTTCCTTCCCAGCTATTTTTTTTCTTCTCATGCATTATAAGGATGAATATCATTTAAGACTCTATTCTTGGCCCTCTGTTGTTGTTCCTTTCTCAATCCATTGCTGAGTTCATTTGCTCTCATAATTTCAACAATTGCCTCTATTGATTGATACTTTTGTGGATGTTTTTCTACCATACACTGCATTTGTAACACTGATTGGATATAGCTCAGTTTTCATTAGCATATTTTCACAAAGTGCATTGTGATGCTCTATGTTTTTGTTTTTACTTCTGTGTTATTCTTATCCATCTCTGTCTTCCAAAAAAAATCTTCATGAACAATTAATTAGTAGAAAATTCTGGTTCTCTTAATATACTTAGGATGCAAGTATCTCATTAGGACCATCTATTGAATTTCATTCTTTCTACAGTCTGGTAATTATTACCTTCTGGTACCTTGTTACCTTCTGGTAATATATGTTCTCAGAGGTGTCATTTATAACAGAATTGATAAAATGTCATAGTCTACAAAGTGTAATACACATGTTTGCATTAAGCTTCAAATTGTTTATAATTCTGATTCTTCTAAAATAGTTTTTATTGCCTGCCACCGTAACCTTAGGGTATTACTATATAATAGGATTGCTCTTAAAGAGATGATCATTTGTGCTTATTAAGCCATTTGAAAACAATGTTTCATTTCTCAAATGTAATATAGCCCAATCTACAATTCCTATGTAATTATAACCACTAGGCCATATGCTGGGCCTATTACCCATTTTCCTCTTTCTTCTTCCTCCTTCTCCCCCTCCTCATTGTCATCATTGTCATCATCATCATCATCATCATCATTATCATCTTCTTTTTCTTTTTCTTCTTCTGTTTCTTTTTCTTCTCCTTCTTCTTCTTCTCTTTCTCTTCGTTCTTTTTTTATTCTATCATCTACCTATTCAGACTCAATCAACAGGCGGCTGGTTCCACCATTTGTGATTCAGTGTTGTGTCCAGAGTTGATTGTTGAACTATTTTTTTCTGCATTACTGCAGATTTTACTTTGAAAGCTTGGCCAGGGTCCAGAGTTTTCTTCTTACTGAAATTTGGGTAACTAATAGAATCATTCAGGGAGCCTTCGTCTCAACAGAAAATCACTATTTTCTTTGTAACCTGCCCAAGACAACTTATATAATAATGGAAAATAGCATGTTCTTATATATTATTTTACACCAGTGAATCATTGAAGAAAATTATAAATGTGGTAACATTCATTATATCAAAAATGTATTGGAGTTAGCATTTTTGAAATTAGATTTTATATATTCATTTTCTTCTACCTGATCAAATGTTGCTTTTAAATAAATCAATGTGCAATAGATAGAGGGAGAGCTTCAATTTTCTACTGGGCTAAATTATCTTTAGGACTGACAAGATTTAGTCTGCTAAAGAAAATAATCTTTAAAAAAATGCCTATTTCCATGGTTTCATGTTTCCAGGAAGTATGCCTTCACTGAATGCATAATCCATTCTCATAATGGTTTTATAGAAATAAGAAAGAAACCATATAATTCAAAAGATGTTTACATCTTCTTAATGACTTCTTTGTTTATTTTTGCAAAAGATCCATGTGAACTTTTTTCTTCTTTTGGAATTTTCTTCTCATGGAGGTGGGGGGGGAATTTAGAACAGTATTTGAGTTCATTTTAAAATGTGTTATCTCTAGGTCATTTTTTCCATATTTAAAATCCATACAGATTCTTAACTTGCCATCTCCATGTGTCCATCCTACTGTCCACTAGATATCTTCATCTGATTTCCTGTCATCTCAGATTTTATACATTGAAAACACATCATATTGCTTAATAACTCATAGACTTATTTTAAAAATCTTCCTATTTTTAAGAGAGAACACATCAGTTTTCATCTCTTTTAGAATTACCAAATTAAAATGTTTTATCATCACCAAAACTCACTAATTAAAACCATTCCATAAGAGGAACTGATTGTTCCCCACTTAATCTTGGCTGCGATTATAACAATTTTGGCTAAACTTGCCCTAAACAATGCTACTTTCTAATATCCTCTAAGGGTATAGTTTCCAATATAATGAGTGTGACTGTTTCTCTCTTTTGGAAACTTGATTTACTTGCTCTGCACCAGCTTTTTGTGAGATAAAGCTTCAAGATAACAGTAAGACTTGGGTCAGACTTTCAAGATTGGGTAGGATTTATAGGAGTGCAAGTGGAAGGATAAGCGTGTAAAAACCTAGGTAATGATGGTATATTAATCTCTTTCTCTTCCTTCCCACACACCATCACTTTCTGCACTTCTGGTTAGTACCAAATAGTTGTTACCTGAATGTTTTCTTTTACTTTTATCCCTAAAGCTTCTTATTATAGGGGTAGTTTTTTTTTCTCTACCTCACTGAAACTAGCAAAGGTTCAGGTATATAGTAGGTACATGATGAAAATGTGATTATGCATTCATCTGCTTGTGTCCATTCATGTAGCAGTAGACTACTATTTGATATACATTTTACAAAGAATTGAATTAGTAGATATATTTCTATGAAGGTTTATATAATATGCTTTAAAGATAAAATATATTTTAGAAGAGAAATAAAGAAAGCAATATGGATAATTGTAATGGCAATAGAATTTGAAGATGCCCCTGAATTGACTTGGCTTTTGGGTTGAGTGTTAAGACCCAGAGCTTGTGAATCCCACTTGTGGGATGGACTTGTTGACGTGAAAAGAGAAGGTTGAACTGGGAGCAGCCGTGAATTGAAAAGAAAGGCTCAAGCCCAGAGAAGGCCAGAAGAAGAAGGACTTTTGGGAAGAGCAGTATCCAGTATCTTGGAGCCTGAGTTGCTGAGAGCCTATTGGAGCTGCCCAGGACTTTTGAGGACTGCCGCCTGGAGCTGCCAAGAACTGAAGAGGCATGGTTGTGATGCTGGTATTTTGTCTGCCTGTTTTGATGTTGTTTTTCCAGGTTCACCTGATGGTGGACAGGGCTGCTCTTGTAGAGGTCCTGGAATCTGGCTGTTGGTTCAAAGCCCTGAAGAATTATTTTCTTGTTGTATGTTCACAGAAATCCTGGAAGGGAGCCTTGCTAATACTTTCAGGTGTTCTGAGACTGTTCTACAGGCAGATCGTGACTTGATGAGGACACTGGCTATGGCTTTGTTGAACCTTGTCTCCCCAGAAACTGAGATTGCTGAGGGCTTGTCTCCAGTGAAGATGAAAGATGGGCCTTTCCTTGGGTTTTCAATGCTGAGAGGTTATCTTGACCATGTTATGGCTTAAGGGTAGATGGCCTTTTGTGCACCCCTGTTCCTTTTGAGAAAGTGCTTGGTGTTAATGGATGGTATTGTAATTATTTGAGTCCAGGGGTGGGAAACCTTTGGCCTTTTTTGTGCACTATGATTGACCAAATGAATGTACTTTGTTTATGATTGGAAACTGATCTCCATTTGAGAAGAGACTTCGACTGACTAAAAGAATGTACTCTCTAGGGGTGGAATAATACCTGGACTGAAATAAGAACTTACTTGCTAAATGAATGAGTTATACTGTATTTTGACTTTCTCTGTTCTGTGAATGTTTGCTGAATAAATGGGGTTTGCTATGCTGATAATCTGAACCTTGGAAGTTTCCTTTGCTTGGCATTACAATAATAAGCATCTTCTAAAATAACATATGTATATTATTTTCCTTTAAAACAAGCATTACAATAATAAACAACTTCTAAAATAACATATGTATATTATTTTCCTTTGAAATAAGATTGATGAATATTATATTATATTATAGTAATATCTACAAAGTTGTTTGTTTTGTGACATTTTCTCTCCTATTATTAATATCATTAGATATATTGTTTTTGGTGGCACCATAAATTAATTCAATGGCAAAGGTAGGAAAGTTGCTCCAAAATAAATAAATGCTATGCTTAAAAACTGTCCAATAGCTTCTGCTAAGGCACTGTCCCATTCAGTTTTTCTGCTGTTTTCCTTGTATTTAAAGGGATTTTGTTTCCTTTTAAACTTCAATCAAATAAGAATGTGTTGGAGCCAGGTAAAACTGATGGTATTAAATTAATTTTCACTTTCTTACCTAAAAGTACATTGTTTTTTTTCTATGATGTCAACATAACATCTGTTCAATATTTACTGTGGGTCACAGTCACTAGAAAATAGGAAATAAAGAAAAAAGGGTATTTAGGTTCCACCCTCTTAGTCCTCCTTTTACTGATCACACACTTAAAAAAAAAAACTTCAAAGGTCAGGGATGAAAAATTAGCACTTTAGTGGGCATTATGGCACATTACATTAGATAATTATCTCTACCCTCCAGTTTCTCTGTCATTCCCTGTCCCCTAAATGCTTCTCTTTAGGATGTTCAAGTAATGAGTCTGAAAAAGCAATATAAAGGACAATGAAATGTGGTGTATGACTATACATTGTTAGTATTATCTCTTTCTAATTAGATGAGAGGAAGTAAAATCCCTCTGGCTCTGCTATGTCTAAAGATGCTATTCCCATGATTCCCTCTCACTCATCTGCTAACAATATGTACAGATTTTTCTGTGTGCACACAATTCAACCTTTTAATCTATATTTGGCATTGTTTCTCCCTCCCCCCCCCACCCATTTGTTTATTTGCAGCAGTGTTTCCGGGAAAATGACAGAGAACTACAGAATGTAATCCACTCAAGAACAGTCTATTTTAATGTATTAAGGTCATAAAAAGAGAAAGTAAAAATGTGCAATTGCTTAACATCCTGACACTCCTTCTTCAAACAATTGCCCAGTTAATAAGGGGATCTTTACTCCCAAAATAAAGATACAGAATGATGGAATGCTGCTTCTTTCCTATTGCACTTTTTCTCAAATCTTAGTGAAATGACCAAATTTGGATTATTTCTTTTTTCTTTCATTGTCTTTCTTACTGTGAACCAGTTACTCTACTAAAATGGCCAGATAGCTCTTTGGAAATCCTTCTTTTTAATTAACTCTTCACTGTTTTTTTCTATCCTTCCCCCCTATCCTTTATTATATGGGAAAGTGTTGGTGAAGGGCAAATCTCTGTGGAAGAATATTTTTAATTCTGATCATTTTGTTTTACTGATGTGTTGAAATTCATTAATAGCCTATCTTAAGTAAAATTTTCAATAAAGCATGATTTATGTGTGTGTGTGTTTGTGTGTGTGTATGTGTGTGTGTGTAATGTATTAATTTAAGATTACATTTACCTAGTAGATTCATTTATGATCTAGAGAATTAATAGTTTTCAGGTAAATTTGACCTATCCTAGTTCTGTCTTACAATGATCTATTTTGTTTTCTAAGTTCCCAATGCCAGTAATGCTTTTGAGTTTTCATTACTTCAAAAATAATGCCCTAGGAGAAAACAAATGGCTATCAGTTTCTGGTGCTTTAAAATATTTTTTGTCTAAATTATGAAAAAAAGAAAGCAATGTTGACTACATGGTATAGACTATATATCTATTCCACCCTTACACTTAAAAATCATTAATCATGAAAACAAAAGATAAGTATGAGAGGAAAAAAAAATTAAAAGAAAACATTGCTTAAAGAAAAGTAACTGGCTGGAATGAGGACATGGAGAAATAATTGACTTATATTTGAAAACTAGCAACATAGAACATGAAGCTAGACTCCTCAGATAGAAGCCTGGGGTAGAGTAAACCTGTATGTTGACTCAGGTTGACTTAGGTCTATTTCTACAACATTTCATTGACTTTAATTTCAATGTATTTTAGACATCTTCTCTGTATATTACTCTTTTTGGTTTTCATTTCTGAAACTTTTCTTCCCATAATGTCAACCATCTGGTTGACCCCTGGGATCTCAAATTTAGTAAAATCTCCTTTTTTCATATTTTTCCATAGTGAATTTTTCACTTATATCTTTAAATTTTATTTTATTTGACTACATTATATTATATTTTATTTTCAGTATGGGTTAGTTGAAAGAACACTCTGTTGGGAGTGTTGTGAAGTGGAACAAGTCCTGACTTTGGAGTCATAGGACCTAAGTTCAAATACCAACTCTATGACTAACTACTTGTATAATACTGGACAAGTGTAAACATTCTGGGCCTTAGTTTTCTCCTGTATAAAAATGAAGGGATTAGACTAGACGTCCTTTAAGGTTCCATTCAGTTCTAAACCTACAATCTTATTAATATGTGATGTTCAGTTAGTCTTTTCCAATTCTATTTCTATCTTTCTTTAATCCTGTGATGCAGGTTCTAGGCCAAACTCTATCACTAAATAGCTATGTGACATTAGGTAAGTGATTTAAATTCTATGATCCTCATCAGAAAAAAGAAAATGGAAGTGATCGATGATCTTTCTTTTTCCTCCAGAAAAGAACTTCATAATAATATAAAAATGAATTAAAAATAAAATAATCTATTTTTATGAGAGTCTAAGTTATCAATTATAATTTATTAATTACTTACTATGTTTCAGGCACTGTGAATACAAAAACAACAAGAAGAAACAATAAGTGGCCTCTAATATCAAAAAATTAAATTATTTCGGAGTGATGCCTTATATTTATATAAATATATACAAACAAAAAATAAATACAAATAAATTTAAGTGAGGAGAATACTAAAGATACAGAGAGAATCACCCATTGTGTTTCCTGGCTTAGAAGTCCAGTGAGAAGTTCCCTTTTACTATTTAGTCACTGAACATCAGATTAGCTTTTACAAAGGGTTATTTACTTCATAGATACAGCAAGAATAAACACACAAATATTTTCCCCAGTAGCTGGGCATAATTCCCACCACCACCACCACAACCTCAGACTCTGGGTAGGATATGGGGTAAAAGCTTCACAGTTTAACTCAATCTCTTCATAGCATTGTTCCTGCTGAGGTCAAATTCAAATACTCTCTAGCCTGACCTCACAGAATCTTGCCCTTCAGGGTTCTCCTATTAGACTGGTCACAACATCCAATATGGATTCCTAGATTCCTCTATTCTTGTGGTTTGAGATTAAGCTCTCTACTCCCTGCACCAAGAATTAAAATGGGCACACAGAAAAAGGCAAAAACTTTATTTTTTTCCACAGGGTCATATAAACTAAAGGGAATATGGCCTATACCCCCTCCCATTTTGCTCTATTGGTGTCAGTGGAGTCTTTCACCCTTACATGCAAATGAAAGGAAAAGGCAGACTAAGTTTAGTCAGATAGTTTTAAAGACACAGCAGATTGAAAAAGGCCACTCCTAGGCACATTGTAGGTCAAAGAAGAATGTCCAGAAATGGGCCATTTACTCTTGTCTCCTAAAAGTAGTCTCTCAGCATCTCTCAGATGAGTAAATCCATCTTAGAAGACCTGGACATATGTCAAACGTACTGTAAACTTAGAAAAAATTCCATCAACTCTGCTCTCTCCCTTAGCCATCATGTTAGTTCTCTCTTTCACAGTGGAACTCATGAAAAATCATCTATACTTACCACCCACTCAATTTCTCGCCCATTGCAATCTGAATTCTGACACTGGCAATTTATGGGGAACTTCATGTTTAAAGTTAATAATGATCTTTTAACTCAACTTAGAATACCACAGATTTAGATGAATAAGGGACCATTAGGGGCCATATAATCTAACACCTCTTTTTTTCAGGTGAGACAAAAAGTCCAGATATGTTAAATAACTTGCCCAAGGTCATAAGTGGCAGTGGTCAAACTGGAACTCTTCTCCTCTGACTATAAAATGTAGCATTCCTCTAACTGCACCAAATCTAAGTGATTTACTTTTGAATCTTAATTTGTATTTCATATTTTTATATTGTTTATTGCTCTTGCTTCCTGAATATTCTCTCCTCCTTTGGCTTCTGTCACATTGCTATCTTTTGATTTTCCTTCTATCTGATCAGTTCTTCTTTGTCTTCTTTGCTGGCTCATCATCCATTTCCTATTCTGTGAGTGCAGATATCCTCCAAGGCTCAACACTAGTCCCTCTTTTCTTTTCTCTTTACAGCCTCTCTTTTGTACATCTAATCTACATGAATGGACTTAATTTTCATCTCTAGGTAGAGACTATACACACACACATCACTAATTTCATACCTTGATTTAGGATAAAATGGTAAAATATTCATAAAGCATTTAGTACAGGGTCTGGCAAGTGCTTAATAATTGCTTGTTCTTTCACACTACTGGCTCTGCATATCATTGTTGTTTGTCCTTCATTCTCAAAGAAGACCAATAGTGTCAAGAAGATGATGCCTTGAGTTTCAAGGGAATTGGATTTAAGTGAGGCAGAGCTGTACAAACTCTTCAACCTCACTCTCCTCTATAGTTTTCTGAGTCCACTGGAGAGATATTAAGTCAAGACAACTGGTGATGGCCCAGGATGCAGTGGTGAACCTTGCCATTTTTGAGCTAATATATTTCCCAGGTCTCAGTTTTTTCTGAGACAAGGTCCATTCAGTAGCTAAAGACTAGGTAAGAATTGAAGTAAAAGATGATCTACTTTGCTTTCACTAAGGAGTCAATCAGGGAGTGGAACAACCTCAGAGTTTCTGGCCTGAACAAAACCAATTATTATTTACACTCACTCTAGGCCATCAAAGCCCAAACAATGAGCAAGTGAGGCTTGGGCTGGGGTCTATTATTTGCCAGTCAGCGAGAGGAAGTGATTTGGGTTTAAAGACACAATCTAGCAGTTCTATTGTAATCCCAATGGATTTAAACAAAATCTGGTTTCCAGAGCTATAATCAAGCAATCATAAATGAAAGAAACATGAGATACAATAGTTCCATTTTAATAAATGAGAGAATAAATAAGTAGGAAAGAAAAAAAACTAACTACCCCCCAAACGTCAAGATACCTTGCAGAAGATAAGCAATCAAAATTTATATTCTTTTGGACAGTAGTTCCATATATAAGGGTGAAACTCTCCATGTGAAGGTGGGGAAGGAGAAGATATGGAGAAGAAAAAAAATAGCAGCATTACCCAACTGGAACTGACGTGTTTGGTCCCTTAAGGAACAACTACCACTACTCACAGATTGTTGTACATCCTTAATTTTCAAAGAGGATCAATGACATCAAGAGAGTGATGTCTTGGCTTGCAAGTAAATTGGTTTTCCTTTGAATAAATTTTGTAAGTGTTTTGGGAATCAGACTTTACTAGTCTTTATATCTTTTTGACTACTGTGTGCTTGCACACAATGTGACTATTGTGTGCTTGCACACAATAAATAAAATGAATCAATGTATTTTAATGGCTTAATGATGCTTTTATTTTCAAATTGTTTTTCCCCCACCCTCATATTAGAATGTCCTTGTTACAAAGGAGCAATGCTAAACAGAACAAATCACCATATAGGCCATTTCAGACAGCATGTGGTGCCTTAGTCTTTACCTGCAGTCTGTCACCTCTCTACTTATGATTCACTTACATTTTTCTAGAGCCTAATTAATAAATATTTTTTGAATTAAGTTTATTGAAGTGAATTAAATGTAACTTTTAATCTAATAATTCGATGAGATTTTAATCCCTTTCTGTCCCCTCCCAAAAAATGTTTTAATAATATCTTTTAATTTTTTCGATATCTTCTCTGTTGATTGTTTTCTCTACAGCTGTTAGCTATGACCTCCTAATAATGTTGAATTTATTTTTGTTTTCACACTCAATTAATAACTTGGAATGAAGTAGAAGCTGCTTATGTAATCTCTTTATTTAAAAACAATTATCAAGGAAAGAATTTGATTAATGGCAGAAAGCAAATTTAGTTTGCATATCCCCTGTAAACTTATGAATAGGAAATATGGTAATGGATCACAATCCATTGATTTATACCTCATCCTTTCTCATTTTTTCACACCCTCCTTACATAAATAATTCATAGAAGAGCTACCTAACTTGCTAAAGTTATTTCTCTTGTTCTTTAAATAAATAGATTTTACCTGTGTCATACTTGGGCTGTCCATCTGTTATTCTCTTGATTTGACTAGATAGTACACACTTTAAAAATAATACAGAGGGAATTGTATAAAACTCAGTGAGTTAATTGAAATATTGAACACTTTGTTGTAAATGAGTACTATGGTTAATTTCAACATTTTGTTTTCCCTCCTCTCTTAGTGGACTTCTCATTTCTTCTAATAATCTAAATTCTTTGGGGTCAATTGTCATCTTGAGTCTTATGGAAATTTTAAGTATCCAATATATAAATAGTACAGCATGAAATGTGTTCCTTCAAGACTAAATGGCATCATTGAGGATACAAAAGAGAGAAAATCGTAAGGTCAATGAGTTTTCTTATTGTCCTTGGTACATTAGCTGGGAAGCAATAGAATTTTAAAGGCATTGTGTAGAGAGGACTTTTAAATAGAAGTCTTGGAAAATTAAGTGTTCTTTGAGGATCTCCTAGAAGCTTACTTGGAAAATATTAGATATATTTACAGAAATTCTATTTTTTGAAACATACTGGGACATATAACCTGACAAAGTATATTTGCTTTTAGAAGCATTGTTACAAATATGTTTCACCTAGGCCCCCCAAATCAGGGATGTTCCAGAAAGTCTGAAATGAATAGTCAAAGTATATTGTGTTTACCTTTTTTCTGACAAGGATTCCAGACATTTCATTAAGACCTCCCTAACTAAAATCTTTAAAGTTGATGAATTTCTGGAAAAGTCTTTGAAATATTAATGGTTTTAGCGATCTTTGTTTTCTGGGCTTCGTCTACATCTGTCTTGCATCTTCCCATTCCTTCATTGTAAGACCCTAAGTATTATTCTTTGACAATGTTTAAGTTAGTCAGTAAACAATTATTTGGTTCATGAAAACTAAAAGAATAGGGAAAATAGTATATTATTTAATGAGTTGAATTATATTTTATCCAAAACCTGCTCAACCACCATAATAAGAGATTACCAGTTTTTTTCAATATTATCTATGAAATGGATACCTTTGTTTACTTGATTGTATAAATGTTGTAGTTAATAATAAGAAGAATACACATATACACAAGATTTATCTACCACGGAAGTATAACTTTTCAAGAAACAATGCCTCCTATTCCAAAAAAAATTGCTTCCCCATATGAATAATTTATAATATGTATGTATGTATATATACATATATATATTTCCATTTTAAATTATTCCTCTTACTCTTTTATTTTCATTTAACCTCCTTTTTTAATTACTATGATCTCCTGAGGATGTGTTATTGTATCAATAATGAGATATTCACAACAACTATGATGGTTATGAATATGCTGATATAGTTTTAGATCACAAAATGTAGCAAACTCTCCACATGGAAGGCAGAAGCAAGGTCTTTATTCAGAAACCAGAACACTGAGTCCAAAAACCAGAAGGACAAGTCCCAAAACCAGAAAGCCAAAGTCATTGTAGTAGTCACAAAGTTGATACACATAGTTAATGCAGTGGACACCCACATTCCCAAGCCTTCACAAGTAGAACAGGCTCCCTCAAGCGGGAATCTCTTTCAGACTCACAACAGTTTCTCAGCCTGGTCCTTGGAAGTTCTCAGTAGAAGCTGCAGAAGGAGGATCTCAGCAAAAGGTGCAGTCTCCAGGTGGTAACTGAGAAAAAATCTGAAGTTCCTCCTGGTTCTCTGCGTATATACAGTATAACTCCTCCCTGTTCAGCCCCTTCCTGTTAAGGTGTTAACTACTCCCAAGG
>CM053594.1:245267363-245297258 GCA_028646575.1 Pseudocheirus occidentalis
TTCAGTCTCTACCAAAGCCCAGTATGCAGCTAACAACTGCTTTTCAAAGGGTATATACTGAACTCCAGATGAAGGGAGTTTCCTACACCAAAAACCCAAGGGTACATTTCAGCTTTGTTGTTTTTGCCATAAACTTCAGTTTGCATAATCATCCTGCACAGTCACTTGCAATTCCACTAGGCCATTTTGCATGGGCCATAAATCTAGGGCCAATTGTATAGCAGCCTTGGCTTCTTCAAAAGCTTTACTCTGTTAAAGTCCCCAGTCGAATTCATATTTCTTCCGAGTGAATTTATATAAAGGTTTCAAAATCTGTCCCAGATGTGGAATGTGGTGCTTCCAGTATCCAAACAATCATGTGAACTTTTGGGCCTCCTTCTTATTGGTAAGTGTGGGAAAATCCTGAATCTTTTGTCAGGCTTGTGAAAGAATTTCTCGTAGTCCCTTATTCCATTGTATCCCCAAAAACTTAACATTTTGGGCTGGTCCTTGAATCTTTGCAGGGTTAATTTCCCAACCTTTACTTTTCATATGCTCAATGAGAAGAGTCAAGCTCTTCTCCACTTCTTCTGTCTTTTCCCTGTATCGTTATGTCTTTGATGTAGTGGGTAAGCTGTATACCAGATAGCTTAAATTCATCCAGCTGTTCAGCTACGATCCTGTGACAAATAGTAGGGCTATACAGGTATCCTTGTGGCAAGTGGGTGAAAGTATATTGTTTACCATGCCAAGTGAAAGCAAATTGGTCCCATTGTCTAGGGTCTATTGGGATGGAGAAGAAGCCATTGGCCAAGTCAGTAACTGCATATCAAGTCCCATTATGTGTCTGGATCCTTTCTATTAGGGTGATGGTATCTGGAACATCAGCATATAAAGTAGGAGTCATCTTGTTCAGTTGTCTGTAATCCACAGTCATTCTCCATGTTCCATCTGATTTTCATACAGACCAGACAGGATTATTCCATCATGTGGTTGTAGGGACTAACACCCCTGCTTCAACATATTCCTTTATGGTGGTAGTAATTTCATCTTGCCCACCTGGCACACAATACTGCTTTAAAGTAATTACTTCAGAAGGTTCAGGTAAAGTGATTGGGTCCATTTTTATCTTCCCGACTAAAACTCTATTTATTCCTATCTTCCTTATAACAAATTGGTATCTTCCTTCAGATAAATTCAGAGTCATGCGTTCAATATATCTATTCCAATGATGTATTCGGGAATGGTATCTGGAACAGCAGCATATAAAGTAGGAGTCACCTTGTTCAATTGTCTGTAATTCACAGTCATTCTCCATGTTCCATCTGATTTTCATACAGGCCAGACAGGATTATTCCATCATGTGGTTGTAGGGACTAACACCCCTGCTTCAACAGATTCCTTTATGGTGGTAGTAATTTCATCTTGCCAACCTGGCACACGATACTGCAATGACTACAGTATATTCTCTCTTAGGCAATTGTCCAATTTTCATTGTTATTTTAACCTGTCTTGCTGATATTTCAGCCCCACCAAGTCCTGCAACGGTAATCAGAGTTCCATGTTTAAATTTATCAGGGTTTCCATAGATAAGTGAGGCCTCAGCCCCTTATCAATTAAAGCCCTAGTTAGAGTTGTTGATCCATTCTTCCAACATGTTGTCAAACCACTATGAGGTCTGCAATCCACTCTGTGTATTTCTTTAATCTGGGTAGGGGCTTGACCTACTTCCTATTCTCCTTGAAAGTGTGGCAGGTTTGGATACAAAGATTCAGAACTATCTGTAGGAAGGGTTGCTACTTCCCCATTCAATCGAATATTAAGTACCTTTTCTTTGTACATCTTATGCAGCTCTTCAGTTGGAATGCCATCTATTCTTCTAAAATCACAATTGCTTTCTCCCTCTCATATCACTCTCCCCTCCACACTGGGAAAATAACAAAAAAAAAAAAGAACAATCCTCATATCAAAAACATATACTCAAGCAAAACAAACTAAAGTAAGAAAAAACATTATGTGCATAGTAGAACATAAGAGATCATTCAAACTACATAAAACATATATTCATTTTGAGGAAGCCAGTATGATAAATAATTCATGGTGTGTTGAAAATTGTCCATCTTTTCTTTGGTTCCTTGTGAGTTTTCTTTCATTTTCTTCCATTCACTTTTTTACTTTGTTCTTTTTTCCCCTCCTACAACCCCTCCCTGAAGGCTACAGTAAAATTTAGATGTCTTTCTCTATAGCTATAGATAAGCACACACACACACACACATTTACATGCAAATATAGATATATGCATTCCCAGATATTTTCTACTCCTGATCTTTGGTTTTTTGTTTGTGCATATCTCTTGTTTCTTATCCCTCCTGCATTCTCTACTTTACTTCTGTTCACTATGCTTGCCCTCCTATTACTTGCTTACCCTTCTCCAAAGATCTCTCCCATTCCCAGGAATCTAAACACCCTTCTATATCCACTTTTTTTTTACCTTTTCCTTCATTTTCCCCTCTAAAAATCCCTCCTTTGACCTCTCCTATTGGGCCCCTACCATTTTATTTCTTCTCAATTTAAAAGACTTTTATACTCTGATAAATAGATATTTATTTTCCTTTCTCAAACACATTCTTGATGAAAGTAGTTTACCAGAACTGCCAGTCCTCCTAATCCATCTAATTCCTCTGTATTGATTATTCCCCTTGCATCTCATTTGCATAAAATATATCCATATGTATATATATATATATATATATATATATATATATATGGAGAGAGAGAGAGAAAGAGAGAGAGAGACAGAGAGAGAGAGAGGAAGGGACAGAGGGAGGGAGGGAGAGAGAAAGAATATGGGAGAAGCCAAGTGCAATAGTGAATATAACACCTGCTCTGGAATCAGGAGGTCTTGAGTTCAAATCCAGCCTCACTTATCCCCAACTTCCCTTTGCTATGTGCTTTATGTTTCTCCTAGTTCTTGGATGTCAAATATTCTACTAATGTGATCTTAAAGAAGGGGATGCTTGTGGAGGGGGAAAGGAGGGAATAAAATTTACCACCAAAATTTATACACCAATTTCTAATTTTCTGTGCTTTAAAACATTGTTATATTTTAGTCTCACAAGACCCCCATTAAGTGTGTGACAGGTATTATATTTCCATTTTCCAAATGAAGAAACAGGGTCAGACAAATTAAGTATAGACCACAAATATATTAAATATCAGAGGTAGAATTTGATGCTAGCTCAAGCTTGACTCCAAATTGAATGTTCTGGGGGACAGCTAGGTGGCGCAGTGAGTAGAGCACTGGACCTGGAGTCAGGAGGACCTGAGTTCAAACCCGGCCTCAGACATTTTGGCAAATCATTTAACCCTGATTGCCCTCCAAAAAAACAAAACAAAACAAATTGAATGTTCTGTCCACTCTACTACAATGTCTCAGTTTATACTATTCGAAGTTCTAGATGGTTTTTGTTACATTTTTTTTCATTTTTACCACAGTACCTTTACCTATACATCAAATATAAAAAATCCTTTCTTCCTAAACTAAATTTTATTTGTGTCTATGCACAGCTATGGTAAAATTGTGAAACAGTTGTTCATTCATTTCAGTTGAGTACAACATTTTTTTGACCCCTTTGTAGTTTTCCTTACAGAGACATGGGAATGGTTACTATTCTCTTCTCCAGCTCATTTTACAAATGAGGGACTGAAGCAAAAAGACTTTAGTGACTTTCCAAGGATCACACAACTAAGAATTGTCTGAGATGAGGTTTGAACTGAGGAAGATGACCTCCTAATTGCAAGAACATTGCTGTATGCACAATGCCACCTATCTATCCCAAAGTCTGCAAATATACTTATATTTGTAAGTGCTTGACCAATCTTGGAGTAAGAGTCATGCCCTTTTAAAAATATCTCGTAATTGTGACATACATTCAACAAAGTTGATCATTACTAATGTAGAGAACTTGTTGCTAGATTTTATTACACAAATTAGGAAGATTTAGTAAACTCAATTTTTTTGCCCTTTTAAAATTAAGTTATCATACAAAATTAATATATACTAATTCTAAGAGAAGAGAAAGTTATTAAATATGCATATCTTAGTTGACTCTCCAGTAGTTAAATGAGCCTATTGCTCAAAAATACTTGAGATGTTTTATCCTTTTAAACTTGATGTACCTTCTCTCTTATTGAAGGCCCTTTCTTTAAGATGTGAAAAGGATCAAGGGTCAATGAGCTATTTCCAAATTTGGGAATATCTATGGGCCTCTCTCATTATACTGTCATGTTCCCTCCTCTTATTCTTTTTGTTATTTGGTCTACCTCATAAGAAAATTTCATTTTGGCTATTGAAATATGACATAGATAATAAGTAAGGACATATTTATATACACATTAAGTTAAAATGCAGTTTTATTTAGAATGTTTAAATATTAACCCTAGAAGGAACCTTATCCTATTACCTTCATTTTATACTTCATGAAGATCACAGACATTGTGTCACACAGCACACTGGTTATTTATTCAACTCATTTTCAATGAGCATTTCTGTACCAGGCACTATGTTAAACAATCAGGACACAAATATATCTCATAGAGCTTATATTCTCTTGCAGGGGGGAAAAAAATCATATATATGTATATATATATATATATATATATATATGTGTGTGTGTGTGTGTGTGTGTGTGTGTATCTATATCTAGTGATAAATATAGATAGATATGATTTTAATTGAATAGGAATATAGAGCATCCTGTGCAAAGGCTTGGAAGGGAGAGATTAAAGGTTTAAAGAAAGAAAGTACTACATTTTGGCAGGGATGTGAAGCTTGTGATGTGGCAAGCAAGAGAGAATATGGGGGAAGCTGGGTGGCACAGTGAATAGAACACCAGCCCTGGAATCAGGAGGACTTGAGTTCAAATCCAGTCTCACTTAACCCAAATTTCCCTGACTTCTTCAAGACAACAGAAAAGAGAGAATATGAAATAGTCGTGGAAAAACACATTAGAAACAATACGATGGATTTGTAAATGCTTAATTTAAGATGAAAGGAGAATGAAAAGGAAGATGAAGCTATAGGAATTATATCTAAGAATTTTATAAAAATTTTAAAAGATGGAAATATATGTAGTACATCTATTGCTCACATGTGGTTTGAAGGGAGACAGAACTGAGAACTACAGATTTTTTATTTCTTCCAATGTTCTGAAAGGGACACTTTAATTCATGCCAGGAAGGAAGGCAAGAGGCTGGGACTGGAGGTTGCTGCTCTGCTATTCTCAGAAAGAGGGTTACCAGGCTAGAATTATATCTATCTACTCCCTTAAACATTATTAATGTATGGGATATTCTTTTGAAGTTCAGGCTAACCTGCCAATCCATCACTATCCATTAATGGGAAAGAAGTTCCCCAACTTTCATATCTAAAATTTAACTCCCTTCCCACCAAATAACCATTCTACAATAAACACATGTAAGAAATCAAGAAACCCTTTCGCCAAATAGATAACAAAATACATGTAAGAGAAGATATACATATGAGAAAATATACCAAACAATACAGAGTGAAAGAGTTCTTCCTTTGGGAACAAGATAACAATTCAATGAAGAGAGATAACCCCTGCTCTCACTCACAGGCAAAATTCCTTGAAGTCTCTATTGTAGTGAGATAAAAACAGGAACATCATGAAGAAAGCTAACTCTTCTTATGTCAGCTTTCTCCTGAAGTCTTTTCTCCCTTTATGGCCTGGGAGGAAACGTGAAATTTGCTCATTCTCTCCCTCGTGGATGGAAGTCCACAGAACCCAAAGAAATTGATAAGTCCTAGGAGAGTAAAGAACAGATCTCATCTCTCCAAATTTTAATTTGTTAATTCTACCCAGGCCCTCATACAAGCACAGGGCATTGGTCTCCACCATAGAGGAGAAAATCCCAAAACAAGGAATGTGGGGTTTAGGTTACATTCCTCCTTGGGATAAAATAATTTTCAGTCCCTTGAAGAAAGACCAGATTGGGAAATTCCAAAACCTTTAACTGTACAGTATACATTAAATCATTAGTGCTTTGAAACCATAAGGTTAACCCACCTTCAATATCATTGAGGCTAATGTACATTAACAGTACATGTAGTAGACACGGAACTGTGCAGAGTATCATCTGAGAGGATGTAATAGTGACAACATCTAACTATATACGAGAAATAACACATGTGAATTCTAAAAATACGTTGACTTTTATAGTACATAGTAATCAATCAGAAGCAAAAAAACATGGCTAACTGACAAACTAACACTAACTAGCTACAATAACAATATCAATATGCACATATAGATATAAAAATAGACAAATAGTTACTTATGGCTATAGATATATAGATATAATACACACATATAATACTACTCATGTTTAATTAGAACCATATATGCAAAATGGTGAACAGAGATTTCTGTTGTACAAATATAACACAAAACATAGTCAAATGTGTATAATAACACAAGAAAAAGAATGCTCAGATTTGAAGTAATTCATATATACATAAACATATGTAATTACATTTAAGGCACATTTATCTGGGCAATTTCTAATATTATTGACTAAATACATATAGAACTACATCTTCATATTTACCAGTAACATCATAACTTATTCTAGAGATTGATCTACTAGGTCTAGTTCCCTGTTAACTGAGTGATTTCTCTTCTTCTATACCAGAACCAGTAGTTGTTATGGGCTGACCATAAGGATCATTGTAGATGTATGTCTATAACGTGTCTGACAGCCATGTTGACTGTTGGTATCTTTTAGCTACATGGATTGAATCTATACTGGAGAAGTCTTAAGAAGTTTTGGCAGGAATGATTTGCCTCTGTATTCAGTTCTCTTGCTGCATAAAAATACACAGAATCTACTTTACTAGATTCCTCACTTTCAATGCCGTACCTAGATGAGAAAAATTTTGTAAAGCTAGTGACCAGTCTCTTTTTCTCAGGCTTTTCTTATCTGAATGTTATTCAGTTCTCTTCACCTGTTCATTAAAAAAATCAAACTAGTTCTTCTTTAGGCATTGTGTGGTTGCAGTGAATAATCCTGATGGAGACCCTCCCTTCGCTGGAGTTACTTTGTAAACTGGAAAGTTATCCAGTCTCTCAGTTACTTTGTATGGATCAGAATTCCATCAATCAACATTTAATATATAAGGCCCCTGAAAGACCAGATTTCTCAGTAGAGTTCATCTCTTTGTTAAAATTCTTTAAGGCTATACTCTAAAATCTAAATCTATAATCTAAAATACCTTCTGTATGTTAAAGATTTTCCAAGCTGACATTTTAGCTAATTGATAGGCATCTCTCAGCTTCTTCAAATAAGAGGTTTATTAAGTAGAGTAATTGTATCACTTTCTTCTGAGACGGGAATGTTTTCACCAAAGAATGAGTATTATAGAAAGTTGATAGCATCGTGCCTGGTAGAATTATATACATGTACTAGAATGAGACACATAGAGTCTACCATGCATTTTGCTTTGGTATCAAAGTTCTAGTCTGTAAATCTCCTTGAGGATGATAAGAAGTAGTCTTAGTCTTTTTGATACTTACCAAGGCCAACATTTTAACTGAAGTCCCTACGTTAGTCAGAGTGGATTTTGGCAGGACATCAGTATACTAATACTAATACTAATACTAATGCTATTAGTATTAACACACATGCACACACATATATGTGTATAAACACACACACGTATATATCTATATAAATGTGTGCACATATGCATATGTGTATATATGTATACAAACATTTTTCCCATAACATGTTAGTAATACTAGATGCTTTTTGGTTTCCACTTGAGTATGTTTGTGCATATCTGGCAAAATGTCTGGTCAATAGGAAAAATATGACTTAGTTTTACATTCTCTTTCTAAAGGCAGAAAATCTACATAGACATGTTCCAAAGGTTTGCTGAAATTAATGTTATCCCAATATAAAGAATTCATTGTTAATCTTTTTCTTTTTTTCTTAAATATTTATTTTATTTTCTTGTTTACATCATTCATTTCAACAAGATTTTGAGTTACAAATATTCTTCCATCTTTCCCCTACCCCGAACCACAAAACAGCAATCCCACTGTAAATCCCCTCCCACTGTCTGCTCTCTTTTAGGCCTTCCTCCAATGCCCCTCTAACTTTCTAGTAGGGCAGGAAGGGTCTCCCTACCCCAATCCCTGTATAGTTTAATTCTCAGTTGCATGTATTGTAGAGCTTTAAATTCTGGATTCTTTCAGTTCCTCCCTTGTCACCCACCTCCACTGGAACGACAAGCAATTCAATACAGGCTGTGCATGTGTAATTATGCAGGAAACCTCCACAGTGGACATATTGTGAGAGGTTGATTATATGTCACTCCTTCCCATCCCCCACCCCATTCTGTTCTCTACCCTGTCACTGTCCCTGTCCCTTTACTGAAGTGTGTGCTTCCAGCAACCTTCCCCTAGACTCTGCCCTGCCCTCCATCATCCTGCTTCTCATCTCCATGTCCCCTACTCTCCTGTGTGGCATGATACATAGTTTAGTTCCTTCGCTAAGCCAATTTTGATGAGATTAAATGAAAGTAAAGTTGTAACAGTTATCCCTTGACTCTTCTATATGGAATGAGTAACTCAATTTTGTCTCTCCCTGTCTCCTCACATTCTGGTCCTCTCCCACCTGAGAATTTCACCTTTTAAAGAATCATCCCTTTGTATTCAATTGATCCTGTACCCACTATGTACAAATATACACACATGCTCAGATAGGTATTCATATGCATATATAGCCTCCTAAATAGACATATGTGAAGGCATATATATATATATATATATATATATATGTAGATGTAGATGTAGATGTAGATGATATAGATGTAGATGTAGATGTATGTATGTATACACATTTGTATTCTCTTCACCTATCCTCATACTAAGAAAAATTTCATAAGTTATTATTTTTTTCCATATTGGCATGTAAATAGTTCAGCTTTGATAAGTTCCTTATGATTTCTTGCCTGTGTTTACCTTCTCATGCTTCTTATGTTTGGATGTCAAATTTTTTGTTCAGTTCTGGTTTTTTCAGCAAAGAATGCTTGAAAGTTCTCCACCTCATTGAATGACCATATTTTCTCATGTAACATTATACTCAATTTTGTTGAGTATGTGATTCTTTGTTTTAATCCCAACTCCCTTGATCTTTGAAATATCATATTCCAGGTCCTTCTATCCCTCAAAAGCTGCCAGATCCTGGGTTATCCTAATTGTGTTTCCCCAGTATTCAAATTGTTTTCTCTTGGCAGCCTGTAATATTTTCTTCTTTACCTGGGGATTCTGGAACCTGGCTATAACATTTCTAGGAGTTTTCTTTTGGGGATCTTTTTCAAGAGGTGATCAGTGAATTCTTTCAAGTTCTATTTTGCCCTTTGATTCTAAAACATTAGGGCAATTTTCGTTGAGAATTTCTTGAAGGATGCTTTCCAAGTTATTTTTTTGATCATGGATTTCAGGTAGACCAATAATTTTCAGATTGTCTCTCCTGTATCTATTTTCCAGGTCAGTGGTTTTTTCAAGGGATATTTCACATTGCTTTCTATTTTTTCATTTCTTTGTAATTGTTTAATAGTGTCTTGGTTTCTCATAAAGTCATTAGCTTCTACTTTCTCCACTCTAATTCTGAAGGAATTATTATCTTCAGAATGCTTTTGAGATTTTTTTTTCCATCTGGAAAATTTGACTTTTTAAGGCATTCTTTTCCTCATTGGCTTCTTGGACTTCTTTTGCCATCTGAGTTAATTTGTTCTTTAAGGTGTTGTTTTCTTCAGTCAGGTTGTTGACTCTCTTTTCATGATTTTCTCTCATCATTCTCATTTTTCTTCCCAATTTTTCCTCTACTTCTCTTATTTGGTTTTCAAAGTCATTTGTAAGTTATCTATGGTTTGTAGGCAATCTTCTTGTTTCTTGGAAGCTTTTGGTGTGGTAGTGCTGTGTTGACTTCCTCCCATTCCATGCTTTGATCCTTTTTGTCCCCACAAAAGGATTGTAGAATTTGATTGCTGTTCTTACTTTACTTCCTTTTCCTCATGTTCCCGGGTCAAATAATTGCTTGATTTTTTAGCTCTGTGGAACTCTTCTTCCAGGGGGGAAAACTCTGCCCCAAATTGCTGGGGTTTTCACAACTGCTGGAGCTATTAGGGAGTGCGGTAGCCCCCACCAGCTTTGGCTCAGTGAAAGCACACCCCAGGACCACTAACTGAGACCACAATCTGGATCCAGGTCACTGAACACACGAGCACTTGGCCCTGATCAATTGTCTTGACCCCTCTGCAAATGGCAGGCCAGGAGCTCTGAAGCAGCCCAGTGGAGGCAGTTGCTGTTCACAGCCATTCCCTCCACTTCTTGCTGCTTCCCTCAGTTCAGCCTGACCCCTTTTTCTCCCCCAAATTTAGCTTGAATTCTGCTGACCTTTCTCTTAGCCTTATTTCTTCTGCCTTGATAAATGTGGAAACTGCCACAAATCCACTGTCTTGTAGACTCCAGCTGCAGCTCCTCCCAACCACCCTGGGGAAGGCTGCGCTTTTGGGCTGGGCCAGCCTGTGGCTCCCAGCCTGCTGCTATGAGCCTCACCTGCCCAGCTGCCTTCAGCAAGAGATGTGTGTTCTGTATTTTTGTGAGTTTTGGAGCCTTAAAATTTGTTTAGAGTCATATTTTATAAGTGTTTAAGGTGGCTGTGTGGGTGCTGCAAAACTTTGCTGCTTCTATGCTGCCATCTTGGCTCTGTCCCTGTTAGTCGTTTTTTATGTACAAGTGCCGCCATATTGGCTCTGCCCCATTAGCCTATTTTTATGTACAAATTTGTCATGTTTAATAGTTTTGCTGGCATTTGCTGGCATTTTTGACTGACAAAAGTAGTTTCCTACCAGCTATAGGGTCATTGATGCATATTTCTAAAGTCATCATGCAAAGCGTTCATGGCTATTGAGCAGGATGCTGTTGAGCATCAGCAGAAACAGCTGCTTTCTAGTTCTAGGTCTGTGATCAATCATAGTCTGATAGTACTCCATTCCACAGCTCCGACTTCCACCTTTGCCTAAGTAGTAAGGTAACTTCTACTGTCTAGAACTTGAGATGAGCAGGGTCATTGCCTTGCTTTGGTGCTTGTATTACATAATCTTTCACAAATCATCTGTTATTTCTTGTAGCTATCCACAAACAGGTGTGGCAAGGAAGATTGGTTTGCTATGACAAGATTTACATATGGCCTTGACATGCTGTCTGGTGGAAATTTTAAACTCTCAGTTATGCTTCTACCTACTTTTAGTCCAATACTTTGAGTGTCACAGAATGTTCTCAAGTCTTTCACTGGCATTGCCACAGGGACAGTGGCATTCTGTACAAACCACCTTCTTCTACATTAGTTTTTCTAAGCCTGTAATGTATGCTAAGACCATAATTAGCTGGTGCTGCTACCCATCTCTAGCAAGCAGAATCTAATTTGACTGGATATAAAACACTGGATTGCTATCAGTTCACACTTAGAGGTTTATTCTCTGTACATTATCTTTTAACTTTTTAGTAATGGCCCACTATTACTCTGAGAACTCAAGCTTATGCAAATATTGTTGAGATTCATTGTCTTGTGATTGAAATATAGTAAACTGAGGCATAAAGTTTCAAACATATTCTTTGTAAGACTAGCAATTACCATTAAAATGGTTCTTTGGGCTTGTCAGTCAAGGAAAAGATCATGAGATAAGATTATTAGCTTTCATATATATTTTGAGGAAGTAGAAGAGAATAAAAAATACCACAGGGAAAATTACAGATGGAAAACAGGATAACTGGTCAGAATTATCATAGGTGATAAAAAAAAATAATACAGTTGGATGTAAATCTGAAATGTGGGGCAAGCAATAAACTCCCATTCTATCTCATTGCTAAGGAAAGTTCACTGGTAGTGTTCACCTGCACGGCTAGTTAGTATTACAGTGATACCATGTCAGACTTTCTTGAAGGAGAGTGAGTAATTCAGAGATAATAGACCAGACTCCCTGTCATCCATCTCTACCCTTTCAGGATAACAGATTTTTTTTTCCCTCAGACAGTTAGAGGTACCGAGATAGTGGTTTCCTTTCAACTGAAGTTATCTATAGGGAAATTTAACTTTAAAATTTAACTCAGAGAGGAGAGCAGCAATTCTGAAGTCATGATTTTTTTAAAGTTTTGAGATCTAAATTATATCTTTCCCTCCCCCCCCACCCTCCCTTAGACAGTAAGCAATCAGATGCAGGTTATAAATTTGCAGTTATGTAAAACATTTCCATATTACTCATTTTGTACAAAAAGACTCAAATAAAAGAACAATAAGTGAAAGAACTGAAAAAGAATATGTTGCAGTCTATATTCAATAAGTTATCACTTCTTCCTCTGGAGGTCAATACTATGGTTCATTGTTAGTCCTTTGCTATTTTCTTAGATCATCATATTGGCAAGAATAGTTAAATCATTCACAGCTCTTCATGGAACAATATTGCTGCTACTATATACACTGTTCTCCTGATAGCTCATTTAAGTTTTTCCAGGCTTTCTGAAATTGGGTAGCTTGTCATTTCTTATAGCTCAATGGCATAACATTAAAATCACACATTACAGCTTATTTAGCCATTCCCTATCATACTTTTGATTTCCATTTCTTAGCCACCACAAAAAGAGCTGCTTTAAATATTTTTATAAAAATATGTCCTTTTCCATTTTTGAATATCTTTGGGATAGAAACCTAATAGTGATATTTCTCGAACACAAGGTATGTGTATTTTCACAGCCCTTTGGGCATAATTTCAAATTGCTCCCCGGAATGGTTGGATCAGTTCACAACTACATCAAGACTGCATTAGTGTCCTAGTATTTCCACATCTCCTCCAGCATCCAATATTTTCCAATTTTTGCCATATTAGCCAATCTGATAGCTATGAGGTGATACCTGAGAGTTATTTTAGTTTGCATTTCTCTGATAAACAGTGATTTGCAGGATTTTTTCATATGATTAAAGATAGTTTTGATTTGTTAGTATGAAAACTATCTGTTTATATCCATTGACCATTTTCCATTTGGGGAGTGAATTGTATATTTTTTATAAATTTGACTCAGTTCTCTCTCTCAATACACACACACACACACATACATATGTATTATATGTACACATATATATCCTGTATTAGAGATATTTGTTGCAAATTTCCCACTAGTTTTCTGCTTTCTTCATAATTTTGATTGCATGGCTTTTCTTTGTGTAAAAACTTTTAAAATTAAAAAATCAAAATGACCTATTTTATATTTGGTAATGCTCTCTTTATATTCTGTGATCCTAAATTCTTCCCCTTTGTGTAAATCTGAAAGATTAACTATTTTATGCTCTCTGGATTTGCTTATGTCACCATTTTTTTCACATAAATCATGTACTAATTTTGATTTTATTTTGGTATAAAGTGTGAGATATTGATCTATGTTAGTTTCTTCCATACTGCTTTCCAGTTTTCTCAGAATTTTTTGTCAAATAAAAAGATTTTGTTCTAAAATTTTGGATGTTTGGGTTTATGTTATACTACATTACTATGGTCATTTACTATAATGTAATTTGCGCCCAATCTATTCCACTGATCCACCACTCTGTTTTTCAGCAAGTACCAGATTGTTTTGGTAATTACTGTTTTATAATACATGAACTCATGAACTTTTGAACTTAACTCAGAGACAAAGAAACATGGGTCAGGTTGCTACAGAATAGAATCAAATGCAGAATGGAATAAAATATAAACTAGTACATCAATATCTGTATTTTTTAACATTTTCCACCAAACCTCTGTCAAAGAATATATTTGGCCTCTGGTTACTATTGATTTCTTAGTTTAGGATAACTCCCAAAACTTTCAGGTGTGCATCTGTATGGAGAACAAAAGGTTTGCCTATATCTCCATAAACCAATACTAGTCCATGGGTAAGGCAGTTAAGTCCTTAATGTTTTAAATATTTGTCTTTCCATTTGTATCCAAAAGGCTTTGTGGGTTTTAATGCAATTTTGTCTTTCTTGTCTTTTTGTTTCTTTTTTTTGTTTCCACACTCATATGTACATGAATTAGGTCATTTAAATCTTTAGCAATAACAATAGTGTGCTTTAAAAATTTATACTAGTAACAAAATTGGGAAAAGCTATTCAACCTCTAAGGTTTTATGGGTGTGTATACTTGAAAAGTGCTTCTATTATCTCTAGATTACTATTCACACCTTATTGGAATAGAATGTTGACCATGTACTTAACAGAACCTCTGCAAATTTTGCATGTGTTTGTTGATATCCAACATTCTCATCAGTCTCAAGAGATGTTGTTTCAGTCTCTTAACAAAGTCAATGATGTCATCAGGATAAACTAACTCTTCCAGATAGTTCATGACCCCAATCATTTTCTCCATCAGTCTTTGGAAAGTGATTGGTGACACTTAAATTCCATGGAACATTTGCTCAAAGTGGTAAAATCCAGTTAAATGGATGAAACCAATGCATCCTTTGTCTTCCTCATACATGGACATTTGATGATATCCACTATGCAAGTTCAAGACTGAAAATGAGTGACTATCATACAAACCATGGTATCTTGCATTTGGGGCATAATATACTTGTAAATTTTAGTACTTTCTCCCTAAACTTTGGTAATCATTATGCATCTATATCTTTTCACTTTTTTAGACACTGCTGATATGGGTGATATATAATGGCTGTTAGAGTCAATGATGCCTTTAACCCTCATTTGGTTTTTGAGAATTTTATGATTTTTCCATCATAAACAGGAATCCTAGGTCTTTCTCTGACTATCATGAAACTATGAACTAGATTCTATGCATTGCATCTTGAGCACATTCCACAGTCCAGTCATGAAATGAGTACATACCTATCCTATTTCTGATTTCAAGCCTCAATGGGACTCAGGAGTCTGCAAATTCAAATACATTAGGATCCAACTCAGAGGATGAAGAGCTGGGACTCCTGTGATGGTCACTGGAACTGTTTGCCTCTGCCCCCTTTTAAACCTCTGCACAGTCTACATGGTATGTCAAAATGCTCAGGTATTAGGTCTAAGCTTGTCACTTATGGTATTCTGTTAGAATTTTGAAAAGACTAAAATTAGTCCCAATCAGTGATGACACCTTCATGGTGGAAGGTCTAGAAACATCAAATTTTTGTCCAGTTTTCTGTTGACATCAACATTTTTCTTGGTAAATTTCAGGCTTATTTGGACATATTCCACATAAGGATAATCATTAGCACTCAATCTACCACTCACTCCAAATCTATATTTTAACATTCAATTTTTTTAAAGCATTTTACCTAGATAACTATCATAAAAGATAAAAAGATAATGGTCATGTGGGATTCACTATCCAGGGGGCATTGTGGTAGATATTCTCAAGTTTACCATCACCTCCACACAAAGTCTTATGAGTCAGGGTGGAATAGACCAATAAGTAATTGCTAAAATCAGTGTGATTCCCCATGGAGCCCAGGACTACCTCCTTCCTTAATCCTTATCTAGCTTTTCCAAAGCTGAACTGGAAGATTTAACTCCATTACCAATTCTACCTTCTCTTTTCTAGTACATGAAACAAAAGTATTACCATGTAATTGACCATGTTTAATGGCCATAAATAGACATCACATGAAACTCATTAAGGGAAGCTTTCTTAGGGGAGACGCTTGCAGGAACACTTTCATGCCTTTAGCTAATTTCCAATCAGGCATTGTATCAGGAGGGTTGTAATGCCTTCTGGCTCTGAAAAGTGTGTGTGTGTGTGTGTGTGTGTGTGTGTGTGTGTGTGTGTGCGTGTATGTGTGTATTTGTGTATATGTGTGCGGATGTGTCCTTCCCTGGTCGAGATTCTGAGTGACTATATGTTGGAGCTCCCCAGTTGTTGAGATATAAAGGCTCGTTCTATACAGGGATGTATTTAAAAGTGTATAGCAATATTACTTTGATTCAGACAGTTAGAAGCTTGTCTGTTGGTATTTATTTCTCTCCTTGTATTTTCTCTGTTTGAATTTTCTCTGAAGTTCAGGGTGCTGCCTTTTCCTCTGAACTAACAAATGTCATTAAACGTGATCGTTGACCCCTTAAACAGCTATCTTTCCTAGTAAATCAGATCTAAGGACCTATGCTAACAGCCATCCTGGGTAAGCCAGTGTGATTTCCATTATACCATCTAATGCACAATCATAATAAAAGGTATATAATAAGTTATACAAGAACACTGGCATGGTCTTTCTAAAGGATTTTGAAATCAATTTTGAGACTTAGGAGACACTGGTGCAGGAATACTCATTATGGTGTGCCCACATCAAAGAAAATTCTGTGCTCTATGAGAAAAGTGGAATTGAAGTAGATCAAAAGAAATATAAGATGTACAAATTTAGAGATATTTCCACTCCAAATGTTCATAGTTACTATTTGCATCCAACCTCTAGTAGCACCTTCCAAGCTCAGTTTGGTCTGATTATCCACAATCAAACACACCATATTTCACTGTGACAGTGATATCATTTTGATTTTCTTTGAGAATGAATGACAATAACCAATAAAAGATCTCTTTTCTGATAACTGCATGTTAGATGGGTTCTTTTGTCAGATTTCTGTGCTCTCATATTCCTTGGTCCTCTGTTTCCCAAAGGAGAAGAGATTCAGCACTCCTCCCTCTTTCACCTGATTGTATAAGGTTCAGTAAGCGTAGTTCAACACCTATGATGCTGCTGTACTGCTTTGTTCCTATGGCCCACACTCAGAAGACCTGGAACCTTTTGAGGCTAAGTCCTATGACTTATAGTGATTTTTTGCAGAATAGAACTACCTTTCTAAGCCCAGAAATTGTTGGCAATGGGTTCTGTGCCTGCAAAGCTCTGATGATATCAGATTCACAAGGTCGTATAGTGAGACAACATAATGCCTGCAGCATAATTTCCCTGCACTCTTAGGATCCAAGGTACCTATCATAAAATATAGATTTGTAAATGAATTGAAAAATGAAAAAATGGATTCTGTATAACCATTTTAATTATTCCCTAATTAACTGATTATGATTGGCCTTCTAAGCATTTTCCCTTTTGTAGCAGTATTTGTGGATAGTTTGTCTTTAAATCAAAAGAAATGTGCAGATTTCACAGATCATTGTGTTATTAATGTATTTCTATAGATTTGCACGTATGGAAATAAGGACAAAATGTCTAACGAGGCTGAACACATGTTTCAGCCAAACCCAGAAGTGCTAATACCTGCTTTCTAGCAAAAAGCATTTTGGCAATTAAAAAAGATTGGTGACCTCATCGGAGTATCTGGGAGTCATTACATGTCATTTTCATTTTTATTTCAATTATCTTTGCAAGTGGACACAGACTAGAATGCCATTAAAATTTCAGGAACATATATCTCCTTTGAGAATGCAAAGTCTCTAAGTTTATTTTAAAAGGCATTATTTTAAGAGAATGCCTCTAATGTCACTTTAGTCTATGTATAACATTAAAAGGAAGAGAAAAGGCATTTTTATGGTCTCAAAACTATACTTCCTACAAATCAAAAGTTCAGTTATCACAGGATAATAGACCTAAAGCTACAAGGAATTAAGATGCCATCTATTTCAGTCTCTTTATTTTGCAGATGAGAAAACTGCTACCTAGAGACCTGAAGAGGTGCTCAAGTCACAATGATAATAAGTGACAAATGTGGGATTTGACTAAGTTTGCTGATTCCAAATTCAATGCATTTTCTACTGTGTTCACTCTGTCTTCCATTATATGTAAAATTAATCATTACAAATGTTTCCTACTTCAGGAAAATTCAATATACAAATTCTGAAAACTATTAGGTTAAAGAGAGATGACTCAAGTTACATAAAAAGGATTTATTGTTATAGTTGGTTGATTAGTTGCCAGAAAGACTAGTGAGAGAGACAAGGCATAAAGATGCCAAGTGCAGATCTGTAAGAAATTAAGGTGTCTATGAATGGTTTTGGAATCAATTGGTAGGAAATCCTTTTCTGTAATTAGACATGAAGAGAATCATCTTGAGATTAGCATAAATTTCTACAGCTATGAAACCTGTCAATCTGTAATTCCAGGTTCTATTATGATAAACTGATTTATATAGCAATTTTCATCCAATAAATATGGACCTAGAGAAATGCTATTAAAGTGTTATTAAGGTAACTATAAATGATTTAAATTGTTACATGGCCGATATTTAAATAAATGGAAGTTAATGGAAGTGAAATATAGAAATTTACCTCATTATCCATATTTTATATAGACTAGATTTTATTATTTGCCATACCTAACTGAAATTAGCTCAACCAATTTTCTACTTTTCTACTCAGTATCTATTAAACGGTATTTCCACATGAGTCAGAAGTTATAATTCTCCACTATGGTCTTCTCCTTGGTTTACTGGAGTTGAATAACCTTATGAATAATCAGTAAAAGAAATATTGTATATATGTGTAGAAGTGATGTATGTAGGATTTATACATCCAGTAAGTGACATAAGAAGAAGCTGGACTTCATGGCATTGAGGAACGCACCCACTGATAATTTTAAAAGTCTGTATGATTAATTAGTAGAAAGGAAATATTCATACTGACACTAAGAAATCAAGCAAGAACAGCCTTACTATAGAGAAGAATGAATATAAAAAATGGAGAGTAACTGGAAAATATGCTTTTTAAAAAATCATTAAATTATTTAAGTAACTAAAATACTTATTATCTAAGGAAAAAAAACTTGAAGATTTCATGTTGTAATAATCTCAGGATCATTTTATCATAGAAAATCAAGAAAGAATATAAGAAGCTAATTTTACATTTCAGGAAACAAAGAAAATTTCCCACAATTGACAAAAGAAGCTGGAAAAATAAAGCATCTATAAACTCCAATAAAAGTAACCTAGATACATTGTAGTTTAAATCTAATACTAAAGAATATAAAGAAAATTTGGACACTAATTCATTGTTGGTGATGTTGTGAGCTGATCCAGCCATTTTGGAGAACAATCTGGAATTATGACTAAAGAGTTATTAACCTGCCTATACCCTTTAACCCAGCAATATCACTACATGGCTTGTTTCCAAAGACAATTAGGGAAAAAGTAAAATGATCTTTATGTTCTAAAATCATTATAATAGCTCTCTTTCTAGTGTCAAGAAACTGGAAAACTGTGGGCATGACCATTACTTGGGGAATGGCTGAACAAGTTGTGGTATATGATTGTGATGGAATACTATTGTGCTATAAGAAATAATGAAGTTGATGATTTTAGAAAAGAAATGTAAAGACTTATATGAATTAATAAAGCAAAATGAATAGAACCAAAAGAACACTGTGTACAGTAAAAGCAATAGTTTTCAAAAAGACTTTGAGCAAGTAAGTTATTTTTTACTATTATAAATACCAATTTAAGTATAAAGAATATTTGCATCCAGAGAAAGAAACAATAAATAGTAGTATAGAATAATTATGTGTGTGCATGTGTGTTTATTTGCCTATTTGAGTCTAATGGTAGCCATTTCTAGAGCATAGAGGGCAGGGGGAAAAGTTTACATGATTACTTTGTTGTATATTTGAAGAGAATAACAAGTTGTGAATTGTAAATTTGCAGCTTTATGTACAATAATCTTAATTATTATTATTTTATTATTATACTATGTTGCTTGTTTTATTCTGTAAATTAAAAATATATACTTTAAAAGGGAAAGCAAAAATGGCAAACATTTGCTTGTGGACCCTGAAAGTAAGGGTATTAAATAACTAAGGTGGAAAATTTAAGTGTGTCCTTGTAATTGCAAAAGACCCAATATTTATCCCAGTCGATACTCCCATGGTGTGATCATCTCTTTGTCTTAATGTCGCAACTCCCACTTTCATAAGTGGGAAGGGTTTAAGGGGAAAAGAAAAAGCATTTTATAGTACTTATTATAATATGTCAGGTACCATGCAAAGTCCTTTACAAATATTATCTCATTTAATTCACACAACAACTTTGAGAGATAGGTGCTCATATCTCCAATTCATATTTTTGGAAACCGAGACAAAGAAAGGATAAGTGATTCACCGAGTGTTACACAGCTAGTATGCAAGTTATTATTTGAATTAATATTTTCTAATTCCAGGCCCAGTGCTCAATCCACTGTGCTACCTAATTATTTAAAGACATAGCTTTTTTTTATTACTATAGCAATTATTATTATTCCACCTTCAGGATTCTATGGGTAAAGATGAAAGATATGGGATGAGGGAGAGGTGAGGGATAAGTGGCTCCTACTCCTATCTCTCCTCAGCTACAAACTGGTGTAATCTCCTTAGATTATGTGTCTACCAGATTTAATAATTCTGAAACTACTTTCTGATCCTAGCCAAGCATGGAACAGCTGATTTTATTTGACCAATCATAGGAAATTTTTCATTTAGTGCCATCTGCTTTCATTTAATTAATATGTAATTTGTATCTTGATTCATTGATTCAATGGAGATGTCAAGGTCTTGTTCATACCTTGATAATAGGTGTGATCATCTGGTTGATTTGTTTTGATTGGTCCATTTAGAAATTTTGCAACCCAACTAAAGTTGCATTCAGATGTGATAAATGTGTCAGAATGTGGATCTTTCAATGATTTCATTATATGGTGTAGAGAAGAGGTAGAATACCTCTCTTATAATTTCACTGAGCATAGAAGTCAATTTAACTGCACTATAGTTTATATTGGAATTTTCTTCCTCTTTTGAATTATCGATTCCATGCCCCCCAAATGCTCATAATTTCCTTTGTCTTTAAAAATAAGATAGAAAGACAAAAAAGATTTTTTTAAATGGAGAGAAAGACAGGAAGGATGAGAGGAGTGTGTGAAGGTAGTAATAAGTGATGGAAGGAATGAAGGAAGGAAGGAAGGAAGGAAGGAAGGGAGGAAGGAAGGAAGGAAGGAGAGAAGGAAGGAAGGAAAGGAAAGAGAGAGAAAATAAGGAAGGAAAGAACAATATTTTGATTGACCGTGTTAACCTTTTCTCTCTCCTATTCCATGGAAATTTAGAGATAAAAAATAATCTATTTCATTCCCCTCCTTTAAAAGAAAAGGATACTGAAACCAAATAAGGTTAAATGACATGTCTAAAATCATAAAGAGACTCAGCAGTAAAAAAAAAAAAAGTCAAGGACCCAGATATTCTGGGGCCTAATCAGAGCTATATTCCATCCCTGGTTTTAATTTTAGTGTCTCGTTGAAGTAATATTGATAAATATCCTTTTCTTATTGACTAAACTTTGAATATTTGTATAGGAATTTTGGAATTCATGTATTTTACTATCATTTCTTAGATGTTTTCTCCTATGAATTTTCAAAATTTTCAACTTGTCTTGTATTTGGCAAATTAGACATCTTTTGAGACAGTTTTAGTAAAGCAGTGGAGGCAGAAGACTGATTGCAAAGGGTCTGAAAAAGAAGAAATTGTGAGAAAGTTGACTCACTGAATGAGGGGAAGAGATTGGTAGAAATTTCTAAAATTTCCATAGGCATAAAGATCAGTGTTCTGTAGTTTAAAATAATTTTATCCTCTTCCTTTTTTTTTTGGAAAACCTGCACCATATTTTCCAATATACAGTCATGCCACACTCCTTCCTAGAAGTCATGATGTATGGGAGATGAGAAGTCCTAGAATCAAATGTGTTGGTTTTTATTTGCTTTGTTTGAGTTCCCTAGTATAATAACATTTATTAACTTTTGTCTTTGTAACCCAATGCCTGACAAGTAGAAATCACTTAATAAATGCTTTCTAATTGATTGATTTAGCACTGTATATTATAAGAACTACACTATATACTAGAGAATGTTCAAATTTTAGCTATAACATGGTCCCTATTTTCTTATAAATTTTAATATAGTGCTGTGAGGAGTTTGCACAAATCTTTGATATATATCATTGATAATAATTAGCTTATAGAATAGGTATCACTATATATATATATATATCACTGGTGCCAGTTACAACCAGATTAACATACATTTGAGCAATATTGAACTAACTAAATAAAAATACAATAAAAGATTGATAATATTTATATGCAGATTTCTTTTCCTTTTTTTGAGGGGGAAAAGCTGGGGAATTGGGGTTAAGTGACTTGCCCAAGGTGACACTGCTAGTAAGTGTTAAGTGTCTGAGGCTGATTTTAAACACAGGTGCTCCTAACTCCAGGGCCGGTGCTCTATTCACTGCACCACCTAGCCACCCCTATATGCAGGAGGGGCTCATCCAGCAGGCCGGCAGGTTGGAGACATGACCATCCCAGCCCCAAACTGTAGCCATGGTCAGGCTAGGCCCCAGGGCAGCCAGGAGGAGCAAGCTGAGCCTCCCAAACTGCAGCATGAGTGTACTTCAGAGAAGATCTAAAGCACCTGCCTGAGGGTGATCTTCAAATTCAGCAAACCAGGATCAGAGACAGATAGTGAAAGTGAAACTTTGAAACTTAATTTGGTGGAGGAAAAGCCAGTTCAGCCAATCTGCCCCCGGGGCAAGAAAGCAGTGAGGGAAGGGAACTGCTGGAACAAGTGGCGCCCACCAGCTGCTTAAGAGACCCTGGCCTGCTGACTCAGCAGGAGGGCTGAATCAGTTGATCAGGGCCAAGTGCTCTTGCATTGAGCAGCCTGGATACAGATCGTGGTCTTGGGTGGTGGTCCTAGGGTATGTTTTCAGTAAGCCAAAGCTGGGGGGACTTGCAATACCCCTCCTAAAAGCTCCAGCAGCTGGGAAAACCCCAGCGATTTGGAACAGAGCTTCCCCCACTGGAAGCAGAGTTTCAAAGAGCTAAAAAAAAACCCCAACTAATTAATTGACTGGCCAACATGGGGAAAAGGAAGCAAAATAAGAACAGCAATAAAACTCTAGAATCCTTTTTGCTGGACAAAAAGGATCAAAGCATGGAAAGGGAGTAAGACAACCAAGTCAAAACTCCCACACCAAATGCTTCCAAGACACTTGAAGAATGTCTAGAAGCAATACATCAACTGAAAAAGGACTTTGAAAACCAAGTAAGAGAATTGGAAGAAAAATTGGGAAGAGAAATGAGAATGATGTGAGAAAATCATGAAAAGAGTCAACAACCTGAATGAAGAAAACAACACTTTAAAGAATAGATTAACTCAATTGGTAAAAAAGCCCCTCTCCAATCCCTGTTTTTCATGCCTTGGTAAATGTGGAGGTGCTGAAGGCTGTAGATCTTCTCTCCTGAAGACTGGCTGCTGCATGGCTGGGCTCGGCTCACCTCAGCTCCTTCCTACCACCCTGAGCCTGGCCACGGTCTAAGCTTCAGGCTGGGCCGGCCTCCGCTCCCGGCCCTCTGCATGAGCCCCTGCTGCTGAGATGCCTTCAACAAGAGATATGTTTTCTGCATATTTCTGAGTCTGAGAGTCCTAGATTTTGTCTGGGGTCATATTTTATTGTGGTTATGTGGGAGCTGCAAAGCCTTGCTGCTTCTACACCGCCATCTTGGCTCCGCCACTAAATAATCTCCCATTTCTGTTTGAGTTTGATATCACTGCTTTAAAATTATATATAAAAAAGCATTATATTAATCTGTGATAGAAGCTCTTGATTGACTAGAAAAATCAGGGAAAGATTTTAAAGAGGTGGTACTTTAGTAGCACTTAAAAATGGAGATCAAAATTCAATAGTTGAAGAGTAGGAGGCAAGATACACTATTTATATAGGATTACACAATACTTTTATATCCATCTTGTGTTACTTGTTCTATAGTTTAATTGTACTTCCTTGCATCTGTTATTGTTTCAGAGCTCCCCTTTCTTCCTTCATACTCTGAATAGTCACTGCTAGTCACACTACTCTTTTAGTTAGTAATTATTTTTGTGCTCTGCTGATTCTAACTGAGGAAAGTTCTAAACTTTCTTCCTGACATTAAGGGCTTTGCAATCTGGAAAACCCTAATAATACAATTTTATCACATATTAATCCTCTTAATTCTACCTTTGACAGAGTCAAACTGGATCTTTTTATCTTCCAGAGCATAGTATTACTCTTACCTCTTCTCCTCATAGCTTTGCTTACACTGTTCTTTGTGTATGGACTAACTAAACACTTACTTTAGGAACTAGAGTGTTTTATCTTCCTAAATTGGATATGAGATGGAAATGGTGCAAAAATATATTCATAACAAAAAAAGGAAAGTGCAACTGAACTCTAGGTTAGCTGAAAAGGATGTGGTGGTTTCAGTGTTCTACAAGATTATTGTGAATGAATAGTGTAATATAAAAGTCATAAAACACTCCAAAACTAAGAGAGACCATGGTTTCACCATCCAAAAGGAAGATAAAAATTTGGTGTATAATTCATGGTTCTCATTGCTGAATACTAAATATATAGCTCAGTTCAGTAACTCATCACTCTAGTTCCTTTGACAAACCTATGTATTCAGTAATCTTAGTAAATTCGGTTCCATTCCTCAAAATGGTCATTAGTATTTATTTTTATTAATTTTTTATTTATTGTAATCTTAATTCCTGTTTAACTCTGTCCAAAATCTTTGAGGAAAAAAAAGTTTCCTTTCTATACCTCTAGTTGTGTTCATTGTGAAGGTTTAAATATTATTCAACACACATACATGCACATGCACACACACACACACAAGTAAGCTATATTTTACCAATTCTACTGCTCCAAATGCTATTTTTTGATGAATGAGAATCAATGTCAGGAAGACATTTAACAATATATACACAGCATTATGTTCTTCTTCATTGTCTGCAAAATTTTTGTCCAGTCATTTTTCAGGCCTGTTCAACTCTTCATGACCTCATTTAGGGTTTCCTTTGCAAAGATACTAGAGTGGTTTGTCATTTTCTTCTCCAGTTCATTTTAAAGAGGGAGAACAAAGGCAAAAAAGGGTTAAGTAACTTGACCAGGGTCACATGGCTAGTATATGAGGCTGTCTTCCTAATTCCTGGGCTGTCACTCTGTCCACTTTGCCACCTAACTGCCTTTCTACAAAATAGTCTAGATCATTGAAACACCTATCAGGGAGTAATAGGTAATACATTAGTGCTGCATATATCAAAATTAAAATTCTAAGAAGAATATGGATTACTGTCTGAAGTAGGGAAACATACTTGAGAAAGTCATTAATTAAGGTACTGTTCATATTTCTTTCCATAAGTCTAACCATTTGTTTATTTCAATTAGAATTCTTAGCTTCTATACCTTCCAGAGAGAACAATGAAATAATTTGATATTTTTCTATTGTGTGATAGTTTTGGAACTTGATTCTCCCCTCCCACCCACAAATTCAATGAATATTTCAGTCCAAGGTCAATAAAGCCTTATAATGAAGAATTAGAATTTTTTTACAATACATAATAATTTCACAAGGACAGAGACTTTTTATATTTTTGCATATTGAATTAAACTTAAGATCTTGCTTAAAATAACAAATGATTGTTTTGTTATGTTCTATACAAAATCATGAAGTGAAGTCCTCTTCAAGAATTTTCTAATGAACACTTCTGTGGGTATAATTATTCTTTTTTCCTGTTCAGAATCAAAAATAACTCTAATTAATACTAATACTTTAAATATAATTAACTACATGTATATATACACACATAAGACACATCAAGACACATGGGATAAACAGTATGGCTCTAAATCAAGAAGACACAGGATCAATTCTGACTGCTGACATATTAACTGACCTTTGGGAAATAAGTGACCTGTTAGGTTCCAATCATTTTACTAAGCAACTGTGAATAAAAAGGAAGGCAAAAGACAGTCTCTGTCATTGATATCATTATCTAATGAGGGAGACAAGCAAACAAATAGGAACAAGCAAGTTATATAAAGGAGAAAGAGGAAATAATTAATAGCAGGAAGGCTTTAGAATTCAGAGAAGGTGAGAAAGTCTTCCCATAGAAGATAGGACTTTAATGAGATCTTGAGGGAAGGTAAAGAAACTAGGAGGCATAGATAAGGAGAGTGAGCATTTCAGGGATGAAGAACATTCAGAAAAAATGGACAGAAACAAGAGGTGAAGTTTCTTATCTACAGAACCACAAGGAGGCCAGTATCCCTGGAAGAGTAGTGAAGGGGCAAGGTGTAAGGTATAGGAAGACAAGAAAGGTGGGAGTGACTAGTTAGGTTAATAAAGAACTGCAAATGTCAGATCACAGATTTTGTATTTGATCCTAGAGGTGATAGAAAGTCACTGAAGCACATTGAGTATGGGGATGACATGGTGAGATCTGTGTGTTAGGAAACTTATTTTGTTCACTGAGTGGAAGATGGATTGGACTATGTGTGTGTGTTGGGGGGAGGGGGATTGTAAGAAAGAGCAAGACATGAATTTGATTCCCACATCTGCTTTTGACAGACTGAACAACTGAAACAAATACTTAATAACATTAATAGCTAATATTTATATATGTACCAGGTACTGAGCTAAGCATCTTGTTATTATTTCATTTGATCCTCATAAAAGAACCCTGGGATGTCGGTGCTATTGTTATCCATTTTACAGATGAGTAAACTAAGGCAAATAGGTTAAGTGACTTATCCGGAGTCACACAGCTAGTAAGCATCTGAAGCCAGCTTTGAACTCAGGTTTTCCTGATTCCAGGATCAGAGTACTGTACTCTCTAGCCTCTCATCACAGTGGACAACTCCTATAAGATTATAAATTGCAGGTGAAGATATGCATTGTTGGCCAGAGTTCAATTTTATGAAATGACAAGAACCTCTATAGAGTGAGGAAACTTCTATTATTTAAGTTGTAACTTTCTGTGCAACTTTCAATGTTAAAGCGTTGCATAGGAAAACAAGAACTGCATGTAGACATGCCTCACCCCTTTATATATACATATACACATGCACACACATGCACACATATACATATATATTTTTATATTTATACACACATATAGACATACACACATATACACACATATGGAGAGACTAGAGGTCATGTGAATGAAATATGTAAATACATATGTATATACATGTGGAGAGCTACATATGCATATTTATGAGTCTGTATGTGTATATATTTTCATTCTAAATGATTTATAAAAGTTCAAGTTTCTTTTTCTTTAATTATAGACTAGTTTTGCTTTCATGCTGAAATTTTCATATCACTGAAATAAAATACACTGTAGCTAGCAAAAAATTTTTCCTCTTTGAATATGATAGTAAATGTTTCTAGAACAGCAACTTTCATCAAATACTTTATGAATAGATCTGACTTTGGAGGCAGTACAGTGGATTGCCTAGCTAACTATATCCAAGGATCAGAGCTCTATAGTTTGAAGCAACATAGAGCTTTTATAAGGATTTCTCTTTTAAAGACTCATTTTTTAAGATTCATTGAAATATCTGTGGATATTTGAATAAATTACCATTTACCTTTATTTAGCACACATTTATTAAGCATTTCTTGTGTGCAAGGCACCTAGGTTGTTCTGTAGGTGTGAATATAGAGACAATGCTATCAGTAGTTTTCAGTCTCAAGGAATTTATAATATACTATATGGAATGTTACAATATTTATACATAAACAATAATGTTCTAACAATATATTAAAGGAGACTGCAGAGTGATTGCTTCGGAAGAGAACTAGGGGAGAGAAGTGACATGAAAGCTAAAGGAAAAAAGAATATCAAGGAGAGGAAATGATTGACAGAGTGGGTAGCAGCCAAGAAAGATGGGGAATGAGAAAAGACATCATTGTAGGCAATTTGAGTTCATTGGTAATCTTTTAGAATTTCAATTGAGCTACATGGTCAGAATTCAAACTGCTAGAGACTAGGAAATTCATGAAAGGTGTAAGAAGAGGAGGAATTCATGTAAATGAATTTTTTCCCTAGGAATCTGGCAGTGCTGGATTAGAGTAAGTGGTATTTTTTAAAATCTGAGAGTTCTGAGCATTTTTAAAAGGCATTGGAAATGAATCTATGAGATAAGGAGAGAATGAATATGGGGAATGGGAACAATACTAGAAAGAGGGTATAAAAAGATGGAATCATACATACAGGTTTTGGCCTAAGAAATGAGAATACGCACTCTTCACCAAAGCCTGGAATGAAGGAGGAAAGAAAAGGTATTGGCCAAGGGTTTGATGCACAGGAATGAGTAGGAAAGGGAACTCATGGTGGAATGCCTAAATATTCTCAGTTGAGAAAAAAGAAGAGGATTTTCAGAAAACAAGATCTACTTTATAAGAGGAAAATAATAAAATATTTGCCTTTCAGCAATAGAGACCTGGTTGAGATAATACAAATTTGAACTGGCAATCAACATATTTATCTGGCTTTCTTGTCATTGAAGAACATATAAATAACAAATAATACAGATAGTGAGCATAACTCAGGGTCAAGGTTTGGTCAAACATTAACAGAAATTAGACAAAGGGTCAATGGACTCAATAGTTGACAATAATGTATAAATGAACTGGCTAGGTAAGGTTTTAAGAAAACAAGTAGAGAAAAGTGAGGCCAGGGCAGGGGTTGATAGACTGTAAAATCCACATGAAATGGAATGATTGCATCCCAAATTGAAGAGAAAAGATAATTTTAGAAGGAGAAATGCAGTAATGATATTTAACAAAAAATTTACTTCAGCAGTTCAATGTTTCTATAATTATAGATGCAGAACACATTTTTTATAAATAAAAAGATGACAAATATGTTATTAGTAATATTTTTCCTGGAGCCAAGATGGCAGCGTAGAAGCAGCAGCATCCCACAGCTCCCATGCAGCCACCCTAAACACCCGTAAAAATATGACAGAGGACAAATTCTAGGACTCTCAAACTCAAAAAATACAGAAAACACATCTCTCCCAGAAGGCAGCTTGGGAGCAGGGGATCATCGCAGCAGGACGTGTGCCCGAGGCCGGCCCAGCTTGAAACCAAAACCACAGCCAGGCCCCAGGGTGGTAGGAAGGAGCCAGCCTAGCTGCAGCCAGTCTACAAGAAAGAAGATCTACAGCTTCCAGCAACTCCACATCTCCCAAGGTGTCAAAAATAGGGATTAAAGAAAACTGTGAAAAACAGGGATTAGAGAAAGGCAGCTGCCTGGAGGGGCTCATCCCAGGCCGGGAGCTGAGAACAGCCCAGTCTGAAACACCCATGTGGCCAGGCTCCAGGTAGGCCTGGAGGAGCCAGTGGAGCCTCCCAAGCCACAGCGTGAGTCTACTTCAGAGAAGATCTAAAGCACCTGGAGCAATCTACATAAACCAGGATTAAGGATCAGTGAAAGTGAGTGAAGCTTTCAAGTTAAATTTGGGGAATGAAAAGCAGTTTGGCCAATCTACCCCTGGGGCAAGGAAACAGTGGGGGAAGGGCAGAAAATGTTGTAACCTATGGATGCCCCCACTGGGCTGCTTCAGAGCCCCTGACCTGTGGACTCCACAGGGGGTGCTGAATCAACTGATCAGGGCCAAGTGCTCTTGCATTGAGCAACCTGGATAGAGGTCATGGTCTTGGGTGGTGGTCCTGGGGTATGTTTTCAGCAAGCCAAAGCTGGGGGGGGGACTTGCAACACCCCCCTAATAGCTCGAGCAGCTGGGAAAACCCCTGTGATTTGGAACAGAGCTTTCCCCCCTGGATGCAGAGTTTCACAGAGTTAAAAAAACCAATAAATTATTTGACTGGCCAACATGAGGAAAAGGAAGCAAAATAAGAACAGCAATAAAACTCTAGAATCCTTTTTGGTGGACAAAAATGATCAAAGCATGGAAGGGGAGGAAGACAACCCAGTCAGAATTTCCACTCCAAATGCTTCCAAGACACTTGAAGAATGCCTAGAAGCTATACATCAACTGA
>CM053594.1:245297758-245324373 GCA_028646575.1 Pseudocheirus occidentalis
AGATATACAGGGACTGGGATAGGGAGACCCTCCCTGCCCTACAAGAAAGTTAGAGAGCATACCAGAGGAGGGACTCTACAGTGGGATTGCTGTTTTGGGGGTAAGAGTGGGGTAGGGGAAAGATGGGGAGAAAATTTGTAACTCAAAAATCTCATGAAAATGAATGATATAAACAAGAAAACTCATAAAGTTTATTACATAAAAAAGTAATATTTTTTCCTTACTCAAGGATTTGACAATGGATGGGAAATTCCACAAGTTCATATAGTTGTTAAAATCTCCTTCAGATGGGATGGCTAGGTGGCGCAGTGAATAGAGCACCGGCCCTGGAGTCAGGAGTACCTGAGTTCAAATCTGGTCTCAGACACTTAACACAAAAACTAGCCGTGTGACCTTGGGCAAGTCACTTAACCCCAACTGCCCTACAGAAAAAAAAATCTCCTTCAGTTGCTTTATATGTAATTTATAGTCTTGAGCTTAATATTATTGTTTTGGCTGGTGCATGCATAGAACCATCTTATTAACAGCACCACAAATTATCATATGACCTATTTGGTACTTCACTAATTAAATTTTCTTCACTGATTTTTAATGCAAATAGACTTCATACCATATTTTACTCTGTTGTGAATAACCTAGTGAGATTTGGGTGAGTATTGGAATTACTGAGCTAATGAAATTCACTAATTTTGCTGTGTAGTTCCTAATAATGGGCATAAATAAGATGTCTCATAAACAACAGTAGGATGCCATTGCACATGCTGTTTCAATAAAGTGTATTTCTAGGTTTTGTAATATGTTGATATATTTGGCTCTTCTACAAAAGGAAACACATTTTAAAATGATAATTCTCAATGGACAGTATCTGAATATGAACAGAATATTTTTTCACGAAATTAATTTGTTTTTGAGAAATAGAGTGGTTCTTCTACGTATTTTGTTGATATTCTAAATATGGCTGTGGTATTTTAAAGGAGACATGCAGGTGGTGGAGAGGAGAGGAAAGCAGAAGGAAGTAAATTATGAATTTTGCAGATCATGAGAGTGAGAATTAGCTAGGTGCATTTGTAGTGGGAATGTAACAGATTCATCTTTTATGGAGTGCCTTATATCCTTAAATATTTATAACCATCTGGATTGTGAGAAACCAAGAATAAAGTGGGAAATTAAGAAAGAACAAGACTATTTCTTCCTCCACATGCCCAGTATTGAAAAGGGAACATATCTCCATCTCCTCCCACCCAAAATGACAACAACAAAACCTTGTTGAGTCTTGTGCAAAAATGGGCAATTCCTGGAAGTGCATTTCCAAAATGAGGAACAATTATTCATAACTTTAGCTTTTCTGAAAGATATGTATTATAACTTAAATTCCAAATTACATATAATGTATAAATAAAAAGTCTTTTCAGTGTATTTCTTATAGCTTCTGATCCATGATTAATTGCTCTTTTAAATGCTTTACACAAGAAAATTCAACAAGCTCCAAAAAAGAATTATATATAAGGGAAATTCTAGTGCTTCCTTTAGTGTTAAACACATGAATGAATTGTTAACTTTGAGTGAAGTGATGCAATTTAAAATAAGTTTATCAAAGCCATTTAATATTTATGAATTCAGAGTTGAAATTTATAAAAGTTTTGGGAAATGTAATTAGCATTTGGTACAGAGATGTAATTCCCCATGGGACTTTAGGTTGAATACAGGAAATTATTTTCTTAGTCAAAACATGAAGCAAAATTAGGATTAGCGTATCATGTTTATGGGTAGCCATTATTACAATTAGGAATCATTAAAAATTATGAAGTTTCCAACTGTATATACCAAATTTTTTTCCACTTACCCTCCCCATGGATATAATATATGTGTAATACTTGTTCTGTTTCACAGAGATTGTTGGTATGTATTTAGGAGCCAAGAAAGAATATAGATATTGATATTGTAACTTTACAATTTTGAAAGAATGAGAGTTGGAAGTGATGGTTAGGAAATGACATTAATTGAAGTACTTTTCCTTATCACACTAAGGAGAAGGTCTTTCTGAACAATGATGGTTTATGAAGAATTTGTACTTTTGTGAGTCTCCTTATGGAGACAGAGTGATAGTGTGTGTATGTATTCATGCATATACTTTATAGCTAAAAGTATCTACTTGAAAAAACTATGGAGAGAGACTATTAAAAGTGGCAGTGTTAAAGAAATGTTTCCTTTTGTTTCTAGAGGGAAAAGGAGGAGATTCTGAGAAAAGAGAGATTTTTCTTTTCTGATGATAGTTTTCAACTTTAATTGGATTTAGTGCTTCTTAAAACAAGGAATTCTTTATTTGCTATTTTATTTTTCCTTAATTACATATAAAGACAATTCAATACTCATTTTTAAAACTTTGAGATCCAAATTATGTTCCTTCCTCCCTCACTAACCCCCTCATTGGGAAGGTAAGCAATCTGATATAGGTTATAGATATTTAATCTTTAAAAAAACATATTTCTATATGTGTCCTGTTGCGAAAGAAAATAAAGACAAAAAAACTCAAGAAAAATAAAGTTTAAAAATTATGCTTCAATGTGTATTTAGATACCATCAGTTCTTTCTTTGGGAATGGCTAGCATTTTTATCATAAGTCCTGTAGAGTTGTCATGGATAATTTATTGCCAAAAATAGCTAAGTCATTCACAGATGATCATCACACAACAGTGCTATTACTTTTTACACAGTGTATTTCACTTTGCATCAGCTCATGTAAGTCTTCCCAGGTTTTTCTGAAAACCTTCTCTCATCATTTCTTATAGCACTGTAGTATTCCATCAAAATCACATAGGACAATTTGTTCAACCATTCTCCAATTCATGAGCAGACCCTCAATTTCCATTTTATTGGGGAAAGGGGGACTAGAAAAACACCACTGTAAATATTTTGTACATATAGATCCCTATCCTTTTTCTTTTTTATCTCTTTTTGCACACAGATATAGTACTGATATTGCTGGGTCAAAAAGTATGCATCATTCTGTACCTCTTCAACCATAGTTCTGAATCTTCTACACAATGTTTGAATCATTTAATAACTTTACCAACAATGCATTAATGTCTCACTTTTCCCACATCCCCTCCACCATCCATCATTTACCTTTTTTGCCCTATTAGTCATTCTAATAGGTCTGAGGTAGTGTGTCAGAATTATTTTAATTTGAATATTTCCAATTAATAGTGATTTGGGGTATTTTTTCATATAGTTGTAGATATTTTTTATTACTTCATCAGAAAACTGTTCATATTTATTGATCATTTATCAAGTGGGGAATGACATTTTTTTAAATTTGACTCAGTTCTCTAGATATTTGAGAAATGAGGCTTTTATCAGAGAAACTTGCTTCAATTTTGTTGTTGTTGTTGTTGTTATTTCAGTGGCTAAATGTGTTTGCCTCCATCCTTTTTGGTTTTTTGCTTTGCTTTTTTGGAGGGGTGAAGACAGGGTAATTGGGGTTAAGTGACTTTCCCAATGTCACATGGCTAGTAAGTGTAAACTGTCTGAGACAAAATCTGAACTAAAGTTCTCATGACTCCAGGGCCAGTGCTCTATTCATTGTGCCACCTAGCTACCCCTCTTCCATCCTCTTTGGCCTCTGTATATTATATTCTTTATCTCCTTTCAAACTCTCCTTCCACAAAATATTTTGTTCTCGCTATCACCTCCCCTAATTTGTCCTCCCTTTTATCACCTCCCCTAATTTGTCCTCCCTTTTATCACGTTCCCACCCATTGTCTTACCCTCATGCCCTCCTACTTTCCTGTAGAGGGAGACAGATTTCCATACACAATCAAATTTATGCTGTTTCCTCTTTGAGCTAATTATGACAAGAGGAAGATTCATTCACTTTTCCCCACATCCCCCCTTCCCCTCCACTGCAAATACTTTTTCTTGCCACTTTTGTGTAAATAATTTATTCTATTCTACCACTCCATTTCCCTTTCTCACAGTGTATTGCTCTTTCTCATATCTTAATTGTATTTTTAAGATAGTATCCTTTCATATTCAGCTCACACCTGTGCCCTCTACCTAACTATTTCCCTTCTAACTACTCTAACAAGTAGAAAGTTTACAAGTGTCATCATCCCATGTAGGAATGTAAATGATTTAACCTTACTAAGACATTTATAATTTCCCTTTCCTTTTTAGTTTTTTTTTTATGATTCTCCAGAAACTTGTATTTTACAGTCAAATTTTATATTCAGCTATGGTCTTTTCATGGAGAGTACATGAAAGTCTGGTTTTATTCAATATCCATTCTTTTCCTAAATCATTATACTCAGTCTTGCTGGGTAGGTAATTCTTGGTTTTAATTCTAGATCTTTGGCCCTCTGGAATATCATATTCTAAGAACATAAATTCTTTAATTTTGAAGCTACTAAATCTTGTATTTCTTTGACCCTGTCTCCATTATACTTGATTTTTTTTCTTTCTGGCTGCTTGCAATATTTTCTCCGTGACATGAGAGCTCTGAAATTTAACTATGATGTCCCTGGCACTTTTCATTTGGGGGTCTCTTTGGGGAGGTGATAGGTAGATTCTTTCAATTTAGGTGTTACCTTCTAGTTCTAGGATATCAGAGCAGTTTTCCTTGATGATTTCTTGAAAGATGATGTTTAGGCTGTTTTTTTTTATCATGACTTTCAGGTAGGCAAGTAATTTTAAAATTATCCCTTCTGTATCTATTTTCCAGGTAATTTCTTTTTCCAGTGAAATATTTCACATTGTTTTCTTTTTTGTCATCCTTTTTATTTGTTTGTTTGTTTCTTGATTTCTCAAAAAGTAATTAGGTAGTCTTTGTTCAATTCTAATTTTTAAGGAATTATTTCCTTCAGTAATGTTTTGTCTCTTTTTTTCATTTAGTCAGTTTGACTTTTCAGTCCATTCTTCTCCTCATCGCCTTTTTGTTCCTTTTTTACCATTTGACCTATTTTGTTTGTTTGTTTTTGAAGTGCCTTTTCTTCAGTATTTTTTATGTGTGTGTTACTGTCTTGTTTTTTCCTATTCTTCTCAATGGTTTTCCAATTTCAGAAAACCTATGATACACCACAGAAAAATTAAAATCTGCTCCTCTAGGTGCCAATTTGTTCTGAAGGCTTTTATATGTAATATAACAATTAATCAGATTGTTTGCACTAGAGGTTCTTTAAAAAGCAAATTCAACTATATTTTTCTTTGCATTTTGTTGGGACTGAGCTTGTTTTATTTAAGACTTTAATGATACTTCAAGTACTTTATTTCTCCACACCAACAATCACTAAAATGTTTGAAACAGTCACAGAATTGTATTTGTTGAGAGCCACAAATTATATAATTTCCTTATAGAGTGATATCAAATCTTAAAAAAACAAAGTATAATAATAATAATAATAATAATAATAATAATAATACAAAAGAAAACCACTGAAGTTCTTGTGTCAAATGAAATCCACAGAGAACTTATGAAAATAGAAACCCAATATGATTTTATCTGTTCAAGTTCAAATACCAAAATTAGTTTAGGGTCGGTAGAAGCTCACATATATAACCTATCCTGTCACAAAATGAAAAGTTCTGAATTGTTGCTTGTCCCAAGAAATCTTATTCTTCACTGTAGAATATTTATTCCAAATTGATAAATAATTCATTATCCTGGTGAGATCCTTGAAATGTTTTCCCATAGCTAACTTTTTTTTCTGGGTTAAAATCATGTCTTTGAAATTCATTAACTGCATAATTATTATTACCTTTTTTCTTTTTTTGATATATTTTAATTCATTTACTTTCTTGTTTACATCATTCATTTCCACGAGATTTTCAGTTATGAATTTTCTCCCTATCTTTCCCCCACCCACCACCCCAAAACAGCCATCACACCATATAACCCCTCCCCCAATCTGTTCTCTCCTATGTTCTCCCCATTGCTCCTCTGACTTTCCAGTAGGGCAAAATGGATCTCCTTACTTCAGTGCCTGTATATCTTAATTCCAAGTTGCAAAATATGTTGAATAACAATTTTATATATGTGTATATATATATATATATATATACACACACACATGTATATGTATGTATATACATATTTTTTAACATTTGATTGTAGAACTTTAAATTCTAGATTCTTTCCCTTCCTCCCTCATCACCCACCTCCACAGGAAAGACAAGCAATTCAATAAAGGCTGTGCATGTCTGGAACTATGGAACTCTGGAGCATGTACTGTGTAACTCTGCTTCCAGAGGGAAAGCTCTGTCCAAAATCACTGGGGTTTTTGCAGATTCTGGAGCTTTTAGGATGCCACTGAAAAAGGACCTCAGGACCACTACCCAAGACCACAATCCTAATTCAGGCTAGTTAAGGCAAGAGCACTTAGCCCCTGAATGATAGGTTGGCCCCTCTGCAATCTGCAGGCTTGGAGCTCTGAAGCAGCCACATGGAGGCAGCTACACCACTGTTCCTTGCCCTGGGTGCAGTTCAGCCCAACCCTTTCCCCTGAATTTATCTGAGTTCCACTAACCTTTCACTTATTTCTTATTTCTTATGGTTTGATAATTCTGGAAATGACCACTGTTGCCACCAATCCATTCTCCTGAAGGCTCTTGCAGAAGCTTGTCCTGGCTGCCCCTGGATCAATCCGTGGTTTCAGTCTGGACTGATTTTGGCTCCCACCATGCTGTGATGAGCCCTTCCTGTCCTGCCTGCCAAGCTGCCTTCAGCAGGAGATGTGTTTTTCTGTACTTTTGTGAGTTCTGGAGCCCTTAAATTTTTTTATAGTCATATTTAATGGATATTTGAGGTGGCTATATGGGAGCTGAGGAGTTTTCCTGTTTCTATTCTGTCATCTTGGCTCTGCCCCTCCCCCAGCTAACTTTATGTTTGTTTTGTCAAACACTGAAATGATATCTGAAGCATTTAATATAATCAATCACACAAGAAACATCAAGAAAGCCAGTGAAGGGTTAAAATGGAATTTTGAAAACAAATGAATTGAGAATTTAACTGAATGAGTTTGATGAGGTAGTATGGAAAAGAATAGATATCAGACCATTTCATTCCTCTTCTAATTTCTGGTATGGCCCAGATGAGTTTAAATGTTGTATAAGCATTTTTGAAGGGACCTAACTGTGGGAGAATTGCTTATTCAACTACAGTGACTCTCAATTAATTGTGAAAGAATAGCAGGTGGTCCTAGAAATATTAACCTAGATGATTATTATGGCTAAGACCTAAAAGGAGACTAAAATAATTAACTAAAAAGAGAACTGTAACTTTCCACTGAAGAGAAGATTAGCATCATCTGTGGACAGAGTATTGAGTGGCCATTAAGATACCCCAGTAAAGTAAAATAAGCCACAATGGAAAAGCATTGTCCAGTTTAAAGAAGGAGAAAGTGATCTATGAAGAGGCACTGAGGCATGACCTCTAGAAGGGAGTAAACACAGAATAGAATAGCCCAACAACACCAGAAGACAGGTGTGTAACACCAGAGAAGTAAGTTGTCCCTTTATGTAGGTACCCTGCACATCTATTCCCTATAGTGTGTCAAGCTTTACAGATACCCTTGTCACTTATGTTCCACAGTAGAGATTTGTAGGCATGTTCACTTTTCCTAATGATAGTGGGTGTTTGTGGGAGATAAAGTTTAAGTACTATGGGGTAGGAGGGAATGTTTTGTTGTACCTTTTTAGTATTAAACTATTTAATTAAATATATTGTCTTTAATAACATACTTGTTCTTGTCTTCTTGATGAGTCAGGCAGGGAATGAGAGGTTGGAGAGAAACTGGAACTTAAAATAAAATAAAAATGTATTAAAAAAGAAAAAATATTACTAGTAAAAATTAAAGCTATAATTTGTAGAGAATCATACTCATTAAGCATTTAGAAACTTAGATTTTTGGAGTCCCTCTCTCCCCACTGAAAAATATGAAGGAGATTCAGATGCTATATTTTCATTATAACATCCACTATTGTTTTTGTCTCAACAAAATTATTACATATGTGTTTTCTATTTTTGTCCCTCCTTCTGCTATATAACTAAAACACATGCATTTGATCATGTGAGCACAGTGACTTCTTTTAATCATGTGAGATGAGCACAATTCTATCCTCATACCAAATGGACCAATAGGCTGCTGTACCACTCTATGCATGTATTCACTGTCATTATACATTGCAACATTTGATACTATCAAGGACTAAATGGCTATATTACCTACACTGAATAAGAGACTAAAAAATACAGGCTTCAGAGGAACTTATCCTTCTTGTGGAAGCTACATAACCAAATTCCAGGATCAAAATGATGGAAATAAGAAGTCCAGAGATGAGAAGAGTCAATTTTCTATATTTTTGCCCAGAAGAGAGAGCATTTTATTGACCCAAAAGAGGAGCACAGAGTCTAGTGTATGTCACAATCATTATCTCTTTATTCCCTCTATTGCCTGCTTGTACTGAAGTGTTATTGCTCCCCACCTTCTCCCACCCCTGTCATGGAAATAGATTTAACAAATTGGTAAAACCATTGTTTATAAATGGGTTAATTTTTGGCTGTCAGCTTTAGAAAGCAAAATAACATAATACTTAAAACCTGTTTCCTTTTCTTATTCATCTTAAAGTCTTCATCATCTCTTTGGGGCTGTGTAAGAATGTTAAATAATGATAGAGCTTAGCTGCAAACAGCCAAGAGAAGTGATGAGCATACACATGACCTCGATATCTAGCTTTTAGCTAGGGATTATTTTTTGCAAAGGACTTGAGTTGAAGAAGTAGAGAATAAACTGAGACTTTGCACAGAGAGATGGCAAATAAAACATACAAAGAAACAAAAACCCTTAAGACTTCATCATATGAAAAGAGATGTTCACAAGCATTTATCTCTGCCCTCTCAAAGCAATTAACTGTTACCATAGATGACATCATATAATTGCAAATAGCAGTATAAATAAAATTAATGATTTAAACTTTTTTAGAAATTTTTTTTTCCTAAGCAAATTCAGGTCCAACAAACAACGTATAACAATGTACAAAAGGCATTCAGAATGCTTTGGACTAATTGCATTTTTGTTGTAATAAATATATTTGTTGTAATAAATACATTGCTACAAATTGCACTAGCAAGTAGAAGTGAGAGATTTAACAGAGCAGATACCCAGAAAGTGTAAAGAAAATATTCTAAAGGAAGTGAGGGGAAGGAAAGGTGCCAAGTAAATCTTATCATTCCCATCCTTTTCCTCTTCTAACCTTGTGGAAATATTTTTGAGTGTTGTTTTGGTTTAAGGGAAGGTTTCTGGGATTTTTTGCATCAAGACAGTTGAGATGTTTGAAACAGAGAAAGATAATTACTGCTTGATAGCAAACCAGAAAATCTGTGAAAAACTCAGTGATATCTAAGCACTTGGAATTCTTTCTTTCAGAATACTGCAAACATCCCATCTTTGGCTACATATGCTATAGAAAGTTTATGTTGTATGGACAAGGCAAGACAAGGTATACATTATAGGTCATGGAAAAAATACTCCAATTCACAAAGGACTTTTAAAGGCTTCTTGAAGAATATAGAAATTTGTAATTTAAATGACTTACTGAAATTTATTGCTGGAATCAGTGGTAGATAACACTGAACATCAAAATTATTTGTAAATTTTGTACTCAAAATATCTTGAAGAAACAAATAACAGTTTTTTATGGCATAGAATAACATTGTCATGTATTTTGATGGATTAAAAAATAGCTTGTCTATTTTCAGTTCACGTATACAGTTTAATACCAATGACTAAGTGAATCTAATTAATATTATATTATAATCTAAATTTAATTTATTGTTGTACACTTCACACATGAATAAAATTTGTATATCCAAACTGATGCATACTTTTGGATTCATTTATCTGGCTTAAATCTATATCTCCTAAAATATTATATTAATCCACATTCTTTCTCCTAATCTATTTAGGATCAGAATTGCTTAGAATGTCTTTGCATTTATCATGTTTGGGAAAAACACTATAACATCCCTCACCCTGTGCTATTTACTGTGCAGCCCAAGACAGACATTGTCTGACCATACCATATTTCTAGTCATGTTTTTATCTATTATTGTTTATCTTAATAGAAATTCGGGTCTGCTGACACTCAGAATTGATGATCTTTTGATGTGAAGTTCTATGTTGATGTAAATGCTGGACCAAAGATATTTCAGTCTTTTAGTCATTTGAGATCTTGTGGGTATAGTCTCTTAATTGAACTGTTCATATTTATAGCCAGTCAATATGCATTCATTAAGTACCAGCTAGATGACTCAGTGCATAGTGTGCCAGGCTTGGACTAAGGAAAACCTTAGTGCAAATTCAGCCTCAGATACTTACTTTCTTTGTGACCCTGTGCAAGTAATTTATCCCATTTGACTTGATCCACTGGAGGAAGAAATAGCAAACCACTCTGTTATCTCTTTCAAGAAAATCTCATGGGCAGCATGTTTCATGGTGTTACAAAGAGTTGAACACAACTGAATGACTCAGCAACAAAAGCAAGTGTCTGCTACTGTGAGAAGCACTGGGAATACAAAGAGAGGCAAAAACAGTCCCTTTCACTGAGAAACTTACAATCTAGGGGGGTTCAGGGTTACTAGATTAATGAATAATTGAATGAGAGGGTGTCACAAGGTATAAAAAGATTGGATGTGTGTGTTTGTGCATGTGTGTGTGGGGGGGTGGTTATGAAGGGCTTTGAATGCCAAACAGAGGATTTTGTATTTGATCTTGAGGTGATCAGTGACCCACTAGAACATTGAGTAGGGGAGTGACATGGTTGGAGTTGGGTTACTTATCACCTTTACTTATGTCATCTATCCATATCATAATTTGGTACAACATATTTGATTTCATCCTATTGTTTGTCTTTATGGACATAAAGTGAATCTAAAAATTAAGAGTGAGAAACTAAGTGACATGGTCATTTGATCTTTTTTTTAATTCAACAAAATACAATCACAAGCTCATGCTATGCAATATGGAAGAGATTTTAGAGGCCATCTGGTCCAATTCCTTCAATTTACAGGTGAGGAAACTGAAGCCTTGTGATATTAGTTATCTTGAATGAGATTGATAAATTATGAAACAGATAGTACCAGCTTGCTACAATGGCTAATTCTTTCTCAAACTAGGAAACAGTCATTTGGATATGAGAGATATATACTCTGAGAGAGTACATGAGTATATGAGAGAGTATAACTCATTAATATAACTCATAACTTAGAGAGTATAACTCATTAATATTGCTTATTAGAAGAAAGTGAGGATGTGATCATTAGAAAAATAATTTATATGCAGAATAGTCTATACAACTTAATCATTTGTTTAAAAAATTTATAGGAAATAAGGCAGAATTATGTAAGAATTTTGATATCTTTTAAGGGTTAAGTAGGCTATTGAAATATCATAAATTGTCATGAAATGATTATGAACTGTTTTAAAGGAAAGGTAGATAAATAAAAACATTGATGTAGATAGAAATTAAATAGTAATCAATGGTATGGTATAGTATGGCACCCAAAAAAGCTAGTATAATCTTAGGTTGTACTGATTGTGGCACAGTGTTTTGGAATAGGGAAATGATTTCCTCCATGTACTTTGCCCTGGTCATACCACACATTTTCATTGCTATCTTTAATTCTGGGTGCCATTTTTTTGGAAGAATATTAAACAAGAGATCATATGGAGGAGGGTGAACAAGAAAGGAAAAAATATGTAAATCGCAAGGTTAGATTTACTATCTATAAGAGAAAACTTAGAAAAGATATTACAGATGTCTTAAAGTATTTGGAGACAGAAATGTGAAAGATATTACAGAGAATATTGACTTACATTATTTGCCCCTAGAGAGTACAACTAGGAAAAATGAATGGAAATTGCACAAATAAAACATTTCAGTTAAATAAAACTGCCTAATAGCTATGCAAAAGTGGCACATGTCTGGATGTGGTGAGTTTCCCCTTATTACAGGTGTTTTCTATCTGTTAAATTTGTTTTAAAGGATTTATTTTTAGGTAGAGTTTGATTCTGAGATTCTATAAAATTATATTTTAGTACCTTTAACTATAATTATATTGTGTCTACATAAATCTCTGTTTTCTATTCATCTCTGAGTATCCATATGCATATTATTACCATCAAATAGCTTAAACCCAAACATTATATGTGTATATTCATATGTATGTATATGTTTGTATATATACATATTTATGGAGATAAATATGCATTTTATTTGTTTTTTTTGGAGGGAAATTGGGCTTAAGTGACTTGCCCAAGGCCACATGGCTAGTTTTTGTGTTAAGTGTCTGAGGTCAGATTTGAACTCAGGTACTCCTGACTCCAGGGCCAGTTCTCTACTCACTGCGCCACCTAGCCACCCTTGCATATTTTTCAATGTTTATGTATGGGAGTATGCCATCACTAACACCAACTTCTTACCACCTGCCACCAATATGCAAAAAAGACTAAGATCATCAGGAATCTCATAACCCCATAGATCACCAGTCTTGCTTCCAGGCTGAGCCACCATAGTCATCATCCAGAGAATGGGCCTATGGATAATGGGTCAACTGTCCCCATCTCCACCACCTTGAGGGTGACAATGGAGAAACCATGTACCATATGGATTAAACTAATGCCATCCACCTGAACCAGCATGACCACCATCACCTCATACATTGACCAAGACATACCATGACAGTTTTCACAAGTGTATCAGAATAGTAGCATCCTGAAGGCCATCAGCCACATTCCAGAATGCCCCTAGAAGTCATGATCTGCAGAAGTTACTGTTGTAAAGATGTGACCTAACAACTTTATCTGTAAGTGCTGTAGATCTTGGTTCCTCAATAGTTACACCTTCTGAAACTCCTAAAAAGTAAGTTTTAACCCCAGAGCTCTAGATTTTATCAAATAATTCAACATCAGTCATAGACTTGGTTAAAAATAAAAATGACACACTAAAGAAAATGTTGCCATTTTCCTTATCATTGAATCTTAATTACTGTCAGTAATTTTTATCTGACTTGCAGCTGAAATATTTATATGTGTTGTCCCTACACATTTTAATGTTCTCTGACTGACAGCAGGAACTATGAGACTTTTGTATTTGTATGTGTTTTGTATATGTTTTTAAAAGTGCCCATTCATGCATTCATTCAAGGTAAATTTGTGCTGAGCTGGTTAGCATGAAGACAAACCTTAGGTTACTCTTAATCATCACTACCTATTTGTGAGTTGGAATGCTCCTCTTTTCTGGGATATTCCATTTAGTTACTTTGTTTGCTTCTCCTCTCTATGCATGAATGACATTACTCTCAAACCAAGCCCTAGGAATATGGCAGATATAACTACTCTCCATCCCCTATACAATTCCATCTGACTAACCAGTACTGATGACACAGTTCCTTAAGTCATTCCAGTATAAAAAGTCTATCTCTGGGGGGTGGCTAGGTGGTGCAGTGAATAGAGCACTGGCCCTGGAGTCAGGAGAACCTGAGTTAAAATCCAGCCTCAGACACTTAACACAAAAACTAGCTGTGTGACCTTGGGCAAGTCACAACCCCAAATGCCCTCCAAAAAGCAAAAAAAAAAGAGTGTTTCTGTATAGAAAAATTTCAAGATGAATCAATAAATCTTTTTTTTAATAGCTTTGACTCACCCCCTAACAGAAATCATGTTCTTTTAAGATAACTTTTCATAAATCTATTTCTTCTCCTTCTAGGAAAACCCCCAATTTCCTTCTCAATTGAATTCACAGTGCAAGTGGGTAAAAGTTTTTGTCTCAGTTGTTTAATTAGGAGACAAATTACACATTTAAAGAAAAAAAAGAAAAAAATTGAGAAAGTATGGTAAGCTTCCTGCCTTTCAGAAGACAAAGTTTTCTCTCTGCAAAGAGGGAAGAGAAAATAGGCCAAGGGAAATAAAAGACAATTAACACCAGTTTAAAGAGTCCTCACTGGTTACCTCATCACAGCATCTGTCCCATATCTAATGCTTAATAGAATCACACCTTCTTGGTTGTGGGCCACTGGAAAAATCATGCTGACAATTTCACGTCCTAACGCCTATGACTTGAGTTCACTGGCTTACCTTTGATCTCACCCTACTTCTGATATTTTTGTGCCCCAAAATATCTTAGACTCAAAAGGGTTAGTTTGTCAAAATCAAACCCTTCCTGTTCTAAGGTCAAAACAAAACTTGTCTGGGACCAAATCTAAAGGAGAGGCTAGGGGATTTCTACCAAAGCTGTAGACATTCATCCCACAAAATATCATATTTAAGCTATTGCAAAAAACAGAGTCCTAATCTGGTTATCATCTAATATAGTATCTGTCATATTCTACTTAAAAATGGTTTTATTATTATTATTATGCAAAAATAATTTTGTTTTTTCATTTCAGAAATGGCAAATTCTTGTTGTTGTTGAGTTGTTCATTCATGTTTTACTCTGCATGGGTCCACAGAATTTTGTCTGTGGAGTTTCCTTGGCAAAAATACTGGAAATGTTTGCTATTTCCTTCTCCACCATGTCCCTATTTAATAAATGAGGAAATGAGGCAAATAGATATTAAGTGACTTGCCCAGGGTAACACAGCTGGTAAGTATCTGACGTGATATTTGAACTCAGAATTTCCTGATTCCAGGTCCAGTACTCTCTCCACTGCATCATCTGGGTCTCCAAAGGACAAATATCATCTCTCTAACAATATATAAGCTCTAACCTTTATGCCCTATTTTGGCTACCACCTATTAATTGAATCAGTCAAACTAAAGCATTGACAAGGTAGCTGGATATTTAGTAATGATTTGCAACAAATTATATATGACTATGTATATGTGAAAAATGGAATATTCACATTAGTTTTGATTCACTACCTTTTCTCTGTTCTCATTTTTACACACTTCTTGACTATTGACTAGTTGCCTAACTTTCAGGTCACTACTTTTCCCTGATCTTTACTTGTGTGATGTGCTATGATTCTTGTCCTCTGACTTGATGTTGTACTTACGTTTGAGTCTTGTCACTTCACACTTCATACTTCCTGTCTTCAGAACCCAAGACTTGGCTCCTCTTTATTTACCATCCTTGCTTTGGACATGGTATTTCAGTACTATACTTTTATCTTTTCTCCATAAGCAGTACCCACATCCCATTATGACATCATAGAAAGGTGTATTAGGAACTTAGTTGTAGAACCTTCTGTAAGACAACTGTTGATCAGTAATAAGTAGTGCTAAGTACATTTTAAGTATGTTATGTGTGGTAGATTCATTATTTCATCAATCTGACTATTCACTATATTAATATAGATTAGAACTTTTCTGTATAATGTCATAAAATAAAATACATCTGTATTCACACAAAGTACTTTTTATTGCTTTCCCATGAATCCTCTAAAGAAATTCTACCCATCATATAGAAAATGTTTCTCTTTTAGTATCTTTAGGGTTCTACTGAATGATGTAGGCTCTCCATTAGATGTTTCCTATTTTTTCTACATTATCAACCTGATGTTAGGGTATTTATCCTGGATCAATGATATAGACTTACTTTCATGAGATGTAAATGATTTAAGGAAGAGCCTTTAATCAGACCACCTAATTTTATAGATGAGGAAAACCAAGATGCAGAGAGGTTAGACCGATTGTTCAGCACTACACAGCTAGAAAGCCACATAATCTGGATATAAAATCATGTCTTCTTCCTCAGACACAGTTTTCTTTTCATTATATATCTAGCTCCCTATTAGTGCAAATAATAAATTCCATAAAGTAGTGGCATTGTTCAAATTTACACTGCATATTTCTGTATGGTTGAATATACCATCCACATTTTGCGTAATTATTACTTCAAATAGTGTAAATTTAAATTCATGCAACCGCTTAAGAAAATTGATTATTTTCACTATTTCAGTCTTAGCTGTATCACACTTCTATAAGTTATAATTATTAAAATGTTAAAATTGTCTTATGTCTACTTCATATATTGTATTTTTGTTTCAGTTGTTCATAATTTTTTCTGTAATTTTGGCTTCCATGCTTGGTTGTTATATAGTATTATGAATGGAGTAGTATATTATTAAAAGTTGGATTTTTTAAAAGAGCAAGAAATTTGGGATTTTTGGAAAATCTGTAATTTTTCTAATTTGGCCCAGCTGAATTTCTTCCTGCTGCTAAAATTTATGCCAGTTTATTGTTCATCTCTCTTTTCTTTCTAAGATACAAAAGTGCAACACAATCACATTAAGAGTCTGTTCCCTTTGTAATGTTCTCCCAAACACATGGAAAAGACCAAAATCTATGTAATCTGGGTTTCCATTGTGGGTTTATAAGTGTAAATAACATACCTGTGGAGATATATGTATTCTCAGTATAGACTTTTCATCTATTCTCTTTTACAAGTGAAAATTGTTAAGCTAATTTTGTAGTGTTATGTATTTTAATAAGGAAGTTTTATATTATTATTATGTAAGTTACATATCATTTGTACATAAAATGACATTTTCATATAATCAGATGCATCTGTACATACATATATATTTGTATATGTACACGTGTCCACACATACATACACATATGTCTGTGTTTAATAACTTACTGGATACTGTCACTCAAGAGGTCATTGAACTGCATCTCTTTGTCATGTTAATACATTATAAGATTTTGATATTGGTAATAATATGAAGAAAGTTTTCAAAACCGAACTTTTCAGTGTGGAATTGGATACTTTTTTTTTTTATCAATAGTCAATGTAGATATTGTAAGTGCAATGTCAGAAAAGGTATAAAATACAATCAGAGACTTCCCTTTGTTATTTAAGGCCCTGCCATTCTCTCATAAATTGTTTTAAGGAGAAAAAGGCCTGTGTTGTACATAAATTAGAAATGAATGCCAGATTGATGAATGAAGATGAAAGCTTCAGAAACTATCAACTTTTCTTGTATAATCAATCATGGAAAACTTGCCAGTTAACCTGAGACTACTTTTGAAAGTCTACACAACTAAAATAAGGGATGTAAATAGTGGAGACTAAATTACTGAATCTAACAAGGCTGTTTATGCTTCTTTGGAGGATCTCAATATAAGTACTGGAAGAAAATAACTTTAAGTTAATGACACACATTGTCACAGATACTTATCTACATGTAGTTTTTTTTCCCCACTTCACAATCATTCTTTTAATCTCAAGTCTTCTAATTAAGCATTCTAAATTTAACCAGGCTAAAGTTAGTACCATTTTATTCACTCCTTTGAAATGAGGAACTTAACTTTTGATATAACATTTACATTTTTGTCCCAAATATGGCATACAAAAAATTTTTAGACAGTTATTCATCATGACACGAGGTAATTTTGAAGTATCATGTTAGCTTATACCAGTATTTCTAAGTGTAATTTGAATGTGAAAACTTTAATATTTGAAATATATTTACAAATCCATAAATGCTGAATTTTCTAGTTAGGCTTGGAGAGGGCACCTTTGAGGGTTTGGTTATAGTTATAGCAGAGTCTAGAGAGGAGACAGAATGAGACACACAGCTTGACAGAGCCTATTTAGATAAATAAATAAGAGCAGAAACCCTTTCTAGGTAGTTCATTAGCAATAAGATTACCTTATGAAACTCATATTCTAGTTGTATAGCTCTATGTGAAATGATTTTGTTTATGGTGAAAGTTTATATTATTGCAAAATTATATTAACAATGAAAAATTGAAGATTAACAGATATATTTTTAAAATCTTAAAAAATAAAGTCTCCATAGTTTATTCCATCTAATGTAAATAATGAATGTGACATCCTGATTTTTCCCCTTTCAGTAATGTAGAGAAGATCATAAATTATATGTTTGTTTATATTTCAAAGATTTGTGATTTTTGGCAATGTTGGATTCCCTTAACTGACACAAATCACAAGTCCTCTTTGCCTTAATAAGGGTGTCTTTGGCTTGACTTAGTGAAAAAATCATTTATTATCTTGTGGTTAGGCTTCTGAACTTGTCTAGGATGAACTTCAGTCTAGCTATATGGAGTCTTATAGTAAGACTGAATTTAAAACCTTAAGAGAGTAGTCGGTTCCATGAATAATTGTGCTGTTCTGGAATGACTTTCGAGAGAATAGAATCACTTACATATCCTGATGACGTATTAAATGGGAATTTATTAGAGGTGTTATATATTAAGATGAAATATTTTCTGAACAAAGGTTTAATGTTCTTAAACCTATTAATTGAAATGTTTCATTTTATAACATACAAAGTGAAATTCTTAAGCAATGAAGTGGTTTACCATGAACTTGTCTTTTGATTTTTGATAATTTGTGGAGAAATATTTTATTCTATACATTTTTATCAGTTATTCCCAGATAATTCAACAGATCTGTGATTTCAGTGAGGTGGGTGGCCTTTCTTCTATCTACATTAATTCCAATTCAGTCATGATGCTTTGTCACACTTTAACTGTTCAATTTCTGGCTGAGCAGATGTTACCTGAACTACCAGTAGAGAAGATGTTCAATGTAATTCACCTAACTCAGTACAGAAATTCATAACTACTATAGCTGAAATTTGGAGAATGATAGACCTCATTTTTCACTTTGCTTTTCCATATAAAGGCTTCCTCAAATTCAGTCTACAGCACTTGAGAATGTAATAATATATGCAAGTCTTAATTTCCCTTCTGCAAAAAGGGGTATGAATGAATAATGATATAAGGAAAAGAATTTTAAAAATACAAAAAATTAAGATTTACATAGCATTTTAATTATTTATATAGCACTTTTAGAATGTATATTTTTGAGAGAACCATGTATTTAAAGTAAGAAGATGGGGTTGAATCATTGCCCTCATCTCCTCTTCCTTCTTAATGACATTTAGGAAGTCATTTGACCTACTTCTTCAGTTTCCTTAAATGTAAAATATCAACTAGATTACCAGTAGATTTCCCTCTAGCCCGAGTACCTATGATCCTATGAGTACAATGAATTCAAAACTAGATAGTGTTATTACAAATGATACTGACATATTTTGAATGTAATTTCACAAAACTAAATACAGAATTAAACATATTCAAGTATCTCTAAAAAATAAAGAAAAATCTGTGAAAGAGTAGGTGTTTCCTCTAATAATATTAGAATCTAGAAGAAGGATGTGTATGTTCCAGATAGTGCTACTGATGGCAGATAAATGCTATGGAAAAAAAAAAACATGCAACAAAAACAAAAGGCTGGTTCACTGGAATCCAATTCTCATTAAAAATTATATGTCATCAGGGGTGGCTAGGTAATGCAGTGAATAGAAGACCAGCCCTGGAGTCAGGAGGACCTGAGTTCAAATCTGACCTTAGACACTTAATGCTTACTAGTCATGTAAACCTAGGCAAGTCACTTAACCCCAATTGCCCTGGCTTCTCCCCTCCAAAAAGTAAGTGTGTGTGTACACACATATGCACACACATACATATACATGTATGTGTATACATATATACTTATATACACACATATGTGTATGTATGTGTGTATATGTATACACGTATGTGTACATAAATGTTTGTATATGTATATATATATATTTATTTGTTTGTTCATTTATATATATATGACAAAGCTGATGTTAATCATTCACAATAACTGTTATGTAAATAAATATTATTTCAGAAGAAATATTAAACCTTTTAGCCATATGAGGATTTTAAAAAATATTAAATTATTTATTTTTTAGTTTTCAACATCCACTTCCCCAAGATTTTGAGTTACAAATTTTCTCCCAGTCTCTCCCCTATCCCCACCCCAATATAGATATTGAACATGCTGAACACCCCTTTTCTCGTTCTGTTCTCTCTTATGTCCACACCCATTCCACTCCCCTTACTTTCTTGTAGGGCAAGCTGGATTTCTACACCCCATTGCTTGTATATCTTATTTCCTGTTTGCATGTAAAAAAATAATTTAACATTGTTTTAAAAACTTTGGTTTCCATATTCTTTCCCTTGTTCCCTCCTCACCCACTCCCAATGGGAAGAAAACCAATTAAATATAGCAGTACATGTATAGTTACACAAACATTTCCATAGTAGTTATATTGTGAAAGACTAACTATATTTCCCTCCACCCTATCCCACTCCCCCCTTCTACTTTCTCCTTTGACTCTGTCCCTTTTCAAAAGTGTTTGCCTCTAACTAGCCTCTCTCCCACTATGACTTCCATTCTATCACCTCCCCCTTCTTTTTGACTGTGTATGCTATTCCCTCCTTAAGCCAAATCCAATGGGAATAAAGTTGACCATATGAGGATTTTTTAAAGTCACAATAGGAAAAAAAGTTTTATGTGACTGCTACACAGAATTTGTGGACACACATTCATACATGTGTGCATGCATATATAGATATAGATATCAGCCTATATAAATATATTTTTATATACATATACACACATACCTTTACAGAGATACATAGTCACATGCCACTCATACATATATTGTACATGTGTTTATGGACCTTTGATTCCATTGATTTGAGGAAGTCCTAAAGGATATTAAAATTTGAATCAGTTCTACAACTTAGAGTTTTAGATAGTTGCCTAGGGTCACTGAGAGGGTACGTAATGTGAAGAAGGTCACAGAACCACTATGTATCAGGGGCAGGATGTGAACCCAGTTCATCTCTGACTTGGGTTTGGTTCTATATTCACTACACCATTTTACTTAGAAAAATTTACATTTGGTATCAAGGGATTGCTATTAAAATAAAGTAAGTTTAAATATAGGGGGAAATTAAATTAAATTTTTAATGTTCCTTAGTGAAATATCCATTATTTGTCCTGATACCAAATATCTGGTTGACTTCAGAAGTCAATATATTTGCCTAAACAAAATTACTCCTAAGTCTTTTTCTCCTTCTGTAAAATTTTTATACTATTTTAAAAAGTCTATTTGGAAGTAGGGGGTGCATAGTTTATGATAGAATCAAGTAGAAATAAAGCATCAAATGAAAAGCAAAGATATTTTAGAAGATTTTTTTAGATTAAATATGTGTTCTTTCCATGGTAAAGCAAAGAATTCAATGACAAGAGAGTTCTTGTCAGTGATGTTGGTAGAAACAGAATGTAAGACAAATATTAAAGCAAACACATGACATATGATGAAAAATTCACAATAACAGAGGAAAAATTTGGACTGCTATATTTTAAAAGACAGAATCATCAATGTTTTCCATTGTGCTTATCTTTAAGAGAATTTCATTATTAATTATTGATATCTAATGAAACTTTGAAAGGGGTTCAAACAATTACTTTGAGTTTAGTATTCAGCTTGGTAATTTCTTTCAAGTGGAAAGAAGAAAACACCTTCCTGGCACTGAGAGAGGAGTTTTCTCACTGCTGCTCCAAGTATTTTGTATATTAGTTTAGTATACTTTGAGATTAAGGCTCAAAACTCTTCTCAGGGCTGGATTTAAGTCCTTACAGACCTTACAAATCCTTATAAGAACTTCATTTTCCTAGATAGGCTGCTGTATGCACTGTTATGGGTGTACCTAATTTTACAACAGAAAAAAAAATCTAATGAAGTACTTTTACAGTGTTTCTTTCATTTTACTAGGAAAGAAAAAAAGATTGAGAATGCAGAACTCTCTGTATTAGGTCATATGTCTCTTCTGTTGCATTTATGTGAAGTATAATGCTTTTTATAATTCTAGCAAAATAACATAAAAATTTGGGGGGATCTATAACTTTTTCATGGCAGATTTTTTTTTCAACATTAAAGCAAAGCAAAGGAGTCAGCACATTTAGACTCTAATACTGAAATCTCATGTTTCTTTTTGGTACTTTGAAAAACAAAAAAGGGGTAAAGCAATTGAATTACACCTGGTGTATTTCAAATGTCTATGTAGGAAGTAAGGCAATCTTGAGGATATGATACGATCAATTCTCAGGAGTTGATTTGAAAGAAGAAAAGATTCTCAATTCATGGGGGAGGGAGGGAATCTCAGTAATAATAATTATTCTTAGAAGGGAACAAAATATATCAATAACAAAAGAAAAAAACCAACTCTAAATTCCCAAATTCTCCCTCCAAGAAAGATTGATGATAACAATAATTTCATTGAGAATTTCCTTGAAGACAGTATTGAAGGCAATATATAGGATTTCTGAAATGATTTTAAAAATTAACATTTTACCATTTATGGAAAGAAATGGATAATTTTTGTTTTAATTCCACCATCCTTAATGTTTGAATTATTACAAAAAGGCATTTGATATCACAGGAAAAATGCCATTATAATGGTTTTCTTTTAACAAACTCTCTTCCATATGGATGTCAAAAATTTTGAATAGTCAACAAACATCATAGTAATCATAATTTGTTAACTGAAAACATCAAACACAGAGAGATTTTGCTTGGAGATCACGCTTGCTGCTTTCATCGAGGAGTTCCAATATAAAGTATAAGTTGAAGAAGGATTTCCCATAAAGGTGATAAGGTTCTTCAGATACTTCTGATTGAATCAGGCTACAGAACATTTAAGAGCTTTATATATGGAGTCCAAAAATCACTCAAAAATTTTTGACCTAACTCGTCATACAGGTAAAACAAGAGAATGAAGAATATTAATTTGGCATACTTTGACTATAGGATAATAGGATCAATTATCTAGATGCCACTAATTTCAATTTATTTCTTTTATAGATATATTATTATATGAATATGTGTGAATGATTATATATATGTATGTATATGCATGTATACATATACATACATATAAAACACACAGACTTCTCCTAGAAAGGTCTATATTTTTTGTGTCAATATTTTAAGTGATGAAAATCTAGAAATGCCTAACAAATTGAAGTTTAATATAATCTAAAGAGTAATCAGTGCATAAAAGATATCATCCAGCTTCAATATCACAAAGAATTACTTAAGAGAAATGATATAATGCATGTTCATTGGATTGTATTAAATATTATGTGTGTATGTATATATATATATATATATATATATATATATATGTGTATGTGTGTATGTGTGTGTATGTGTGTGTGTGTGTATAAAGTAAGAGTTTATCAAATTGTATGAGCAAGGAATAAGTCATGGAAAGACCATATAATCTATTCTAATTCATGTAGTAGGAAGATATTGGGAAGAAGGTCCCTACTAAATTGAGCTGCTGTTCCATGTGAATTTATGGAGGGACATGAAGGAGACTGCCCCAGGAAAGGCAGACATGGATGAGTTGTGATGGACATCACTGGAAACGATATCCTCATCATTGATATCAGAGCACCTTTGTAATATTGGAGAATTGTACATTTTTAAATACATGGTAAAAAATAATGGTTTGTATTTTAGTTTTTATAGAATTTAAGCACAGAATATACTGTCTCTACCAAAAATATGGATGTAAGCTTTTTTTTCCTTGATCCCAGTCAGTGAAACTCTCTTTGTGTCACCTCTCTAAAGTGTGGCTCATGTTGAGTTATTTTGCTCATGACTAGAATGGAAATGTGTATTAAGCCAATAACAATTTCCAAATTTACTACTTAATAAGGTGTCAGAGAAAAAAGAATTTTAATTTTTATTGTTGGTCTGTGTGTGTGTCTATGTGTGTGCAATTTACAAGTTCTATTTCTTACTTCTTCATTTTCACATCCCTCAATATTTCTACCTCTCCAAATTTCTGTACTATTGACCCCAAATTTTATAATGGTCTTGATACTCTAAGATAATACCAAACAGTCCTGATCGATTCTCTCTTTTGAGGAGAGGGGTGAGGACAGTGAAAATGTTGCATTTCCAGAACTTTAGGGAAGTGATGTTAATACTCTATTGACTAATACAATTGCTGTCATTTAGAACTTTTCTGATAACTTTTAAAAGCTATATATAAATGATTTTTAGGTTTTTTTACAATATATGTATTTTTTCCTCTGGAGGTGGTACTGGTCTTTGCTTTACTCTCACCCCAGTGAGGCAGAGATTTCTTAATGATCTTCCGGGTTTTCATGGATTGGAAAATTATTTCACACAGTCTTTTTGTTGGTTCTGTACTTTCAGAATTCATTTTGAGGTGTAATGTTAACATTGTTTGGAGATGAATTTGGAAGAGCTCTGGCAAAACCTTGCCTCTACTGTCATCTTGATTCCTAAAAAGAAGCCCCTTGATGATGCTTATCACTTAATTAGATTTATATAGAAATTATCTATGTCACTTGATTTTTGTTCTAATTGCTTAGAGTGAATGAATATGAATCATGTTAACACATATTTAAAATTTTTCAAAATACTAATGACCACATTTTTTGAAGATAAATAAGTTCTTGCTGTTGGGTAGGTATGCTAAGTTTTCAAAAATCCTACTCAATCTAATCATTTATATTTTTAAGCTTAGTATACTTTAAACCACACACATTTGATATACTGTTATTGTTATACCACTTATTTTTCAGCATTATATTTATTTTATTCATTTGATGACTAATCTGATATAGCAGATATTGTCATTCTCTAGAGCAACTGTTCTCAACCTTCCTAATGACATGACCCTTTAATACTTGTATGTGGGTATATCTGCATGTGAGCTGACCCACCTGGAGACAGTTAGACAGTAGTGTCTCAGTTCCTAAGACCACTGGAAATATGTGTTTTCTAATGGTCTTAGGTGACCCCTGTCATCATTGTTAAAGGGTCTTTCAACCCCCAAAGGGCTCACAAGCCACAGGTTGAGAACCACTGCTCTAGAGAGAACTAAAGTTGGTTTGTAGTCCCATGTATTCAAAACTCCCAGGGAATTTACTCAGGATATTAAGAGAACTAAAAGCAAAATGCAAAGATTCACATATTCCTTGAGTCTCTAGGGTAGGTTCGTTCAAATAAAAAGTTAGGAACAACTAGTTTTCCCCATAGGAAATCTTTGTGCACCATATTCACAATGTCTTACTAAGTTAATTACAAAAACAACTTACAATGCTTATTTTATGTTATCTTTAAGATTATAGCATTTGGGTTTAATTTCTATTTTCAAAATTCTAAATACAAAATACTTAGTATTTTAACTTGGAAAAAGTAGGATGTTTGGGTTTAGATAATCAGAGTTTTAATAAACACCCCACTCCTATTCTTCTTGCATTTCAGACACACCACATTCTAAGGGGAAAAATAATGTAAACGGCATATATTCCAAAATTTAAAAAAAAAAAGACTTCTGTTTAGATTTCACTTGGATGCTTTTTTAGTGAAGTATCTTTTGCTCATATACATTGGAGAATAAATAGAATACAAAACAAGTGTGAAACATTTCCCACTTTTATTGATAGGGTGCTAAACATAGAAGAAAGAAGATAATACTATTTTTTAGTGTCTAGTTCAACTTTTCTGCTCCAAAGTTGGCAAGCATTCAGAGAACTGTACCTCAAGCATTCCTTTTCTTTTTCCCCTCCCTATGTTATCTTAATACACACATTTTTTTTTCTTTATCCCCACATGCCAATTTCCACATCAAGGATTGTGGTAGAATTCTGGATAAGAGTGTATGGGGCTAGAATAGAGACAAAATAGGATAAAAGGGAATGGTGAACAGAATTAGAAGGAAACCATCCCAAATTCCTTTTTCCCTTTTCCTTAAGTCCTGCTGTAATATCATTAAAAATATTTCAGCAGGCGGAGCCAAGATGGCGGAGTAGAAGCAGCAAAGCACCACAGCTCCCACACAAACACGCTAAAAACTCACAAAATGGGACGCTAAACAGATTTTCAAGCTCCAAAACTCTCCACAAGTCAGAAAGCACATCTGTTGCTACAGGCAGTGCAGCAGGCGGGGCTCTTCGGCCGCAACCCAGCCGGCTCAGGTCCTGGGGCATCGGGTGGGGAACCACGGCTATAGGAGAGCAGATCTGCTGCACTGGAGGCAGAGTTACCACTTTTATCAGGCCAGAAGACAAAAAGGCTAAGAGAAAGGTCAGTGGATTTTGCTAACTGGGGAGGAGAAGAGCGGGTCCAGCCAAACTGCTCCCAGGGCAAGGAGGCAGCAGGAGGCGGCTGTTGCAGCAGGAACGGCTGAGAGCCACAGCGGCTTCCACTCGGCTGCTTCAGAGCCCTCGGCCTGCAGATAGCAGGGGGGCTGATGTGACCCATCAAGGCCAAGGGCTCTTGCGTTGAGCAGCCTGGATCTGGATCGGGGTCATGAGTGGTGGTCCTGGGGTGCACATTCAGTGAGCCAAAGCTGGGGGGGAGCTGCAGCACCCCACTAAGAGCTCTGGCAGCTGAGAGGGCCCCAGTGATTTGGGACAGAGCTTTCCCCCTCCAGGAAGCAGAGTTCCACAGAGCTAAAAAACCAAGCAATTAATAGACTGACCAACATGAGAAAAAGGAAGCAGGCTAGGAACAGCAGTAAAAGTTTAGAATCCTTTTTTATGGACAAAAAAGACCAAAGTATGGAGCAGGAGGAAGACAACTTAATCAGAACTCCCTCACCAAATGCTTCCAAGACTCTGGAAGAATGCCTACTAGCTATACATCAACTGAAAAACGACTTTGAAAACCAAATAAGAGAAGTGGAGGAAGGATTGGAAAGAAAAATGAGAATGAT
>CM053594.1:245324873-245362634 GCA_028646575.1 Pseudocheirus occidentalis
GAACAGATTGTGGGAGGGGTCTTACAGTGTGATCAATGTTCTGGGCTGGGGGGTAGGGACAAAAAGGGGAGAAAATTTTTAACTCAAAACCTTGTGGAAATGAATGATGTAACCAAGAAAATAACTTAAAATTTAAAAAAAAGTATATGGTGAGACTTTAATAATGGTGAAATGTAACACAATTCACATCCTTTTTTAGCAGCAGAAATATTCCCTTTTTCATAAAAAAAATGTCAACCTTTCAAAGGTTACGTGGATATTAAGAAATATATGAAAATGAGTAGCAAGGAGAGGAGGAAGCAAAAACATGTGAGCCTGAATAGAAAATTAGCTACCCAAATTGAATAATATGTTTCCAATTTCATAGGAAACCACCATTGGAAATAACAAGAAGGCCCTGTTCATTCATTTATTATTCATTCAATATTATGAACATGCAATATACATATATACATATGTTTATGTTTTTATACACATACATTTATATGTATAGACACATATATGGATTAGCATTCAGTTATTTCACACCTACCATCCCCCAGTACTTTTCAATAAAAAAAATTAGGTGAAAATACCTTAATATTATAACTGTTAAATATTTATTTAGTACCTTAAGATGAACAAGTAATTTTGTTGAGTTCTGTTAGATTAACAAAGATATATTTCTTACTTATAATTCTCTAAGTGTCCTGTGGATGTCTCTAGTAAACATTACCCCAAAGTGAAATAGTTCGTCATCTATCAGGTTGGACATTGCCTTTTCAGGATTAGTTATATGTCATGGAAGGGATTCATAATAGAGAGACACTCTTCTGTATTATTCCTGCCTCTTCTAACACATGAAATAATGGCAGAAAAAAGAAGTCTCAAAAATCATTGATTCTCAAAAGTTGGAAGAACCTCCAATTTCTTCTAGTCAAACTTCCACATGAATAAGAATTTGCCCAACAATATCCTCAAAAAGTGATTATTAAATCTCCTCCTGAAGACCTGCCACAGTCTACTGCCTTCAATTAGAACCTACTGCTTCCTGATATAACTCATTATGCTTTTGGTCTTCTCTAATGATTTTTTTCCTAAATATGATGCTTAAACCTCTCTGTTTATTCCAACTTCTACCTCTTGCTCCTAAATCTGACCTCTGGGACTGAAAAAGTCAAAGCTTTCCATGTGATGTTCCTCCACATAAATGGAGATAAGAATACTTTCAGCTTAATCTTAATTTTAATTCTTCAATTTATTCTGGTTTAGCATGGTTAACTATCTTATCATCCCAGTAGCACAACTCTGGTTTCACTCTGTATCATTAATTCCCTTCTCAAAATATAGTGCCAAGAAAAAATACACTGTTCTAAATATGGTTTTCCCATAGCAAAGTAAATTAGGATTGGCAATTCCCTAGTTCTGGATACTCTTGTGTTCTTTATTTATTTTAAGATTGTGTTTGGTTTTGTGTTTTGTTGTTGGCTATCACATCACAATATTGATTGGTTGTTGTGCTTGCAAAACCACTAAAACCACTGGGACATAGAATTTTCCTTTCATAAAAATCCTACTTTGATGAATTATTATGGAGTCTTGGTGATTCTGGGTTCTCAAAGACAAGTCAGTGGAAAATAAGATCTGGCAGTCCCTCCCAAGCTGCAAAGTTTTTGACATGAACCTAACAATAGATTCAGTTTTTGCTCCTTGCTGACCAATCTATCAGAGTTCAGAGCATTAGGATTTTTTTTAACCTATACAGTTTAGAAGACTTTCTTCTAAAGTGATTCACAAACAATCTTTATCTGCATTCATGGCCTGTACTGAATGTCAGAGGCATTTTACATATTGAAAAATATTTTATTTTACTAGATTTGGTCTGGAGTTGAGCTTACTACAAAACACAAAATGTATTCCCAAAATTGTTTGAATCAATTTGCAATGGGTATTATATCTGTAAACACTATAACTGACATTAACACAGACTATAGCATTTCCTTTGGGGATTCACTTTGGTTGAGCAATATTTTGTGTTTATCATACTAATTATTCTAGTGGAGACAGTGGTAAAGATTAAATGGTTGATTGAAGAAAATATTTTTTCACTTTAATTATTCCAAATGACTTTTAAAAATTTTACAAATCTTTCCTTAAGGTTCATCTTCAGCTAGTCAATGAAAGCACAAGCAGAACTCACTTTCATATCCTTATTTTTCATTGACTTGTCATTTCAGTTGCTATTTTCTTCATAACTTTTAATATTCAAATTCATCTATGGACTGTGGAAGATTTTTTTTTCTTTTGGTATAGGACTACAAATAGTAAAAGTGTTTTAAAATAACAAAAGAAACTTGGAGATTTTAAAATGTCAAAAGTAAGTTGCAATTATTTTGACAAATAAAACAATAAGTAAGTTATCTAAATCAGATGATTTTAAAATTATCACTAAAAAGTTTTATTTTATTTAAAACAAAAAATCTTGTAATTGTATCCTAAAGGGTTATTGTGTTCTCTTTTGTGACACCAATTAATGTTGTAATTTATTAAAGTTCTTCAAAAAGAAGTTGATTTGAACTTTATCCAGAACAATTTGTTTACTTGACACTATTAGCAGGTAAATCAACTAAATGACTTTTCAAATAAAATCAATCAAATTGTGATCTGGGAACTCATCATACCAAATTATGAACATAGACTTATACATACATATACATAAACACACATACATATATATGTATATATACACATATAATGTATACATACATACATGCAGATACACATATATATATATACTATCATAATATATATTATAATTTGATATAATACATAAGTCATATATTTATTAGTCTTATTTTTATTATTTGAAAAAATATTTTTTTCTTTTTTGACATATTTATCAAACACAATCTTTTAACATGTCTGTTATCTACTGTCTCTATAGCATACATATAGCAAATACAAGTTATACTCTAAATTTGTAAAATAGAGAAAATGAGTAGTTTCAGATTTTTTGTTCTTGTCTTTTTCAAAGTTGAAATGCTAGATCACCACAAGAAAAAGTTGAAGGCCTGTGCATGTCAGGACTATAGTGCCCTTAGTTCTGAGCACTCAATATGAAAAGTTATACCTTTAACCTCAAACTCAAAGTAAAACTCTTGACAGAAATAAAATAGGTAATTGTGTAGATTTTGGCAATGAATAATGCAGTTTCTGAATGAAATGTTTCTTCCTTAAAAAAAGAAGGATGTGGACCTAGAAATCAGAAAAATTATGAAGCAAATGCTGAATTCAGACCATCTCTCTTATTTTACTATCACAAAAACAACAACAACAACAAAAACCAACTAAAAACAAAAAAAAAACTTCTGGTATCTTGAGAATTTGAACTCTTAAATTGCTTCTCCCCAAGTTGGCTTTTGATAATTAATTCATTTCTCCTTTTAACTTAATCTAATTAACCCAGAAAACATAGAGTTTCATGGATGGAAAAGGACTACAGTAATCATATTATGTAGTTGTATTAAATTCCATTCTTTTAGATTCAGATGTTTGGGATCTCTTCAAATACTTATTCTGTTGTACAATATCTCTTTGCGTTGTTTATAAATTTGACCAGCATGTCTCATATGCCTTTTTCTATGTAATTTACAAGACATATAGAAGAATACCAGATCATTTATATAGCCTAAAAATCAGTCCATTGGAAATATTTTCCAGGCTGACAATGGTTTAGTAATTATTATTTTTTTAAATGATTCAATCAATTTCAAATATATCTAAGTTTATATTTGTTATCTACTCCACATCTTTTCATACTAGGAGATAATAAATTTTGTCAAAGATTTTGTTGACACCTACATATGTTATATTATCTATACTCTCTATTTTGTAAGCAAAATTGAGAAGCAGCTCTCCTTCCACCTCCACCTCCACCTAGATGTGTACCTTGTTTTTTCAGGAGGTCTTGAATAATTCATTGGAATCATGAGCTATGGCTGCCCAAGATGGACAGATCTTACTCAAGAATTCCGACAAAACATGATCCACTGAAGAAAGAAATGTCAAACCATTCTGTTGTCTTTGTTAAACAAACCAACAAACTCCCATGAACCATACTAAAATGATAAAAGAGAAACACTGGGAGATGAGCCTCTCTGGTCAGAAAGTAATCAAAATGCTACTGAGGGATAACTAATGGACAACTTATATGTTCCAGTTCTAATGAAGGGGCTGCATCAGTGTCTAAAGGAAGTCCAGCTGTAGGAGCAACTGTTGACAAAAGGAAAGTCTAATTCTGTAAAAATCACTAAAGCATAGCAATCTGGAATGTAAGATCTATGCAATACAATAAGTTGAATATAATCAGATGAGAGGTGGAAAATTAAACATAGACATCTTGGGTGACAGAGAAATTAAATTAATGTGGATCAATGAAATTTAATGCAGGTAACAACTACATATACTACATTGGGACAAATTCACTTAGAAGAAATGGAGCAACCCTCATAATCAATAAAAAGGGTGAAGAAAGCATTACTGGGGCATACTCTCAAAAATGACAGAATGATATCTGTTTCAATTCAAGACAAACCATTCAAATCACAGGAATTTAAGTCTGTGCTCCAATCATGAATGACAAAGGGGCTAAATTGATGAGTTCTATGAAGAGCTACAAAATATTCCAACAATAACAACAACAAAACCAAAACAAAACCCACAAAAAAGATGTCACATTCATTCATCATATGGGATTGGAATGCTAAAGTAGGAAATCAAAAGTAAACTGGAATAACAATCAGGTTTGGCCTTGGAATACAAAATAAAGTAAGACAGAGACCAATAGAGTTCTGTCAAGATAACCAATTTGTCATAGAAAATACTCTCTTTCATCAATCCAAAGATACCTCTACACATGAACATCAACAGATGGTCAATATTAAAAGCAAATTGATTATATTACATTATAGCCAAAGATGGTGATGCCATAAAAAGTCAATTAATATAAGACCTGGAGGTGACTATGTCTCAGATCATGAGCTTCATGTGTCAAAAATCAGATTTAAATTGAAGGAAATGGTTAAAAACTCTCAGACTATATAGCTGTGAACTAAATAACATGGTAGGGACTTAGAATCAGAAGAGCTTAAGAAGTTGAAAAATATGCAAATGAATTATCTAAGACAGATTCTAACACTATAAATAATCCCTATGATGTGGTTACTGACCTGGAGTCAGATATCCTGAACAATGAAGTCAAGTAGATTTCGTTGGAAGCATTGCTAACAATAAGCATAGTGGAGATGATGGGATTTCAACTAAACCATGTAAAATTCTAAAAGATTATGCTGCTAAAATGCTGTACTCAATGTACCAGCAAATCAGGGGGATTCAACAGTGATCAATTAATTTAAAAAATCAGTGTATGTCTCAATCCTAAAGAAGGGCAGTGCAAAGGGATATTCAAATTATAGGATGATTGTGCTCATTTCACATGCCAGTAAGGTTATGCTTCAGATTTTGCAAGCTAAGCTTCAGTAATAGGTGAAAGGAAATTACCAAAATAGCAGGATAGTTTGCAAAAGAACCAGAGACCAAATTGATAACATTCAATGGATTGTAAAGAAAGCCAAAGAAGTTCCAGGAAAAATAATCTGCTTTTGCTTTATTGACTTCACTAGAGACTTTGACTTGTGGGTCACAACAAAATTTTCTAAGTCCTCAAAAAGATGGGAAAATTAGATGACCTTTGTTTTCTCCTGAGAAATCTGTATTAATGTGAATATGCAACACTTAGAACTGAAAAAGGAACAACTGATTGTTTTAAGATTAGAAAAGAAATACAATAAAGCTATATATTGTCACCTGATTTATTTAACTTCTATGTAGAGTACATCATGCAAAATGTCAGGCTAGATGAATAAAAAGCCAGATTTAAGGTTGCTGGGAGAAATATCAACAATCTTAGATATGCAAATGACACCATTCTGGTGGCAGAAAGTGAAGAGGAATTAAGAAGGCTCTTGATGAGCATGAAAGAGGACAGAGTGAAAGTTACTTCAAAGGTTAACATAAAAAAAATCTAAGATCCTGGAAGCTGCTCCCATTATTTCCTGGCAAATAGAGGGAGAAGTGGAAGTACTGTGAGATTTTATATTTGGGGGCTCAAAGTTCACTGTAGGCAGTGACTATAGCCATGAAATTAAAAGACACTTGCTCCTTGGAAGGAAACCTAAGGCAATTCTGGACAGCATACTGAAAACAGAGACATCACCTTGCCAACAAAGGTCCATATAGCGAAAGCTGTGTTTTCTTTTTTGTGTTTTCTAATAACAGTGTAAAGTTGTGAAAGTTGGACCATAATAAAAACTGAACACTGTAGAATCAATGCTTCCAAATTGTGATGCTAGAGAGGACTTCTGAGAGTCCTTAGGACAATAGGGGGATTAAATCTATTATTACTTAAATCAATTCAGGCTATTCACTGAAAGTTCAAGTATTGAAGCTAAAGGTTTAATACCTTGGCCATCTGTTGAGAAGATGGAACTTACTAGAACAGACTGAGATATTGGGAAAAGTTGAAGAAAAAAGGAACAAGGGACAGCAGAGGATGAGACAAATAGTGTTATGGAAGCAATGCACTTGAACTTAAAGACTTTAAGAGACGATGGAAGATAGAAGGCCCTGGCATGTTAGTATCCATGGGGTCACTCCAAGCCAGATACAATTTGATGAGTGAACAATAATAAAGAAAACAAAATGAAACTAATACAGCATTACTTTTTGTTGATGGACTAATGTGGCTTTTAGTGGTAAATTACTTTCTAAATTCTTACAAACCATCCTTTAAGAGAATATTCTTGAATTTTCTTAATGATAAAAATAAAACTCTCTTTCACATGGAATTATTCACCTTCTTTTTAAGTGAGATATTTAATTGTTTTCTCTTTGGTCTCATCAATCCCTTTCCTCACCATTCTAAAAGATTATCAATGCGACAATATAATAATAAAAAATTTTTGGAGGTGGAAAGGCAGAACAATTGGGGTTAAGTGACTTGCCCAAGGTCATACAGCTAGTAAGTGTTAAGTGTTTGAGCCTGGATTGGAACTCAGGTCCTGCTCACACCAGAGTCAGGGCTCTATTCACTGTGCTACCTAGACACCCCTATAATACTAAATTTATTTTGCCACCTTGGTATTTATTTCATTTGTGCCTAATGAAGCAAGTTTATTCAGGGCAGTGATGTTCTCTTTTTACCATCTCTTCTCTTATACTTTTTTTTTAACCATTCATGTACCATACTTTCCCATCTGAGATCATTCTAATTGTTTTTGTTGTTCAGTTGTTTACATTCATATCTAGCTCCTTGAAACCCTATTTGGCCTTTTCTTGGAAGATATTCTGTTGTGACTTACAAATACCTTAAGAGGAAAGTTTAATTTCCTCATTTAATAAGGAAAGTTAATCAAATAGGGTAAAATTATTTAGAAATTAGGCATTTTTTACTAAAAAAATAAGTTGGGGGAGTAGACTGGAAATAACTACTTCTGACTTCACTTAATTCTGTTGAAGCTTAGTGTTTATATTCATTATTTGTCACTCTAGCTATTCAATTTTACTAAACTCTGATAATGATCTTTTTATACCCATATGCCTTCTATCACCAACTGCATTTTAAGGTCCATGAGGACATACATTGTGTTTTGTTTTTATTTATTTCAATTGAGTTCTACATTTATTACATACTGTGCCTAAGACCTTATCAGATGAAAGGTAGGGGAAAATTGAACTATTTTCCTTGTTTTCAAGGAATTCTAAATTAATTATGGTGTATGTAACATCACTTTCAGCTGAGGAAATTTTTAAATGTTTCATGGTAAGAGTGGAGTTTTCACTAGTTAATGAAGGAAGAGGATTCCAAAAGACAGAGATATAGCAGTGAGACACTGGAGGAAATGATCATTGAGGCATCCTTGTGTTGGCAGGGAGAGGAAGGGGAAGAACAAATGTTGAAAAACATAGAATAAAAACATGGGGCATGAGCTCATTTTGCCTGAAACACGGAGCTCAGGAAGGTGAATAAAGCAAATATAATATTCAAAAATTAAGGTTTATCCAGATCATAAAAGACCTGACATTAGTGTTATTTCCTACTATAAGGAATAGGGAAGCACTTAGAGGTTTTTCAGCAGGGTATAATAAGGCCTGGACTTCAGAAAATAATAAAAATAACATTAATATAGGACTAGGAAGTTGTAGCTTTATGTAGCTTTATGCAACACCTGTTTTTACTTCTAGTGTTAGATGTACAGCAAAATGTAGTCAATAAATGTGTTTCTGATTTTTTCATCAGATTTTTTATTGCATTTGTTTAGGGAAGTTCTAGGAAGAAAATACTATCTGTCAATACAGGTTCCTATGAACTTTCCCAACTTAACAGTCTTAGAGAGTTAACTGATGTGTTTAGATGCTGAATGACTTGCTCAGGTTCACGCAGTTTGGCCTTCCAAATTTCCAAGGGGATTTTCTCTTCACTATGGCTCTCCTGAAATACAGGTATAAAACTTGAAAAAATTCTATTGTAAAAAAAATCATGGATCTCATCTGCAGTATTTCCTTTTATCTTTAATGCTGGATGTTTTTTGTGATCCTATTGATTTGAAATTTTTTTCCCTGTCTTTCTTCGCTCTTTCACTTCTATTTCCCCAGAGTGCAATTTTGATTCTGTTTTCTTTATCCATTTTGTGTGAGGTTTTGCTCAACTACTCTTTGTTTCAACCTGTCTTCCTATTTAATAACTTTACGATCAGATTTCCAGAATGTGCCAACATCTTGAAGAATTTTGTCTCTGTTCTGGAACAATACTGTGCTTGTCTTCTGAGTAATTTTCTTAGTAATATGATAATTCTAGGAAATAGAAAATAGTCTAACAGATATGATACATGTACATAAGGTTGTTTCAGGTTGTAGGGTGGCTCATAAAAAGATAGAGGTAAAGACCACTACTTCAAAAATCAAACAAACAATGAACTACCTTTAGTATATTTATTTTAACTAATAAATTATGCTGCTCTCGGCATTGATATATTTGTGGAAAAGAAAATTAGTCAGTATAGGATCTGCAAATACTTTCACATTGGACATTAGTCTGGTTATATAGAATGGGGGTAACTGATGAAGTGAACAATGGGAAAGAAGAAACAAAGCCAAACATGGAAAAGAACGACAGCATGTATACTGCTTCAGTTCCCATTTAAACTCTGTTCTTTCTAGATCTTGCTCTGAATGTAGATATCTCCTTCCATCTTGAGACTTGTAGAGTTGTCATAATTGTGTGTTGTTGAAAAGAGTCCAGTTGATCAAAGTTGGTCATCACACATATGATGTGTCTGTGATTCTGTACAAATTTCTCGTGGTTCTGCTCCCCTCACTTAGCATCAGTTTGTATAAGCCTCTCCAGGTAAATATGAAGTCTATCTCCTCCCCATTTCTTATAGCACAATAGTATTCCATTACATTCATATACCACAACTTGATTATCCATTCCTTAATTGATGGACATCCCCTTAATTTCCAGTTTTTTGACACCACAAAGAGAGCTGCAATAAATATTTTTGTACCTATGGGTCTTCCTCCCACTTCTATGATCTCTTTGGGATACAACCCCAGAAGTGGTATTGTCAGTAAAATTTCTTAAGCACCTAGTTAAACAAGTGAGTTACTGGCAATTTGTGAATGTATGAGAAATATAAAAAAAATCCAACTAGAAGGAGATTATACATATATATATATATATATATATATATATATATATAATATGTGTGTATGTGTTTAAAGTCATATCTAGGAAAGTGGAATACTCACCTGTTTTTTCAATGATAGTAGCATGTTTACAAAATCATATAAGAAAAAGTAATGATAAGCCATAGCTCGCAAACTTTTTCCTACTGCTCCAATGTGATTGCTTCTTAAGAGTCTGCTTCTCTTTTGTCTCAGGCTATCTTCTCAACTTTTTTCCATGGGGTTTCATATGTACTGGTTTATCTTCCACTCTTTAAGATCAATAAGTTAAGAAGCATTTCTTCATGGAGTAATGCATAGATAGATGACCTCAAAGCCCAGATGGCCTAGGTTCAGATTCTATCTCTGATAACTTCTAATTGTTTGACCCTGGGCAAGAAGCAACATTTCAATTCTCTAGACAACTTTAAGATCATAATTTCAATGGAAAATGCCTACTGACACTGGCATAAGGAGTTTTCTCACTTGTCTACAACAATTAAATGACAGGTCTACTATCCTTATGTTTTATGCCATCTCTTGGATACTGCAATGTTATTGTTTGTACTTCATTCTCAAAGAGGACCATGGCATCAGGAAGGTGATGTCATGACTTGAAAGTGATTTGGATTTAAATGAAAGAGGGCTGTGTGAAGTCCTCAGCCTTACTTTCTCCTGAGGAACCATCTGGGTCCAGTGGCAAGATATGAATCAGGATGACTGGAGATGGCCCCATAGGCAGTGGGAGGCTGGCCTTTTTAAACTAAGGTCTCAGTTTGCCTGAAGCAATGCCCACTCAAAATGAGTTCATTAGAGATTGCTAATGCAAAGGTAGAGAGGTTAGAGAGTTTATGGAAAACTGCAATGTGAAATAAAACTGTTATTGTAGAATTGCATCAGGTTCTTATAGCTTATAAAATGTGAAACTGAGGATTTTATAATTCATTGTAGAAGTAATAGGAAACCATTGTTGTCTATTGAATATGTATATAGGGTGCAAGCTAATTTACATGGTCAAACCTATGCACCTGATGCCCTAATTTAAAGTCTTTCAAATCTCCCCTAAGACTATTTAGCAATCTCCTAACATCTCAGATTTGAGTCTATATGGATGGCAGATTAGAGTCATTTGAGTCATAGTGACAAGTTATAATGGTGACTGCTAGTAGAAAGAAAGGGAGAAGAGACCAAAATGTTTTGGTGATGGAAATGGCAAGATTAGACAACTGATTAGATATGTGAGGTGAGAAAAAGTAATGAGACATATATTGTTCCTTGTTTTTCACTACTGTCCAACTCTTCCCCACCCCTTTTGGGGTTTTCTTGGAAAAGTCATTGGAGTAGTTTGCCATTCCCTTCTCTATCTTATTTTACAGATGAAGAACAAAGGCAACCAATTAAATGATTTGCCTAGAGTCACACACTTAGTAATTATCTGAGGTCAGATTTTAACGCAGGAAGACGAGTGTTTTCTAACTCTTGGCACAACCCTGTATCCACTTTGCCACCTAGATGACCCAAGAATAGCAAGGCTGCAATTTTAATTCATGGTAGTGACTTTGACAGAAAAATAAAAGCTCAGAAGTGAAGTAGGCTTAGTATAAAGTTAATGAATTCTGTTTTGAGCTTCCATTTCAAAATGTCCAATGAGTAATTTTTGATGTCTGAGGGGACTTCAGGAGAGAAAGTTGGGTTGGATATATACATCTTGGAGACATCTATGTAGAGATGATAATTGAACCCATGGGAGGAGTTCACCAAAAGGGAGACTGTAGAGAGAAAAGATAATCCCATTAACAGAAAGTTGAAATAAACCTGCAGTTAGCTGTGATTTGTATAATAATCCAGCAAAAGACTGAAATATATTCAAAAATGAAAACAAACAAACAATAAAGTCTGGAAGAAAAGTGGTCAGACAAGTAGGAAGGTGAAGTGTTGTAGAAACACTGCTATCAAAAATCCAGAAAAATGAGTATATGTACGATAACAAGGTCATTATAAAGGTCAAAGGAGAGAGACAGAAGTCAAAAAGCATGTGCATTTAAAAGGGGACATTAATGTCTGCTGTTAAAAGGTCATTTATACATTATAGAAACAGTTTCAAATGAAAGATAAAGCTGCAAACCAAACTGAAGAGGGATTAGAAGAGTAGGAAGAAAAGTAAGTGGTTGCAGCCATTGTAGATAACATTTTCAAGGAATATGGTGGGAGAAAAAGGGAGGGGAAATATAATATTAATAGTCAGTTAAGCATAGTAGGTTTCAACAAGGTTCTGAACACATATCAACTTGACTTTTATGTGCCAAATACTGTCCTGAAATTTAGAGAGAGAGAAAGAGAACATTAGTCCTCAGGGAGCTTGCATTCTAGTACTGGAGACTCCATATATATAAATCAGTAAGTGGAAAATGTAATCAGGGCTGATGGAAAGTAAGCTTTGAGGGGAAGATGCTAGTACTCTGGAAAATGGGAAATGATTAACTGTTAAAAGTATTCTTTGAGCTGAGGTCTCAAGAAATCCAAGGTTTCTAAAAGATAAAATGTAGAAGAGTATTCAAGACAAGCGGGCCAGTCAGAGCAAAGTTATGGAGCACATAATGGAGTGTAGGAGGATGGAAATAAAGGTACAGGTACAAGAGACATTAAAAAGGAGCAAGAGACTACTGTTTCCTCAGAGATTAAGAAAGTGAAGGAGTAGATAGTAAAGGGTGGCATCAGAGATTTGGGAAATGAAAAGGTACCAGAGGGATATATTAGAGAACAGCCTTAATTTTCCTGCAAAATAAGGCAATGAGTTCTTCATTTGTGATAGTTGGAAACAGGGCACTGAGAAAAAGTTGAGGTGGAAAGAGAATATATGGGACAACTCTGGTAAATAACATAGAAAATCAATTAGAGAGATGCAAAAGGATTACCTTTCTTCTATGAGAGCACACTTGATGTTAGAAAAAAAATGTAGTGAATACAATTATTGCAGTAATGTGACTTCTTTCTTTAAAAGTAGGTAAGATTCTGTAAGGATTCTAGTGGGAACTATCCCATACTGCTAATAGGATAAGAAAACAAGAAATGATAGAAGATAGTGCATAGTATATCTTTGTAACCAAAATGAAGAGATTGGAAAGGAAAGAAAATATAATCTAGGTAAGGTTAACGAAATGGAAGAGTAATGTGAGGGGAATAGATTGGAGGTAACAGGATGAAGAATAGGTTTAGAAAAAGTAAAATATGAGGAAAGAAGACATTAATGAACATTGTAAAAAGTAATTTCATATTTCTTGATCATAGAAATTGGACACATTTAGATGAAAAGAAGGAAAAAGGGTATGACCACTCCTGTGTTCTGCTAAGGAAAAGAGGTGGAAAAAGTCTTGGGAGTTGAGCATCTTATTGAACTGGGAGTTTAAGGTATCTAAGGGAATATCAACATGTATGTAGAATTCCCCACCTATCAAGGCAGGAATCAGACTGAAGAAGTAGAGGATGAGTCAGACAATGAACTTCCATGAATGGAGGAAGAATATTTGGGGATTTAAAAAGTAACACCCCCCCCCCAGATCCTTAACTGAGGGAATCAATTCAAACAGAGGGCTCTCTAGACATAAAGATCTAATGCTAATGCTACACTGCACCTAAAGTGATTAAGTAGCAAATAATAAGGTTCACCAATAAGGTGAAAGAAATTTTGTTGATTTATTGATTGATGGCAAGATTGATTGATCAATGAGTTTTCTATCCTTATTTTTATGAAAAATTATTATGTATGAGGAAAGGAAAGCATGTATTCAATATGGAATTCTCATAGATGACAAAGGCTATAAAGTTCCATTAATAGGATCAGTTTAGTTATGATCAAAAAGTCCTATAGAAAATATGTTTTGGGTTTTTTTTATTTAGAAAAACATATTAAAGGTTTGCATGCTTTCAGATATCAAAATATCATTTCTGGGTTAGGATTATTTTTAATGTCCATTTCCATGGAATGGGTTGAGTAAATCAATTCACAAGGAAGGTTTAGGCATCTTAAATATTTCTCCAAGCCATTTCTAACTGTGTAAATAAGAATTTTATCATATTTAGGTAAACTAGGTTCAAGAGTCCACTAAACAGTTTCAGAATTTAGATTAGATTGCTGGTGAAGCAAAGGAAAAATGCAAAGTGTTTAATACATAGGATAGGGACTTGGTCTGAGTCTGACCCATGGGAAACCCCCAAGTAAGAAACCTCCTTTTGCCTCTTATAGGTCACTGTCTTCTCAGATCTTAAGCATCTTAGAGATATTCTCTGTTGTTAATTAACTTGGCTAGGGCCATATGGTGAGTAGGTGTCAGAAATAGAACTTAACATAGGTCTTCTTGGTTTCAAAGCCATGTCCCTCTCCCCTACATAATGCTGCCTGTCATATATGGGGAATTAGAGTTTCTGAAGTTGCAATTATAACTTAGTTAAACAGATAGTACAGAGATAATACCCCATTCAAGAATATGAGACTTTGTTTCCCCTAATTATGGTACTCAATTAAGATTATTCCAATGCATCCTGTGAAGCTATTTGATTTAATTCTTGAACATTTTCGCTTTATTTCCTTTCCTGTGACATATAGACACATATTTGTGAATTCTTCTTGCATTTCACATATTTTGTATGTATTTCATGTTCTTATAAGAAAGAGGTTAATTTGAAGAAGGAAATTTGTATGTTGCATAAATTATTCAATCTTTAATAAACTTTGATGTAGAAAAAACTCATCAATGGGAAGATATAGTAGAAATGCTAATATTTTTACTTTCAAATATTTCATACAAATGTTTACTTTAATATTCCTGCCTTTGTGATTCAGTATTAAAACACTACTAGGAAGCATAGGAAACATTCTAAAGAATCCTTTTTATTCTTCACAGTGTTTTGGTTTTGCACAGGGATTCTTTCTGACAATGAATCATGCAGCACACTGTCTGCTATATTGTTTTATAAGAACTCTGTATGAATAAAGGCAATCTTTATAAATAAATAGATTTTTCTCAGATAACTGCAGATGAAATAGAATGTGCTTATTAGACATGAAAACTCTTTTGTTCCTTCTGTCAAAATTCCACCTGTTTTATGTGGCTCAATGTCACAATAAAATAGAATTTAGAAAATGAGTTTAGTCTCTTAGATCAAAATTAGAAGAGAAGCTTGGAATTGATTTTTACAAGCATAATAAATAAATTTATAAGTTATAAAAATAGTTCAGTTTACTGAAGGAAAGATGAGTTCTACTTCCTAAAGATTTTTTTTCCTTCTTCTTTGTTGATATGAGAACTGTTTTTTTCCTAAAGAAATCAAGACCTTTTTTTATGTTTGACCTTAGAAGAATTGCACTGTGATACTAGAAAACAGCTGTTCTTTACTTCCGTTCATGATGATATAAGTTGACTCCTCCCCTAAAAATGTTAATAACTATGACAACAATAACAATAATATAATTCTGACCATTGTAAGGATTTTCCTGTAGTTTTTTTAAATGACATTTAGTCATATATCTGTTTTATCCCAAAATAGAAAAAAAAATACTTTGCACTCTATTTTCTCTAAGAACTTGTCTATTTATTTTGAACAAATCAGCCATTTATATATACATATATATATATATATATATATATATGTATGTATGTATGTATTTATGTGTCTATAAGCAATGGACTGGGGCAGATAGGTAGTGTGTTGAACAAAGCACAGGCACTGAAGTCAGGAAGACCTGAGTTCAAATCTGCTCCCAGACTCTTGACACTTAACTAGCTGTTTGACCTTGGGCAGTCACTTAACCCCAAATTGCCTTGCCTTCCACTTCCCCCCCGCTAATTAGTTTTTATGAATTAGTGTAAGAAACATCTAAGATTACATAAAATTGTATACAATCTTAGAATACCTACTTAGGCCAAATTATTTAAGATATCTGCAATTTTTTTTTAGGTTATTGATAGAATTAGGCATGCGTAGTGAATAAGTGTGTGTGTGCATGTGTGCATGCATCCATGCATGCATGTGTGTGTGAGAGACAGAGACAGAGAAGACAGAGAGAGAGGGAGAGAGAGAGAGAGGAAAAAAGGAGAAACAGAATTAAAAATAATTTTAGAAGGAAGCAAAGAGATATGGACTCAGGCAAGGCAAAATTAAATTAAATTAAATTAATAAATTAATTAAATTAAAATTAAATTAAATGAAGGGAAAAAAAGTCTTTTGGAAAATTCTTCTTGAATTTCTCATTATGACTTGATTACTTTTTTTCTCCTCTCTTCTCACTTCTGTAATTCCAGGGGGTATGTTGTTATACCCCTCAGGGAAGAAGGTAATAATTAGACTGATTATTCCTATTTAAATATAATAATAAATTTGTACACAAAAATTAAAGTTCAAGGGTTTCATACAATCAGTTGTGTAAAATGAGTAGGGTACATGACTTCTCCATGATTTCTTATCTTGTCACAATCAAATAATGATTCTAAGATAAGAGACAGATGGGATGAGGTGAAGGTTGATTTCTTTGTCAAATAACAGATCCAGCAGGATCAAAGGAGTTAATTATATATTGTAGAACAGCATATGTTACTTCTCTGACAATCTTGATCCCTTGTAATATTCAGGAAACCTCTAAAACTGTTATAAAATCTGATGCCACTATACTGAGCATCTGTGAGCATTTCCATCACTTGATAAAAACAACACTTTATAGTCATTTCAAGCTCATTTAGCCACATCATACTCTGATGCAGAGACATATTAGTATTGCTTCAGTTGACTGAGCAAAAACAGAATTTACATGATATATATGTAGATCAACAAATATAACTCACCCTATTTCTCTCGTATTAGGTTATTATAAATAATAGTTCATGTCACCATTAATATACTTCTCCTTTATGTTACACACACACACACACACACAAACACACACACATAACATATACTTTAAAGAATCAAAACAGAGTAATTGTCTTAAATTGAAAAATAAGTTTATTTTAACAGGTTATTGATAATATATATTTTTAAAAACTTAAGCTCTTGAGGGGTGGAGCCAAGATGGCCATGTAGAGGCAGGAAAACTCAGCAGCTCCCACATAGTCACCTAAAATACCTATAAAATATGACTCTAAACAAATTTTAGGGCTCCAGAACTCATGAAAGAACAGAAAAATATATCTCCTGCTGAAGGCAGCTTGCCAGGTGTGACAGGTAGAGCTCATCACATTATCCTGGGAGCCAAAACCAGCCTGACCTGAAACTGAAGCTTGGCCTGGGGGCAGCCTGGACAAGCCATGGCTGGAACCTTCAGGACAGTGGATCAGCAGCAGCTATTGTGATTTCAAGAATTATCAGGTCATAAGAAATAAAGACAAAGTGAAAGGTTAGTGGAACGTGGCTAAATTTGGGAGAGAGGACCCAGCAGAACTGCTTCCAGGGCAAGGAAGCAGAAGAAGTCGTACTGCCACCTCCCCATGACTGCTTCAGAGCTTACAGTCTGAAGATTGCAGGGGGGCCAAGCTATGATTCAGGGGCTAAGTGCTCCTGCCTTAACCAGCCTGGATCAGGATTGTGGCCTTTGGTGGTGGTCTTGAGGTGTGTTTTCAGTATGCCAAAGCTGGTGGGGGCTGCAGTGGCCTCCTATTAGCTCTAGCAGCTGTGAAAACCCCAGCAGTTTGGGATAGAGCTCTTCCGTTTGGAAGCAGAATTTCACAGAGCTAAAAAAGCAAGTAATTGACCAGCAATATAAGCAGGCAAAGGAAGCAAAGTAAGAAGAGCAACACAGCTTTGGATTCCTTTTTTGGGGACAAAAAGGATCAAAGCATGGAATGGGAGGAAGACAACACAGTCAGAATTCCCACACCAAAGGCTTTCAAGAAAAATATTGATGGGTTACAAGTCATACATCAGCTCAAGAAGGATTTTGAAAACTAAATAAGAGAAATGGGGGAAAAATTGGGAAGAGAAAAGAGAATGATGAAAGAAAATCATGGAGAGTCAACAACTTGACTGAAGAAAATAATACCTTAAAAAATAGATTAACTCAAATGGGAAAAGAGCCCCAAAAAGCCAATGAGGAGAACACCTTAAAAAGTCAAATTTGCCTGATGGAAAAAAGAATCTCAAAAGTTTTCTGAAGATAATAATTCCTTCAGAATTAGAGTGGAGCAAATGGAAGCAAATAACTTTATGAGAAATCAAGAATAGAATATTATATTATTTTTTGCTTTTTGGAGGGCAGTTGGGGTTAAGTGACTTGCCCAAATTCATATGGCTGGTTAGTGTATCAAGTGTCTGAGGTCAGATTTGAACTCAGGTCCTCCTGACTCCAGGGCTGGTGCTCTAATTACTGCACCACCTAGCCACCCCAAGAATAGAATATTATTAAAGATATCCAAACAAATGAAAAAGTAGAAGGCAATGTGAAATATCTCCTTGATAAAACCATTGACCTGGAAAATAGATCCAGGAGAGACAATTTAAAAGTTATTGGACTACCTAAATGCCATGAATAAAAAAAGAACCTAGAAAGCATCTTTCAAGAAATTCTAAAGGAAAATTGCCCAAGGGAAATTGATATTTTAGAGCCAGAGGGCAATATAGAACTTGAAAGAATGCACCAATTATCTCTTGAAAAAGAACCCCAAAAGAAAACTCCAAGGAATATTATAGCAAGGCTCCAGAAGCCCCAGATCAAGGAGAAAATATTACAAGCTGCCAAGAAGAAACAACTTGAATACTGTTGAAACACAATTAGGATAACCCAGGATCTAGCAGGTTCTAAATTAAGGGATCAAAGGGCCTGAAATATGATATTCTGGAGATCAAGGGAGCTAGGATTAAAGCCAAGAATCACTTACACAGCAAAATCAAGTATAATGTTCTAGGGGAAAATATGGTCATTCAGTGAGGTGGAGCACTTTCAAGCATTTTCACTAAAAAAACACAAAAACTCAGAACTGAAAAGAAAATTTGACACTCCAATACAAGAAGCATGAGAAGGTTGACATGGAAAAGAAATCATAAGGAACTTATCAAAGTTGAACTATTTACATGCCAACATGGAAAAATGATAATTGGAACTTATGAACCTTTTCTCAGTATAAGGATGGGTGAAGGGACTACAAATGTATATAGACATATACATGCACATATAGGAGGATATATATATATATATATATATATATATATATATATTAAATAAAGGGGAGTATATATCTATATATTTATATATGCATATGAATACATGTCTGACTCTGTGTACATATGTGTACATAGAAGGCACAAGATCAATTGAATAGGAAGGGATGATACTTTAATATGTGACATTCTGAGGTGGGAGACGAATAGAATGAGAGGAGACAGTGAGAGACAGAATGGGATTAATCATCTCATATAGAAGAGGCAAGGGATAACTGTTATAATGGTGGAGGAAGAACAGGAAGGCAAAAGGTAAAGGGTCAACCTTACTGTCATTGAATTGACTTAGGGAAGGAATCACACAACCTCTCAACTGGGTATCTTGCCACACAGGGGGGATGAGGATGAGAGGTGTGATGATGGAGGGGAGGGCAGGGTGGGGGGGAAGGTTGTTGGAAGTACACACTTCTATAAAGGTACTGGGTAGGGAATAGAACAAGGCAGGGCAGGATAGGAAGTAGGGACATATAATCAGTCTCTCACAATATGTCCATTGTGGAGATGTTCTGCATAACTACACATGCAAAGCCTGTATTGAATTGCTTGTCTTTCTAGTTGAGGTAGGTGACAAGGGAGTAAGGGAAAGAATCTAGAATTTAAAGTTCCATGATCAAATGTTAATATATATATATATATAATTATTACTACTATTATTAACTACATGCAACTGGGAATTAAGATATACAGGCACTGGGGTAGGGAGATCCATCTTGCCCTACTGGAAAGTCAGAGGGGTCATGAAGGAGGACATAGGAGAGAGCAGATTGAGGGGTTGGTTATAGTAGGATGATTGTTTTGGGGTGATGGGTGTGGGACAAATGGGGACAAATTTGTAAATCAAATCTTGTGGAAATGAATGATGTAAACAAGAAAATAAATAAATGGATAAAAAATTAAAAAATTAAATAAAAAATCTTGACATTTGCTCTAAAAAAAAAACTTAAGCTCTTGTTAAATCATTACTCTCCTACAAAAACCATAAACAAAGGCCACACAAAAGTGTGAATTTTTTTTAACTCATAGGAAACATGAATTAGGGCAGCTGGGAGTGCAGTGGATAGAATGCTAGGCCTCAACTCAGAAACAGTCATCCTCCTAGTTCAAATCTGGCTGCACTTACTATCTGTGCAACTCTGGATAAGTCACTTAACCGTGTTTGCCTCAGTTTCTTCATCTATAATATAAGATGGATGAAGAAATGGCAAACCACTCCAGTATCTTTTCTAAGAAAACCCCAAATTGTTTGATGAAGAGTCAGAACCAATTTAAAACAACCAAACAACAATAATATTTCAAGTACATTCCACGGTTAACAGCCAGTACTAGTTCATTTCATCAAACTGTAGATGTTATGATACGTAGTCTTTTCTACATTAGTATCTTGATAATCACCAAACTATTCCAGCGGGACAGGTCCAGACCAAAATAGACCTATGGTGCATTCAAATCAAGAGACCACCCCATTCATTTATTGAATCAATTTATTTATTCCAAGCATATATGTCTGCTTACTAATACTTTCTTGGTATTATTGTTCATTTTTTCAGTCATTTCCAACTCTTAGTGACCCATGAACCATAAAACCCCAAGCCTTTCTCATTTCACCAAATAAACATGGAGTACATAGTAATAACACATTTTAATTTTCCCTATTCCTCTAGGATTGATTCTCCTAACTATTGATGTTCATTTTCATTTTGATTAATATTCTACTTTCACAAGCCCCCAACTGGGTCACATCTGAAAGACATTCTTACAATAATATCCTTCATTGCAACTTATCACTAAGAAACAGATTGTTTCATTATTATTTTTTTCTTCTTACCTTTATAAAATGATTTAAATAAATAATTCCATTAATGAAATAAGACCTCCTATCATTAAAGAAAAATACATTTTAAAAAGTCTACTTAAAGTTTCCCATTACTTGAATTTGAAATCATGCATAAAATTATGAGATGAATAGATCTTTATTTTAAAGAAATTATGTAGCTGTCATTCAGAAGTTTGAGGTTAGATATGCAATACAGTCATTTCCTCATAAAAGGTAAGAATGACCTACTATACCTCTCACAAGGGCTCTAGATAGTAACTCTGAACGGTTCCTGTCTTCTTTCGAAGTTCAGGTAAATCATGCTCTGTGTGACCACTTTCAAAAACATTTTTATGCAACAAAAGTCCATACTAGAGCTGGTATCAAGCATATCCCTTAAGAGGAAACAGGTCTCAAAAGAAGAATAATAGGTATGGCATAGGGAAGGGGGTAGGAAGAACAGCACCCTCCAGTTTGCTTTGATCACACACATACACACATACACACACACAGAGTGTTTATCAACTGATGTTTGTATGTGATAGGTCTTATTTTAGAAATCATTGATTGAGGTATTTCAATTTTTCTGCAAAATTATTCAATAAACTATTTATTAGATGTCTACTAGGTGCTAGGTACCATGGTAGCCACTGGGGAATACAATATAAAAGTTTCAGTCCATTCTCTCAAGGAGCTTACACTCAACTTCTTCCTTGAGTTATTTTCTATATCTTGAAATGCCATTCAATCTTAGGGAAATTTTGGTACTAGGTGTCTTAGTTCCACCTTCCTGTATGAGCCTTACCTCTGGAAATGAGCTGAAAGTGAGCATTCATTGGTACAGGCTGAAACATTTCCTCTTAGAATAGCAATGACAGATTTTCCCAGGTTATTTCTCACTGGAATTTGATGGTTCATACAATAAGTTGTACTCCACAGCTGGTGATAGAAATACTCACCTAAAGTACTAAAGGTAGAAAAGATTGGTAGGGTTAGAATCATGGTTTGTACAAGGATAAAAAAAGTTATCTGAAGGAATATCAAAGAGATAAGATTCAGGGGTCAAGGTTCAGAAACACCATTCCAGAAACAAAAAACATGACTCTGCACTCCACAAAGATCTATTTGTGACATTTAGCTCTGTCTATATGTATATTTTTATTTATGCCAAACTGAATGAGACTGGGCCCCATTTTCCAACTTCGTTTACATTAGCTATGGCTCTCTAGCTTCCACTGCCATTCAAATTACTCTGAGGAAAGGGCCTTTTCTAAGTGGCAGCAAATGCCATCTAGCTGACTGCTGACATTAATATCTAGGCAGAAAAACTATTTGGGCAAATTCCAGAGCTAGAAGATGGTTAATATTTTGCTTGCAAGGCTAAAGGAGGGTTTTTTAATCAATATTGCATTTTGTGCCTGTGGAGTAAATGTTTATTTTCTCAGAAGTACATTTTGTGAGTATCCAGCTCAGCATGCTTTATTTACTGGTCGCATCTTTGAGTCCAATTTTTACTATAACTTAGTTATTCTGCTTCACCATGTTTATATTTTAAGTCACACTGGTAAATGCCCACCATTTATTATGAATCAATGAAAAAGCTTTCATTATGTACTTATTATGAGCCAAGCACTGTGTTAATTGCTGGAGATATAGATAAAAAACAAACAAACCAAAAACAACAGAAAAATAAGGCATCCTTGCTCTGAGGAAGTTAGCACTCTAATTGGGGGAACTGACACATAAAATATCAACTATTTAGCAGATAAGAAGCCTCCAAATCCAAAGAATATAGCAGTGGATTTGAGTGTCAAGGCCCAGGGCTCTTTTAGGCTCCATAAGTAGGTATTTTACATATCTTAAATAGTGTCTAGGGACTAGTGGGCCTATAACATTGGTATTTGATGCTTCATGGCACTGCAATATTATCTATGCTTCTATTGCTTTTGAGATAGTTATACATTAAGTAATATTTTACCGTTCTGGAACAGCAATTTCCAAGGATTTCTGATCCTGATCTATATGTAGTATTTGGTGTGGGGGTGGCCTACTTCACACTGACTACTCTAGGATTAATAGAGATAAAGCACCATCATATGCCTATGATTCTAACCCTCTAAAGGTTCTATGGAAAAACCTGGTACATGAGAATATACAAGCCAATGAAGCTCTTGATGTGCTTCTCCTTATACTAAGTTAGTCTCATGACACCATTAATTGATAAATATAAAATATATACCTTATGAAGAAGCAAAAATTTCAATAATCAGCACATTGCATATCATACCATATTACATCACATCACAGCACATCACATCATATCATATCACATCATATCATATCATATCATATCATTTGCCCCATCAGCAACTAAACTATTTACACACCAAAGGGGGAAGTATTTTATGTCCTTTCCAATTTAATTGATCCTTTATTATTCTACATTTTCTGCCCCAAATATTCATTTTCTGTCTTCTTTAATAGCCAAACTTCTCAGACACAGAATATGCAGTGCCTTGTAAATTCAAAACAACTGAGTTTGCTGGCTGGGGACTTTTCTCGCTCTGCTCTAATCTGCTCTCTGGTCTGTGCTGGTGCTGCCCCTACATGTTTGGTGCTCCCTCTGCCCAGACCTATTTGGGAACTTTCCTGGCCTAGGAATCTGCTATGCTCCATCTCCCAATGGATTCTATTACTCTAAAATCCATCCAGATTCACTTTTTAAATTTTAGTGACTGGATTCATGGAGGAGCTGAGAAAAGGTACTGCTTTCATTCTGCCATCTTGGCTCTACCCCTCTCCATGATTTCTTATCTCATATAGTAGTTAGTCATGTCTTTGCATAAAGCTTCCAAAGCAGTTTCACCCAACATGCTGTTGGACTTCCTCCGATTCTTCATGTTTCATGGCTTTCAGGATAATTAACGGTATGTCCAAGTGTTATAAGTCATTTTGAGACTGAAGCACTGCTTTTCTGCTCATACCTTGTGTTTTATAAGATCTTGACTTGATATTAGGAAAAAAAAGAGATTATATTATCTACTTCTTCATTTTATACAGGAGGACCAGAGAAGTTCAAAATTTATCTAAAGTCTCAAATGAGATATTTGTAAGACCCATAGTGTAGTCCCTGGCAAATAGTATTAAAAATATACTTATTCCTCTTGCTCTAGTCCCTTCCCCCAACAAACAGGTAGAATGTGGCAGAGCTGAGATTCAAACTCATATCTTTTCATTACAAATACAGAACTTCTTCCATTGAACCACCAGGCTTCCTATGTCTTTAATGATGCCTTTGATTTTGATACACAGCTTGAATTTAAGTCATCATTAATGAAAACTGGAGAAATCAAATTGATGTTATTTTGCTATTCATTTCATTCTGTATCACAGCTGACATTTTTGTAACTGCCAAGGTAATGTTTCATTTGTCTTAGAGTTAAGTTTGGAAATTGAGCTTTCCTATAAGTCACTCATTGTCTCTGAGTTAAGTTTAGAAGTTCAGTTCTCCTGTTAATCACTGTTCTATTCTTGCTTCAAGGAAATCTATTATCCTTGAAAGATTAATGTGGATGCCAGGGAGTCTGGTATAATATTCAAAGTAGTAGGGTCCCCTAAGGCTTAACTCTCCTTGCACGTGGACTTAAGCAATGAGTATTTCCTAGTGACAGGATGGAAGGAAGGGTTGATGCTAGTCACTCACTCCCAATTTCAGTCAATCACATTTTTCCTCACTCCTATGATACTACAGATTTTGTAACCAATCACATTATTTTCCTCCATCTATGATACTGCTTTGTATTTTTGATATTCATCTTTTTGTCCAAAGAAGAAAGTTGTCTCCCTCATTAGAAGTCTTATCTTTTTTGGGGAGTGAGACCCTATTTATTTGCAAATCTATGTAAACAGTAAAATGGTTATACTCAGAACTTTGTGCCTCAGTTTCCCTTGATTTAAATCTTAACATTAATAATACTCTAAGGCTTAACTACACTTACAAAACATTATCTTTTGGATCACCTCTAGTTGTGAGTTAGTCTATTGATATCAATCTTCAACACAGCAAGATACAGATTAAAGTTTTATTTCTGGCAAATACTGGCTATGTGATCCAAAGCAAGTCACTCTATATCAGTGAAAAGACAATTGATCTATATTCTTTCTTTTCAATCTTTAAAATATATTTATATGTATACCTTCTAAGATGGCAAGTTGTAGACCAATTGCCAATCTATCCAGATGAGAAGATGGATTTTCCTTACTAACAACTCCTTATACCAATGAAATCATATATCCATCCTCTCTCTCTCTCTCTCTCTCTCTCTCTCTCTCTCTCTCTCTCTCTATCTCTCTCTTTCTCTCTCAACACACATGTACATATACACATAGATATAGATAAAGTTATAAATATTCTATCATATATCTATACACACAAAACATGTAGAAGGATAGAAATATGGATATATTGGTGTATGGTATATAACAATCTATTCAAAGAATTGCATGGAGGCATTCTCATGAGCATATATTTATATATACATATGTGTATGTGAATATGTTTATATGTATTTGTTAGTAGATGTTGATATCTTTTTACTAACTCTTTTAGGGGAATAGACAGTTATGCAATCCTTCCACAACCATTTCCATTCTTCTAGTCCTCTACTTAAAATAGCTTGAAATTTGATTCATAGGAGCCTTTAAAATTGTCACCTCCAAGATAAGCTCTCTATATTTGTCCAAATCTAGCCAGCATTTTCCAATTAAATCTTATTAAGTGTATTTCTCCCTGTCTCAAAGACTAAATCCGGTATGAAATCTATTGATTTCAACAGTAGCAGATTTCCCCATTTTCATATTACTCAGAGAACTTTGCCTAGACATATAATTCCACCATATAACAAACATAAAAAGTAAATTCTACTATTAGACATTAAGCTCGAGGACAGGGTAAGTGATAAATTTACCTCATACCACCACAGCATCTATGACAACTCCTTATGCTCTTAAGGGCATTGAAGTAAACTTTGAGATTGTCTCTATTGGCATAAGACTCCTTATTTGACCATATCATATTCAACAATTTGATTTATTTAGATGAAGAGATCACAGATAGCAAAACACCAGAGATGGAAGAGATCAGTTATAATCTAGTCTAATCTATAATTGAAAAATGACACCTTCTATATGATACCAATCAATTGGTAATTTCAACTTTGGAGTCCTTCAATAAGGCAGTACCTAGCACCTTCCAAAATTATCCATTCTACTTTAGGGGTGCTATAATTGCTAGTGTGTCATAAAACTTACAAAACTAACCTTGGTGGCAGGAATACTGGGTTCAAGCCTTCTCTCTGACACAAACTGGTTGTGTGACCCTGTTCAAGTGAATTCTTTGTGCCTTAGGGAATTCTCTAATACTGCACATTGCAAAGGATGTGATGATCTGAACTGGTAGAGGAAATTTCTCAGTAGGAGCTCCGTAAAACCATAAATCCAATGAAAATAAAAAGTTTCTGCTTATCCTTAAATTTATTTGCTTACAATTTCCAATCCTTCAAGCAGATTAAGCCTAGCATTTCTTACACTTAACTCTTGCTATCTTGATGACAGCTATTATCTTCCCTGAGTCCTCTCCTCTCTGGGCTAAATATTTTCATCACTTTCTCCATTTTTATATCAAATGAACTCAAGACTTTTTGACCATCTTGGCTGGTCTTCTTCAGATGCTCTGTAAGTTATCATTGACTTTTCTAACATTTGAGAAGGGAATACTTGTGCACAACATGCCAAATGTGATCTGACAAGGCTCTTAAGACAGTCCAAGATTGCATTTACTTTGTTGGGTTCCATATCCTACTATTAGATGCAATGTATATTGTGTATTGTATATATTTCTGATATTGGAGTCAGAAAGATCTAGATTCAAATTTCACATCTGACACTTCATTAACTGTGTGATCCTGGGCAAATTTTTAGCCTCTTTGTAGCTCAAGCATTTTCATAGGCCCCAACTTCTAAGTCAAAGACAAATTGTGATATGTTTTGGTAAAGGGAGTTTCCATGCCAGGAATTCCCTCTACTATTAAAAGTGCAAAGCCTTTACTTATTCAAATATCTCATACTGTTGACATATTGAACTTACCGTCCAGTTAAAATTCTAAATATTTTAGATAAAATAGTAAACATGCTACCCATCTCTTTTTTTCCCCCGCCAGAGGTATGTTCCTGTGTTTATTCCTACTAAATTAATATTATTACAATCCAGCTTCTTAGGATCTTTCTTGATACTGATTCTCTGATCCCATGCATTAGCTGTCTCAGAGAACTTTTTTTTCTGAATGACAAATAAAAATACCAGAAATAAGTCAGTGACAAAAATGTTAAACTGCAAACTGTCAAACCTAAATCCCTGTGGTACTCTACTAAAAACTTCCTCTCATCATTACTTTATACTATCAATGACTAATATTTGGGTTCAGTCATTTAATTTCTTCCAAATCTGTTTGATTATCCTATTAACCTATCCTAGCGTTCTCTACGTTTTCCACATGTATAACATGAATCTTTATAAATTCTGTGCTAAAATCTTATCATTGACTGCAACTCCTGGTCAACATGTTTTGTGATCTTTTCAAAAGAGGATATAAGGTTAATGTGGTATGCCTTGTACTTAGTGAAGTCATGTTGGTTGCTTATGATTATCACTTTTTTCACTACACTTGTATTAACCATCTTTTTAATAATGTTCCATTGAACTGTATTAATCTTTTTTTTCTTTCCTTTCAGTCCAAAAGCCATTTTCTTTAGCAGAAGAAACAGCATTAAAATAATATTTAAGCTGTCTTTTCTATCCATTGTCCAAAATAATTTCCTCATCCACCCTAAGCAGTGGACCTATATATCCCTTACTCCTTTATTTATCCTCATTGTAACTTAAAAAACATCAGGAAAAAAAAATTTTCTGTCCTTCATTTTCTTTTCCAACTCTGATTTTTAAAAATCTAGATATTATTGTTCTCTTATCATGCCAAATTTTCATTCATTCTTTGTTATCTTCCCTTGATTCAATCTTTTGTACATATTTTAAAAATCAAAATTAGAATGTTATAAAAATGGACAAAATTTGAACACTGTAACTATGATCAATGAAATGATCAACAATGATTTGGTAGGATGAATAATTAGGAAGAATGATCAATTTTTTTACAGAGAAGTGAGAAACTAATAAAAAGAATGAGACATACTTTTTTTATACATGGCCAATATGGGGATTTGTTTTGCTTAACTATAAATATTTACCTTAAGGTTCTTGTTAGTCTTTTTTTAAGTAAGATGGAAAGCAAAAATAATGTTGGTAACTGAAAAAAATAATTTTAAAACAATAAAGAAAATTATTTAATTCAGAAGGTTAAGTTCTCTATTCAATTAGATTAATTCCCTACAATAATTACCTTTCCCCCCACATCAAAATAATTTCTCTTTATGTATTTAGAAATGCCTTCTTGAGAATTTCTTGTTCCTCTTGGACTCATTACACTTTTGAATTCAGTTAATAGGATACTGTCTATCTTTCCCTTGAAAATGTATGGCATGCTTGCAATATTTTTAGATTTCATAAAGTTGAAGCTAATAATGTAAGTAAACAGTAACATAAAAACAGGAAAGTCTGCCTCTTTTGACAGCATACAAAATCCCAGTATAAAGAAAGAACCAATGGCACTGGAACTGAAGAGTATTTATACAATTCACACTGCCCTGTTCAAGACAGAAAATTTTGAAACATCATTGTGGAAAATTTCCAAAATGACAAAACTGTAGTAGTTTAAAATTTGGCTAACTTTCACATCTGCACTGATTGTTTGGATCTCTACCTTTCTGAAATCTTGTTAGGCTCTTCTCAAGGTCTAGAATTATAGTTTCATTAATTGAAGAAACCAGACTAAGAAGCATTTGCATGAGGATACTTGTAGTTTATTCAAAGCTTTAAATGAATCAATGGTATAGTATGACTGGTAGAAAATCGAATGCTGCCTTTGCCTGCTTTCATAGATGTATTATTAGGAGCTGACTTGCTTAGCTGTTCTTGGCAATATTACAATGATTGATTCATTATTGACTGATACCTACTTATCTTCAAACCATTTTGAATTAGCTTGAAGTGTGTGTGTGTGTGTGTGTGTGTGTGTTTGTATTTGAATGGTGATGGAGTGGGTGGCATAATACTGTTCCTTTTCCCCACTGGAATGACATGTTAGAATAAGGTGGAACAGCGAATCATATAAATGAACTGAAGAGATGGACTATTATCAAAAATTGTGAACCTTCCGTATTCAAGATAGACCTGTCCTTTAAAGAGGGTCAATGTTCCCAATGAGTACTAAATCTGGCATAGAATTTAGAATGCTGAAGGATATTGTTCTATGTTTAACCTTCCGGTAGAACTAAGGAACAAGTTATTTTAGCAAGAAGGATGATAATTACAAATTACCTAAATAGAAAATGGATGTGACTTATTCCCAGAAGTTAGAAGAATATACAATGCTTTAGGAAAAGGTTCAGGTGGATTTGGGCTGAATATAATTTACTTGGCATTTCACCAGTGCCATTACATCACTGGGGCATGACTAGGAGACATGAAAATTCTCACAGGGGAAAACAGAATTAAAGCTGTTCTAATCATCTCCATGACAAAAGAGGACAGTGATAAGAACCTATAATTTCCCCATCTTTCTGTTACCTTTGAAGAAGACTCCTTGTTGTGTAGAGTTCAAGAAATAGGTAGGTACTGTGGCTGGGATGAATCCATAAGACTTGAGACTTCCTGGTTTTCATCAGGAGAATTTGATTGTTTTGCAGCTGGGATCACTGATTAACAGCTTATTTGGGGATTAGAACTGGTAGTAACCTCATACTAGATTGTTATAAGGTTTTGGTTTTGTGAGGACAAGAGGAGGAGAAACCAAGACCATGCTAATCACTCCAAATTTACGGTATCTAGAGATCAAGTTCTTCAGGTTAGTGTAGTAAAAAAAAAAAGGTTCACACCCACTGAAACTATCATCTGGGAAAGAGAAGACAACTCTCTCCTACCATATTTTCCTTTGGTTTTGTGGCTTATGGTCTCTGACTCATAGAGATATCTCAGAAATGAAGCCCCTTCCTTGTCATCCAAGGTGGGTGTGGGTGGTGTTCCCTGGCATTTCACATATTTAGGAAGTCAAAGATGCATTTGGGAAAGACATTTGGAGAAAAACTAAGTAGGAAGGCATTTTCCTTTTTATTTTGACTTTATTAAACATTTGCTTTCATAGTATGATAAATACCTGTGTCCTCAGAATCTGGTGTCCATTCAACTGAGTGATTATATCTCACATATATTCTACTTTGTATATTGTAATACGTTTTTCATATATAGTGTAAGAACTTAATATAGCCCAGTCCATTATTTGATACCATAAAGCTAGTAGTAGAGACACTAACAAGGGGAATCTTGATGTTGGCAAGCGTGCCATTATCTGATTTCATCAAGGATTTTGCAACTTTTGGGGAGGCTGTAGAATAATGTGCCAGAAAAGAACTGAGGTGACTCTTAGCCTGGTGATTAAAGGAGATTGCCATTTGCTGAGCAACTCAGATGTTACATTCCCTCCCTAGATAATTGATAGAATGATAGTGTCTTTCCCTAGACTTAAGGAAGACAACACATATGTTTACCTCAGTTCCAGTACGGCAGAGCTCCAAATATTTCATGATATACATGCAAATTGGCATGTGTAGTCATAAGTTTGAAGAACATTTTGTAACAATATTAATTTTCAGCAGTGAATTGAGCTGTCTAACAAAGTAATGATCCTTCTTTCAGTATAAGTGTTGAGGTAGCCATTGGAAAACCATTTGTTTTCCAGAGAAGTCACAAGAGATGTGGTATAATGGCGAAATAAGTTCAAATCCTGCCTTACAGAGATGCAAGCATCAGATAAAATAATGTATACAATGCTATTTTTGTAAAGAGCTATATATATATATATAGCTCTTTATATATATATATATATAATTTATCTGCAGTGTTACAAAAAAAATATTCCTGAAGTGGGTGAAATGACAGAGTAGATGACGTATAAAGACCATTTCAAGTCAGAGATTTAATACTTTTAAATATTTGAAGTGTGATTTGACACTGATCTCCTTAAAGGAAGTCAGGGGCATTGTGAGTTGATGCAGAAGAAAAAGTTAGAGAGAGAGAAATTATAGTAAAAGGAAAAGAAGGTTTAAACATGATAAATAGAAAAGGAGATAGACTAATTCAGGTGATGCTTTTCAGATGATGCTTTCTGATTCTCATTTTCTCAAGGATCTAAGAGAAAGAAAGGAGTAATGTAACAATAGAAAGAACAATGTACATAGATATTGAGGGAATGAGAACAATACTCTATATTGTTAACAGCTCCTCACAAGTATTCTTACCCTTTCTGGGATACCTATCTATCTATCTATCTTGCTTCCCAATTTTTCTTTATATTTTTTTTTATTAAAATGGACACTTTATTGAAAGTTGGGATTATCTAACTTTGTTGTATTTCTATCCTCAACACTTATTATAGTGCCTGGCACATATGACTTAATAAAAACTCTATCAACTACCTTTGTATATTTCTTTCAATCTTTTTATCCATCTTAGTTAACTTCTCAGGAAAATAAGTATAAGTCATGACCTGCCTACATTAAATGAATAAAATAATCTATAGGTAAAAGTTCAGTACAATATAATCTATTATACAGTTATAGTATATAAGTTTAATTCTTCAGCAGATAATATCTGTGAGTTGGTTGGACATCTGTAGATTGAATGTCAAACATAAAAGAAATGAAGGAATGATCAAATAAATAAATATGAGAAATCATATCCTCAGTCAGTCATTAAACATTTATTAAGGATCTTACATATGTCAGGCATTATGCTAAGTGCTAGGGCTACAAAGAAAGTTCCCTGCATTTACTGTGGTCATAGTTAACAAGGGAGACAGCATGTGAGCAATTCCATACAAATGAGCTATAGAAATTGGAATTGACCAACAGAAGGAAGTCAACTAGCATTCATTGGGGTCAGAAAAATCTGAGACTTGAAGAAAGCCCAAGAAGGCCAGGAGGAAGAAGATATTTAACTTACACACTAAGAATATATTGAAAGTTCATAGAATCCTACAAGTTAAAATAGCACATCATAAAGTATAGATCAACTCAGAACATAAACCAGTCTTAATATTTCAGTCTAAAACCAGGTTTTGACTTTTACTTGCCAATGTTTCTTTAGCTTTTTTCTTATACTCCTTTATCTTCTCTGCTACTTATACTTACTGTAGCTGCCAGATTTCAGTGGCCATAGCCTTAATCCTTGCTCACTATTAGGAATCATTTTAACCTTAAACTGTGGGGTAATGGTTGGTAGTCCTACAAATGCATCATCAGCAGTCTTTTTATGGGTAGCAAAAGCAGTAATGATAAACCATCTTACTTCCAAACAAGGCTTATTTTATTTAATCATGAAAGAAATGTACATGTTATGTATTAGTAAAAAGGATTATGTATACATGTAACATATTTGGGTGGTTCTAGGAAGATAGTAGAGCATATGCTTATAGGATGGCACAGCATTGTTTAACCTTGAAGTCATCAAGAATGAATCAAAAGTAGGGATGCATAGAAGTGAAGGCAGACAAGGCAATAGTATTTGATAACAGTCCCAAAACAATTAGTGCGGTATTGTCTAAGAACTCATTAGGGATTATGAAAAAAAAAAGGAGATAGATAAAACATGTTAGGGTAAAAGAGAGAGATTTTTGTTATTGTTCTTCAGGCATTTTCACGCATGTCTGACTCTACATGACCCCTATTGGAGGTTTCTTGGAAAATATATTAGAATAGTTTGCCATTTCCTTCTCCAGCTCATTTTACAGCTGGGGAAACTGAGGGAAACAAGATTAAGTGACTAGCAAATGGCTGAAGCCAGATTTGAAGTCAGGAAGATAAGAAGACAGAGAATAGATTATGTAAAGCTTTGTTAAAGGGAAAAAGACAAAGGTAATTGAGTTGAATTGATGTTAAGCTCAGGATTTTATTTTACTTTTTTAATGTAAGAGACAAGATTCTATTCTCAATAAAATGAATATAAGAAAAATTCAGGAAATTCATCCTCATTCTGAAATAAAAATTCCCTCAAAGAGGCAGTTCTTTAGTTCAACATTGACATTTTTACTATTTACTAATATTTGCTACTTTCTGTGAAGTTAAAAATAACTCTATTGCAGCTTTGTCACATAGATCATTTAAATTCACTTTACTTTCCCATCACTTAGAAATGTGTAAAAAAAAAAGATTCTTTGTAGGAATATATATGTATGTGTGCACTTCATTAATATTATATACCAAAATAATTCTGCTCTATGCAAAATATTGTAGGACATATCTTCTACAGTATACATTAGCTAATAGAAAAGTTATATGCAAACAAAATGGCTAACATAATATTCTTTAAATTTTTATATGATTTCTACTCTCTTCCCTCCCACCTCACTCTCTTTTTCTCTCTCATTTTCTCCCATCTCTGTTCTTTGCTTCTTCTTTCCCTCCCTCAGAGAGAATTTCATTTCAATATTACCAGAATACTTATCTTTATTTAGTAAATGAGCAATATTTATCTTTTTTTTCAATTCTTATGGGAAAACTTACCGGATGTTATTGACCAAAAGGAATTAAAGTCAAACATACATATCACTTAGTCTTAAATACTGCCCAATATGATTCATTCTTATATTTGTCCAAGTACCACGTTAATGGTAAATTGGAAAAAAAAATCCTTAATGTCCTCCTTGTGTCAAAAAAATAAGTCAGAAATGTGTATAATCAATAAATTACTTTTGCTTCAAATCTGCATTTTAGTAATTCTCCTCTCTGGTTTTCCATAACTCTAGGTAATTAAGGATTATTTTTTCCCAAAACATGGATTCTGTCATGCCACTCTTCTATTTAAAAACACCAAATCTATTGCACAAATTAATATCTAGTATTTTAAATAATATTTTAATGTTTATAAAGCATTTTACCTGTATTATTGAATTTTATTCTCACCATGTTCCTATGAGAGTTCATTTTATAACATCCCTTTTACAGGTGAGGAATCTGAGTCTGGGAAAGGTCAAACAATTTGCCCAGGTATCATATAGCCAATGTAAATTTGAGGCTAGATTTGAACTTCTGGTTGTTTTCAGTTCTCTATATCCTATGCCACTGAAATGCATCAAAATCTTTAGCTTATCATTGAGGGATAAATACAATCTAGTCCAGCCTGCCTCTTAAACTTTGGTTCTCACTACTCCCTTTCATAATAGGTCCTCAATATCATCTCCCAAATACATGTTTTTGGAAATATAAACAATTTTCTTACTTTTAGTACTGCTTTTTAAAAAGCCCTTTTTTTCCTCCTGTTCACCTATGTAAGTTCTAACTTCTCCTTTGAGGGCCAGTTTATGTACTGTTTCTTTCATGAAGTCTTCCTAGCCCTTTCTGGAATAAAGAAACATTTCCCCCTTCTTTATTTATAGCATGTTAGAGCAGAAGAAAGATGATTTCATTAGGCGGCGTTAATAAAGAGCCAAAGAGATCTAATTTCCAATTCTGCCTGTCACATGTTGACTATGTGAACCAAAGAAAGTGACTTATCTATTCTCCCTTTCTCTCCCCACCCTATCATTGGTAGAAGCTCCTCACTTAGAGCTCTCCAGACTGAAGAAATAACAAACCAGTTTGAAAAAGAAGTTAGAACAGAATGACTTTTATACTGCAATTCCAGAGGCCTTAGTTTACTGCTAACAGTAATAATGCATGTGATTATTAAAAACAATATCCTTTCTCCTTTTATTTCTTCTTTTTGAGGGTCAGGTTTTAACTGAACTGATTTCTAAGGTCCTATCCAGGGAGATATCCTATGACTATTTTCACTTGTGAATCATTATATGTTTTCTTATGACATTCTCACTTTGCATTGACTGACGAATGTAAATTCTGTGAACTATATCTAGCTAAGAATTTATTATTAACACTTGGATTTCACTGTGAACACACATCTTTGTTTATAGATGAACAGCTAGATGACTTGGCTAAATTAATTCTGCATAGCAAGCTAAGCCAATTCCCATGATTCATGGCCACTAGACAAAACTTCTAGGAACAAGAGACCATAAGATCATCATGACTTAAGAAGGAATGTGCTTGATTGCCCTCTGGGGTAATGTAGTGCTATATAAGGCTGATTCAGTCTTTTTCTATTGTTGTGATCCTTTAATAGAATGATTACTCCAGCTTCTTTTTCTAATATGAAATTCATTCCACTAGAATTTGTTGCATACTATAGTGTTTATGTTCAGTAAAATTAAATAATTCCAATGTGCAATTATTTCTTTTTCATTATATTCCTGTTAATTTCCTCTGATAGCTAGGATAATTGAACAATTATTGGGTCCAATTCATTCTGTGAGAAGCATGCAAATACTTTTATTTCTGCAGAGTAATTAACTGATGTACTAGTACCAGAGACAGTTTATTAAGTGGATTATGTGAGCCTCTTCATTTCAATGTATCTATTTTTGCCACCACAAGGTTATCATAGATTTTTAGTATAGCCAAAATAAACTTTTATAATTGGTAACACGGAATCATGACTATAACATCCTGAGCTCTGTGGTTCTGAGATGAAGGAGAACATGTATGAATGATCGTTGCTCCATATGTACTGCTACCTCCATTGCATTCCCTTAAAGGAATATTCTATATTCTAATATATGACAAGTTAGGTTTCTAGTCTAGTATAAATATCATATACCTTAATATACGTATATGTGTGGAGAAAGAAGGAGTGATGAAGAAGGGGAAAGAGAGAGACAGAGACAAAGACAGAGACAGAGAGAGACAGACAGAGACAGAGATGGAGACAGAGACAGAGAGATTTTTAGGCAAAATTAATCAGATAATGACTAAAAAGAATAACACCAGAAGAGAATTATCTTCTGCCTTCTGCTCTTAGGCAGTAACTAGATTATTTCCCAGCAATGAAAGGCTACCTTATATCATATTTATGTGCCTATATCATATGTAACCCTTAGTAGAATATGGACTATATCAGGAAAGGGGAAATATATTTTTATTTTATTCCTAGCACAGTACCCTGCACATGATTCTTAATACATAATTGTTGAATTGAAATGTATGTTTGAAAAGTCCTTCAAAACTTGGTCCATATCTCCCTTTCTATACATTCCCTTCATGCATTGTACAGTTTGGCCAAAATGTCCTTCAACATGTTTCACATACATGATATTCCATTTCTCTAGAATGATCTTCTTAAGCTTTGCTTCTGTGAAACCTAGAGAGCTAGCTCTATTCAGATCACAATAAAAACACTACCTCCTACTTGATGCTAGTTCAGATCTCAGCAGATCCTACCTCATTGCCATCCATCATTTTATATGGTGTGTCAATAGTCTTAGTGCAGTTTAAAGCTTATTTATTTAAAGTACAAAGGCAACAAACTTAAAAAGAGTACATTTTAATTTTAATTGCTTAAATTTTAAACATTCATGTTTCTTATGAAAATTTAGCACAGTCACTCTCGTGTACTAAAATATCTCTCTTAGTTTTCAAACTTGGTAATATTTTCTTCAGTTGCTATTAAGTAAATGAAAGGATTACATTTGTAATCCTAGCATTAAGATGATTTAACAAAATATATTTTTTATGTATGCACAGAAGTTTTCACATAATCCCATAGGAAAATATCTAAAGGAGTTAGATCAGATGACCTAGGAAGCCAAGCAAGAGAATATCTATAGACCCACATTTTGGAGAAAATGTCTTTCAGAAATTCATGTTGGAGGATAACAGAAATGGTTTGTAAACATTTCCTTTAGCTTTAGAAGTTCAAGAAAGCCTAAATTTTGCCCCATATCAATAATAATATAGAACTATGTTGATTATTTTAATACATTGCATTATATATTATAATGTCATGCATACTGCTACATCTTGCTGAAATTTATATACCAACATAAACACAGATTGTCAAACTATCACAAAAATAAATAAGTATAAAAAACATATACTTATTTAACCTCCCAAATGATGTTTTTGTAAGTGTGTAGCACATAAATTTCTTTTTTTAACACTGAAAATGTGAATTTGTTGTTTTCTTTTTTTAATACATTTTTGTTTCCTTGTTTACATCATTCATTTTCTTGAGATTTTTGAATTACAAATTTTCTCCCCAGCTTTCCCCTATCCCAACCCCAAAACAGCAATACCAGTGTAAAGCCCCTCCCCTGATCTGCTTTCTAAATTTCTGGTAGGGCAGGGAGGGTCTCCCTATCCCAGTCATCATATATCTTAATTCTTAGTTGCATGTATTGCAGAGCTTTAAATTCTAGATACTTTCGGGTTCCTCCCATGCCACCCACCCCCACTGGAAGAACAAGCAATTGAATACAGGCTGTGGATGTCTAATTATACAGGATATCTTCACAGTTGGCATATTGTAACAGTGATCATATTTCCCTCCTCCTTATCCCCCCCACCTTTTCTGTTCTCTACCCTGTGTCTTTCTCTTTACTGAAGTGTGCACTTCCAGCATCCCTCCCCAAAGCCCTGACCTCCTCCCCCTCATCCCACCTCTCATCCTCATGCCCCTTATTCTCCTGTGTGGCATGATGCCCAGTTTACAATTTATGACTTTCCTTCCCTAAGCCAAATTCAAACAGAGTAATTGAGAGTAAAGTTGTAACAGTTATCCCTTGCCTCTTCTATATGGAATGATTAAACACATTTTGTCTCTCCCTGTCTCCTCTCATTCTAGTCCTCTCCCACCTTAGAATTTCGCCTTTTAAAGTATCTTCCCTTTGTATTCAATTCATCCTATACCCTCTATATACACATAT
>CM053594.1:245363134-245378965 GCA_028646575.1 Pseudocheirus occidentalis
GTTTAACAATATCGTGGTTTCTCATAAAGTCATTAGCTTCCACTTGCTCCATGCTAATTCTGAAGGAATTATTCTCTTCAGAATGCTTTTGAGATTCTTTTTCCATCTGGGAAATTCAACTTTGTAAGGCATTCATCTCCTCATTGGCTTTCTGGGCTTCTTTTGCCATTTGAGTTAATCTATTTTTTAAAGTGTTGTTTTCTTCAGTTAGGTTGTTGACTCTCTTTACATGATTTTCTTGTATCATTCTCATTTCTCTTCCCAGTTTTTCCTCCACTTCTCTTATTTGGTTTTTAAAGTTCTTGTTCTGTTAATGTATAGCTTCGAGACATTCTTCAAGTGTCTTGGAAGTATTTAGTGTGGAAGTTCTGACTGTGTTGTCTTCCTCCCATTCCATGCTTTGATCCTTTTGGTCCCCAAAAAAAGGATTTTTGAGTTTTATTGCTATTCTTATTTTGCTTCCTTTTCCTCCTGTTGGCCAGTCAATTAATTGGTTGTTTTTTTTTTTGCTTTTTTTTTTTTTGGATGGCAGCTGGGGTTAAGTGACTTGCCCAAGGTCACATGGCTAGTTTTTGTGTTAAGCGTCTGAGGTCAGATTTGAACTCAGATCCTCCTGACTCCAGGGCCGGTGCTCTATTCACTGTGCCACCTAGCCACCCCGATTGGTTGTTTTTTTAGCTTTGTGGAACTCTGCTTCCAGGGGGAAAAGTTCTGTTCCAAATTGCTGGGGTTTTCCCAGCTGCCAGAGCTTTTAGAGGGGTGCTGCAGCCCTCACCAGCTTTGGATTTCTGGAAGAACACCCCAGCACCACCACCCAGGACCATGATCCAGATCCAGGCCGCTCAACACAAGAGCATTTGGCCATGATCAATTGAACTCAGCCCCCCTGTGGGGCCCTTAGGCCAGGGGCTCTGAAGCAGTGGGGGGGGGGGAACCACCAGTTACAGCAGTTCCTGCCCTTCCCCCACTGCTTCCTTGCCCTGGGGGCAGATTGGCTATACTGCTTTTCCTCCCCCAAATTTAGCTTGAAAGCTTCCCTCACTTTCACTGACCTTCTCTAATCCTGGCTTGGTAGCTGTGAAGATTGCTTCAGGTGCTGTAGATCTTCTCTGAAGTAGACTCATGCTGTGGCTTGGGAGACTCACTCTTCCTAATCACCTGGGGGCCTGGCCACTTTTGGTTTCAGGCTGGGTTGTCCTCAGGTCCTGGCCTGCTGCAATGAGCCCCTGCTGCCAAGCTGCCTTCAGCTAGAGATGTGTTCTCTGTATTTTGTGAGTTTGAGAGCCCTAGAATTTGTTTGGAGTCACATTTTATGGGTATTCAGGGTGGTTGTGTGGGAGCTGCAGAACTATGCTGCTTCTATGCCTCCATCTTGGCTTGGCATTTAAATTTCTGATGTTGTTAAAACTTAAAAACACAGTAAGACTTTTGGGACACCCAATATCTATTTTATGACTGTTTATACATACTGGGTACAGCATGTTTCCTTTTATGGAAAGTTTCTCCTTAAGGGCAGAAATTATTTCCATTTTTATTAGTATTCCCAGAAACTAGTGTAGTATGAGGGTCATTCTGTCAATCAGCTCACAATCATTTATTAAGCATTTACTATATCAGTCACTGTGCTAAGCATAGGTGACACAATTGCACACAAAAAGAAAGCAATCACCCTTAAGAAGCTTATCTGATAAGGTTGGAGAATTAGACATCACTTACCCAGGGCTCTTACCCAAACTGGGAATTTCTGGGAATTGCTCATCAATGGGAGAAGAAGCCCATAGGAAAACAGACAGGAGGTTAATAAATTCATATTTATTAACTGAATGTGAATAATATAAAATATTCAAATTATCACTACATTTCCATATTGATAAAAGTTTTGCTTTCTGGTACTTCTAGAGTAAATATTTTGAAATCATTTCTGTTAGCCTCTAACATGTATTTCAATAGTAACTTGAAAAAAAGGAAGAAAGAAAAATAAGAATAGATAGTGGACTATATTTTGAGTCCTTGTGATCAAGATCTTCTTTTGATATATTAGTTTGTCACCAGCAACACATCAGTTAAGCTCTCAGTAACTCAGGAGGCTAAGACAAATTTACGTAGCTGCTGATTTTTATACCTATGAAATCATAGATCTTACCTCTCCTAAAAAAAAACAAATAAAAGAAACAGAAAAATGCAGTTTTATCTCTGTCAAAAAATTGAGAGTCCATGCTCACAATTAATTTTATTGTTACTGTGATTCTTTTCTCACTTAGAGATAATTTCAGTAAACTTACCTATATAAATAATTCTCCTTTCAGAGCTACTGAAATGAAGACTATGGAGCCACTGGGCAGGAATATGACCATTTACTTCTAATTGCATAAGCCCAGCAAATTCACAACTAGGATATAGAATCAGAACGTGTGAACCTTCAAAACTGAGCCTCAGTTGTCAGAATTTGCTGTTGGATTGACATATCCCATATTCACCAAGATATCAGGTACCAAAATATTTACTTTAAACATTAATCTAAATTCTCACGACAATGTAAACAATTTCAACTATCTTGTTATTCTGCGCTTAAGAAACCTAGCCTTGGTAAAAAAGAAAATGCATGCACATTAAACTAGTCTACCCTTATAAGAATAGATACAGAGAAATAAATGACATAATTTAAGTTTAATTATCATTGCATAGTTTCTAGTAACAAGCATAATGAATATTTTATTATACTGAGTATAAATTTTTCCCCAATGACCAATATAATTTATGGTTTAAAACTACATATTTCTAAGAAGAAAAGTTGGAATATTTGAATGGTTATTTCACTCTCATTGGTCATTTGTATATTAATATAAAATAATGAGAATTTTTGTTTTGTATGGTTTTTCTGAAGAAAACCCTTTGAAATCATTATTAATGAAAGGAGATTGGAGAGTAACAAATTTCTCTGTGTTTGTGTTTAATCTCATACTAAAAATCTAAGTTGACAGTATTGGATCTGAAAACTGATAAGGTACTTTGAGAAGTCTGAGTAGTATCAAATGTGAGCTCCATTCAACATCTATACCCATAAGATCTATGTAGTTTGCTTTTATCACACAAGGTCACAATGTAATAATCTATTTTTCATTATTTTTCATAATGATAGTCAACTGTCTTTGGTGAAAAGATTTTCTATTCTCTCACAAAGAAGATTAGAATGCTAATAAGGTGATGGTTTCTCAGTGTTGCTAAGATACAATCCTGGGGGATCAATGGAAGCCAATTGTATATATATGTCAAATGTTTCCCATTTGCTACCCCGATTTCATACATTCATAGATACAAAAGATTTTATTTCAGGTTAAAGAAATTATATGTTAACTTCTCAGGGAATTGGGGAGAGAATAGTTTTCTTCACTAATTTTACTGTAAACAACATGGCTTATTGTTTTAAATTTATAACAATTCTTAAAGCCAAAGAGTCCATTTTTGTCTTTAAGTATTTTATATATTAGCTGAGGAAAATACCATAAGAATTGAACAATATTATCTCCTAAATATAATGTTCTGTATGTATTTGAGAGTAATAAAATATGTTAGCTTAATAAATATGATTAATGATAGTAAAAACAGAATCAGAAAATATACATTTTATTATTTATTAAATTTTAGAAAGTATTAAGTATTTAGAAAGTATTAAAAAGCTATACTTGTAGATTGCATAATATTGCTAAAATAAATCATATGACTGGAAGACAAAAAATGTTCTGAAAGTTTCAGTGAAGTCTAAGAATCATGAAGAATAGAACTTCACCCAATAGCATGAAAGGTCATGGCAGAATAAATGAATGAAGAAGCATTTATTAAGTACTTACTATGTATAAAGCACATTGCTACACTCTTGGCATACAGATTTAAAAAGCAATGCAGTTCCTCCTCTCAAGTGACTCATAATTTAATAAGAAGAAACAATACATATAGGACCTTAAACTTCAAGTCAATTGGAAAGACCCAATGATCTTTCAGATAGATACAATAGAATGGCAGGTGATAATGCCGCTTCCATAATGTCAGATCTATCTACTGATATATATAAAACACTGACCCAGGCAATTGACAGTTCATATCTCTTTAAAAGTTGCTTGGCTTGTTGACTGGTAGCAGGGCTGATGATCCAGGTGACATTGCTGTTCCTGGGGTTCTTTGTTTTACCAACCATCAGTTGTCTTGGTGAAGGAACATATTAGGCCCGTTCTCTACAAGGGTTGTTTCCCTCAATGGTAGCTGTGTATACCAGCTTACATAAAAGACCAAGGATCTAGAGAGCCCTGTGTATCATCAAGCACCCTAGCATACCCAGGGTGGCTGCTAGCACAGGTTCTTAGATATACTTTACTAAAGTAAAGCAGCTCAAAATGGGTTAACAATTGTTCTTTAATCAAACAAACATATCATTTACTTAGTTCAGGGGAAAAAGTCAGCACCCTGAACTCCAGAGAATACAAACCGAAGTTACAGGCACAAGTTACAAACACAACTTACAAGCAGACCAAGAAACAGATCAGCAGATGGGCTTCCAACCATCTGACCATCACACCTATTACCTCTTCAAGTTACCAGAGAGGGAAGCACCAACATCTGGGTTTTTCAAAGCCAGGGGTCTCAACGGTTTCCCAGAGTCACATCTGGCCAAATCACACAACTCTTCTCAAAGTGAGCCCCAAAGGAAATCTCACATCAGGGCATATATATATATATATATATAGGCTTCTCCTGGGTCAGCCCTCTTGACCCACTGTCCAATTGCAAAGTAACAAGGTGTGGCCATTCCCAAAAAACAAGCCTCCTGCCATGAGCTCCACATGACCACATTTGGTCTATTAGGGTGCAGACTATACTTCCAAATCAGGGAACATTCTCAGAGCCACTTAAGCCTATCAAAGGGTCTAGGGGCAGGAAAGATCTTCAGATTCTCATTACACCCTGCAATTCATAGGCCTTTTTTAAAAAACTATATTCTCTTTGTTTTCTCCTCTTGGGTCTGAGGGAGCAAAGATAGCATAGGCTGTGGTTTCTTGGAAGAAATTTAGATTTCAAGTAGTTCCATAGGTTGAAAGGCAAGATTCTGGGGGTGAAAATTTATGTGTGTATTTTAAAAAAATAGACCAACCATTTCAGATGTCAGATTGAAAGATGTGGAAGAGAAGAATATGCACTGAGAAAGGTATAAGGCTGAGGGAGATCTAGATAAGAGAAAGTAGAGGAATGGAATTATTTTGATTTTTTCCCTATGAGCCAGGGCACAAAGTACCCAAAAGAGAATTGGATAATTCAGCCTCAGATGTCTAATTAGAATGTTTATGTGGCAGAACCTTCACATATCCATATGGTTTCCCTGGAGTCCCCTATAAGCACTGGAGGTAAAAGGAAGGCTTCATACCTCTGTTCTCCTTGATGAATCCTACAGATATAAGTAAAGTGAGAAATAGCTTAAGACTAAACACAGTGTCATAAAAAGCATTATGCCAGAATATCCCAAGGTCAAACTTTGTCCTTGAGAGGAAACATTGGGTAGTTGTTGCAGACAGAGCTCTGACACCACCACTTGAGGTAACAAGGGCAGAACACAGTATTTTCACAATTTTAGACCTCTCCCTGATCCACTTCACTATCATCCAAGGCTGGGCCTTCTCATACACAGGTTCTTCCGCCTGACATGTTGTATGTGACAGTTGGACTGGTCTGCAGAAGGGCAGTGAAAATGTATCAACTTTTTCCTGATAACCACTGACTTCCATTCTCCTGCTGGAAGAAGAGTGAAATCAGAGAAACTAATGCCCTCTTAATTCATAGTTGATAGTTTTTTTGGACCTGGTTAATGTCTCTCTCACCTGTCCCCCACTCTACTCTTCTCTCCTTCTGTCTATCTGTCTGTTTCTTCATTTACATTCTTCTATGGACAACGTTTTTTACAATAGGGTTTGCACACATGTTGAAAACAGAGACCCAGATGCCAAGGACTATATGCTTGTTCTTGAGCATGGGGGAGAGGGTGTAACACTAAGTGTGCCCATCCTCCAAGTTTCTGATTATAAGCATAGTAAACTCCATTTATTTGGTAACAAATTTAGGCAAAACATTAACGGAAAATCAAAATAAAGCATTCACCATGTTTAACTCAATCATTTAGTAAGTCCTCAATTCAATAACAAAGTACAAAGGTCAAAGTACTACACCCTTGGGTAATACATTCATTTGATCAACCACAAAATCTTCTCTCTACTAAACTGGAGAATAGTTTCTGATCATAAAGGAAGTACATTCATTTGTTCAGTCACAAAGTATGAAGGTCAAAATTTTTCCACCCCTGGACCACCACTGAATTACAATTACAAAACTGAATCACCACCAAGAGGTAAAAAGATATATAGGGTATCCCCAAAGTCATAGCACAGTTTGACCTCTAACAGCTTCATACAACATTGTCTTTTGTGTTACCCTTTGTTTGGAAATAAAGTTGATAAGAAAACAAAACATCAATATTTTCAAATAAAGCATTTTAATTTTGGTTTTGTTTCAGAAAAAAATAATATTTTGTCCCATGGAAACTTCTTAGTGTATCAATACATGAATTCAAATATTGTCATAGGTGGCAGCATTGCAATGGAAAAGTTACAATACTTACTTTCAAAAGATTTATCTTGATGTCTCATATATAGTATTGTTCTAGTTTGTGAGAGCATTGAAGTTTCTTTGCCTCTGTTTCTTCATTACTAAAAAAAAAGGAGTATACTAACTTTACAGAGAATTCCTGAAGGATTTTTTTTAGCATTAAGTGCCACAATTTGGAACTATGCCCAAAGAGCAATCAAACCGGGCATACCACTTGATCCAACAATACCACTACTAGGTCGGTATCCCAAAGAGATCATAAAAAGTGAAAAGTACCTACATATACAAAAATATTTATAACAAATCCTTTTTGTGGTGACTTAGAATTGGAAAATGAGGGGATAGCCATCAATTGAGGAATGACTGAACATGTTGTGGTATATGAATATAATGGGATACTATTATGCTATAAGAAATGATGAGCAGACATATTTCAGAAAAAAACCCAAAAAGATGTTATGAACTGATTCTGAGTGAAGTGAATAGAACCAGAAGAACATTATATACAGTAGAAGCAATATTATTCAATGATTAACTATGAGTGATTTGGTTCTTTTCAGCAATGCAATAATCTAAGACAATTCCAAAAGACTCATGATGGAAAATGCTAGCCACATCCAGAGAAAGAAATGATGGAGTCTGAATAGAGATCAAAGCATACTATTTTCAGGGTTTTTGCTTTGTTTTGGTCTTTTGTTCTGTTCCTTCTTTCACAATATAAGTGATGTGGATTTTTTTTTATTTATGTGATTGCAGAGATAAAACACATATAAGATTTCTTACTGTCTTGGGGACCGATGAGAAGAGAAAGGGAGGCAGAAAAATGTGGAGTTCAAGATTTTACAAAAATCAATAATGAAATTTGCCTTTAAATGTAACTGGAAAGCACTATTATTTAGTGCTTTATTAAGTGCTACATAAATGGACCGTATTACTAGTATTGTAATAGAAAACATGAAAACAAGCAAAATAAATGAAGATGACTTATCTTCATATTCTAAGATTTTTTTCAACCACTTGGACATACAGACATTCCAGTAATAATCTCAGCTGTTATCAGTACAATCCGGCAGTGTTCTTCAGAATTTTCTTTTAGTCTTTCTCAGACAACACAAAAGTATAGGTAAAATAATTTCTCTTGAGATCCAGCTTCCTAGACCAAGTGTACCTCTGGCAACAGGATAAAGGAGGGTACACATAAATATATACAAAAAAGAAAAACAAAAGACGGAAATAACCAAATGTTTTGGTTCACCAGTTCACACTATTTCTGCTTACAAATAATTGAAAGATATGAAGTTCCCAAAAATCAACATTTGGTATAAAAACAAATTCATTATTGAAATATATATATATCATAAAATGATATTTTATATTGATATGGTAATTAAATGCAAGCATATAGGCTAATATTTTAGGTGTCTCTTCCTTCAGTGTGAGTCTTATAAGAGCTCCTCTGAAAACATATCTCCAATGTATATGTTAAGATTTTTACAAAATATCTTTCTATATTCAGAAAGATATGTCCTTTTATTCAGTGATGACCTATGTAAGCATATCAACTAAGTCATAAAATATAACTTACTACACTATATACCAATGACATAGAGAATGTTCCATGGGAAGAAAGTTTCCCTCTAGATAGCAAGGTTCTCCAGATGATACTTTGAGGATAACATTGTATTGATTTTAGCAATCCCTGCCATGCTACAGGGCCTCTATCAGTCACCTGTACAGCCACACAAAATAGTTCAATCTAACAAATCTCACCGTGAAATAAAATAGGAGGACCATAAACAAATGGTTTTCAAACTGGCATAATGACCCTCTCTTCTTTCTTTTTCTCTATTGCTAACCCAAAGAAATATACAAAGACTCATAAGTGTGATTGTGTGGCTTTAAGACTAAGAGAACTCTTTATATGCATTGCCTTATTTTAATTTCACAAAAACACTCTGAAGTAGTAGTACATGGATTATATAACCCATTTTACAGTTCGTAAAACTGAAGGTTGGAGAAGTAAAGAGACTTGCCTATAGTCATCCAACTAGTCAATGTTGGTGGTTGTATTTGAAGTCAAGTGATAGATTATAGATTTATATTTGGAAGAAATGTTAGTAGTCCTCTAATTCAGCTACTTCATTTTACAAATAAGGAAACTGTGGCCTTCACATAGGAAAACAAGGAACATACACTGGAACAGACAATAAGTTAGATATGGAGAGTCGCACAGCTCTGACAGGTCGAAACAGACAAAGAAAAGATCTACAATATTGAAGCTAGAATTACTGATGTGAGTTTTAATTCTGGAAAAGCAGTGATTTGTCCCAACCCTTATTTAATATTCCCTTATATATTTGGGCAACTCTTTCCCCCACAAGTTTGTGATTGTAATTTAAAGGAGAGTTGTAGATTTGTAGTTATAATGCTTTCTTTTTTGAAGTAAAGATCTGAGAGAGGATAAAGAGATTTATTAAATAAACATTTTAATATCACTGGAAGTATCAGTTTTGTCTGTTACCTCCTCCATCTTGATTTGGTCGAGACTACAAAAAATGTAGAGAATACAGAAATAAAAATCCAAGGAAGATAGACAGATAAATGACAGATGGATAGATAGATAGATAGATAGATAGATAGATAGATAGATAGATAGATAGATGCATACATACATACATACACACATATTCATATATACATCTGTTAATATGTGTATATATATATATATATATACACAAATGCACACATAGGTATGTATGTATATGGCTTTCAATAAATGAGATTTCCATATCCTTTATTCATTAGTATCTCTCTCTTGGACAAGTCCTGAAGATGATCAAATAAATAGGGTTAGAATTGGTAAGGAAATTGGGTTAGCTTGCATTTAAGAAACTTTCAAGATATTTCTATATCTATCTATCTACACATATAAATGTATCTCAAGGATATTATAAAAATTGTTTTATTACCCATAATTATATATATATAAATATATCATTACATTATATAATTAAGCATAACAAAATTTTTGTAATATCATTAATATAACTCCATATACTTTTATCATTTTCATTTAAAATGCTTGAAAATTTCAGAATGCATATACAACTTTTAGAAATTATTATTATTATAATCAAAATATTAATTTACCTCTTTATTGGATTTGGAGTCAGTAAGACTTGAGTTTGAATTCTACCTCAGAAACTTATTTATAGTTTGACACTGGACAAATGACTTTGTGACTCAAGATCTTATTGTCCTTATCTGATAAATGAAGAGGTTAAACTCAGTGACCTTTAACAACACTTCCAGCTCAAAATCTACAAATCCTACATGTTGTAGGAGTTGTTTCTCAGTCTCCACCCTAATACTATTGTCTCTCATTCTCCAAATACTATCTACTTGAACTGCATATATCTTTAATGTATCTAGTTATTAAATATGATTACCTTACTATAATATAGGCTTTTTAAGGATGATGACAATGTGTTTGCCTTTTTGTGCTTAGCATATTCCTTTTACAGAGTGAGCATTTAATAAATTCTTGCTGACAGATTGACTGACCTGTGTATTTTAAGTGTCCCTTAGCATCATTTTCTCTTACAGTGCTTTCATTTTACATCTGGTTGTGTTTACAAGCCTTTAAATCTTGTCCCTACATAAAGAAGTAGTCGGATTCTTGCTTTGGAAACAGTACAAGATTGCTAAAACAGTGGTTCTCAACTTTCCTAATGCCATGACACTTTAATACAGTTCCTCATGTTGTAGTGAACCCCAACAATAAAATTATTTTCATTGCTACTTCATAATTGTAATTTTGCTACTGTTATGAATCATAATGTTAATATCTAATATGCAGGAGGTATTTTCATTGTTACAAATTGAACATTTGTATGTAATGCATGTGGTATACACAGGTTGAGAACTGCTGGCTAAAAGCAATTTTCACAAAGTCATATTTTTTCTATGTGAAATAAGCAGATAGATAGCTAGATAGACAGAGAGACAGACAGATAGACAGACAGATAGATAGATAGATAGATAGATAGATAGATAGATAGATAGATAGATAGATAGATAGATATGTAGATAGATATTTGTGAGTGCCTATAGATATCTGTCTATCTATATCTATATCTATATCTATCTATCTATATCCATATGTCTCTGTGTGTCTGTGTATCCCCAAGAGGCAAAATACTTAGAAACCAATATTTCTGGAGAAAAATCAGCCACCATCAACACCACCACCATAACAACAAAATCTGTACACATAATAATTTGTATCTTATTCAGACATTCATAGTTCAGAACAACTATATTTTGGCCATTTTTAAATTTTATTTCCCTTATTTTATCATTTATGCATATGTAAAATACACATTATATGCATGTATGCATGCATTCACATGTACTTTGTATGTATAAATATATAAATATTGTATATCTACATTCTGTATAAAAGTATAAAGTATATATAATGTCTAAATTACCTTGAAAACAGAAGAGAATCTGAGCTAATTTTAAATTTTAGAAGAATATTGCAGACTACACTAAAACAATGTGTTTTCATTAATTCAACTGCATAAAGAAAAAAAAGTGTGTGTCTTTGAGTGTGTGTCACATCTCTTAGTTCTGTTTTGGCAAAAGTCTCTCTCTGTATTTTTTAAAGACTATTATTAATGTAGAAATTAAGCAATAAATTTTCCTCTCTCTGTCTCTCTGTGTTTCTCTCTCTCTCTCTCTCTCTCTCTCTCTCTCTCTCTCTCTCTCTCTCTCTCTCTCTATCTATCTCTCTCTCTCTCTCCCTCTCTCTCTCTCCCTCTCTGTGTTTGTGTGTGTATTTATATAGATAGGTATTCAAATCATAGATCCTTCACACATTAAGGAATACATATAATCAGAATAACTCAGCTGTATTTTAAAGACCATTTACATTTTTAAGCACATTCCTCAAAAAAATTTCTGAGGCAGAACTAGGAAATATCATTGTCCCCATTTCAACAATGAGGAAAATAAAGTTCAGAGAGAGGTGAAATTATTCAGTTCTTATAAATAGTAAATGCAGGGACTGGGGTTTGAACTCAAGGTTATCCTAGTAAAGAATTAGATTTTTAAAAAAAATTTCTGGCTGTCACTCTCTCCCCACAGTTAGATAAGTAAAAATAAAAATTCATCTCTCTTGATTTATATCTACTTAGATAAACATTACTGTGTGTATATTCCTTTGTCTCACTAAAAATATATTTATTTGCATTTGAATATACAGATTTTATATATTGTTACATATAATCTATCTATATGATAATATATACTCAAATATATATTCTATATAGCATATAAAATATTTATACCATATGCATTACATACATTTGTGTGTGTATATATAACTGTATATGTGTATATTTACATGTTACTATGGAGCTAAGCAAACTATATAATTATATAAACATTAATAAGTATATCTGTTTTATGTAGTTACAGATTCGTAGGGATGGATATCTATTGTTATCTATTATGTTGATACACATAAAGTAGATACAGATTCTATCTTTAGTGTGTTTTTCTGTGGGCATGGGAAGAGAGAGTGTGAGCATGAGTTGAACTGTTTCTGAACCTCATTTTCCTCATTTTTGCAATGAGGGCAATGATATTTGATATTGCTGTCTCAGACTGCTTGTAAGGATAAGCTACATAAATGTAAATGATCTTTAAAGTACTCCAGAACTTTGAGTTATTCTGATTCTATGTATTCATGAATATGCAAAGAATCTATGATTTTACCAATGTGGGTAACTAACAGTATGGGAATTCTTATCAACAAATACATATTGCATACATCTATTATACTCCCCTCCTTTTACAAATAAAAAACCTTAAAGTTGTGAGAACTGAATTACTTTCTCAAGGTCACACAGCTAATTAGTGGCAGGAGTAAATAGTATTAAGAGCTAAATAGCTTTCCCAAATAATTCCAAAATGTTTTACACAATGTGTGCACCAATTCATGGTTCTGCCAGGCGTGAACTACTGTATCAGTCTTCCCATAACTCCAATAACTATGAATTTTGCAATGTTTTACAATCTTAAATAACTTGATTTATATCAATAATAATCTCAGATAAATGGATTTGTTTTATATGATGTCTTGTTATCATTGTTGATTTTACACTCTCTTTATATACTTCTTGATAGTTTAAATTCTTTGAAAATTATTCATTATAAATGAGATATTTCATAGAACTGGATAAAATAATTGTGAAATTCAACTAGAGATGTAAAATGTCTAAAATATCCAGGAAAACAATGAAAAATAGAATAAAATAATAAAAAAGAAGCAGGAGTGATATTCCAAATCTCAAATTCTACTAAAATAATCAAATTTATTTGGTGCTAGTTAGAAAAAGAAAACTGAATATGTGAAACAGAATAGATAAAGAAGTAAAAACAACAGAACTCAATAACCCAAGTTCAATAAAGTAAAGAATGTAATCACTTAGGGAAGAATCCCAAATTTCATGGGAATTATTGTTTAAGACATTTGGCACAAATTAATTTTAGATCAATGACTTATATCAGATATCACAAAAAACTCAAAATTTGTATATTATCTGAATGTCATTAATCACATACACATGCATACACACACACACACACACACAATTAGAAGACAACCAGATCAGTTACCTTTCACAGCTAAGGCTAAGGGAAGAATTTATAGTCAAATACATGATGGAGGAGATCATTATACACCGTTCCAATTGTATGAAATTGACAAGATTTTTCATGAACACACACAAAATCCATCTAAGGTAATAAATAAAATGATCCATTATTGAAACAATGTATTTGCATCAAATAATCTCAATTAAGCATCCGGTGTCCAATATATTTAAAATTATAACTGGAAATAATACAGATATATAAAAGTCATCCCCAATGGACAATTTTCAAAAGCATTGTTGACTATTAACAAACATATGAAATATAATCACTAATGATATAAGAAATTAATTTTAAAAAACTGACATTTCAGTTCATACTCAGAAAATTATTATCCAGGAGAATGGCCAGTTTTGGAAATGTTGTAGAAAGACAAACTATACTAAAATAAGGTTGATAGTGCTGTGGTCTAACTATCCTGGAAAGTTATTTGGAATTATGTTTTGAAGGTTTAAATGTATTTAATACTAGATTTATACCCTAAAAGAGACTAATGATTAAAAGAAGGATCCTGTTTTCCCAAAAAGCACTATTTATAGTAGCAAAGAGCTAGAAACTAGGTAGACTCCATAATGGAATCGTTAAAGCAAAATGTGGATATAATGCATAAATATAATAGAATATCACTTTGGCATAAGAAATAATGAATAAGAAGATTTCACAGACACATGGGAAGATGTTTATGAACTAATATAAAGTGAAGTCAGCAGAACAAGGAGAACACCATACACAATGATCACAATGATGCAAATAGGAAGAATAAAATGTTTGAAGTAGGACATTATGAAATTATAATGAAAAAGTTTGTTCCCCAATATAAGTTATGAAAGGAACAACCCTCATTTCTTTGCAGACCTGGGAGGTAATAAATAAGGAACAATGGGAATGATACTGGACTTGACTCATATGTTGATTTCATTTTCTTCAAATATTTTCCTCTTTACAGTAATGTATTCTCATTTATGAGTGGAAGAGTACTACATTTCAGAACAGTAAGACCTCTGGTGTATTCCTGTCTCAACTACTTGCTAGCTATGTGAAATTCATTAAACCTCTCTAGGCCTCAGTTTTTCTCATCAGTTAAATAAGAGGGTTGAACTGATGGTTTCTAATTGTTCCTTCCAGCTCTAAAACTATTATACTATAAATGTCTCAGAAAATGAAATAGGAAGGCATATATTGGGATACAATGGTCATATGTAAAATAAGTGAAATATATTTTAAGAAAGAAAATTTCATATTCCTCCAGCATTGTTTTTGAAGGATTACTTCTTATTCATATATTTTGTCCATTTTCTACAAATTTTGAATTTCAGATTTTTACCAGAATTGCTTAAGGAAGATTCCCCCTTCCCATTAGTTTCTTTTCTTCTAATTTATTACATTAGATTAACCTAAGAGCTATCAATTTTATACAATGAGACACAATCCTTTTTTTAACATTTTTAAAAATAATTTAGCCTCTCCTGTAACTGGAATTCCATTTTTCTCTTATCCACAGTATTGTAGCTAGGAAATTTTGTGCCATGGCACAGGGTAGGTCAGGGTTAAATGCTGACCCATCGAGTAGGGGAAAAAAGAACCACAAATAACCATATGTGCAATACAGGGTATAAGCAAGCAGAGTGGTGTAGGAAATGAACTCATCCCAGCCTACCATCTGTTAGCATGCTATTTTAACTAATTATTACTGTATTAAAAGCAGTTTTACAAGATAGATAGTGTGTTGGTCACTGTGTCAGGAAAACGTGAGTTTAGTTCCTATGAGACAAAAATAGGGTGTTTAACCCTAGTCAAATAATTTCACTTATTTAAGACAATACATTATTAAAGAGTTTTTGGTAGAGTGAGTTAACTACACCAATAAAAATAAATCTAGAATTTCTTAATTAAAATTTGTTAACAAAGCAAAACTTTTAGTTTTGGATTTTTTTTTGTATTGGTGGAGGACTGCCTACAGCTACTGCCAGTGCCCTCTAAGTTCTGAAACCTGAGAAAGACCTTCACTCTAGATAAAGTTCTGTCCAGTCATTATTTTAAAGATATGATGCTCTATTTCCTTTATGTGGGTGTGACTTTTTTTTCCTACTAGAATGTTTTTACTTTTAGAATGCATTTTTGCCAGGTCATTTTCTAGCTTTTCCAATAGGTTGAAAGTTTATTTAAAGTTTTGAGATGAACAAGATTTCAAGAAATATTGTTGAATCTTTTTGCATTTGTATGCATATGCCTGGGTTCCCTGCTACATTTTATGGAGCATACCTAGCACTAATTATTGTTGCTGGGTGTAAAGCCAATCAGCAGTAGATTCCTGAAAGAATGCCACTGTGAACAGCTTTTAAGATTTGGATTACACAGTATTAGTGAACACTCCATTTATTCCATTACAAAATCAGATTCAGTGCAATGTTCACAGTTTCAACAGTTTACAATATTATATACAATCTTCAGAACAAGGAAAGT
>CM053594.1:245379465-245415964 GCA_028646575.1 Pseudocheirus occidentalis
TGACACCTCTTCTCCAATGGACAGAGTTCTATACTTAACACTATGTTACTAGTATCTACTTAACATCTGATCAAACAAATTAATTACCATTACATTGGGGTACACAAAAATGATGTTTCTGATAGTGTTAAATTAAACATTAAGACAATTTTGTCATGTTATGGCTATAGTGGATTATTTCTTAGTTTAAAATCAGGAAAAGCACTATATTTCTAAGATTTTATACAATAAATGGACATTGTATATATTTAATAGAAATACATATTTATTTATTTACAAGTAGACACAGAAACTAAAATGATTGTCCAACGAAGTTTTGATAATAAATAGTAAAATTATATTTTAAGTATCCATTAACTTCCATATTCCTTTCTTGACTGATCTCCAAAATTAGGGAAATGAGAAGTATTTGAGACAGCGTAGTTGATTGAATATCTGAGTAGTATTAGGTTATTCATAATTTTTAACATAATAATTAAAAATGGAAATAAAATCAACTTGTATTTTATGCATAAATGCACACTATTCATTTATGAGCAGCTTGAAATCATTAAAAGCACTCTCCAAGAAAGTATTTACACTTATTTTCTTCCTTCTCTTTATTTCTTGGTCCTAATCATTTACTGTCTGTGGTACCTAAATAGAGAGACAGACAGACAGACAGACAGACAGAGAGAGAGAGAAAGAGAGAGAGAGAGAGACAGAGAGACAGAGACAGAGACAGAGACAGAGAGACAGAGAGGCAGAGAGACAGAGACAGAGACAGAGAGACAGAAAGACAGGCAGACAGGGAAAGAGAGAGACAGAGACACAGAGAAAGAGACAAAGAGACAGACACAAAGATAGAGAGATAAAGACATGGAGAGACAGAGACATGGAGAGACAGACAGAAACAGAGACAGAAAAACAGACCCATAGATATATAGAGATAAAGACAGACATAGAAAGACAGAGAAAGAAATTTTATATACCTACACGCATGCATATTCTGATTATTAACTCAATTTTCTTACCATTCAGCTCCATATTGTAATCTGGAAAATAAACATTATTCATCCATTTAGTCTTTCATATATACATGTTGTATTGTTGGCCAATTCTTTTTGAAATGCTCATAGATCTGGGTAAGTAGATCTAATAATTTCTGGGGCCTGAAGCAGTCAGCACAACAAATGAGCATTTGAAGGACCTCACTATCTATGAAAAAAAAAATGAAGACATTTTGAAGAATGTAGAAAATAGCTTTCTGGGCATAAATCTCCCTGTTTTATGCTTCATTTGATGTTAATAGCCAGAGGGTCTCTGAAATTGCATTTGTCAAGGAACTGTATACAATTGAAATGTGTTTGAGATTCTTACTTTCAGAGAGACTAACATTGATCTATTTGTTGTTTTTTACAAATTTTAGAACAACTAAAAAACATTAGGACTTTGAATCTTCTGTACTATTACATTTGTCTCTGTAACCCTAGAGCCTAGCATAGTGTCTTGCATTAAGTGCATGATTAAAAGCAAACAAAACAAAAAAAGCAAAAACAAAACAAACAAAAAATTAGTGATTGACGACAAATTCTTTTTTTCTCTTCAAGTATTTTCATCTCATATTCCCTTTATACTTATATATGTTATAGCATTTTCATGAGGATTTTATAAGGATAGACAGTTAACATATTGATCTTTAATTATTGATCTCTTGATAACTTTGTTTCAGGGTTAATATCTTACACGATTTTTTAATTCATTGTCATCTTTTCCCATAGTCCTTTCATAATTTTATTAGTTCTAGTCTAGTTATATTTGTTATGTTTTTGGTCTGATCATCCTATTCTTCTCAATATTGTCATCCTAAGTTAAATTTATGCTTCTTAGTGTTAATGGTAGTATCTTCTGACTTCCCCCTTCTCCCATCTGCTTTGGCCAGAGAATACTAATTAAAACATGTATGGAGCTGATCTGGACTTCTTAGGTCACCTTTACTAAACCACTTTGTACCTAGACTCATGATAGCATGACAGAACTCTCTCCTTGTTCCTGTGAAGGAGAAAACAATGTGTGAAGAGATGATTGGCCACTGAACAAGTAAGAACCACCCAATGAATCAATATTGAAGGGCAAAATAATTTAATTTAAATTAAATCAATTTAATTAATTAATTAATTTAGTTTAATGAATCACTAAATTCTCTCTGCAAAACATGTCGAACTGAACTCTACCTCTTGGATTTTCCTGAGGCAGGGAAAAAGTATCTTCTCTCCCCCCTCCCCATCTGCCATGTACACTACCACCACTAAAAACATTGATAGATCTTTCCATATGGCAGTTAGAGTATGTGTTGCTCCAGGTGATCCTGAATTAGAATCTCAAATCTTGGTTTGCCTCCTTTTATTGGCATCTTTAACATCTTTTTTCTGAGGGTAGGTGACCAAAGAGCAATCATGAGGTGAATATTTTAATCTCAGAGAGAACCCAGAGAGACAAGTATCTCTTGTATTCCTCAGTCCATAAACCTGAAGCATTGGTGTTTCCTGAAGTTATTTTCTTGCTTCTCAAAGGCAATCACCACTGACAAGAACATGAGCAGAAGCCCAGACTTGTCATAAGACATAGACCTATAGCTGTTAAGACAATGAAGAATTGTCTTAATGAAGGAATCAATCACTAAGCATTAATTGAGCCTCTACTAGATGCCAGGTGGCAGCTACATGGCACCATGGATAGAGTGCCTATAATCAGGAAGATCTGAGTTCAAATCTGGTCTCAGCAAGTCACTTAATCCTGTTTGTATCAGTTTCCTCCACTATAAAATAAGCTGAAAAAGGCAAACGCACCACTCTAGTACTTTTATCAATACAACCCTGAATGGGATCATAAAGAGTAAAACATGACTGAAAAACAACTCAACAACAACAACATAATGATGCCAGGTACTGTCCTCCTGTGAGGGAGTGATGAAAAGCCAGTAGATTGGGGCCAGATAAGGGAATTTCAGAATTACTGACCATGGTAGTATATTTGTTTTTGAAGACAATACCAAGGATATGAACATCTTCTTGTGACAGAGGTGAAATGGAGAAATAGCTCTTGGGAAATGAGTAGGTTGAGTAACTAAGTGGTTATAATGTTTGAGAGAGCATTAATATACATGTTGTAATCCCCTAATCTGAGGACAGGAGTTGAGAGCAGAGAAAAATTGTAAACCAAGCACCAAACTCATTTAGAAAGTAAAGGGAGTGAACTGGAGTTGTATAGACAATATGTACTAGGATTTTGATTGGGTGGTAGATATAAATAGCATGTGGCCCAAAAAAAGAGTGGTGGAGGTAAGGGATGAATCTGGAATTAATCATGGTGAAGAGAGATGTTACAATGTTCTCTTCCTTGACCAGTAGTAGAACATACTGTTCAGGATTTACCTATTTTTTTCTTTGTCTTTTTCTTGGATTTCTATGGTCAAGCATCAATCACCTATATGTAATAAGAACTTTTGAGGGGGATTGTTTCAATTATATTGTGATTCATTAATTGTCTCAATAGTTTCCTAATGTTGAACTATCTTTACTTCCCTGATGTTAAATCAGCTTTTTATTATGATTATTTTTGTAGCTATAATGCTATGCTTCTCTTGTGTATTTTATAGAACATTGTTATGGAGCAGTGATTCTTAATAATTTTTGTGTCATGGATCCCTTTGGAAAATTAATAATTCCTATGGACTGTTTCCCAGTATAACATTTTAAAATGCATATATAAAATATATAGGAATAAAAGAGTAAACCATTATATTGAAACATGGTATTTACATGTGTGAATATATGTGTGTGATTTATATATGCATATATTCACATTCATAAACCATAGATTAAGAATGCATTATCTAGAAGGTTATATTTGGTTTTAGATGAATCATCAATACCATTAATATCAGCCTATATGTTGGGAAAACCTCACTTTTTTTGAAAGTAAAATATATCAACATGATTATTTGTGCTTTATTTTTTAGAAGACTGTGTTTGCTTGTCTCTCTTAGACTAGAATTGCAAGAGATACTTACAGACCTGATCCCATTCTGATCAACATAGAAGTTTTACATCTTCTATTTTGGACCTGAATTTGTTCACTCCTCCTTTAGTAACCTTCTGGTCCCCTATTGTCAGGTCTTTGACACATTGATGCCTAGCAAAATGAAGACACCCTAAAGGTTTAACCCAGTGTATCTCAGGACTGCCAAACTAAAGAAATTCCCCAGAAATAATGTCCCCTAGCACTGGTATAACAGACATGCAGCATCATGACCTCTGATCATTTTTTCTTTCCATTTTAAATTTGTTTCTTATAAAGCTGTATAGACCTAGATTGCTCATGGCTTACTTACTTGAAGGATAATGTTTAGCATCTCTATTTTCTGATTGAATTTGTTTTCTCCAAAACAAGTAACATGAATATAGATATTCCTGTTTTTGTGTAATCTTTAACCTTTTTGGCATAAGATGAGTAGCTGATTAGGAACAGCTCAATATAATGGTTTTCTCCTACCATCCTCTCAATTTATTAAGTTGTTTATTTTTTATTTTTCAGCATTCACTTTCACACATTTAAAATTTTCTCTCCCTTACCCCACCCTCTCCAATTTGGCTTGCAATCTGATATGAGCTCTACACACACATTCATATTAAAAATATTTTCTCATTAATCATGTTGCATAGAATTACAATGAATGGTGAAAAAACATTAGAAAGAAAAACAAAAGAAAACAAAACAAGAAAGAAAATAGTATGCTTTGTTCTGTATTCTGACTCCATAGTTCTTTCTCTGAGCTGGCAATATCCATCAAGTGTCTTTTGGAATTGTTTTAGGTCCTTGCATTGCTGAGAAAGGCAAAATCTATCAAAAATCAGTCCTTGAACACTGTGGCTGTCTGGTTCCTCTGCCTTTCCTCAACATCAATTCTGAAGTTGCCCTGTTCATCATTTCTTATAGCACAATAGTATTGATTACATTCATATACCACAAGTTGTTTAGGCATTCCCCAATTGACAAACATCCTCTCAATTTCCATTTCTTGGCCACCACAAAAAGAGGTGCTAGAAATATGTTTGTACATGTGGGTCATTTTCTCATTTTTATGATCTCTTTGGGACACAGCCCTAGAAGAGGTTGATAGTTTTCTTTTTAAGGGTCACAATTAGCCTAATAACATTCAAGTTTGTACATTGTAACATACATTTATTTAATTTATGTAATTCTACCTTTGTACCTAGGTAAAGTAAGAGAGTAAGAAAGATAAAAGCAATAGAGAGACACAGTAAAAATATCATGTAAATAGTATGGGTGATTGTGTCCTCTCTTCCACTCAATTAGTACATGTCCTGAAGTAAATCTTAGATAGGAAATGTGAACTTTTATTCCCTCAGTTGGTCTCAGTTCTTGAATTTTTCTCCTACTGTGATACAGTATTTCACCATTACAATTTCACTTCTAATATCCCCACGTCTTCATATCTTTAGTCAATCCATTTATTCTGTGCTTAGAGTGGTAAAGGAAATGAGATAGATGTGTTCATTTTCTTTGCATTTCGAGTAAGTTTGAAGTTCCCTGTTGTGGTCTCTTTGAATTTTTTCTAATGATGAAAAAAATGAAAAAAATGGGAGGGGGTATGTAGCACAAGATCATTCTCTCTTATATCTGAAACTTTCATTAAACTATTTCTCTATAAAATCAAATGTTCTACCTAATTTTTATTATTTTTTTGGTTACTTCTACTTTAGTAGAAATTCTGGGCTTCATCTTGCTCCTGAACAGCAGCTTAGATGGATATATTGAAAAAAAAATTCATATTTAGTTATTTCCTTAGCAAATACCTCTGAACTCTTTACACTCTGATATGAACTACTTTAAGGGTATCCTAGATCCTTTCACATATAACTGTTTAAAGATAGTGTAGTATATATTTGTGTAATATTAAGGAATTTTAAAGGGATAGTAAGATATGATTGCTGACTGATTAGCTGTTGGATGTTCTTCTCTTTTCATCTGATCTTGTTATTAAATTTAAAAAATAGTTCCATATAACTACACTTTGATTAACTTGAAATGATGTGGTCTTAATTACATACACTCAATTCCTTGCCCAACCCAGAACCAAGCCTCTCAATCTTGTCATATAAGAACAAAGATAACCCAGATACCTCTTTTTTTTGTTGTTTGAAGTAATATGATCTCAGTCTTGTTAGTACTTAGCACAGTGCCTGACACATAGCTTTTGATAAAGGCTTACTTACTTGACTTCTTACTATTGATTTTGTTTTGTATTTGCCTATCTCAAGTAAGTATAGCTCAAGAATATGTTTCTTCCCCCCTCCCCAAGCGACCTTCTTACCTTTTCATTGAATGATCTTTCCATGCCTCCCAGACCCAATGTAAAGAACTACTCATTTATGTTAGTTTTTTTTTCTTCTGTTTCTCTCTAATCCTTTTTTCCCCCAGCAAACCTCAGAAAAGGTGGGGGTATTTAAAAGACAGTAATTATACTTTATTTTTACATATTCTTTTCTTGAGTCAGTCAGGATTAAGTGACTTACTCAGGGTCACACTACTAGTAGGTGTCAATTGTCAGAAGTCTAACTTGAACCCATGTCCTCCCAATTCCAGGGCCAGTGCTCTATCTTACAGCATCACTTAACTGCCCCTTAGTATTCATTCTTTTAAAATTTTGAGCTTCCAATTGTCATCTTCTCTTCAACACGTTCCCCATACATTGAGAAGGTAAGCAATATGATGTCAATGATGTATATGAAGACATGCAAAACACACATCCATATTAGCCATGTTGCAAAAAAATGAGAAAAATAAAGTGGAAAAAGTGCACTTCAATCTATATTGAGAGTTCTTCAGTTTTCTCTTTGGATATAGAAATCATTTTTCTTCAGGAGTCATTTGGAATTATCATCCATCATTGTATTGTTTAAATTTATTAATATCGACAGTGGTGGAGTTATATTTCTGTCCCTCTGATTGGGGGGCGGAGCCATGAACTCCTAAACCTCAATTTAAGGAGGTAACTCTGATCAGAATATCTTATTTCTCAGATTATCTCACCTGTCTGCACTACCATGGGACTTCTCTGATGTTACAACCTTTCATGCCTCCCAACTTGGATTTCTTACCTGGTGCCATGCCCTCCCACTTTTCAGTTTGTGTTGTGTGTTTTAAGTTCCTTGAAGAGAGTATCTTTCATGTTTGTATTCATATCCTCAGAGCTCAGTAGTTACTGAATATTAATTAATTGATTTTGTAGTGGAGCATAACCAAGGATCTTTGAGACCAAGTCTCATGAGATTCACCTGTAAGAATCAAAGAATGTTAATCATTGAGAAAAGAAAATTAAAAAGAGAGACATAAAGTTGTTTTCTAGTATTTTGCCGGTTATCATATTGAAGAGATTACACTTGGTCTGTTTGACATTAGAGGGCAAGACTGAAGCAGTGAATAAAAGTTGCCAAGAGGCAAATATAAGCTTGATACCAAGGAATTTTTTAAAGACTCCCTAGAAATTAGAGCTTTCTAAAAATGGAATTGACTGCCTCTATATATATTGTTTTCCTCTCAATGGATATCTTTAAAAAACAGCTGAATGACTATTTGTCATGCATGCCCCAGAGACCATCACTCTTCAGGTGGGACTTGATCTACATGGCCTCTCAGGCTTCTTGCAACACTCAGAATCTATGATTCTCTCTTTTCTTAGTATTTTTCTTTTTGTCCTTTTTTTTTATTTTACTTACCTTTGTACAGGTCATATGTTCTATATAATGGATGGTTCATGAAGGCAATACTACTTTAATTTTTTCCTTGTATCTCTACCACCCTACACATAACATACACTTAATATATATGTATTATTTTAATGGAATAGAATTGAATTAATTCCTTTATACAATTCATAGTCAGAATATTAGTGGAAGAATCTTGGTTTTTAAAAAAAATGGGCTTTTGTAGCAGTAATTTCTTTGGTATCACTGAAAAAAATTATACAGTTCCCCAAATGTGATCTGGTCTAGTATCTTTCTACCAGATATAAATTAAGGTACTTTTCTGTCTTTAGTACCTTGATGGACTAACAAGGTGGTCTGTCCAATCATTTGCTATCCACATCTGGTCACTTTCTCCCCATCTCTGAATGCTTTGATCATCTCTTTTTTTTTCTTTTTCTTTTTCTCCCCTACTATAGATTTCAATGAGGAGACTTGGTGTTATTACAAGTTTTCATGAATTTAATTTATTTGTGAATATAAATATCTGGATAACCTTGCCATTTGTAGAGTATGCTCTATACAGGGAGTTTTCCATGATAAAACAAGCATATTTCTCTATTTTTAACAAACTTGATGTTTATTTTTAGCAGATTATTAAAGCCAAAGTGATGTAGTACAGTGTAAAGCATGTGATCCAATGACAGTGACCTCCTTACTGTTTATTGCATACAATAGATGCTCCATCTCCCAACTTTCTACCTCCTCATCTCTACGTGTTAGCTTTCTTGGCTTCTTTCAAGTCTCTAAAAATCTTGCTGTCCAAAAGTAATGCCTTCTCTTGTCTCCTTTAGTCTGTTTTATTGCCTTATCTATGAGATTATCTTCAATTTATCCTGTATGAATATATGTGTGTTTATAATCTTGTCTGTTCTTAACTTTTTTTTTCTTCTCGTTTTGTGTTTCTCATTACTTTTATGAGTTTCTTGAGAGGAACTTTGGGGGAAGAGGGAGTATGGGGGAGTATTGAATTTAGTTTTGTTTATTTATGTTTCACATTCTTTGTATCTCTAGTGCTAAGCATAGTGCCTGGCAGATGGTAGGTAGGTGCTTAATAAATTCTTATTCCTTTAACTTGACTGTTTGGGTGTAGATGAGGTCAGAAGATCTGCTTTGGATTCCCATTCTGATATTTACTTATATTTACTTGTGATATTTACTTACATTTTGATATTTATGATACTTTGTGATCTTGGTAAAATCAGTTAACTTCTCTGGGCCATAATTTCTTCAAGGAACTTGATCTAGAATACATATTATACTTTCTGGATCTAACGCCTATGATTATATGACTACAGTTTTTTATCTTTCATATCAATTTTGATAAAGTATAATTTTAACATAAGCATGGAATTGACTTCATTTGAAAAGTGTATACAGGGCTTTTCTCCCAAGCTCTGTGCCAGGTTCTGCTGCTTCAATTGTATCCCTGAAACAAGATGGTGAAGGTCAGAGTCAACGGATTTGGCCGTATTGGGTGCCTGGTGACCAGGGCTGTGTTCCCCTCAGGTGGAGTAGACATTGTGGCCATCAATGACCATCAATGATCCCTCCATTGACCTCAAGTACATGGTTTATATGTTTCAATATGATTCCTCTCATGGAAAATTCAAGGGCAATATCAAGACTGAGAATGGGAAGGTGGTGATCAATGGAAAAGCCATTACCATCTTCCAGGAACGGGATCCCACCAATATTAAATGGGGAGATGCTGGAGCTGAGTATGTTGTAGAGTCCACTGGTGTCTTTACCACCATGGAAAAGGCTGGGGTCACTTGAAGGGTGGAGCCAAGAGGGTCATCATCTCTGCCCCTTCTGTTGATGCTCCAATGTTTGTGATGGGAATGAACCATGAGAAATATGATAATTCCCTTAAGATCGTCAGTAATGCTTCCTGTACTACCAACTGCTTAGCCCCCTTGGTGGTCATTCATGACAACTTTAGCATTCTGGACGGACTCATGACTGCAGTCCATGCCATTATGGCTACCCAGAAGAGAGTAGATGACCCCTCTGGTAAGCTGTGGCATGATGGGCGTGGTGCTGTCCAAAACATCATCCCTGCTTCCACTGGTGCTCCTAAGACTGTAGGCAAGGTCATACCTGAGCTGAATGGGAAGCTCACAGGCATGGCCTTCCGTGTTCCTACTCCCAATGTATCTGTTGTGGATCTGACCTGCTGCATGGAGAAACCTGCTAAATATGATGACATCAAGAAAGTGGTGAAGCAAGCATCAGAGGGACACCTGAAGGGCATCTTGGGCTACACAGAGGACCAGGTTGTATCCTGTGACTTCAACAGCAACACTCAATATTCTACCTTTCATGCTGGTGCTGGTATTGCCCTCAATGACCACTTTGTCAAGCTCATTTCCTGGTATGACAACAAGTATTGTTATAGCAACCATGTAGTAGACCTCATGGTCTACATGGCCTCCAAGGAGTAAAGTGGAAAGCCATGGATCTTCATACCCAGCCAAAAAGACCTGGTCCACCACTGGAGAGACCACATTCCTAACATATGTTCCTATACTAGGGATCTCATGTCCTGTCTACAACCTTGTTCCAATGCATCCCTATAGTAGGGGGAGAAGCCTAGAGTCCTGTATTGTGTAGCATCAATAAAGTCACCATATTCAGTGCAAAAAAAAAAGAAAAGAATGTACAATGCTGCACTCCATTACATCTAGTCAAAGGAATCTGAGGGAATTAAAATAGCAAGTGGTAGTAGAAATTGTGACCCACACTAACTCATCTTGTGATAGTTCTGGAACTACCTCAATTCCCTTTCTATTCAATCGCTTTAGTCCAATTTCTGTTTTGTGAGGAAATTTTATTTAATTGTGGCAATTGTGAAAAAGTATTCAAAAGATCTGTGATTTTATTAGTGTGAATAGACCAATGCAGAAAACATTTTACTAACTATTTGGAGAAGGTCTTCAAGAGTTGCTTTAGCCAATATATGTGTGTGTGCATATAAACATATACATGTAATTTAAATGTTTTATGTTTGTTTTAAATTTTACATTTTTATTTAACATTTTAAAATCAAAGAATATACAGAATCTTTTGCTCCACTTCTCATTTAGTGATATGACTCTAAAAAAGGAGACTATTCAAGAAAATCACTTGAATGCTTCCCTCTTCCTTTCTCAAACTACCCTCAATCATTCTTATAAAGATTTTTATAGAGATAAGAAATTAATTTTCTGAATTGGTAGCAAAGTTTTATCATTTGCTTACCTCCCTGCCAAGCACTTGATAAGTGACATTCAATTATTTTTAAAGGTCTGTGTGGGGTGGGGTGGGAAACAGAAGCAGTAGTTACGTTGTCTTTCTACTTCTATGATGAGGGTAAGTAGACTATGTGGCTAAAGAGAAGGTGCTGTATTAGTACTATTGCTAGTATGTGCAAGGCTTCAAACCTGTTGCCTTTGGTTATAATTGTTTTGTTTCTGAAAAGAGGAACTAACGTTCAATGCATTAGGAAAAGTGTATATTCCACAAAAAAAATCTTCCATAAGTAATTATTTCCATTCATTCTGCCTTCTGTTCAGAAGGGCAAAACTGTGACAATATGGGATGTAAATGTATAGGGTAGACTTCTAAATTCCTCCTTTCCCCTGAAACATACATATACTACATTTCCCTAGAGAATATTTTAGAGTCTCAGATATTACGCTTATAGAATCTTTTCTCCACGTTTGGTATCTTTACCTCATTTATCTATTATGAAGATCAATCCCTGAATACCTTTAAAACTCAGGCACTTTAATCTCAGATTTCCCAAATGTGAATTTGATCAGTTTTCATCTCTCTCCAAGTTTTATCTCCCTAAGTACCCTAGTCATCTCCTCACATGATTCATTAAACATTCAATTTACGATCTAAACATAGCAGTTATTTTATCATCATGTATGATAATATGTTCCTAGAAGTTCATTTCTGTTTCCTCTGTGTTTCCTGTCCTGGATTTATCTTTAAAATGTTGAGATCAACCGGCTCAGTGTGATTTCATGCCAAGTAATTAAGAGGCTTGTTTTGATATTTAAAAAAAAAATAATTGTGGGAAGGATTGGCTCTGGAGTCAGGAGAATGGAGTTCAAAATTTGACTTCAGACACTTAATCCTTACTTGCCCCATGACCTTGGGCAAGTCACTTAATCCAAATTGTCCTGCCTTCCCCTCTCCAAAATAAGTAAAAAAAAAAACCCACAAAACAAAATATTTTGTTTGTTACTTCACTTATTTACTTACATATTTACTTATTTGTTTCATTATAATTAATACAGCTTATACTCTTCTGACCAATGCCTTCTTCCTCTTCAGGGTTTTGCAAACAAAATTTTACTATTACTTGAGATTACATTTGACTGCCATTACATTGATGAAAAAAGTAGGGTGCCGTTGAGGCCATTTATGATCTTAGCTGATCTTTATGCTAAATCTTTATGTATCACATCAACTAAATTTCCCTAAGAAATTACAGTAGCTAATGTCTTTACTTTTATCATCCTTAAGTCAGTTGGGTTTGAACTGTTATAATTGTATGCAATTATCTTCTTTCAATTATTTCTTTTTATACATTATCAGCTTAAATTTTTACTGTAGGCAGTTGATGCTCTGGCTACACAGATAGATGATTGGCAAATGACAATTCAGTAGCTAACCAGCTGTTAAGGTACACTCAAATTCATTATTGTTAATGAAGTTGTTTGGTTCTCACCATATCTAGTTTCTTCTAAACTTTGTTCATGAAGAAAACATTCTTCATATGTAAATGAAAAGATTCTAAGCTGTATACAAGGCTCTACCTTCTTTTCTTTCTTAATCTTGAAAATGTTCTAAATTTTAGCTGTACTTTCTGTGCCCTCATGTTATTTTAATTTCATTCATTTTAAGCTCATTTTACTTACTATGAGAATGGGAAGTTTCATCCCTGTATCTTCTCACTTTACTTCTACATTACACTCCCTCGATGACTCCCTTAATGGTATCTAGATGTTGCAGTTGATAGAGTGCTGTACTTGGAGTGAGGAAGACCTGTCTTTAAATCTGGTCTCAGATCCTTGCTAACTGTGGGACTCTAAGTAAGTCACTTAACTTCTGTTTGCCTCAGGGTCTTCAGCTATAAAATGGGGCTAATAGTAGCACCTATCTCAAAGGCTTGTTACAAAGATCAAATGAGAAAATACTTGCAAAGCTCTTAGTACAGTGCCCAAATCTTTGTTATTCCTTTTTGGTGGGTTTTTTAAATTTTATTTTCTTCTTTACATCATTCATTTCCACAAGTTTTTGATTTATAGATTTTTCTCCCCTTCTTTCCCCTGCCCCCAACCCCAAAATAGCGATCTCACTGTAAAGCCCCTCCCCCGATCTGCTCTCTTTTATGCCCTCCTCCAACACGCGTCTAACTTTCTGGTAGCACAGGGACGGTCTCCCTACCCCAGTCCCTGTATGTCTTAATTACAAGTTGGATGTTGTTAATAATAATAATTATATGTGTATGTATGTATGTATGTATTTATGTATATACATATAATACACACACACACATATATATTTTAACATTTGATTATAGAGCTTTAAATTCTAGATTCTTTCAGTTCCTCCTCCCTTGTCACCCACCCCCACTGGAAGGACAAGCAATTCAATTCAGGCTGTACATGTGTAATTAAGCTGGTGGTTTTCATGTTAAAAAAAATACTAGAATATTTTGGCATTTCCTTTTCCAACTCATTTGACAGACAAATAAACTGAGTCAAACAGGGTCAAGTGACTCGTCCAGGTTAAGAGAGCTAATAAGCGTCTGTGGCCACATTTGAAATCAGGTCTTCCTGATTCCAGGCACAGCGCCCTATCTACTGTGCCACCTAGCTTCCTCCTATATAAATAATAGGCTGTAAATTGTCTTCAAGAAGTGATATCAGATTGTAAGGATGGTTAACTGAAAATTTATTTACTCTAATCAAAACAACTACAAAAAAAAAACAATGATGATAAATGGCAACTATCTCCAGAGAGAGAATTGATTAACTCTGAGTGCAGTTTGAAGAAAACTTTTTAAACTTTATTTTTCTTGGTTTTAATGTGTATTTTCTTTTGCAGTATAGCCAATATGGAATATATTTTGCATGACTTCATGTGTATACTTAATATCACATTGCTTGCCTTCTAAAGCAGGGCGGTGGGACAGGAGGGAGGAAGTGAATTTGAAACTCATTTTTCAAATGAAGTTAAAAGTGTGCATGTAATTGGGGAATGTTTAGCAAAATAAAATTTAAAAATAAAAAAAAATAGTCAAATATTAATGAACCTATGACTTAAGTTTGTCCTCTGTTGACAAACACCATGCTCATCATCAAGACTACACTTCATTAGGAATATATTAAATGTCCACTTGGTGCCACCCACTGTACTATACACTAGAGATACAAAGACAAAAGTGCAGCAGTGAATACCATTAAAGAGTTTTTATTTCATTGGAGGAAGAAGAACATAAACAGAGATACAAAAAGTACATTTGTACTAGGGCAAGAGGAAAGACAATAAAAACTAGGGAAGAACCCAAAGGGCTTTTTATACCAAGTGGAACTTTTGCTGGGCCCAGAGGGGAATGTAAAGATTAAAGAGGAAGAAGAGGAACTCAAGCAAAATAGAGAGTTTCTGAAAAAGGCAAGGTGTTGGGGGTAGAATATCATGTGTGGAAGAGGAAGGAGATCAATTTGGCTGGAATATAGTTTACATTAAGGGGAAGGAAGCAGAATGAAAGGAATTTAGAAAAATGGACTGGAATTGGACTGTGAAAAAAAATGCCAAATTGGGGAATTTGTATTTTGATCTAGAGGCAATAGGGAAGTGACATAGTCACTTTAGGAATAGCCTTGGTTTTATTGAATTTCTAGTTTGCTACGCTCTGCCAGAGCTTGAACACCAACCTAAAGTTACTTTAATCTTATAGTCAGCCATCATCATATGACTATATTTTAAAATATAGATAATTTCTAATACAAAAATAAAGGCTTCAAAGAGATATCGTATTTTTCTTTAATGGTGATATAGCTTCACTTATTTTGTACTTAATCTGACCAGAATAGGTTTTTGAAATCTCATATCTGTTTAGGTCATAAATTGAATTAGAAAAATGCAGGAGCTGGGGGGGCAGAGCCAAGATGACAGAATAGAAACAGCAAAGTTTTGCAGCTCCCACACAGCCACCTTAAATACCCAGAAAATACGACTAAACAAATTTTAGGGCTCCAAAACTCATAACAATACAGAATACACATCTCTCACTGAAGGCAGCATAGCAGACAGGGCTCATAGCTGCAGGCTGGGAGCCCAAATCTATGACCAGGCCCCAGGGCAGTAAGGAGGAACCACAACTCCAGTCTATAGGAGAGCAGATGGGAGGCACCTGGGTGAGTTTACACATTTATCAAGCCAGGACAAATAAGGCTTAGAGAAAGGTCAGTGGAATTCAAACAAATTTGGGGGAGAAAAAGCATCTGGCCAAACTGTTAGTAGAGCAAGGGAGTAGCAAGAAGTGGCAGGACTTGCTGCAAGCAGCAACTGCCTCCACTGGGCTGTTTCAGAGCTCCTGGCTGGCAGATTGCAGGGGGGCCTAGACAATTGATCAGGGCCAAGGGCTCTTGTGTTGAGTGGCCTGGATCCAGATGGTGGTCTTGGGTGGTGGTCCTGTGATATGTTTTCAGCAAGCCAAAGCTGGTAGGGGATGCATCACCTCCCTAATAGCTCCGGCAGCTGTGAAAACCCCAGCGATTTTGGACAGAGCTTTCCCCCACGAGAAGCAGAGTTCCACAGAGCTCAAAAAAATCAAGCAATTAATTGGCTGGCCAACATGAGGAAGAGGAAGCAAAATAAGAACAGCAATAAAACTCTAGAATCCTTTTTTTGGGAAAAAGGATCAAAGCATGGAATGGGAGGAAGACAACACAGTCAGTACTCCCATACCAAATTTTTTCAAGAAACATGAAGATTACCTACAAGGTATAGATCAACTTAAAAAGGATGTTGAAAACCAAATAAGAGAAGTGGAGGAAAAATTGGGAAGAGAAACGAGAATGATGTAAGAAAATCATGAAAAGAGAGTCAACAACCTGACTGAAGAAAACAACACTTTAAAGAACAAATTAACCCAAATGGCAAAAGAGGCCCGGAAAGCCAATGAGGAGAAGAATGCTTTAAAAAGTTGTATTTGCTAGATAGAAAAAGAATCTCAAAATCATTCTGAAGAGAAAAATTCCTTCAGAATTAGAGTGGAGCAAGTGGAAGCGAATAACTTTATGAGAAACCAAGATACTATTAAACAGTTACAAACAGAAGAAAAATTAGAAAGCAATGTGAAATATTTCCTTGAAAAAACCACTGACCTGGAAAATAGATTCAGGAGAGAAAATTTGTAAATTATTGGACTATTATTGGACTATTATCAAATTATTGATAGCCATGAACAGAAAAAGAATCTAGAAATCATCCTTCAAGAAATTCTCAAGGAAAATTGCCCTGATATTTTGAAATTAGAGGGCAAAATAGAACTTGAAAGACTTCACCAATCACCTCTTGAAAAAGATCCCCAAAAGAAAACTCATAAAAATGTTATAGCCAGCTTCCAGAACCCCCATGTTAAGGAGAAAATATTACAGACTGCCAAGAGAAAACAATTTGAATACTGTGGAAACACAATTAGGATAACCCAGGATCTGGCAGCTTCTATACTGAGGGATTGAAGGACCTGGAATCTGATATTTTGGAGAACAAGGGAGCTGGGATTAAAACCAAGGATCATGTACCCAGCAAAATTGAGTATAATGTTCCAGGGGAAAATACGGTCATTCAATGAGGTGGAGGACTTTCAAGCATTCTTGCTGAAAAAACCAAAACTGAACAGAAAATCTGACATTCAAACACAAGAAGCAGGAGAGGTAAACATGGGAAAGAAATCATAAGGAACTTATCAAAGTTGAACTATTTACATGCCAATATGGAAAAATGGTAATAGTAACTTAGGAAACTTTTCTTAGTATGAGGATAGGTGAAGGGAATACAAATATGTGTGTGTGTCCACACACACACACACACACACACACACACATATGTATGCTTATACATATGTCTATATAGGAGGCTATATATGCATCTGAATTCATATCTGAGCATGTGTGTATATGTGTACATAGAGGGTCCAGGATCAATTGAATATGAAGAGATGATTCTTTAAAAGGTGAAATTCTGAAGTTGGAGAGGACTAGAATGAGAGGAGAGAGGGAGATACAAAATGGGGTTAATGATCCCATATAGAAGAGGCAAGAGATAACTGTTGCAACTTTACTTTCAATTACTCTCATTGAATTTGGCTTAGGGAAGGAATGACATAAACCCTACATTGGGTGTATTGCCACACAGGAGAGTAGGGATCATGGGGATGAGAGGTGGGATGACAGAGGAGAGGCCAGGATATGGGGGAGGGTTGCTGGAATCACACACTTCAATAAAGGGACAGGGACAGGGTAGAGAGCAGACCAAGGAGGGGGGGCAGGATAGGAAGGAGGAACATATAATCAGTCTATCACAATATGTCCACTGTGGAGATGTCCTGCATAATTACACATGTACAGCCTGTATTGAATTGCTTGTCCTTCCAGTAGGGGTGGGTGATAAGGGAGAAAAGAATTTAGAATTCAGAGCTCGACAATACATGCAACTGGGAATTAAGATACTCAGGGAATAGGGTAAGGAGACTTTCCCTGCCTTACCAGAAAGTTAGAGGGGTGTTGGAGGAAGCCATAAAAGAGAGCGAATCGGGGGAGGGGCTTTACAGTGGTATTACTGTTTTGGTGTTCCGAGTAGGGGAAAGATGGGGAGAAAATTTATAACTGAAAAATCTCATGAAAATGAATGATATAAACAAGAAAATAAATTTAAAAATTTATATTGAAAAAAAGAAAAAAAAGAAAAGGAAAACACAAAAGCTAATTTTCTTTCTAATTTGATAATAAGGAATACAAATTTGTGAATGATTTGTTGCCAAATATAGGTCTTAGAAGCTGAAAAATAGTAAATAAACTTTTTAAAAATGAAAATAAAATTTTATGCATTTCCTCCTATCTGTGCTTCTGTTAGAGCAACTAGTTGATATCGTGGCTATAGTGAAAGGCCTAGAATCAATAAAACTTGAATGCAAATCTGGTCTTAGACATTTAATAACTGTATGATCCTGGGCTGAAACATGTTTGCCTGGGGTTCCTTATCTTTAAAATGGGCTGGAGAAGGAAATGGCAAACCATTCTCATATCTTTGTGAATAAAAACCAAAAAAGGTGTCACAAAGATTTGGACACTATTGAGAAATGACCAAACAACAATAAGTATTTATACTTTTTTTTAATGAAGTATTCTATTCCACATCCAGTAAATCCATGAACTGGTAATAAAAGATTTCATAAAGACAAAACAAAGACAATGTTGAAAAAGTCTAAACATTTTAAAGGTTTAAAGAAGGCAAACATCTTCATAAACAAGGATAACTCCCCAAAGTTTCCTATATATTTCTAATGCTTTTTAAATCACTGAATAACTTAATGTTTTGACCTCCAAAAACCATTTATGTCCTGAGAAGGCTAAATATAAATTTTACAAGTTTAACATATTACTTTCACAATACAAAATGAACAAGATTGATTCATAAGTAAAATTATTTTTGAATTAATAAAAGAAAACAGTATTTTTAAAGCCCATTTATCTGTCTACCATAACATTTCCTCAGTGATATGCAGGGTACTCCCTGTTTAATAGTATATTTTGATTTAATTTGGTGATCTCACATTTGGTAAAACTTTAATTTATATAGACACATAGATTGTACATGTGTATATATGTATATAGATATATAGATATATGAATATATGTGTGCATGTGTGTATGTACAAGGACCTGCCATTCCTAAGACACAGCTACATGGAGTTGGTGAGGTAACTCCCCCTACCAGTAAAGATCTCCAACTCTCCTACAAACTATAGTTTAAGTAATTGCCTGAGTTATTGATATATTAAGTGACCTGCTAAAAGTCATATATCCAATAAACAGAAGTATGACTTAAATACAGTCTTTCCAGCTTTTGAATCTAATCCTTTACTTACTTCATTTCACCACACTGCTTTTCACCTTGCTATAGTAATTTGGAAAAATCACCAAAAAAAATCCTAAAATTTTTTTCCTATATTGTTACAATCTATACCAACTATTTATAAAAGTTGTTGAAAGCCTAAGGGATTATATACTATTGTGTAACTTTTAAAGTATTGTTTGAGAGAAATAAGGATTTCTTGTCATTTTATTATAATTAATTTTATCAGATTCCCTTCCTGTGGTTCTCATTATGGCAGAGAAGAGAATTAGTCTCTTGTTAACAAGGATTTTATAAATATAATATGGTGTTGGTTACACATACCCCCAGACACCCACAAAGGGAACAGGCCTCCAAGGTTGAATCTTGTTGGTTTCTGGCAGAGGTTTCCTAACATGCCCTTCATAGAATCCCCAAACTCTTTTGCCTTGACATAGGAACTAGTGGAGCTTAAATTTCACTGCAAAAGTAGCCTCTCCATCCTAAGAGATTATAAGAATAAAGAAAAAAAAAAGAATAAGAGAAGTCACCAAAACCCTGGATAGGGAATGCAGTGAGTAGTAATGAGCACAGCTGCCCTGGAAATTTTAGAAGCAGCCATGAGGTTGTGACTGATTCCAAATTCAATGCTGTGTGAGCACAGGGGATGTTACAGGCAAATTTATGCCAATATCTCTTCGCCTGCCCTTTTCCCCACATTTCCACTTCAGTCCTAAGTTTTTCATTCTTTTAAAAAATAGTATTTAATTTTCCCCCACTTACATGTTAAAAAAAATTTTTAGCATTCATTTTTACACGATTTTGAGTTCAAAATGTTTTTCACTTTCTTCTGAAAAATGGTAGGCAATTTAATCTATTTTATACATGTGGTATCATTTTAAAAATTTTCTGTATTAGTCATAGTTATAAAAGAAGAAATATGTCAAGAGGAGAAAAAAACATGAGAAAAAATAAAGTGAAAAAATATATGATTTGATCTGAATTCAGAGTCCAGCAGTTCTTTATCTAGATGCGCTAGCATTTCCCTTTGTGAGTTCTTTGTCCTTGTCTTGGATCATTGTGTTGCTGAGAAGAGCTGAGTCATTCGTAGTTGTTCATCACATATTGATACTGATACTGTACAATATTTTCCTGGTTCTACTCATTTCATTTTGCATCAGCTTGTACGAATCTTTCCAAGATGGTGCTCAGCCATTTCCCAATTGATTGGACATCCCTTCAATTTCCATTATTTTGCTACCACAAAAATGTCTGGATTTTTTTTTTGCACATATAGTTTCCTTTTCCCTTTGTTATGAGGTCTTTGGAATATACACCTAGTAGTACTATTGTTGGATGAAAAGATATGCACAATTTGGTTGCCTAACGGGCATATTTCCAAATTGATCTCAAGGAAGGTTGGATCAGTTCTCAACTCCACCAAGTGTATTGGTGTTCCAGTTTTCCCATATCTTCTCTATTTATCATTTTCTTTTCCTCTCATATTAGTCAATATGATAGATAAATTGGTAGTACTTCAGAGCTGTTTTAATTTGCATTTCTCTAATAAAAAATGATTTAGAGTACTTCTTCATATGCCTATAGATAGCTTAGATTTCTTCTTCTGAAAATGTTTTATTCAGAACCTTTGTTTGTCAATTGGAGAATGGCTTGAATTCTTGAAATTTTAATTCAGTTCTCAAAATATTTGAAACCTGAGGCCTTTATCAGAGACATTTGCTGTAAATATTGTTTCCCATCTTTCTGCTTTCCTCTTTCTCTTCTCGTGATTTTTTCATATCAGTCCTTCAAATTCACCTTGCACTCATACCCTCTTTCTAATGTATGTTTCTTCTAGCTGTACTACCCATGGTACAAATTTTAAGTATTACAAATATCATCTTTCTGTTTAGGGATGTACATAGTTTAGCTCTGTTGACTCTCTTATGTTTTCTTTTCCATTTTTACATCTTTATGCTTCTCTTTGGTCTTGATATTGGAGGCTAAATTTTTGTTTTAGTTCTGATTTTCTCCTTATGAAAACTTGATTTTGTTTTCTATTTCACTGAATAAACCTTTTTCCCTTGATGCATTATGCTTACTTTTGTTGGATGAATGTTCCTGGTTGTAGTCTTGACTCCTTTGCCTTCCATAATATAATGTTCCATGACCCCTGATCTTTTAATGTTTCACTCCCAAGTCTTAGGTATACCTGAAAGTGATTCCTTGATATTTGAATTATTTCTTTCTGGTGAATATAATCCTAGGAGATGGACTGAATGCATTAATAGTGTTTGTAACAGACAGTCATCAATCAATGCTGAAACCATTCACCATTTACCTCAAATTGAAGTCCATCCATTCCTAGCTGAAGTTCCAGCTGAAGAAGATTTGAATGCCATTGGATTCTTTTTCTGTGCCAAAGCACCTAGTTCTGATTGTATTCCAGCTGATATTTACAAGGTGGGTAGTCCATTGCTCATTCAAAAGCTGATTGAAATTTTCTGGGTTATATGGCAAGAGGATGTTATCCCCCAGGAGTTCAAGAATGCCTCCATTTACCTCAAAGGTAAAGGCAATATATTGTCCTATGGCAATCACAAGGGTGAAAGAGGGGAGAATCCACTCTCTTAGTGATTGCTGGCAAGATTCTTGCCAGAGCCCTTCTTGATAGGCTGATCCTTCACCTAAAAGATGGTCATCTACCTGAGAGCCAATGTGGCATCAGAAAGGACCTAGGAACATTTAATATGGTGTCTGCTGCCCAATGCCTCCAAGAAAAACACCAAGAGCAGAAGAGAGATCTATATATAATATTTATAGATCTGACCAAGGCCTTTGATATTGTTAGTTGTGAGGGCCTATGGAAAATGATGTCAAAATTTTGGTTGCCCAGAGAAGTTCATCAACATTGTACCTCAATTTCATGATGGCATTCTTGCCCAGGTTCTGGTTAATGGACAATGCTCTCATGCTTTTCCAGTCACCAATTGAGTGAAATAAGTCTGTGCACTTACTTCCATGGTTTTCAGCATGATGTTTTCAGCCATGTTGTTAAAAACATTCAATGAGGACACACAGTGTCAATGTCAGCTACCACACTGATGTTAAATTATTCAGCTTGAAAAAGCTACAAGCCAAGACCAAAGTGGAGAGAACGTTGGTGCAAGAATTTTTTTTGTGTGTAGATGATTGTGCACTCAATGCAGCCTCTGAAGCTGTGATGCAAGAAAGTATGGATCATTTCTCTGATGCTTATTCTAATTTTGGTCTAACAACACTAAGAAAACACAGGTGCTTCATCAGGCACCACACAACATCCATATGTGGAACAATCAGTTACAGCAAATAGAGAAGCTTAGAATGCTGTGGCAAGTTCACTTACCTTGGCAGTATACTTTCCAGGGATGTACATGCTGAAATGAGGATGATACACATTGCCAGAGCTACCTTAGTGTTTGGGAGGCTCCAAAGGAAAATGTGGGAAAGAAGAGGTATTAGACTGACTACTAAACTGAAGACCTACAGAGCTGTTGTTCTGACCTCATTGTTGTATGCTTGTGAAATCTGGACAGTATACAAGTGTCATTCCAGGAAATAGAATCACTGCTCTTTGAGTTTCCTTAGCAAGATTGTAAAAGTCACCTGACAAGATAAGGTACCAGACCTTTCTCAAGCTAAACTGCCAAGCATTTAAACTCTACTTCAGAGAGTACAACTCCAATGGACTGAACATGTTGTTTAAATGCCAAATATACACTTGCCAAAAAGAATATTTTATGGAGAACTAACATAGGACAAGCAGTAACATATTAGTCAGAAGAAGAGATAAATGGATGTTCTCAAGGTCTCTCTTAAGAACTTTGATACTGATTGTGTGACATGGGAAACACTGGCACAAGACCTCCCCGCATAGCATGTCCTCATCAGAGAAGGTGCCGTGTTCTATGAGCAAAGCAGATTTGAAGTAACTCAAAAGAACTATGAGACTATATTGGGCTATTCATTCTGAGCCATGGTTGAAAGTTCCAAACCAGTATTAGTCTGATCAGCCACACTCAGATATACCATCACTTGACTCTAACATAGTGATGTCATTTTTGGTTCTCTTTGACAATGAAGGACAACAACCAACTAAATATTTTTTTTTCTTTCACCTGATGATTCTGAAATTTGGCTATACTCTTCCTTGGAGTTTTTATTTGGGGGATCTCTTTCCTCAGTTAATTGGTGGATTGATTCAATGTCTATTTTGCTGTCTGGTTCCTGAACATTTGTATAGGTTTTTTTAAAATAGTTTCTTGAAAGATGCTATCCAGGTTCTATTTTTGATTATAGCTTTCAGATTGTCCAACTATTCTGATATTGTCTCTCCGGGATCTATTTCCCAAGTCAGTTGTTTTTCTCATGAGGGATTTCATATTTCCTTATAGCCTTTTATTCTTTTGAATTTGTTTTATTGATTCTTGATGTCTCATAGAGTTATTAGCTTTCACTAGCTCAATTTTAACTTTTAACATATTGTTTTCCTCTATTAGCTTTTATCCTTTTTTTCACTTGGTCAATTGTACACTTTAATAAGTTGTTTTCTTCAGTAGAGTTTTCCAGACCCTTTTTTCATAATTCTCTTGCATCATTCTCATTCCTTTTCCCATTTTTCTTCTATCTGTTTTATATAATTTCTTAAGCAACTTTTTGTATTCCTCCAAGAATTTGTTCTGAGTTTGCAGGAGCCTGGCTTTTTATTGTTGTTTCACTGATGCCCCTGGGGGATCCTCATATCTGGTTCTGCACAGAGGGCATGGACTGGCAGTCGACTAGCACTGCTGAAAGTCATAGCAGCTTACCTAGAGATGAATTGGGGTCATAGTGGTGATGTCTAGAGTGTGTTGAGGCTCTGGGGTGTTTTTCTGCATTTCCCTGGGGCTACACTAAGGCATATAGAGGTCTGGCTTCTGGAGGATGACTGTTTGCCCATAGCTACACTGAAATACCTGGAGGTCTAGCCTACTTTTTTTGTCATTCTGGAGGACGTCTGTTTGCCCATGGTTACACTAAAGCATGTGGTGATTTTTTGGATCTGGAGTCTAGTTTTAGCTATGCTAAGGCACATGGTGAGTGCTGTTGTCAGTGTTTGCCTGCTCCACTCCATTGGGGCTCAGGATCTCCCACTGGTTTGCTGAGGAGAGACTTGCTGCTGTTTTTCTGGAGTACTTCCTGTTTGACCCTTTTACCAGAGTGAGATGGACCTTCTTGCAGATCCTTCAAGTCTCTGGGCCTAAAACACCACTCCACCCTGTCTTTCTGCTGGCTCTGCTGTTTCAAGATTTGTTTGGGTGTGCTATTTTATGGTTGTTGGTGATAAATGTTAGAGAGTTACAATGATTTTCTGCTTACTCCACAATCTTGGTTCCTGGAGGTTTTCCTATATAAGGTGCTCCTTCTTTATTCCCTTCTCCATTCTCTCTTCTTTCCTTAAGAAGCTTTCATATTCTAAAGAGAGAGGCAATATGTCAACAACTGTGTACTCACTGAGAAAGATTGAAGGGAATTCCAGAGGGAAGGAACAAACATTTGGGGGTAGGACAGGAAGGGGGAATGATGAAAAAGGAACCAGGGGAGGCCTCCTGCCAATGGCAAGATTTGAGCTGATCATTAGTTTACTAGTCAGACATCCATCAACAAGAATTTAAGAGCCTACTATATGCTAGGAACTGTGGATACAAAGACAAAAATGAAGTAGCTCCTCTTCTGAAGGAGATAATAGTGCACTAAAGGTACTAAGATGAGCATATACATTAATATCAATGAGATTACATATAACACACACAGAGTGCTTTGTAAACCTCAAAGCCCTTTAAAAAATGTTAGTTTTTATTATTATCATGACTGCATATAGATAAACAGGTGCATAGATACATAGACAAACAGATGTAGTAAGTAAATACAAGATAACCTGAAGAGATGAGTCAGTAGCAACTTGGGAACATCAGGAAAGGCTTCTTGGAGGAAGTAGCAGTTAAGCTAAGTATTGAAGGGGCTTAGTGATTCTAAGAATGGGGTGAGAAGAAAACATACTATAATCCTGATAAACACTCTGAAAAGAATCACAGAGAGAAGAAATGAAATATTGGATGTTCTGAAGAGCAAGGAGCTCAGTTTGGCTCAAATTTAGCCTTTATGAAGGAAAGAACTGTATACAATGCTTGAAAGGTATGTTGAGGACAGGTCATAATAGACTTTCAGTATCCAACAGGATTTCTTTTATTTAATGCTAGAGTTAATAAGGAGCTACTGGTTGGGAAGGGGGGGGGAAGTTCAGATCTGTACTCCAAGAATATTACTGTGGTGGGTGTGTGGAACTACAGTCAGAATAAATGATGAAAGACTGGGGTTCAAGTTAATAATCTTGAAGCCAAGAACACGGATATCTGAGGCCAAGAGGATATCATTATTTTAGGTAAGGCCCAAGGTACAAGAAACAAGGCCAATTTTAGCAAAACAAGTCTCAAAACATAAGCCTGCCCAAAATCTCACCCAAGCTTAAAAGATCAGCCTTCTTGGTAGCTTAAATATGTTCTATAAGTGAGTCAGACATGTTAATATAACTTTTTCATTTTCACTACTATTAGATTAGACTAAGTGAAGAGAGGAAAGCTTAAAATGGATTAAACTATGTCATTTCCTCCCTGACCTCCAGAATTATATTGCCTGCACTATCCTTCTCTTCAACCGAAGGTTAGAGAAATTCATCTGAGGAGAACTAATAGCATTAGTATTAGTTAGTCAGTAAATATTTATTTAATTCCTACTATGTACCAGGAGAGCTAGGTGGCAAGGTGGATAGAATACTAGGCTTAAATTCAGGAAGACTCCTCTTCTTGAGTTCAAATATGGCCTCAGATACTGTGTGAAGCTTGGCAAGTCCCTTAATCCTCTTTGCCTCAGTTCCTCACCTTTAAAATGAGATGGAGAAACAAATAGCAAACCACATCATTCTTTTTGACAAGAAAATGTAGAGTCAGACACAAAAGAAAAATGACTACACAACAACAATATACCAGGTACTGTTCTAAGGAGTTTGGAGTACAACAAAAGACAAAAGACAATCTCTGCTCTCCAGGAGTTCACACCGACTAAAAGGGGAGGCAACATTCAAATAAATTTATAGAAAAGAATATATAGGATAAATTAGAGATAATCATTAGAGGAAAGGCACTAAAACTAAGGGAGAATAAGAAAAGGTTTTCTATGGAAAGAAGGAATTTTATTTTGTACAAGACTGGAATTATTCTGCATATTTGAAATTAATAAAGAGTTTCTGGTACATTTCCCTCTAGTCTTACTGTTATGTACCAGCTATATATCCACTTAAATATCTTGAAATTCCAATTGTGAGATCATTCTTTTCAAGTAATGAAGTCTATTTACCATAGTCCATAATAGAGCATTTAGACAAGTCACTTCTGCCTGTTTACTTGGCTATGGAGGACAATCTAATAATCAACAGCTAAAATGTTGCATTTGAATATTTGAAAATTTGAATAAATTTGAAAATCCCATTTTTAAATACATATTGAATTAAAATACATGTTTTCAGTGTGACAAAAAGAATATATATAAAGTTATTTTTTCTTTTACTTAACATAGTTTTTTCTGTCTCCTTTTTATATTTAAGAAAGATGCTAATACTGAGTTCTCGGGCACAATAGAAATATAAAAACCTCTTCCCATTTGATTTCTGATTCTTCTGCACATTTTGATTTATACATAACTCAATGAAGAATAAATCAGTCAGCCAGTACCTAAAAAAAAAAACTATGATACAGCAATATTACAAAATCTCTGTGAAATCCAGGCTCTCACTGAAGAGTCAGGGTTTTGGATTTGGGGTCCATAGACGCTAGACTTTAAAAATAAAAACACAAAAAACTAAGGTACAAAGTAGATTGCTATTTCTCTCCTCCCCAATAAGTATAACATATATAAATTATAGCTAGATAAATATATTTAGAATTTATGTTTGTAGAATTCTTCAGCCTATGTATAAATAAGGATCTAAATAAACTTTCCTACTGGTAATCAAATAAATTATAGACAAATAAAAAAAGGAGAAATAACTGTGCAACTGAATTTAACTTACCCAAAACAATTTAGTGAGAGTTATAGGTAATTCCCCTGAATTTAAAGTAAAAATATCTGGGTTCAAGTTCTGTTACAGGTACATTGGCTATGTGACCTTGGAATCTTTTTTTTCCTGAATCTCATTGTTCTTTCAGTAATTTGGAGTTAATTATTACTTGCTCTACCTACTTCAAAGAGTTTTTATGAGGAAGTTCTGTGGAAATTGTTTTAACTCCTTAGCCTTCCTACAAAGGTACTCCAGGTAATCATAAGAACAATTTACAAGTGCCCATGGGATGGTTTACTTTTATTGGGTAATTTGAGAACTTGGTTTAAAACAAAAGAAATTTTAATGAAACAACATAACAATTAAAGTGACAAAAGTAAATCCTCATGTATACTTGTGATATCCTCTGTCAAAGGATACCATGTTGTCAATGGGCAAGCCATGTATATAAAGCACACATTTGCTTCAGAATCACACGTGATAGACAAACATAGATAATATGACCAGAACACACATGGGGACAGGGAAAGATATCACTAGAGAACTGGCATCTGATGCAGCATAACTATTGATGCCCTCTAGGGATGTCATTATCCAGCTCTCTGCTGAACATCACATCTCTATTTTCCATCATGTTTTCTCTCTTGGGAGTCTTCACTGATCTTATGGATACCAAGTTGGGCTGTGCAATTGTGCCTTAACTGCAAAATGTTTTTCTAATGAAGAGAATTGGAGGCATTATGACTGACTGTGAGGTATATTTGGACAGGTTTCAACTCACACCCCCATGGGTAGTCAACTATATCATCTACACATAGTGGTTGCTAGGCTACCAAGCTAGTCCTAAGGGAGAAGAATTGGGTATAAGGAATCGTTAATCAGTCAGTCAATCAACATGTTAAGCACACACTATGCTCCAGCTTTTGTGCTAAGCAAGGGATACAAAGAGGAAAAACTTCCTCAGTTCTTTCAATCAATGTCAATAAGTCTTTGATTAAAGTCCTACTCCATTGTCTCTTAATGATGTGAATGAGATCTGGGCTTCTTTGAAGGGCATTTTACCAGAGTATAGTTTCTTATCAAGTTCTACAATCCAGAAAATCTGGGAGTTAAATGATTTAATCACCCTTATTTTACAGTTGAGGAAATTGTAGCAGAATGAGGTTACGTAACTTATTCAGGGTCACAAAACTCATGTTTTAGATTTGAACTCAGGTCTTCCTGGCCCTAGGTCCAGCACTCTATCCTCTGTATCATCTAGCTAACTCTTTTCTGGAAACTACCCATGAGAAACTAGGGACAATTTACCCCCACAATATTGGCAATAAGATGATGCTATTTTGCTTTGGTTTTGATTACCATGGTAACTTATAAAATTAAAAATACATTGGTTAGGTTTTAATCTGCACCACTGGAGGAAATAAAATGTCACCAATTGAATCAATGGTCCTTGTGATACTGAAATACTCATGTAAAAAATCTAGGCAATATATAATTAAAAATACTTTGCTTGGTCGTTGTGTTTTCTTGAGAAAGTTAAACTAATGAAATAATAACTGATTTTCAATATTATATTAATTTTACTCCAAATATGAGGCTTAGAGATACTGGGGTACAAGGGAAAACATGCTAGATCAGGAGTCAGTTCCTGGATTTCTTTTTCACTGAAACAAATTCCATTACTTTATTTAGCCACAGTTTCCTCATCTGTAAAGTTGGACTAGAAGGGCTAGATGGTCTTTGAATACCCTTCCAAGTCTAATGTAATATTGTTTAAAGCTTGAAAGTGATTTCATGTACTTTAATGCCCTCCTTTTATCCATGAGTAAACTGAAGCCCAAGGAGGAAAAGACAGCTTTTCCAAGGACTCATGTGTAGTAAGTATTAAAGCTGTGATCCGAATGAAAGATTGCTTTCATTTTTTTTATCTTTGTATCCCGGTGTCTAGCAGGGTGGTAGCAGGGTTACTATACCATACTAATGCTTCCTTTTGTGATTTTACATCACTAATTCGGTGTGGTGGGAAGAGACTGTATTTATTAGATATCAGAAAAAATAACATGCTAGTCCTGGTTCCTTTAAGGCATGTGACTTTGGGTAAGTCAGATAAATAAATTGTGTTTAAGTTTGCTCAATCATAAAATGAAGATTTGGGTGATATTTAAGGTCCTATGGCCTAGGACAATAGATTTCATGTTTAAAGGAAACATAAAAATAATGTAACAACCTCACATTTTATAAATTAAAAAAACAAACCACAATAAGAGGTTAAGTGTCATATACATACAAGCATACACACATAAACACATGCATATATATATATATATATACACATATCTATATATACACCTGTATCTATAAACACTTATACATACATGTACACACATATGTTTACATACACACATTTATAAATTTAAGCAGTTCTTGACTCCAAATCCAATGATCTATTTCTAATATTCTACGAATTCTAACAATCTACCAACAACATTCATCTTAATTATTAGTGCCATTAATTGTTATTTGTAAATCTTATAAATACTTGGGGTAGTTCATAAGCAATTTCAGATACTAGTTAGTATAGTAAATAGTATCTATTTAAGTATCTAATTACTATTTACTGTACTAACTCATATCTGAAATTGCTTATGAACTTCCCCCAAAATTTTAGACTCAATGAATGTCCTATGGAAAGGCTACTTGCCTGTACAGCTTTGCCACATTTTCTACCCCCTAGAGGTTCAGGTCTTCAAAAACTATCAGATACCTTGGCGGCTTTTGTTATATATACGATATGATCAGTATCCTCTTTCTTCAGCAACTTCAGTACCAAGACTAGCTTATGTCTCTTTATATCTTCACATTTAAATAATACAGCACATAGCTTGGTTCATTTTTTAGTTAACATTATATAATGGCATTTAAAAGATAGTTAATATTTGAGAATAAAACAAAGTTTCTAAATTCCAACTACTTTTCAAATAGCTTAGCAGGGTCAATGGAAATAGAAAGTGAGAAAGAGAAAGTCATTAGCACACATGATTTCTCACTGGTGGAAGAAAAACGGAGGTGAGAATAATCATCAATATTGATTCAGTTTTGGTTGGTAGAAAGGATTCAATATGACCCATAGGTACTACTTAAAACATCTTCATTTTCTCATGACTACGATTATGGCATGGTTCCCCTTGACCTATTCTCTACTGGTTTTGATGGATCCTTTTAAGGAACCATTCATGATGGCTCCTGATTTCTTCTGTCTCTTATTCCTATAATCATTTTCCATATGAATGTCAAGCATATTCCACAAATTTTGGAAATGTTGAGTAAACCAGTCTCCCTATCACAGGGTGGTCCTCTCCCCACAAGACTCTTCAATGGCTGACTTCTGTGGATGGAGCCAGACACTAATTTTATTAATAATAAATGCTATTCAAAATTACCCCTTAAATAGTTTAGAAGTTAAAAGTACAGATTAAATTTGGCCCAGAAATAATTTCATCATCATAATCATCATCATCATCAGTATGTATGTGTGTGTATGTGTATGTATGTGTATGTGTGTTTCTTCAGGAAAAAAATACAAACTAATAGCAACCATATCAAAAGATCATTCTAAATAAGTAATTTGAGAAATTCACATTCAAAAATCACCTCAGACCTCATATATTAACATGGTGGGGCATGACCAATATGGGAATTTATTTTATACAAGTGTTTTGTTTTTACTTTCTCAGGGTAGGAGGAAGGAGTAACTTGTAGAAGTACAAGTTTAAAGGGAGAGAATATGGATATTCATAAAAATAAAATGATATCAAATTTTAAAATAGAACACCGTTAATAATAATGAGTGTTGGAAAAGTCATGGAAAGATGAACATTGTAGGCACAACTTTCAAATCCTTCAACTCTTAAGGAAAACAGTTTGGAATTATGCTAAAAAGTTATTGAAGTATCCATATATTTGGTATAGATTCTACTTACTCCACATATAATATAACCCAAGGTCAATCAATGATAAAAAAGAAAGGCTTCATTCATACAAAAATATTTATAGTAGCACCTTTTGTAGTAGCAGAGAAATGGAAACAAAGTAGTTGTCTATCAAAGAAGAGATATGGTAAGGTGATTCCTCCCATATCCTTCTTTACAGAACTGTCTGGATCATGAAATATAATATCAGATCATTTTTATGCCTTTTTAGCTTTGCAATCCTCACCCTTTATCATATATAATAAAAGATACCTTTTTGGAAAGGAGTAAGAAGAAAAAAGAGAGAAATATAAATTATGTAAATGCAAGATATCATTAAAATTGTATTTAAAATTTTTCTACTTCTCTCTGTTCCTTATATACTAGTAACTTTTTAAAAAATCTTCAGTATTTCCAAAAAAAAATGTAATTGAACACTGCAAATAATTATTAATTGCCCACTACATGCAAAGAATTGCACCTTTGATAAAGTTACTCCAATGTAAGGTAGCTTGAAGTACTAGCATGATTAGAAAAAATAGAAGGAAAAAAGGGGATAATAAAGATGACAGTTGTTCTCAATGCTGCTTGTCTGTACCATCTTATCTTCTGCTATGTTTATGTGTTTTCCTATTCTGTTTTATTTTTCTTCATAATGTATCTTGTAAACCAGTAAGGACTGAATTCAGTTCTACATTTAGACTTAGATACCAGAAAATATCTTTTAAAGTAAAACACAATTATTCCCATAATCTCGGAGATGTGAGTTAAAAAGACAGCTAGCTCAACGAAGATAGAGGGGGTGGATACAAAGTAGGTAGGTTTGGGAAGTCCCTGGAGTGATGCTTTCTATTATGACTATATAGTAGAGGCTACAAAAAGTTGAGAGGCAATGGGAAAAAAAAATAAGTGTTTACAGGTTTCCATTTCCTATAAAAGAAATTCTTTATAGACTAGCTTTGCTATTTTATTTCAAGCATAGCATATCCTTGAAACATTCAAATTTGAATATTGAAATTCATAGCAAATAATGATTTAAAAATAAATCTCAGATGTCTCCCCATACTACTGCTTGCCTCTATTAGTATTGATAATCTCTGTGGATTTGAGAGCTTGCACTCACTCATTAATTGGTTAACTGGGAAGATTTCAATCATATTCCAAATCATCATTAATAAAGAAAACTAACACTAGGCCACTGTGTTCAAAATAGTTTTGGGGATCCTTAACTAAAAGCTGATATTTTGTTGATAACTTAGGATTTATTACTTTTAAACACTACTAAATATAATGGCAAAAAGTCACAGATTACTGGAGGAGATTGGTTGGGGGTGGGGTGGGGAAGAGAAGGATGAATGACCATAGTAGAAATTGCAATATTTCAGAGATCACAATTTCAGTATCACTTCATTTGGAAAGTAGATGTGAGTCTATGAGAATCTGTGGGCCTGAATTCTGTCATCTGTAAAGGGAAGGAAAAATATATTACTAGTAATTCATTTGCAACCTGGTACTTTCTTTGTGTAGGCAAGGCTTGAGTTCTGGGTTACATTCAATCATAATAATTATTTTTAAAAGCATGTTTTCCATTTGCAACCCTGGTAAGGGTTTAAATGGCAAGAATTCATTACTATTATTATTATGGTGTTATATCCAATACATCTTAATAAAGAAATGAGGGGTGTCCATTGTTCCCCAGGTGCAGGTCAGTCTAGCTTAGTCAACGAGAGTGGAAATTAGGCAAACACTCTATTAAGGGGTACAAAATAAGAAACAGAGAAATTCAGTTGAGGAAGGAAAGGAAATAATCTATTCTGAAACAACATTTGAAAGCCTACAGTTTAAAAAAAAAGGAAAAAATACTAAGGGAAGTTAGGGAACAGGTCTTTATTATAGAAGAAGTAATTTCACTATCATGAAATGAGCCAGCAAAGAACTAGTTTTATTTACACCAGCCAGGAATAAGGGAGAGTGAGAGATGATGCAGCCAATGTACAGAGGTAAAGGTAGAGATCTCCAAAGAAGAGTTAGAGTATAACATAGAGAATCTAAAATCCAAAGTAGGGAGATCACTGTGGGACTCTGATAACAAAGGCTTTTTGTTTTGTTTTGTTTTGTTTTTATCATAGGAATAGATGTGGTAGGTGGAGACAGAGGAATCTTTCTATCTTCAGAACCATTGATCTTGAGGAAGTCATCTAGGAAAATGCCACATGGACTGAAGAGAGCTGCCCACCTAAAACCTACCTTTCGCCATGGGAGGGTTGAGGGAAACAGATTTTATAAAGTCTGAGAAAACAGACTTCCCAGATAAGCTTACAGTAAAATAACCAAAATTTATCTAAGAAACAGTATAAACCCTAACTAAAATTAAGAGTAAGCAGAGGAGTGGCTAGGTGGCCTAATGAATGGAGCACTGGCCTTAGAGTCAGGAGGGCCTTATTTCAAATCCAACCCCAGACACTTAGCATAAATTCGTGTGATCTTAGGCAAGTGACGTAACCCCAGTTGTCTCACATTTCTCCCTCCAAAAAAAAAAGCAAAAAAAAAAGAGTAAATGTAGTTCCCTATAAATTAAGAATATATCTAGATTGGATCTTTATGAGAAAATGCAACCTAAGCATTATAGTGTGTTTAAAAACCAAAAACAATTTTTAAACTTATTTTTTTTGTCTTCTCTGACTTAAAAAAAAAATACTACTCCCCTTTAAAGACCTATGATACTGATAAGATGATTTTTCAGGAATCTGTGAGAAAAAAATCTCTACTCTCTGCTTAGACCTTTGAGAATACATGAATACAGTAACAGGAACAAGCCAGGAGATACTACTGGCAGAGATCCCGGTCTGAAGCTGACTTGACAAAAGTGAAGGGATGACAAAATAAGGAGACGGAAGGTGTGGAGGGAAGGGACAGAAAGAGGGGTAGAGATTAGGAGAGTGGGAGAACTGCTCAAGTTCTACCTCTTACACCTTATCTTAAGAATATCAGATTATATGATCTTTAATATTGCTTTCAGAGCTGAAATCCTGATATTCTAGATGTTATCAAAAATAGCTGATTTGAAACATCGTGAAAGTTATTACAATAGCAGTTCATAAATAAAAACATTTAATATAAATACAATATATTCTTTGGAATTTGTTGTTTAAGATTATAGTTCCTAAGATTTTGATTTGTATCCTCACATTTTTTACTCACTTTAGAGAGAAAAAAGAAGTAAGAAAAATTTTGTATTGTTTATACAATGTAGAAAATGGAGGAGGGAAGTTGGTTGGTACATTGGTAATTTATTTTTTTCATTTGTATATTGATATTTCAAGCCCTCAATGCTTTTGATTTTTCCCTATGATATATCCTAGGAATAAGGAACAATTACTTCAACTTTTATGTATTAAACAGTTGGGGGAGGGCAACAGCTCTGTTTTAATTTGCTATTTCAATAACTTTTCATATAATTTATCAAGTGAGGGGAGTGGGGATATTTATTTTCCTTTCCAATAAATAGGTTTTAAAAAGGTTCCAATAAATAGGTTTAAAAAGGTTTTAAATATACTTTAAATGCACAACTACCAAAATCATCAAAGCTTTAGTGAAAACAATTTTGTTAATACTCTTTTCTATCAAGAGATGGTATAAAGCAGGTGACCCTGCTAGGAATTTATTTTAAGACTTTTCAGTAGGATGGAGGATCAGTCTGTAACTATAATTTTACTTTACATTAACTGTCATTTGGAAATATATAGGAAAAGATGTTCTTTTCACAGAATTCTCCATAAAAGGCCTAAAAATTACATATTTCAACATATTCAGCTGACAACCTATGCTTTATTTCACATAAAAATGGTGCGCTGAAGAGAAATAAACACTATGCAACCTATGCAACACTTTATGGAGAACAAGTTTTTCTTACTAGGGTATATATAATTCATTGTGATAAAGTGGAAATTAAATACAGAAAATTGAAATAATAGATTAAAAATTGCATGTGATAATGAGATAGTACAATAGTATGTAACACAATGAGGGATTTTCCTCTAATTAGTTGAAAATGTCCTTCAATAAAATGCTTTGAACTTATTATTATTATTATTTTTTGCTTTTTGGAGGGGAGAAGGCAGGACAATTGCAGTTAAGTGAATTTCTCAAGGTCACAGGGCTAGTAAACTGTTAAGTGTCTGAGGCCAGATTTGAACTCAGGTACTCTTGACTCCAGGGCTGGTGCTCTATTCACTGTATCACCTAACTTCCCCTTTAATCTTATTTTAAATGCATTTCCACTTCAGAATTTTCTATCTAGATATGAAAGTGAAATCGATTATATATTAAATGTAGGTACCCTACCTACTATTCCTCAAAATAGACAAAGATATTGATTGCTAAAAGGGCATGTTAACATTGTCTGATACTTCATTTTATTTATCAGCAACTCTTACCTATATCATGTTCTTTGGGAAAATGTGATTGATTTCTTCATAATAGAACTTTGCTACCTAGGGCAAAAATGAGAATAAAATGAACTAATATTTGTAAAGTACTTAAAGAAGTGCTTAGCATACAATAGGCACTTAATACTTGTTTCCTTCCTTCTTTCTGAGGTATAGAAAGTATGTGACTAATACAATACCACTGTGGTAGAGAAAAGGTAATTTAAGGTCTTAAATTCTAGGTTTATCAATCTGGAAAGACTTCAAAAATGGATGCCTGTCATTATAGTAAACTAGAACACTGGATGGGTTGTTGTCCTTTCTCAAAGAAGACAAAAATGATATTACTATGCTAGAGTAAAGTTACACTGATTTCTGCTGTGGCTAATCAGACCAATGAATACAAGTTTGGAGTATTCTACCATAGGTTGTGCACAAATACTCCATGTGAGCATTTGAGGTGAATTATCCAAATTTGTGCATCTCACATTTATTTTGAGCTACTTTAAGCCTGCTTTGCTCATTGAGCACAGCACCTTCTCTGATGAGGGTATGTCATGCTGAGTGGTCTTGTGCCAGTGTCTCCCATGTGTCAAACTATCAATTCCAATGTTCTTAAGAGAGACCTTGAGATTGTCCTTGAATCTTTTCTTCTGGCCACCATGTGAATGCTTGCCCCATGTAAATTTTCCATAAAATAGTCTTTTTGGCAATTATACCTTTTTTTATTTAGTTGTTATTTGTTTTCTTGTTTACATTATTCATTTTCATTACATTCTTTTTGAATTACACATTTTCTCCCCTTCTTGCTCCTGTCCCAACCCCATAATAGCAATCCCACTGCAAAGCCCCTCCCCTGCTCTGCTCTCCTATTTTCTGGTAGGGCTCCCTATCCCAGCCCCAGTATACCTTAATTCCTAGTTGCAGGTATTGCAGAACTTTAAATTCTAGATTCTGTCTGTTCCTCCCTTGTCACCCACCCCTACTAGAAGGACACTCAGTTCAATACAGGCTATGGATGTGTGATTATACAGGACATCT
>CM053594.1:245416464-245469205 GCA_028646575.1 Pseudocheirus occidentalis
CCACCACCCAAGACCACGATCTGGATCCAGGCCACTCAACACCAGAGCACTTAGCCCCGCTCAATCGATTCAGCCCCGCTGCAGAGTCCGCAGACCAGGGGCTCTGAAGCAGCCTGGTGGGGGCCACTGCTGCTGGTTCCAGTAGTTCCCCTCCCCCACTGCTTCCTTGCCCCGGGGGTAGAATGGCCGAACTGCTTTACTCCCACAATTATGTTTCAAAGTTTCAGCTTTCACTAGTCTCTGACCGAAGCTACCCTCAGGCCGGTGCTTTAGATTTTCTTTGAAGTAGACTCAAGCTGCCACTTGGGAGGCTCCACTGCTCCTCGTGGCCGCCCTGAGGCCTTGCCTGGCCACAGGGTTTTGGGCTGGCTGTTCTCTGCTCCTCTGCAGTGTGAGCTGCGCCTCTCTGTCCTGCTCCTCATGCCTTGGCAGATATGGGGGTGCTGGAGGCTGTAGAACCTCTGAAGGCTGGCTGCGGGGCTCGGCTCAGCTCCTTCCCACCTTCCCAGGCCTGGCATAGTCTCAGTTTCCGGCTGTTCCAGCCTCCACTCGGGCTGCCGTGCTGAACCCCTGCTGCCGAGCTGCCTTCAGCGAGAGCTGTGTTCTCTGTATTTTTGTGAGTCTGAGAGTCCTAGACTTTCCTAGACTTTGTCTGGGCTCATATTTTATGGGTGTTTAAGGTGGCGGTGTGGGAGCTGCGGGACCTTGCTGCTTCTACGCCGCCATCTCGGCTCCGCCCCCACAAGTATACCTTTTGTATCCAGACAAAATAATCAGCACATCTTACTTGTATTCTCTGAAGTAGAATTTGAATGATTTGCAGTTTAGTTCAAGAAAGTACCTCAGTGTCTGGCGTCTTATTCTATCAGGTGATCTTCAGAATTTTCTTAAGACAACTAAATGGAAATGATTCAATTTCCTGGCATGGCACTGGTATTTTGCCTGGGTTTAACAAGCATACAACAATGATGTCAATACAATGGCTCTGGTAGACCTTCGATTTGCTAGTCAGTCTGATACATCTTCTTTCCCACATTTTTCTTCAGAGCCTTCTAAATAATGAACTGGCTCTGACAGTGCATGTGTCAACTTCATTATCAGTGTGTACATCCCATGAAAGTATACTACCAAGGTAGGTGAACTTATCCACAGCACTCAAAATTTGACAGTTTTCTTTAACAGATGAGTCTATGTATCAACTGACTCAAATAAAAAAATGCAGAGAGATATACACTTCATGCTTTGGCTCAAAACAAAGGTTTCAAGTACATCATGGAGAGGGCATGACAAAAAAAAAGCTCATGTGAAAAAATGCAAAGACTTCAGTGGAATAAATGCTCCATATGAAAGAACAGAGTGAATAATAACAAAAAGGGTCAAAAATAGCAAGGGAATTAGTGGAAAAATTGCAAAAGAAAGTGTCATAGCAATACTAGATCTCAAATTATATTATAAATAAGTAATCATCAAAACTACCTAGTAATACCTAAGAAATAAAATGATGGAATAGATTAGGTACACAAGACATAGTACTCAATGGTCATAGTAAGCTAGTATTTGATAAATCCAAAGACCCCACTTTGGGGGATAAGAACTCAGGAAATGACAAAAATTTATAAGAAAACTGGGAAACAATAGGACACAAACTGAGTATAATCTGACATCTCACAACATATATCAAGGTATGTGGCACATGAAATTAGTGAAAACTTCTCAGTCTGGAATGTAACCCCATCTCTGTGTTTACTTTTCTAATTAAATTAAGAATAATGGGTATTTTTTTATACCACAAACAAAGGTAAGGACAAAACGGGTACATGATTTAGACATGAAGGATGAAACCATAAGCAAAATGGACGAGCAAGAAATATGGGGATCTATGGGGAAGGCAAAAATTCATGACCAAACAAGAAATGGAGAGCATTACAAAATGTAATATGGACAATTTTGATTTTATTAAATTTTAAAAAAACTTACCCAAACTAAATCAATGTGATTAATATTAGAAGGGAAGCAGAAAGCTAGGAAACAATCTTTATGACAAGTGTTTCTGATAAAGGCCTCATCTCTTAAATATATAGAAACCTGTGTAAAATTTATGAAAATATAAACCATTCCCCAACTGATACATGGTCAAAGAATTTGAACAACCAGTTTTCAGATGAAGAAATCAAAGCTATCTATAGACATATGAGGAATTTCTCAATCACTTCTGATTAAAAACTGCTAATTAAAACAACTCTGAAACACCACCTCATACTTATTAGATTGCCTAATATGACAGAAAAGAACAATGACAAATGCTGGAGAGAAGGCAGGAAAATTGGGACACTGATACACTGTTGGTATTGTGATCTGACCATTCTGGAGCGTACTTTGGAACTAGGTCCAAAGGGTTAAACAAATTGTGCATGCTCCTTGACCCAGCAATGCACTACTAGAATAAATCATAAAAAGGTGGAAAAGATTTACCTGTGTAAACTTATTCATAAGAGCCCTTTTTGTATTGGCAAAAAATTGGAAACTGAGGGGAGGTTTATGAATTTGTGGAATGATTAAATAAGCAGTGGTATATTAATGTAATGGCATATTATTGTGCTGTGAAAAATGATGAACAGGCAAATTTTAGATAATCCTGGAGAGACCAATGCAAACTGATGCAAAGTGAAATGAGCAGAACCAGAAAAATATTGTATACAGTATCATCAACATTGTGTGATGATCAGCTATGAATGATTCAACAACACAATGACCCAAGGCAAGTGCAAAGGATGCCTGAAGGAAAACGTTATCTGTATTTGATAAAGAACTGACTCTGAATTCAGATCAAAGCATATTTTCCCCACATACTTTATTCTTTCTATTTTTTTCTTTTGATTTTTCTCTTCTTTCACAACTGTGAGCAATATGGAAATATTCTTACATGATGATACATGCATAAAGTATATCAATCTGCCTACCATTTCAGAAGAGGAGAGGGAAGGGTTTGAGGGAGAAAAATTTTGAAATCATAATCTTGCAAAAATGAATGCTAAAAATTTTCTTGACATGGAATGGGGGAAAATAGTTTTGGACTAAAAAAAAGAAAGAAAATCAACCACCCTAAAATTTAAGTCTTTGAGGACTTAAACTGATTTGGATCAATTCTCTTATTGTAAGTCTATCATGATAATAAGTTCATCATCTAAGGTCTTGAGACAAATGCTTGTATCAGAAAGCCAGTCTTTGTGACTATGGAAAAGTTAAATATTATATTTCTCAGAAGATTTAATTTGCCTACAGGGTTTATTTTGACCTTCTTAAAATGAACAAAATATTCTATGAAATTCATTCTTTAAAAAAAATGCAAACAAATGTTATTATTGGGGAAAAAAAAACCACAACTAATTACTTAAAAGCTCTCCACTAGGTGATGAGATAATACTTGTATCTTTAAAGATACATGCATCTTTCATGAACAGTCCTCCAAATAGTTGTTTTACCATATTATCCCCATCATTTCCTGTAGTTTTCCATACAAAGATTTGCTATATAGCAAATAATCAATACATATTTACTATTTGCTCATAATACTTAATTATAAGTATTGTTATTATGCCTGGGGTGAGGGTAGAAGATATCATTTTGATTGAAAAAAGGTGTGAAACTAAATGCCTAAAGAAGATAAAAGGGTATTAACTTCCCTAGTAATTTCTTCAAACTCTTAAGGTTGGAAAGGATGTCTAGGGATTACAGTGTAATTACTTACAGTTATTAAATTTTACATGAACTAAAGAAGAATCTGCTTACATTGGTTGTGTTTTAATTACACTGCAAAGTTAATTCAGGAAGTAAAATGGAAAGAGAATCATCCTTAAAGGTAATATGGTGAAACACAACTTCTGGATCTTTCTGCCAAGACATCAAAACTTAAAGGACTGCAATAGTAATTGTACAATAGCACTCGTATTCTTGCTTGTCATGTTCTAAATTTCATTCAGCATCCTGCAGATACTGACCAAATTGATTATATCCCACTAAATTATGTTTTATCTATTTTGGGGGAAAAACAGAATGAAAAATTGAATTTAGTTCCTATTTAGCAAGAAAAAATTATTTCAAATAGGCCTTATCTTGAATGAACTCCAACCACAGAAGAATTCACCCAACTACATCTGCTAGAACTTCAGACTTTCCAGCAATAACTTCAGGATTAAGGTCTTTTTTTTAAGGGTGAGAGACACCGGCACATACTTGTAGGCTGTAGAGAAGGAACCAGAGGATAATCACATTTTAAATGTGAGAAAGACAAAAGGAATGAGGAGAAAAACAAGTTCATGGAAGAAAAGGGGTTGTGATCAAGTGCACAAACATAGGGTTTAGTGAGGATTATCTCTTTTTTCAGATAATGAAGGATAATATTGAGATTTGAGTTAAAGAACTGAAGAAAAGATGGAACTCACAGTGAAGGGTCTCAGTTTTCTTGCCTAAATATGAAACAAGGTTTTCTCTCTATTAAGAAAACTGAAGGGAATGGGGGAGTTAGAGTGGGGAAGGAATGGGAGCAAGCATTTATTAAATACATATCAGGCACTGAGCTAAATGCTTTGTAAATAGGGATTAATGCATGTGGCTTTAGGAAAGAAGAGATGGTTTAGAAAAAAGAAACATGGAGAGTGTTATAGGGGAAAAGCAAGAGGATTTCTATACATCAGTGAGGATCCATCTGGTAAGATAACAAATTTGTAGTAACCCCAGGTAACATGATCTTGTGACTGTCTAGACAAGCTTAATGAACATGGAATAGGAGATGATGCTGAGTATCTTATATCTACATTTGCTTTAAGGTTTGCAAAATGATTTCCCAACTTAGGAGGCACATAGTGACAAGTGTCATACACCCTTTTAAAAGATGGAGAAATTGATGTAATAACAGGTTTAATAACTTGCTTAGCTAATAATTGTATGAAGTCTCTCTTTCAAAGTCTGGACTCATCATTCCATGCACAGAATTTTTTCCACACAACTGCAATGTATTTATTTTAGAAATAATGCTGAATTACTAGTCATTGGGATTTGAATTCGAACACTGGCTCCATCATCCACTGATAGCAGAACAAAAATAAGTTCTATGTCAGTGCCTATGAGTATCTCTTATGAGAGGGAGCCTGAGTGAGTCTGAGAGCACTGGCATGAGAAAATGTGGTGGGACTACAGAGGACATCATTAAGAAGGAAGATTGCAAAGAAATGGGAAGCTGGGGTTGTTAAAGGACTGTAATTGAGAATTTTGGTGTCTATGGTCCAGGTCTGGCAGCCACAAAGTAGTCCTCAAACTTAAAAGCAACGATGCTTCTCAGAATTCCTAGGTGACTGTATAAAAGAGACAAACTATAGAAATTTTAAAGAAATAGTCATGGGATGTTATAATAATATCTCCCCTGACATCTCAGTCCCTGGTTTAAAAAAGAAAATAACTGTATTAAGTAAAAATTTCTTGAATCACATTTTTAAATGATTAGAACTCAAGAGAAAAGTATATGCATTAATTTGAAGGCAGTGAGTAAAGTCACAGAGTTTAAAATTTTAGACATAAAAGAAGCAAGGAGAAACAGAGAGATCAAATTAAGGATTGTGTGCATATATACCTAATCCTTGCAGTCAGGGTCAGTTTCTTCTTTGTATTTGTGAGTTACTACTAAGCAGAGTTCAAAGCATAGTTGAGCTGTTTTTCTGTCCTGTAAGACCCTCCATGATACCATTTAGGATTTTCTGGGTAGAGATACTGCAGTGGTTTCTTTCTATAGCTCATTTTATAAATGACGAACTGAGGCAAAAAAGGATCACTCAGCTAAGTGTCTGAGATCATATTTGAGCACAAGAATATGAGTCTTCCTGATTCCAGGCCCAGTACTCTATCCACTATGGCACTTAGTTAGCCTCCAACCATAAAGTTGATTCTTAACAAATGAAAGTGAATAAATTTATGCACATACACATATGCATGACAATAATCTATAAATAATCATAAATAATATTCCATTCTATAAGAACAAAATAAGCTATTCAATAACTGGGGCAAAACATTTGATTCAAAGTGTTCATATCCTAAATAGATAAAGCATTTAAAATATTAATAATAGTGTTTTTTAAATGAGGTCATTTTAGTATTTTAAAATACTTAGTATGCATGCTTGACTTATTAGAGGGATTTAAATGCTGGAGATGGACAGGGTTGTAGGTTCCTAGCTAGAAAGAACCTCAGTGGAAATGACTAACTCTGGAATTAGAAAAACCAAGTTCAAATCCCATCTCTGATATTTATTACCTGTATTTCGTCAGATAAGTCACTTAACCTCTTTAGCCTCAGTATCTTCAATCAAAAAGATGAACTGAAAGAGACCCTCATTGTCCATTTAATCTTATACATTTATTTGACATATGAGGAAACTCAAGCAGTTTATACTATACTGCATGCCTGTTTCAGAGAGGCAGTAATGGAGTAGATTTTTAACACTCACCCTCTGACAGCAAAACAACAATTAAAATAACAAAACAAAACCAGAGTTTATCACAAGTCTAGTCTAACTTGCTGTCTCCATTCAAAGGAGTTCTTTTTTCCTCTTTATAAATCAGACTTTGAAAGCTATTGTTCTTCTTTTTAAAAATCTTAATAAGGGCAAAATTATGGTATTTAAAATAATTGATGATTTCAGTCTTTGATAATAGGATACAATGATAATAAATTCATTATAAAAGTATTAGTGTGCCAAAAGTTTCAAAAATACAAGTTTACCTTGATAAGAGAAAATATTAGAAAGGGTCCAAAGCTGAATATTTAAATACTTGGATGAATTTATGATCAAATTCTTGTGATATCTCCCTCAAGGTATGCAGATCACAACCTACCTAAGCCTTCCCATACTGAGACACAATTGCCCATTTCCTATACCAAAATTTCTCCAATGAATCTCCACTAAACTTGTTCATTTTCTGGAGACTCTGTGGATGATAAGGGGCATGTGTAATACCCATTAGTTATGCCTCACTTTCATTATCTGACAAGCATATCTTCTTTTCTACTCATATGGGTCTTTAATGACAGTATTAATACCAATTCTCTCGTATAGCTATTGGTTGGTAATTTGTCGCATTCTACTCTCAGCCACCTTGTACTTTCTTGCTGTCTTTTCATGACCCTGAATTTTATTATTTGGAGGCTCTGATATTGTTTCCTTTATCTATATAGTGCTTAGCTTGGAAGAATATTATTTAAAATGTTAGGACCTTGCTTCATAAACAAGGAAAGACCATTAAAAGTATTAGTCAATTTTACAAAGGCCATTTCACTTAATCAACCAGCAATTATTTAATACTTACTATGTCCAAGACACTGTGGTAAGTACTGGACATACAGAGAAAAAACTGAAACGACTTTCTGCCCTCAAGGAGGAAAATTGAATGAGGGAGACAATACAGATACATGCAGAGTAGATGAAATGTAACCAGAAAGGAGAAAGTTCTAGAAACTGAGGAGATGAAGGCAGGCCATATGGAGAAGGTGGCATTGAACTGCTTTTAAGGTGGCATTGAACAGTCATAGAGAATAGCAAGTACTCATGGTATTGACAATAAATGGACTTTAATATGAGAGGAAAATCAAAGAGGCCAATGTCACTGGAGTGTAGAATGCTTGAGAGGAGTAAAATATAAGAAAACTGGAAAGGTAGGAAGGGACCATGGCATGATAAACTTTAAATGTCAAGCAGAGGACTTTATTTTTATCTTGCAGGTAAAATGGAGCCAATGAAAGTTTTTGTCTGTTTACAGGATCTAAGAAATATATGTTATTGGACTCTCTGTGTTGTCACCCATCTAGTTGTGTATCACAGTTGTGATACTAAACTTATATATTATTATGAACTTTATGGATATAAAAATAATCTTTTCTAGATAAAAAGGAGCAAAAACATTGAATAGAAAAAATATTAATCTCACTTTTGTATAGCTTTTCAAAAACTAGATAATAATTTTGACATGATAATTTAATACTGTCCAAATTTTGAGTCTCTGAGCTTCCTTCTGTTTTTTTTTGTATTTTATAAATGTTTCAATAATACTTGTTTCTTTACTTATTTTCCTTTCATCTTATAAGTACTACCCATTCCCCTGCCACCAAAAAGTAAAGATAGATAGAGAGAGAGAGAGAGAGAGAGAGAAAGACAGAGAGAGAGAGAGAAAGAGAGAGAGAGAGAAAGAGAGACAGAAGGCCTTGTTTCTAACAAACAAAAAAACAATAATATTTAAGATTTCAGCAATATACAACTGCTTTTATTATCCTGACCTCCCTACTGGAGACATTTCTACAGTCCTCACTCTCTTCATCTTGTCTTCCAGAAATCCATAATACATTTTTCTCTCTAATCTATTCCATATAAATATGAACTTCTATGTAATGACAATTCTTTCCACATACCACAAAGATAGTTTCATGGTGTCTGTCCAAAATGCCAGTATTTATTTTACTGTCTCCAAAAGAGATACTCCAAATGACCAGTCAGCTTGATCAATTTTCAAAAGTGAAGGTTAGAAACGATAATAACAATGTCAATCACAGTCATCAGTAATAAAAACAGTCATCCTCAAGTATAGATCAAAATGAAAATAATTATAATATATATACTTTAAAGGGGTAACAAATACTTGATCAATAATGTAAGATATTATACTTACAGCAAAACAAACAAAAAATACAAAACAAAATGGATGTAGTATTTAAACTCCAAAACCAAATTGTGTTATCACAATGCTCAAATTGTTTCTTCCTGAAAGCTTATAATATTTTCTCCTTGACCTGGGAGCTCTGGAATTTGGCTATGATATTCCTAGGAATTTTCTTTTGGGGATCTTTTCCAAGAATTCTTTCAGTTTCCATTTAACCCTCTGGTTCTAAGATATCAGGGCAGTTATCCTTGAGAATTTTTTGAAGGATTTCTAGGTTCTTTTTTTGATCATGGCTTTCAGATAGCCCAATAATTTTTAAATTGTCTCTCCTGGAACTATTTTTCAGGCCAGTGTTTTTTTTATTTTCAATGAAATATTTCACATTGCCTTCTATCTGTCACTTTGTGGGTCCTGTAACTCTAAATTTTGTTTAGAGTCATATTTTACAGCAATTGGAGGGAGTTGGTGTAGGAAATCATGGATGTTCCTATTTCTGCACTGCCATCTTGGCACTGCCCCCTGCTGCATCCCTTTCTCAGAAGAAAAGAGTAGCTTATAATGGGATCTTTTCTCTTTTTTCTTTTAAAATTTAATTTATTTTTTTAAATTTTTTTCCACATTCAATGAAAAGAGAAAAGAAAAATAAAGCTTTCATAACAAATATGCATAGCAAATTCATATAATAACCATGCCACCAAATGTATGCCTCTTTCTGCATTTTTATTTGATTGTCTCTCTGTCAGGCAACGGGTAGCCTGCTTCATCTTCATTTCTCCAGAATTTATCACTGCAACGAACAGAATTCCCCAGTCATTGAAGTTGTTTTTTTCTTTATTATACTATTGTTATTGCTCGATTACTTCATTTTATATTAGTTCATACATATCTTATCAGTTTTCCCTGAAACTTTTCATTTTGTCATTTCTTAAAGTGCAATGATATCTCATTATGTTTATTCCCCATGTTTAACTATTCCCTTATAGTTTATTTTTCCTTGACTTCCAAGATTTGGTTTTTGTTTGTTTGTTTTGATGAAAAGAACTTTAATAAATTATTTTTTGCACAAATGTGTTCTCATGGGTGCTTTAGTTATTTTTAATCTTTTTTATGAGTTCCAAATTCTCTTTCTACCTCTTGTCATGTTCCACCCATTGGGAAGGCAAACAGTATAAGATATCAATTAAACATATAAAGCTATGTAAAAATTTTTTCCATGTCAGCCACGTTGGAAGAGGTCATTTTAAAAAATTAAGACATAAAGAGGAAAATATACATACTTAAGTATGCACTCAGAGCTCATCAGCTATCTCTCGAGTGGAAGAGAGCCTTATTCATGATGAGTTCTTTAGAATTGTCTTGAATCATTGTATTGATCGGAGTAGCTAAGTCTTCCACAATTCATCATCATTATAATATTGTTGTTACTTTTATGATGTTTTTCTCGCCTCACTTTTTATAAATTCATTTAAGTACTACCATTTTTTTTCCTGAAACCATTCTACTTGTCATTTTTTATAGTGTAATAATATTCTATTACATTTATATGCCATAGTTTGGTCAAGAATTCCCTGATTGACAGGAATTTCCTCAATTTCCAATTCTTTGCCATCAGAAAAAGAGCTACTATGAATATTTTTGCACATAGAGATATCCTCCCCCCACCCTTTTCTTTGTTCTTTTTAAGCTACTGACCCACATAGGTTCTTTCTAAAAACTGTTATTAACTTTTGTGTCTTAGCAGTATAAAGATTTAAAATATAAATTTTATGCACTTTAAATTCTATGATTTAATAATTTTTTACTATTTGAAACTTAATATTCATTCCAATATGATAACATCAATAGCATTCCTGCTCCATTAAGTCATTGAAGTGAGATGCTATTTGTTTTTGTTTTAGTAGCAAGATGAAACAATACATTTTAATGATTTTGCTTTGGAACTGTGATTCAGTACCTGAGTTTACGTTTGGAGAAATACCACTTACACTGCAATAAATCATATTAAAATAAATGTGGTATGTCTTCACATAAATATATATTTTAAGTAATCTGTTCCTCTTAACCATCCTCCCTCATTAAACAATTTGAAAGAAAACCCTTAAAAACAAAGCTCTCATTACATAGCTTCATAGTCCAAAAAACAAATTCCCCTCACTAGCTATGTCCAAAGGTATGTCTCTTTAAGTATTTTAAGTTCATCATCTCTCCGGTTAGTAGGGGAGTAACATGATTTTTCTTCATTCTTTTAGAGTTGTGGCTTGTCATTGTGTTGGTCACATTTCTGAAGTCTTTTCAGATTATTCTCTAGAATATTATTATCATGATATAAATTATTTTATCAATTTTCCTCACTTTGCTCTGCATCAGTTCAGAAAGATCTTCCTAGTTCCTCTGAAAAGGTATTTTTCATCATTTCTTATGTCACAGTAATATTCCATTACATTTATATAACACAATTCTTTTAGCTATTCACCAATAGGAAGATAATCCTTTAACTTCTAATTTTCCAATTTTTAGTTTCCATTTTCCATGAAAAGAGTTATTATAAATATATTTTTTATATTTTAAGTCTTTATCATCTTTACTTGATTTTTTTGGTGGTATAGACCTAGGAGAGGTATAATTAGATAAAAACATAGGCACATTTTTTATTTGTGATTTTTAAAAACTTATTTGAAACAAGTACAAAATGAGAGAAGAAAACATTGCCATTTACACAGCAGAAATTAAGAGAGGATTCAATATAAAACAATAAATTCCCATTTCAAGAGAGCCCATAAAATAAATATTTTGCATTGTCATCAAAGCTGACCAGTCTGTCTTTGCTTCTTTGTGGTTTTTCTGTTCTTCCCTCCTATGCAATTTTGTTTTATTATTTCCCTACCCTCTCCCCAGTCCACCCTACATAAGGCTACAATTCAGCATACATATATATATATATATGCATATGTGTGTGCATATATATACATATCCACAAACATACAAATATTCCATATATACACTCATACACATATACATAAGACTGTACTATGCTTATTTCCACTTGTCATCTCTTTCTCTTAAGTCCAAGTCTTTCCATGTTTTTCAAAATCAGCCACCTCATCAAAATGTATACACATCTTAATGATTTTCTGGGCAGAGTTCCAAATTGCTTTGCAAAATTTCTGAACTAATTTACAGTTCCACCTACATTGAATTAATCTTCCTGTTTTCCTTCAATCACTTCAACATTTGTCATATTACTTTTTTGGGGGGGTGGGGTTGGTGGGATGTGGATCATCTTTGGCAAATCATCTTTGCTGATCTGACAAGGTTGAAGTGGAACCTCTACAAAGTACATACCACATTGATTAACCTGTGTTTCTCTTATCATAAGTTATTTGGAATATGTTTAAAATGTGTTTATTGATATCTTAGATTTCTTCCTTTGTAAATCACTTTTTCACATCCTTTAATAAGTTATCTATTGGGAAATGTTTCTTGCATTCCTTGAATATCTTGTATAAAAAACCTCTATCAGAGAAAAAAAAAACTACTGCAAAGAATTTTTCCCTCAGTTACCTCTACCCTACTAATTTAAATTAGGTTGGTTTTGTTTTTGCAGGATTTTATTTTACTTTATAAAATGAATATTGTTCTCTTTTTATCTTTTGCTATTCCATTCCTCAGCCACGAAATTTTCCCATTCGTAAATATGAAAAATGAATTCCTTCTGTGCTCTTTTTGGTGACTTGTGATATCACATTTTATGTCTAAATCATGAATCCATTTGGAATTTGCAGTACATGATGTTGTTCTATCCAAGTTTCCTTAAACTTTTTCTCCATGTGACCCCTTCAGTGCCTTTAAAACTGTGGGGTTGTGACCCCATAGTTTATATTAGAACAAAATATATTGAAGCTATTCCTTTCTCTTTATGGGGCTTAGGAATATGGTGGTTTGGCAATCTGAAAAAGGCATGTAAATGTTATTGGTTTTCCCTTTGTGCTAGAAAAGAAATCTGATTTTTTTTCCTTTTAAGGTGTGCTTATAGTACCTTACTGTAAAATTTGGATTAAATATTTGGCCATAGGCTCTGTGTCATCTGCTAACCTTCACTTGTCATCTGTGGTTTCCACAAAATTCCCCAAAAATGCTCACTTAGAGGAACCTTCCTAACATTTAGACAAAGATTTGTTGCTTTGCCCTAATATAATGTTTCATTAACTCTACCTAACCTAACATCTCTTTAGTAAAGTTTATGGCATTTAAAAAAATGGATTTTATATAGTTAAAAGTATCTTACAAAGTTTATTAAGGTGGCTCTGGTTGGATAGAATCATGAAAGAAAAGTAAGGGAGGAGGTTATTTTTATAACTTTTTCTCATTCATTAAAGAGGTTGTTTAAACTGGTTTCATCAGCCTGAGTTTTCTGTTCCAATAGGCTCACCAGTGTCCAATGTCCCTCCTCAGTCTTTTTTTTTTTCTGTGAAGCAAATCTGTTCTCTTTAGCTTTTTTCTTTAAGTGCCTTCTTTCTATTTCTTTAAACCTTTAACTCTGTGCTGCCTATTCCCTTCAGGAAAGAAAAAATTCATGTCTTGGGCAGGGGTGTGGACATACCTTCCTGTTCAAAAATGGTGATAATCCTAAATTATTTTGAGGGTCAAGAGGTAAGAGTTCTCCCACTAAACTACAAATTCCAGTATAACTCTTAGTATTCTATTACCTTTGTGATTTGGGGCATTATTTTCATTTCGCTGCTAATAGTTTACATTTCTTCATTTAAGAATGACAAGGGTAATTCTTCATTTATTTGGCCTTTCCAATGTTAGTAGCCAGACTCTACTCATTTGTCTCACAAGGAAGCAGCATTTTGGGGATTGAAGCAATCAGAATAATACTATCTGCAAACAGGCAAGAGTTATCATGTCTGTGGAATCTTCCATTCACACTCCTTGTACAAAAAAACCTTTGGTGACCATGCATCCCCTGGGTTTATTCCTCATTTTAGAGAAATGAAATTGGCTCTTTCTTATCTTTCAAAGAATCTTATATGAATTTGCCATGCACAATGGCACTTTATTATAAGAGAACCTTTATGTAGCCTTTTTGCTCTGCTGAATCCAATGCATTCTGATAGTCAACAAGCATTAAGCACAGCAGAATTCACATTCTTTATGCTTTTCTTCAGTCAAATGTATACCAATAAATATGTGGTTTGTTATAGAGTGTCACTTTTGAAAACCTTCCCATTCTCTTCTCATATAGTTATCACATAAACTTTAAAGGCAGAAAATCTGACTAATTAAACAAAAGTTTTTAAAATATGCGTAGCCTAATATTAAACCATATACTAGATTATACCTAGAGGGAAAATCAATGATCCATTCATATTTTTTTTAATTATCATTAATTCTTTAGCAACATTTTAACAACATGTTTCCTTTTGGATTTAGACCCCAAAAAAAGGTTCTCTTTTACTAAACCATTTCTCTGATGAATCATCTGAATTTGCAGATAAACCTCAGTTCTCAAATCCTTTTCCAGAAGAAATAATAAACTTTGGCAAGCCTTAACAAACTGGAAAGGTTTTAAGTTCATACTTGGTACACACTGTATTTAGCTTCCAAGGACCCGTCTACCTTAATCTGTAGAGGCTCATCACCAGAGGACTGGCAACTAGGTGCTTTGTTTGTTTGTTGTTGTTGTTTTGTTTTTTAACAATGACAACTTCCATGCATTATCAACTATACTTTTTAAAGGGACACAATATGCTACATGAAGGTAGTAAACACATTGATGAAATCTCAGAAGCATAAAGTCTGAAAATAAAAACATAAATAGGTGACATTGTCTTTCCTTTTTATATCTATTAAAAAGTTTAAGGTACTAAAGTAAAATACACACACACAGATATATACACATACATACAAAATATACATACATACAATGTAAAAAAATACTTCAAAATGACTTCATGTCACCAATAGAATTTACAATGGAATTTAGCTCTTTAATGATACAGAAACAAATTACCTGCATGTTAGTTAGTCTGTTGCTTTAAGCCTAAATTTTAGCTTCAGTTAGAGGTGAATGGCTACAGGAGTTGTTGAGATCATTATACCTATAGAGAAGAGTCAAAATGTGAGTGTCTAAGTATGTGTTGAATGATGTCTCTCATTTCTATATTTAACAGAAGTTCAACAGAGCAAATATAAGCACACACAAAACCAAGGTGATGGATTGATCCACTTTGTGCTTCTCTTTCAAGTTACCATGGGGAGCAGATTAAGAAATATTTAAATATAAAAGGAATGCTCATTTTTAAGAAAAAAGAGGGAGATAACATATAATCGTTTTAAATATGAGTTATGCATTTTATGGTGCTTGTCCTTAATTAAAAAGCCAGAAGCAAAGGGATCAAGATGTTTAGAGTGCCATTGAAGAGGAAAAAAAAAAGATGATATTCCTTTAACTGAAGATCCTCCTGAAAGCACTAGTGGGAAAAGGGTTAGCTAAAGCTTTATTGGCTTCACGGTCTAGTCACCAGCTAGAACAAGAGTTTATCAAGGCTTAAAATGACTTTGCATTTTTTCCAACAATACTTTTAAAATCAAAATATTAAATGTCTTTATGAATACTTAGGTTTCTTTTTACCTGCTTTCTAAAATTTTCTGAATACAGATATATTCCTTCAAACTTCTCTTTTTTCTCTATTGCTAATAAGCAAGAATATCAACATTTCAAACTTTCACTATTTATGTGGGATTTGTACCAAGAGGGATCAATACAGAAAGAGAATTTTCATTTCAGGAAGAGTTTGCGTACATATACTGAGCACAATATTCAACCAAGATCATTACTAGGACTGTATATCAAGTTCTTACACTTACTGTAAAATATATTTAGCAGTATTTTTATCTATGTTTCTGAAGTAAAATATTTTGCTTATCTATTCTCCCCTCACATCACTTAAACATCTATACATAGCTGTTAACATCTAGTTTTTATACAAAGTCCTTTTAAAATACTTATCTCAAAATACTCACTCCCTAACTTCCATAGGAACTTCCACTCTACTTCCAGCTGGAGGATAGAATAGAGATTTTCCTTCTGTTGATTGAAGAATGTAGGAAATTTCCTACATTTTCCTTCCTTGTTTTACAGTTTCTGTATTTCCCTCTTTAACCAGGAAAACAAAGAGATTATCATTGTCAACAACAGCCACTAAAAGATAATAGTTAGCATTTACTTAGGGCTTTGAATATTTTGTCTCACTTAATCCTCTCAGCATTCCTATAATATCTTCTTGTTCACCCTTGATTTTTGAAGGGGATCCATGACATAACTGGTGATGTCCTGTGAACTGGATTTGAGTGAAGCAGAGTTCTACAAACTGTCAGCCTTACTTTCCTCCTGGGTCATCAAAATCCAATGGCAGGACAGAATTCAGAGTGTCTTTAATGCCTGACCCAATTCTAAGCCCTACACAATGCCTGCTTCAGCTACCTTCATTGTTATTGGAACTAATGTTCTCATCCCCCCCATTCACCTTTGTAAAGAAAGTACACTACTAGTCTGTCTTGGTAAGATGATGAAAAGAACATTCAGCTTCTAGGAAAATGTGGGTTCATATTCCAGCTCTGTCACATCATAGCTGTGTGGTTATGGACAAACAATTCAATTCCTTAGTCTTTAGTTTATTCATCTAAAAAGTTTTAATAATATGCATACATAATTGTTTTGAGTAGAACGTCATAAATAATAAAACCCAACATAGATGTAAACCATTATTATTATAATTATTGTTCTGTGATAGTCACAAACTAATAATAATAACAAAAATAAAACCTAATATTTACATAGTGTTTACTACATGCCATGTACTTTTACAAACACTGTACAATTATCACTGCATTTGATCACCAGAAAAACCCTGGAAGTTAGGTGTTTTAATACCCAGTTTTATAGAGGAAGAAATGGATGCAAGCAGAGGTAAAGTGATTTGGCAAAGGTCACACAGTAAATATCTGAGGTTAGGTTTGAACTGAAGTCTTCCTGACTCCAGTGTTGATGGGATAAAGTGACTGACACCATATTTTTACCAATATGCCAGCAAAGAACTTTTGCAAGGTCCTACTGTTTAATCATTCAATAAGCATTTATTAAGCATCTAATATTAGGGTTAAGTGTCTGAGATCAAGGAAGATGAGTTTTTGTGACTCTAGACCTGACACTCTATCCACTGTGCCACCTAGTTGCCTAAGAAAACATTCACACACAAGTAGTTACTTTATATGACTATGTATATGTGTGAATTATCTATATTTACATATAGCTATATATGTATATATAAATAATATGACATCTGAGTATGATATATCCCCATTTATTTGTATATATCCCCATGTATATCTATACATATATGTGGGAATGTATACATACTCAGATGTCATTGTGGACTTTATAGGTGTGTGGTGATATTCAAGTCCTTTTGGATCTTTTGAGAAAACATAGTCCTTCTTAGAGTGTCAATGGTGCTTCTCTCTCCAATCAGATGCCATTATCTTTTAGATGATAGGCAGGGATGGCATGTATTGGGTCTTTATAGGATTTGAAATGTTTCCTTTCTTTTTGATAAAAGGAAGCCTTCTCTGGATGGTATCTAATCAGACATTAATTCTTGCTGGTATACCATTTTATAGAAATTTCTGTTAGAACTCCTTGTGATTGAGTGAAAAATTTGGAACCAAGTTATATCCCAGTTCTTTCTAATACTTAACATCTTTAAATCCTATAGTCACTATATGAGTATGTATGTATATGTATATATATACATACATATGCATGTATATGTATATATACATACATATGCATGTATATAAACATATATAAACATATATGTATATAAACATATATAAACATATGTATGTGTATATTTATATATACATATGTATGTATATAAACATACATGCATATAAACATATTTACTTTATTTGGATTGTTTATTCTTTGCTCTTATAGATTTTTTTTATCATTAGGATTTTAAAGGGCTTTAGACACTACTTAAACCAATATTTTTCATTTTATAGATAAAGTCACCAAAACCAAGTGGTACTGATTAACCCAATGTCTTGTAGTAAGTTACTAACAGAGTCAGGAGAGTATACAGGGATCCTGATAGCAGAGCCAATTATACTTTCTATTATACTTCCTGATTCACCCATCTATTCATTCATTTAGTAAATTTTCATTAGATACATGCAACATACAAGGAACTAGATAATTGAATTAGAAAGGTGAATCTCTCTAATGATTTTACAGTTTTCTGTGGGAAGTAAGCACAGGCAGAAATAGAAACAATACAAATTAAAATGTTATAAGTTCATAAAAAAGGGACATAGATTTAAAATAAACTCTGTGTAATTCCAGAAGAGAAAAATCTCTTTTTGCTTGCATGTAAATGCAAATTAGAAAGATCAGTAGGATTTTAATAGGTGGAAATGCATTCATGCAGTTGTGTGAATGAAATTGCAGAAGTGAGATAAATTGTGATAAAAATGGGAAATGGAAAGTAATCCAGTAGACTGGAATGTATTGTCCATATCTAAAATATGAAAGATAAAGTTGGGAAAGCATATTGGAGCTAGATTGTGGGAGCTCTGGAATGTCAGGATAATCAGTATGAATTTTGTACCACAGGCCTGTGGGAGTCAATTGAAGGATTTAGAACAGGGAAGTAATGTGAATAAAACTGTGTATTGGAAAGATTACTCTGGTAACAGTGTGCAAGATGAACTAAAACTGGGAGAGACCAAAAAATATGAAAACCAGATAGAAAGTTAGTTCAATAGATCATGTAAGTTAATAAATGAGAAAGGCTACTCTGTACCCTGAGTATTCATTCTTTGTAGCAAAATGAGGCTAGACTTCATTCCTGCGTCTTCAGACATGAATCTAGATAGATAAGTGGGCAGGTTCTTATTAGTGACCAGAGTTACTAACAAGCTAACTACTTCAGGCAAATTCATTTGATGCCTTCAACCCCAGGTTCTCCTGCTGGTCTGTGTTTTAGAGATGCTGATTAGAGGAACCCCCTACAGCCTTTCATAGAGCTCCTGCTCTCCCCAAAACTAAAAGATATAATCCTGTCTCTCTTGAAACAGCATCTAAGCTTCTAGCCTAGCAGTAATCACTCATATTCTTACAGGAAAGACAATTGAGATGAAATACTAACCACTACAAAAGTGGTCACAACAACAATAACAATAATATTTACATAGGGTTTTTTTAAGGTTTAAAAAGTGCTTACAAGTTTTCTCATTTTATCCTCACAACAACCCTGGGAGGTAAGTGCTATTATTATTCCTATTTTAAAGATGAAGAAACTGAGACAGAGAGAGGTCAAATGACTTGCCAAGAGTTAGGAAGCTAGTGAGTATCTGGGGCAGGTTTGGAAAATTTCTTCTAAGTCAAGCATTCTATGTATCACACCATCTAGTGGCCTGTTAAATTGCAAAGAGTCCTCAAGGCCAATATAATAAAAAATATATAATTTATATATTCAGTGCCATCCCATTTAAATTACCAAAAAATATTTTACAGAACTAGGAAAAATAACACAATTCATTTGGAAAAACAAAAGTCAAGAATGTTAAAGGAAATAATGAGAGGGGAGTAAAGAAAATAGTTTAGCAGAACCAGATATTAAACTGTATTATAAGACAGAGATTATGAAAACTATGTGATACAGGCTAAGAAATACAAAGATCAATAAAATAGAGTAGATGCACAATTTATAGTAGCAAATAAATATAATAACTGTGTACTTGACAAGGGAAAAGACTTAATATTTTGGGATAGGTATTAATTATGTGGTAAAAGTTGTTGTGAAAACCAGAAATCAGTATGACAGAAACTATATCCTATACAATTTACCCAGATAAACTCAAAATGTATAAATGACCAAGCTATAAAGGGAGATATTACAAGATAATTATAAGAAGATAGAACATTTTGCTTATAAGACTTATGGACAGCTGAATAAGTACAAAATAAATCATTTCTGTCCCATTAAATTAAAAAGGTTGTTTTCAATAAAACAAATATAGCCAAGGAAGGAAAGCAGAAAATTACAGGTAAATTGTAGACACTTGACAAGGTAAAGTTCTCATATTAAAAATATATCAAGAACTTGGTAAAATCTACAGGAATAAGACTCATTCTCCAAATGATAAATGGCTAAAGGAGATGAATAGGCAGTTTTTCAATAAAGAAATCAAAACAAGTTATTGTCATATAAAAATGCTCTAAATCATTAATGATTAGATAATCAATTAGATAAGGAAATAAATCAACCTTGAGATGTCATTTCATACCTACTCACTTGACTAAATAATTGAAAGGGAAAGAAAATGCAATGATAGAGAGGATGTGGAAATATCAGGACTCTAATTCATTGTTGATGGGAATATAAACTGATCCAAACATTGTGAAGACGAATCTGGAATTATTCCCAAAGAGTTATTAAATTGCCTATACCATTTCAGCCAGGATTATCACTACTAGATCTATTCCAAAGATGATTAGGGGAAAAGGAAAATAATCTATATGTTCTAAAATGTTTTTAGCTGTTCTCATTGTGGTCTCTGAGAACTGAAAATTGCAGGAATGATCGTTAATTGTGGGAATAGCGGAACAAGTTGTTGTATATGATTGTGATGGAATAATACTGTGCTAGTAGAAATTATAAGCTCAGTGATTTAAAAAAAATAACAAGACTTGCACTAAATAATGAATAGGAAAAAAGAAGAACCAAGATAACACTATATACAGTAACAGCAACAGTTTTAATAATGACTTTGAGCAAATAACTTATTTTGACCGTATTAACTATAGAGTATTAACAATAAAGGACATATGTAGAAAGATGCTATCTCACCCAGAGAAAGAAACTATAAAAGGAAATAGGTATAGAATAATTACATATGTATATGTGTGTATATTTGTAAATATCTCTATTTGTATGTATATATGCATATGTATATATACTTGTGTATATACACACACACATATCCCTCTGGGAAGAGTGGACAGAGTGGAGGAAGAAAAGGACAAAAAGAAGAAAAGAGAAATTACATGATAATTCTGTTGTATATTTGAAAATAATAGTAAGTTGTACATTGTAGATTTGCAGTTTCATGTGCAGTCATCTTTTTTTTTAATTTTACCATGTTATGGAAATGTTTGTTTCATTGTATATGTATATATTATTGTAATGTTTAAAACTAAGAGGAATTTTTTAAAATGGTTCTGAATGGCTTTTTTTTTACTGTACAATGACTCCATACTAGTCTTTTTTAATGTGGAGGTAGGGGGAGGAGGAATGTAAATAATGAGACCAGTTTGTGAGAATGCCAATGGTGTGTGTGTGTATGGGTGTGTTGGTGTTTGACTGTGTGTACACAGATAGGCAAGAAGGTATGAACTTTGAAGGCTCCATCTGTATGGGCCTACATAAGATAAGAAAAAAAGTGTTTTAAGTTAGGCATTCATTTTATACTCAGATTGTCATAGTATTCATCTTTTGTAATGGGCAAGATATACTATAGCCATTTGAGGTTTCCTTTCCATTTCCCTCAGTGTTTGTTTTGTGTGGTCTTAGTTGCTGAGTTTATGTAATATATTTGTTTTCCCAGAGCATCTGCATGTGCTCCACAATTTGGCCTTTTACTGCTTTTACTGGAGCTATGGCAGAGAAAGACAATTACATCTGAGAAGTCATGAAGTATTCTGAAGATTTTGCCTAAGGGCCACATATCTGATCATCCATGACAGAACTCAGTTTCCTGTCATCTAGAAAGATTGTCCACTGGATGACATTTTAGAGGAGAAAGGAGTTTCTGAAGCATATTACTATGAGCATAGGCTAACTAAAGAGTTAGCATGAGGAAAGTAGAAAAGAGTTAGTGTAAAATATAATGAAGTCAAATTTACAGTATATGTACAGAATTTGGCAGTGATAAGAAGGGAGACGTAGCAGTTAAAAATGAGAGTGAGGTTTCAAGACTGGCTATCTGGGAGCCAGCTTAATATGGAGTAATTTGCAGGAGAGGTAGGTTTTAGAAAAACAACAACAACAACAACAACAACAATGATTTCAGTTTAATTCTTTGTCTGATTCAGCCATGGAGTATATGAGATTGTGGATTTAGAAAAGAGGAAAGGATAAAGAATAGAGCTTTGGGGACTGTCCAGTTAGAGGGTGGGAAGAAGAAAAGGAGTACAGTAAGGAGACAGAAAAAGGGCTACATGAGAATTCCTTTTCATCAAAGCTATAGGAATATTATTTTTCAAAACAGGAATGGTGTACAGTAGCAAAAGCAGTTCCATAGTTTGGTGTAATAAGAATTCTCCCTTGCAGCAGAGAATACAGGTTCACATGATCCTTTTGCTGCTATCTCTGCAACCTTGGACAAATCATTCTCTGGACCACTGATTCTTCATAAGTAAAATTAAAAGACAGAATTTAGTGATTTCTGTAGTCCCTTCCAGTTTAAAATGGATTAATTTATTATCCTAAGATAAAGACTTTTTAAAAGATCATTCACTGGTTTTGGAACAATGATAACTGAAGAAGTTTTATTGACATTGCAAGAGAAACCAGTTTATATTATTTTATTTTGAATTAATGGAATAAAGGGGGGGTGGAGACAAGATGGTGGTGTAGAAGCAGCAAAGTTTGGCAATTCCTACACAGCCACCCTAAACACCCATAGAATATGACTCTAAACGGATTTTAGAGCTCCAAGACTCTCCAAAATTCAGAAAAAGTATCTGTTGCTGCAGTCTGGTCAGCAGGTGGGGCTCCTCACAGCCATCTGGGAGCCACTGCTGGCCCAGCCCAGCCAGGCCCCAGGGCAGTCATGTGGAGCCAAGTCTATAGGAGAGAAGATCAACTGCACTGGAGGCACAGTTACCACATTTATCAGGCCAGAAGAAAGAAGGCTAAGAGAAAGGTCAGTGGACTTTGCTATATTTGGGGGAGAAGAGCGGTCTGGTCAAACTGCTCCCAGGGCAAGGAAGCAGTGAGAGGCCAGCTGTGGCAGCAGGAATGGCTGAAAGCAGCAGCAACCTCTACTGGGCTGCTTCAGAGCCCCTGGCCTGCAGATAGAAGGGGGCTGAGGCGATCGATCAGGGCCAAGGGCTCTTGCGTTGAGAGGCCTGGATCTGGATCATGGTCTTGAGTGGTGGTCCTGGGGTGCATTTTCAGTAAGCCAGTATCTTAGCCAAGAAAACATTGTATAGGGTCACAAAGTCAGACAGGATTGAACAACAACTTCTTTGGGAGACATTACTTGACCCAGGCTGCTTTCCCTGTCTTTGACATTTAAACTTCTTGGGAATGGGAATTAACTCACTCTAAGTGAGACCCTGAAAAGGCCTTGGCCTAAAAGGGCCAGGCTCTCACACTGCATCCTAAATCATCTCCACTCATCCAGATGAATACCTGGTCACTGAATTCAGATGACTCTGGAGAAGAAAGTGAGACTGATGACCTTTCACAACCCTCTCTCACTTAAATCAAAGTCAATTGTAAGTCATGCCATTATTTCCCTGATGCCCTGGTCCTCTTTGAAAACAAAGGACAAACACAATCTTGGCATACTTTATATAGCTCAAGTCCCATCTTCTGCAAGGCCTTTTCTGGTACCTCTATTCCTCCTTAAACCCCCAGTTTATGGTGCCTTCCTCTCTAAATTCACCTCCTGTCCATTTTGTTTTTATCTTCTATGTTCTTATTTATATTTGTATATGTTGTCTCCCTCAATAAAATCCAAGTTCCTTGGGGGCATGGACATTTTTTGTTGCCCTGTTTTAAATCAAGTATGAGGTAGTTGGAGTAGGGAGATCCCTGTGCTATGACTACAGACCATCTGAGTGAAATTACTTCTTAATGGCTGAAAGATTTCTGAGCATGGTCATGAATACCTGTGTGAAAAATTTAATTTAGTTTGTTGAAGAGATACAAGCAGAGAGAGAAGAATGGGAGAGACAAAGACAAAATCCCAGAGAGAAGAAAGACAGAGAGAGAGAGAGAGAGACTTTTGAATGGTGCATTGGTATACTCAGACTCACAAACATATATGGAGGTCAGTCTCATCATGTTCTTTGAGCTCCAGTGCTTCTAATTCTAGAGATGCTGAGAGTGATCTCACCTTGGTGAAGTTCTTTCTCCTACTTTAAGCTGAAACCTTATCTTGCTCTCAGCTAAAAAGCTTATTTTCCCTTGTTTAATCTGTAGAACACTTTCAGTCACTACTTGCTATTTCTCTTAGATAAATGGATATATTCATGACTATTATCTTTTGTGTACCTAACATTCAGTGGAAATGTCTGAACTGTTGAGTGTAAGTGAAAGGGTACCTTCCCTCTTAAAATCAATCAGGAAGCAGACTTTATTCTAAGCCCCTAAAAATCATATTCCTAGGTAGCGGTTCTCAACCTGTGGCTCGTGACCTAATGGTCACCGAAGACCATTGGAAAACACATATTTCTGATAGTCTTAGGAACTGAGACACTGCTCCTCTATCTGTCTCCAGGCAGGTCTGCCCATGCAGATATGTCCACATACTAGTATTAAAGGATTGTGGCATTAGGAAGGTTGAGAACCACTGTCCTAGAGTGAATATATTTGAAGGCTAACAGGTGAATATAACTCTATTTCTTTTGGAGAGAGGAGAGACTGCTTAACCTCCAATACTCCTAGATCACACCTGCCCTTTCCTTCCACTTTCTCTTCAGCTAAACTAAGCTGATGCCAGTGCATACATGAGCCCTTTTTTTCACGTAATTCAATGGTCAACCAGACCCCAGATTATATCATCCATGAAACCCATGGCCTTAATAAATGTTTATTGATTAATTTTTATGTTCCTTCTTGAAAAATAGCAATGAGGAAATGGCTCTTTTTTGCCTAGTCTAGTGTCGTATAGATAGTAAGCCCTTAATAAATGTGTGTTGAGTTGAATTGTGGCATGATACAGAAGGAAGATCAATGGATTTTGAGTCAGAGCACCTGTGTTTATATCCTACTTTAACTTTTATCCTCATGTGTGACTCTGGACATGTCCCTTAACCTCTAAAGTTCTCAGTTTCCTTATCTGTAAAATAAAGTGTTCATATTAGAAAGCATAGAAACCCCCTTAGAACTAAAGTATCTGATTGCTTCATAATTCCAGCCATATCTTATAATACTGCCCATCAAGTATCTATGGTTCACCTCATTTGGGTTACTGAGTCCCTAAATAAACTATTCATTTAGATTTTCTTTATATTGTTCCCAATGTCTGGGATGTTTTCACCTGAGACCTCTTGAATTCCTAACCTTTCTTCTAAAGTCAAAGTCAACTAACGTCTACAATAAAAAAAAAACAACTCTATTTTGCCTGTCAGCTTTTCCTCTTTGCCTTCACACTGTACTAGGTTTGAAGTTTTGAAATATAATTGTTACATTTTGTTTTGTATTATAGTTGTCTAAGTGTTGTATTATGAGGGCATGGAATAGAGTATGCCTTATCTAAATTTTGTCTGTCCCCAGGCACTTTGAATGCATAATCCATTGAATAAGCATTTATTAAATGGAATGTATTTCATTAAGTGCTTTCTTAAACCCTTTCCATCCCTGTGGGATTATGCCAGGCTCTGAGATATGGAATATTAATAAGAAGTAAATTTAAAAAGATTTTGGTTCATCAGTGAGGACTCACTGAGTTTAGATAACTTGAAATTGTAGAGGACCCAAATATAATAATTTAGTAATATTCTACAGAAGCACTGAGCAGCTGCAGAGGACAAGTAAAAAATAAGATTCTCAGGGTTACCCAGGGTTGGGGACTAGTAGGATAAATACATTCGAATATCAAGAGAGTAAAAGACATTAGTACATTATTAAAATGCTTTTCCAATAATGTTTAAAATGGATTCAGACTTGTCATGAGAGACATAAAACAAAAACAGCATGATGGTATCATGGTGATATAATAGAAAGAGTCCTAAATTTACAAGCAGAAAGGACCAGGATTTTAATCCTAATTTTGCTATGTTTTTTTTCTGAATATCCTTTGAACTCTGTAGATCTCATTTCCACATCTTTAAAACAAGTTGTTTAAAACACAAAAGAAAAACAAAACACACACACATGCGCACAAGCACACACACACACAAACACATGCACACACCTTGAACAATACCCTCTTTAAAGGCCCCTTTAGCTCCCAAATCTATTATCTATATAACATAGAAAACAGAAATAAAGGATTTCTTCTTAGGGTGGTAGTTCTCCATAGCAGGGCTAACAGACCCTTTAATCCAGGGGTAGGGAACCTGAGGTCTCAAGGTCACATGTGACCCTCCAAGTTCTCAAATATATCCCTTTGACTGAATCCAAACTTCACAGAATAAATCCCCTTAATAAAAGGGTTATTCTGTAAAATTTTAACTCTGTTAAAAGGTCATACCCCAGGACCTCATGTGACATTGAGACTACAGGTTCCCCACTTCTGCTTTAGTCATAAAGAGACTATGGGATAGAAAATGAAATACTTAATGGAAAAGTCAATATACTTAAAAAGGATCAAAGTTCCAAGAATCTTTTAGTTTTACCTGGACTAAACTCAATTACCCCAAGAAAGTCCCACCATTCCTTTTATGAATGGCCATTCTTCTTACATTCCTTTGGTTTAATGACATCTTAGGATTTCCACAAATATTTGCTGAAACTTACAAAAATTCTTCTAGTTGAGCCACATTCTTGCCAGAATTGATTTATTTTAGCCATACTTTCTGTTTCACTTCCATTTATTATTATGCATCTCTGCTGCTTACTATCTCTATTGCCTCTCTGGACCTTAGTTTCCTCATTTAAAAATGAGGATGACCACTGTGAATTATGATTCATAATTTATTAATATTATTAGAACTGGATGACCTCTGTGGATTATGATTAATTTATTATATTTTATTTTTATTTATATAATCAATTGTATAATATATTTATGTATATTAATATTTACATAAATATATTCATATATAATATTTAGTATTTATTACTATTATTGTAACTGAGCCTTATATGGCTAAAAAAAAGTTTAACCCCAAAAGCTTATCATAGATGTCCTACTGACCTCCGAGATGTTCGAGGGAAGCTGGATAATTTTAAGGAATGTCAAATCTCATCCAGTGCTTGTTTTGGTTCCCCTCATGTCTTGTTTTGGGTACACCCAAAACCTGAGTTTGGGCTTCCCTGTAATAGACTATCTTACCTGTTGATATCAAATGGCCCTTGTCTTGGACTTGTTTACTGACCTTCTTGGAGTTGACCTTATCCCCTTGTCTGAACTCTATATAAAAAGACTTGAGGAGAAAGCCATCCCTTCTTTCTGGTTGACTCTCTTTACCAAATGGCCTAATAAATTTCTGTTTAAAATCATTTCAGTTTTCAGGATTCATTATCACAAATAACACCTCTGAGGATCCTTCTAGATCTAAATCAATCATTCAATTAGCAGGCATTTATTGAGCATCTATTATGTGGCAGATATTGTGTAACACATTTTAAATCAAATATACTATGTTTGTGATTCTGTTATATTTTTAAGGACCTTCAGCATCTTCTTCATTGCACCTATCTAAATCCATTGGCTTTTTTCTGAATACTCTTTCTCCTTCACCTCTGTGCAGCCTTTCACACTGTTGATGCTACTTCCTTCTTGATTATCTCTTCTCTAGATTTTTGGGACACCAGTCTCTCTTGATTTCCCCCCCACACCTTTCTGACCACTCCTTTTCTTCCGCTTTGTAATGCCATGCACAAGCAGCTTCCCCAAAGAATGTTGCTATGAACAGATTTTAAGGTTCTGATTACACAGTATAGTGAATACTCCATTTATTCTACTACAAATCAATGCAAACATTCACAACAAATCACAATATAATATTTGCAACATTACATTTTATCACACAAAATCACAATATAGTGTTCACAACAGTTTAACATTCAAATGGCCACATAGTTTACACCAAAGTGGACACAGTATTTGGAACTAAGAACAAAAGAATAATCATCTGGTTTCCCTAAGGGGAAAACCCTCCTTATTTAATCATTCAATCATCTCACAATACAATAATCAATCTTCCACTCATGGGGCAAACATAAATTAACTTAATCAGTCACTTATCCAGATTCACAATTACTAAGTATCATTAATCACTAAACACAATCATTAGGAAGTTACACAAACCCTCCACCCCTCGGTGTCTAGTAAACTTTGATTTCATCACATGTTCAATATCCAAGGAGAGGACTTTTCTCAATCTTGACTCAAGGTGGTCTCTCAGATTCCATGGATCCCCTTTCATGGTCCCAGCTCCTACTTGAATCCACCAAACAGTCACCTGGATTCAGAAGCAGACAGCTCCCAGGTCCTCGTCCAGTCCTCCAGGGAGCTTCTGGTACACACTGAAGTTCATAGGGTCCAACATATCTCAAAACCTTCACCACATCCATTGCTGGGAACTCAAGGATCAACCAAGCCACAAACAAAGCCTTACCCTATCTATCTGATTTTTTTTTTAACTAAAGGGGCCATTCCTTGACTCATTTCTAAAAGAGGTCTATTCACTGAATGGGTGTTTCTTCACTCAAAATGAGAACCTAAAAAGACCTTAGCTTAAAAAAGCCAAGGTCTCCCACTGCATTTTGAGCCACCTCCAGTCGTTGTGATTGAAATCTGGCCACTGGACCCAGATGACTTTGGAGGAGAGTGTGAGACTGCTGACTTTGCACAGACCTCCATCATTCCAATTAAAGTCAATTACAAGTCATGTCATTATCTCCCTAATGTCATGGTTCTCTTCCAAAATGAAGAACAAACCACAACACACACACACACACACACACACACACACACACAATCACACACAACTCTACTGACCCCCAGTCTTTCATTTTCAATTGCCTTTCAAGCATCTCACACTGTTATATCCAGTCTACATCTTAAACTCAAGATGTCTAAAACAAAACTCATTATCTTTCTGTCTAACTCCACATGTCCTATTATTATATAGGACAACACCATCCACCAAATACCCCAGGCTCATAACTTAGGAGTCATCTTGGATCTCTTGCTATCTCTCACATCCTCTATCCTTGTGGCCAAGGATTATTGATTTCACCATTGAAATATGTCCCCTCCTTCTCTCTTTGCCTGCCACTACTTTAAGGCAAATCATCTCACTCTTTGATTAAAACAATAGCCTACCAGTGTGTCTGCCTCACGTGTCACCTAACTCCACCCCATCAACCACTCAGCCACTAAAGTGATTTTCCTAAAACTCATGCCTTGTCATATCAACTACCACCCCGCCCCCCACACACACCTTAATAATTTCCTGTGGTTTCCACTTCCTCCAGGAGCTAATACAAAATACTCTGTTGGTTATTCAGAGCCCTACATAAACTAATCCCCTCCAACCATTCCAGTCTTCTTATACCTTACTTCTTGACCTATTCCCTTCAATCCAATGGCATTTATTTTTTCATGAATCAGACACTCTATCTCTACTCTGGGCATTTTCACTAGCTGTCCTCCATTCCTGGAACATTTGCCCTCCTCCGCTCTAGTTACTGACCACCTTGATTTCCTTTAAGTCTCAACTAAAGGGGCAGCTAGGTGGTGCAGTGAATAGAACACTGGCCCTCGAGTCAGGAGGACCTGACTTCAAATCCAGCCTCAGACACTTCACACAAAAAACTAGCCCAGTGACCTTGGGCAAGTCATTTATCCCCAATTGTCCTACCTTCCCCCTCCAAAAAAAAGAAAAGCAAAAAAATGTCTTAACTAAAACTCCCACCTTCTTTAGGAAACCTTCCCCCAGTCTCTCTTAATTTCAACTCCTTTTACTTGTTAATCACTTTCTATATCATGCACATAGCTTGCTTTGTATATGTTTGTTTTCATGTTTTCTTTGCCATTGTAGTATAAGCTCCTTGAGGTTTTACTTTTTTTGTGTGTGCATAGCACTTAGATTAGTTCCCAGCACATAACAGGTACTTAAAAAATACTTATTGATCCATTGACCTATCTTCAAGTATATGACCACATCTTCTCTGTAGACCACATAATACAATTAAGTGGAGAAAAAGTCATTGAATCCTATTGTTTCATATGCTGAAAGGTCATAATGCTAATGATTTAAGATTCTAAAGGGCAGAGATATTGAGAACTTTGAAAATCATTATTACTATCTAATTGAATCTCTTGAAAATAGTTAAATGTGCACTCCAAAACCAAATACCTGCAAGATTTTTTTCAAATTCTTCCCCAAAATTATATATGTGGCTTGTATATAATTGCTGCTCCCCAAACTTTTTTGCTTGACATTGTCATATGTTTAGGTTTAATGAGATTAAACAATTCTGAAACCTCAGAGCCATGCAAGCATTGTTTTCTAAACATCTGTTGGTTAACTCAGTTATTTAAAACCTGAAATTTATGTTTCCATAGGAACAATGCTATATGTTATGACCAGATTTCCAGTCCAGTGCCTAAAAGACTCTATGATACATGTTTTTTCTTGTTTAGTCATGTCTGACTTTTCATGACCCATATAGGGTTTTCTTGGCAAAGATATTGAAATAGTGTGCCATTTCCTTCTTCAGTGATTTAAGGCAAATAGAGGTTAAGTGATTTGTGCAGGCAGGGTCATGCATCTAGTGAGTGTCTGAAGTGTTAACAAAACATTTGTAGGCCCATAAAGGAACCTGAAATGAAAAAGTGTTTCATCACAGATAACAAAATGTTTATTCTCTGAGAAAAGACTTGTATGGGAGAGAAGAGAGTTCTCAGCTGCTCAAAGAAAAGTTTTAAAAGGCTGAGATAATATAGTTTCTAAAAACTTTCTGGAAGGGAGCAGAGATTAAGGGATAAGTGATATATTTCTACAGAAAAAGCAGAATGTTTAGTAAGTCCCAAGCAAGGTCTCAAGTCTGCAGCTAATGCTCAAGGCTCCCCTTGAAATGTTTGGTTTCTGGCAGCTACAGGCATTTCCAGAATGAACTAGAGTTCATTCACAAAGGATCACTGATATGTCAGCACCAGAAATCCTTCTAATTGGCTGGTTGTTATGTAACTCCATTGTCTTGCCCCCCTCCCACTGCCCCCCCCACCGTGAAGAAGGAAAGTTCTGGCATATAGTATAATCATTATAGAGTCCATGTTCACAGAGGTCCCATTTGAACTCATGTCTTCCTGCCTACACTCCTAACAGTCTATCTACCAAGCAAACTAGTTGCCAAATATGATGCTCGCAGTCAGTCTTTATTTTTTTGGTGAATTAAATTGAATTAAGTTGTGTACTTAAAATATTGAAAATATTTTCAATAGATTTTTGAGGTGCATGGAACCTTATAAATGAGTTTATGTCATTAATTTTACATATGGTGTAACTAAAACCCAGATATATAAAGCAGCATGACTTCTAATTAGTAGCAGAATCAGGGTGAAGCCCAGGTATCTTGAGAGCCAGTCTAGTGTTTGGTTTATTACATTTTGCTGCCTTCATAAAAATTTTAGAAAACCAGACCACCATATGTAAATACATAGATAGATAGATGTCGAGATATTTCAATGTAGAAAATGCATTTAGCAATTTAATTTGAAAACCTAGGAAAACATTTCCTCCTAAAATAGCCATAGAAAAGAGATCAAAAAATGCCTCAGTTTGCAATCATCAGGGACAGGTGGGTCTCAAGCAGAAGCTAGTATTGCAGTGATGATAGCCATAGAAAGTAAAAAGATGGGGAAAAATATTTCATTTAATGAGTTTGTGAGAACCTTTTTGGGGTAGGGGTTCTCCCAGTGCTATAAGAAAATATAGTTACTTCATGGGCCTACCCCAGTTCCTTAGTGGTCCAACATTTTGTCTCTTTAGCCTCAAGAAAAGGGATTGAATTTCCACACAAAATCTTGGTTGACTTGCTCCAATTTTACCCCACCAAGGAGAAACAAAACTGATACTGGCAGGTCTTTGGACAAACAAAGTAAGAATATATCCTTAGATTTCCTGTTTTCATCTATTTTTTATTGTCCCAGATCCAGCTAGGAAGAGAATAGAATCACTGCATCTCAAGTTGGAAAGGAATTCAGAAGTTATATAATTGAAGCTTTACCCATACCAGATCCACTCTGCAATATGGCCAAAACTTGTTCATCTTGCCTTCCAGTTCTCTTGTTCTAAACTAAAACAAAATATTCTATTGAGACTTTCAAAGGGTATATTACTGCTAAGAAGAATAAGACATGAGGTAAAAATTACAGCTAAGAGGGAAGTTGTAAAGTTCTAAATCTCAAAATCCACCCAATAAAAATTGTATTTAGTGTTAACTGAACAGTAAAGAAGCAGTGCTCAGGCAACTTAACTTCAGTTTTTTGTCTTTGAAAGTCCCACCCACCTTCCTTCTTTCCTCTAGAAAGGAAATCTTAAAATTGGTCCTAAGTTTCCATTTCTTTGATAAGAAAGTCTCATCTTTATCTTTCCCAATACCCACACCTTGCCTTTTCTGTTTCACTGGGTAGACTTATGGGAAAATAGTGTGTTTGGGGATATATAAAGTCAAATTAATCTATACTTTGGAAGGAAAACACACTTAATCTAACATTTTTCTTTAACTAGTCTTTTCTGCACAATTTCCAAATGAATTAAAGCAAAAGATCTGGAATAAGCAGAACCCTAGAGCTGAGATTGAAACAAGGTTGGCAAGGTTGGGGTTTGTGATAGGATGTGAAAAAAATGCTACTGATTATTGTGAAATAGTCAGGAGAGAAGGAGGAACTAGAATAGTGAGGGATTTATGCTTCCTCTCTTCCTCTCTCCCTCACTTATTATCACTCATCCAACGGAAAGCTTCCCCTGGGTTGCAGAAAGGAAGCAGAGGACAAATCAGCATAATGATGAATGTGGCTTGCAATGATAGAGTCAAACATGGAAGAAGAAAGGGCAAGAAGTCATAAGAACTTATATAAGAAAGAAGGAAAAGGGAGCTAGTTATTAGGCTGCCATTCTTTTGTAAAGGATTTTAATGTATCAGGATAGCATTTATGAGTCAGAACTGCCTGGGTGAACAAATATATTAGCTTTGTCCTTTCTGAACTTTAGAGAGATTCTAATTCTTATGTACTCTCAAAGATTTCTTTAAAAAAAATAAGAAAATGAAACTAATTAAATTAGAATTAGACCAGAACGATGAAAATCCAGAAGAAACATGATTTAAAAAAAATTCCCATTGTTACATGCATTTGTGTCTATTTCCCCCTCTATTTTCAGGTTATGTAAAAGAGTTCAGTCAGTTGCTTTAGGCTTTTGCACTTGGGAAAAAGGAACTCTAAAATTGTAAAGTGGAATATTATTTTTTTCTCTTCTTCTTGGTAAATTCATTTCACCTTAACCTGTAAAGTACTCCTTTGTTCTTTGTCAAAAATTATGGGGGTGGACAATCTGTATTTGGCTATATTTATGCAAATAAGCACCTAGTTTGCACTGGAAAATTCAACAAGGTAAATATGTAAATGAAAGTGAATTACATGGTTTACCTACTATACAAGTTAAGACTGAAAACTTTTTCTCTTGTTGAGGAACTTTTCAGTGGTTTGCTATTTCCTTTTCCAGATAAGGAAATTGAGGTTCTAAAAAAGGTTATGTGACTTGCCCAGGGTCACATTAGATTACTAGTCAGTAAGTGTTGAATGTCAGTTTCGAACTCAGATCTTCCTGGTTCCAGGTCCTACACTCCATCCATTGTTCCACCAAGTTGTGTGTGCGTGTGTGTGTGTGTGTTTGTCTTTATATCTTGCCTGTAAATAGCTGTTTTAATATGATCTGTCCCATTACACTATAACCTTCTTTTGAGAGCTTTGTTTTTTTACTTTATTTATATTCTCAAAGCTTAGCACAATGCCAGGCATATAGTACATGGTCAATAAATGCCTGTTGACTTGAATTGAGATACAGGTTAAAATAGATGATTTCTGTTGGAACTCAGAAATTCTGGATATCTGTATCAATAATGCAATATTCACAACACCCACAGTGGTTATGATTATGCTGATATAGTTGGAAATCATGAAATGTAGCAAACTCTCCACATGGAGGGCAGAACCAAAGCCTTGATTCAAATACCAGAAAACCGAGTCCCAGAACAAGAAGGATGAGTTCCAGAATCAGAAAGCCAAATTCAAGAAGTTGATACACATGGTTAATGCAGTAAACACACACATTCCCAAGCCTTCACAACAGAACCAGCTCCCTCAAGCAGGGATCCCTCTCTCACTCATGATAGCTCCTCAGCCTGGTTCTTGGACGTTCTTGGTAAAAGTTGCAGAAGGAGGATCTCAGCAAAAAGGTGGAATCTCCAGGTGGTCATTGGGAGAAAATTTGACTGGCCTGCTGGTTCTCTTCCTTATATACAGTATAGCTCCTCCCTGTTCTGCCCCTTCCTATTAAGGTGTTAACTTGAAGTAAGGTGCTAAGTGCCTGTTTACTAAGTGCCAATAGAAAGGAGCATGGAAGATCTTCAGATTCCATTAACATTACAATATTTCTTAAGTAATAAAATAACATGCATTAGAGAACTTTTAAATAAAGTATTCTGTAGATAAATGGATACTATTATCCCAGTGACTTTCAATTTGGTACAGTGGGAAATGTATTCCATTTATAAAACATGGGTATGATCTTAGTTTGAAGTCTCCCCAAAATTCCTAATTATGAAAAACTGGTAAAATATCTCTGTGCCCCTGTGAAAATAACTTGAGCTCTCTGACCCTTTGTTTCCTCCTTCCTAAAAAGAGGTCATTAGTTGAAGAATTTTTAAAACTCTATTCCAATTTTTCCTATTATCCTGGAAGTATAATACGAGGTAAAAAGCTTCTGTGTGCCTCATTTTCCTGTTGTATAAAAGCATAGATGTTATCTAGATGATTTCTAAACCTCTTCCAAGTCTCAATCTTATGATGAAGTTTTGTAATCACACTTCATTTAGCAGACCTTTAAATTGATAAACTCATATACTTAAAGAAAAACAGTAACAATAATGATATTCATAATTTAATACTATTTATTATGAGCATGTATTTAGAGTACTATGGAAAAACTTGTGATCATAATGTATTATTTCACTGAATTATCATCTATTCTAATGCATACTAAATAGCAAAATCTGCCACTACCTTTATCCTTTAGGTACAACAGACGTTGTACTCAAAACAGGACTTGAGCCTTTCTAGAACAACTTCCTTGTCAGGAAAGATTACATTATATTGTCCATTTAAGTATCTCCAAATGTTACTTATTGGTTGTGTACTCTAAGTAGACCTCAGAAACAACAACAACTATATAAACCAAATTTGTAAAGCTGATGATACTACCAAAAAGCATTTTTCCTTAGCAAATATATATATATATATATATATTTCACTTTGGCTACTTAATTTGTATAGCTATTATTAGGTAGATTCTCCCTGATCTCTCAAAAAACTTTGACTGAGAAATACACCAACAATGACAATTTGTAAATTTACAGGTGAAGGTAACTCCTGGTAGGGAAACTTTTCCCACCAACTGAGATGAGCACTTTCTCTGCAATCTACAGAATTCTTCACAAAACAATTCTTTGTGTCAGAGGCAGAAAGCAACTATAGTTTTCTTAAATTCCCAGCCAGCAGCTCCAAACACTGACCATGTTGTTTCTTTTTTAGCATGTCATAACATAAAAATACTGAGTTGTGAAAGTTAACAGAAACTGACATGTACCCTACTTCCTGTGTGATTTCCATGGTAGAGTTAAGAATTCTGAATGTGTTTTAGTAATTTAGCCAAAGTTGTTACAGACAATCATCCTTTAATATTTTAATATAATAGTCAGATCAACACATTGGAAATCAGGACTCAGGGAAGTTGAGTCAATTGTATGAATAAGATCACTAATGTCATAAGGGGAAAAGATGGAACTTGAGATTATGGTCCCTTATTCCAGAGCTAGTGTTTCTTCAACTTCCCCAGAGAACCTTCCTTGGCTTTTTTCTAGTTAGTTTTAGTCACGAATACCTATGTAATTTCATTATTCCTTAGGCTGCAGATTATAGAACTCACAGACTATAATGTCCAATTTTTCCTTGAGAATGGAAACATACTCTGAGTTTTCTTGGCACATCTATTTGTTTTTAAATGGCTAATTTTCTTCAGTGACAAGAATGATCTTTCCTTTGTTGTCAATCCTCAATACCCAACCTTAATCATTTGGATATTTAACTGATTGGTTGTTTTCTTGTTAGGTGACATTGGTACATGTCAATGATCATGGAGCTTGATTATTCATTCATCTATTCCTTGTTTCAATAAATATTTGTAAAGGAATTACCATATGTATAGTACTAAGCCATGATCTATCAGAGTTCCAAGGATGAATAGTAATGATTATTTATGTTTTTGTAGCATTTTTAATCTTTTCAAAGGAGTTTCCTCAAACCAACAGAATAAGATTGATGGATAGTAGACAGCACACCAGACTGTGGAATCAGGAAGATTTCAGTTCAAACTTCCCCTCTCTAACACTTCAAACCCTTGTAGCATTGGCAAATCATTCATCCTCTTATTCTTGAGTTTTCTCATGTATAAAATGAAGGGTTGGGAATTGATGGTCTCTGAGATCTCTTCCAGCTTTCACACTTTAAAGGTTGGTAATGTATGAGTATTTTATCCCCCCTGTAGTATGCAATCTCTGTCCTACAGAAACTTTTATACTAGTGAGGGAGCTAAGCTAAGGATATACAAAATACCAATGTTTGACAGATACATGTATATTGTGATACAACCCATGAGCAGCTTTCCAGAGGACTGCTACTGTGAAGTTTTCAAGGATCTGATTAATATCATAACAAGCTCTCTATTTATTCAATAGCAAATCAAAGCAAAACATTGACAGAAAATCAAGGTACAGCATTCACAATGTTACAACTTATCACAGAAAATCAAAATACAACATTGTGTATGTCACAACTCCACAATTTATCATGAAAATGGCTGCATAGTTTTCACCAAAGTAGTCACAATCATTTTCAACCAAGTACAATCATTCAGTAACTCAATCATTTAGTAACTCAATCATTCAAATCATCTCAATTGGAGATTATTTTCCAATTATAAACAAAATACACTAATTTAGTCAATTATAGAATCTTTAATTCAATCACAAAGTGCAATAGTCAAAAGACCCCATCCATGGGGTACAATTAAGTTACAATTTCAACTGTCACTTTAGTCAGTCAAACACATATCATTTATGTAGTTCAGGGGGAAAAGTCAGTACCCTGAACTTAAGAGAATACAAACAGAAGTTACAACAGAAAATAGCACAGTTCAGCAGACAGGGCTTCCAATGGTCTGACCATTACATCCATACCTCATTAGTTACCAGAGAGGGAAGCACCAACATCTGGGTTTTCAAAGCTGGGGGGGTAGGGGGATGGGAGGGTTTTAATGGCTGCCCAGAGTCTCATCTGGCCAAATCCTACAAATCTTCCCGAAGTGAGTCCCAAACAAAACCTCACATCAGGGTCAGTCACTACTCAGACAATTTCATCAGTCACTACTCAGTACCCATGGAGAAGCCTTTTTGTCTTGCCTCAGGGAAGGCTTTCAGCTTCCATGATTTCTCTTCCATGGTCCCAGCTCCTGCCCAAATCTAACAAACTGCCACCTGTGTTCAAAAGTAGATAGCTCCCAGCTCCTTGTTCAGCTCTCCATGCAGTTCCTACCCCACATTGAAGCTTATATTGTCCAGTCCCTCTCAAATCCTTCATAGTCTGTGTTCATGGGAAGACATGGATTAACAAGGCCACAATAACATTCATACATGTTAACAAAGCCACAACAACATTTGTACAAAATATCAGCACCACAGTCATGTTTCTTCAGTCTTTAGCAGCTCCAGATGACTCTTGGAAGTGTTCAGCAACTTCAGCAGCTCTGACTGGCCCTCTGAAATCCTCTGCACCATAAGCTCCATTCCCAAAATCAAAATCACTTTATCCAGCCTCCTTGTGGCTTGCTCCAGGATATTCTGCCTCAGTTTTTAATTCTCATTCCTTTTCTCAGTTCTTCTCAATTCTCAGTTCAGTCTTCAGTTCAACAGCAGCTGCCCTTCCTCCAGGAAGCTTATCCAAAGAATTTCTGACTGTCCAGCTTGTGCTATTCCTTAAATACAGTATAGCTCCTCCCTGTTTAGCCTCTTCTTTTTATGTCAACAACAGGGGTTCCCTGTTCAGCCCCATCTTGTTACATCAGCAACATATCTTCATACATTCCATTTCTTTAACAGAGGCTTACTTTAAAACTAGGTGGTATGTACTTTTTAGCTTAGTAATACAAAGGGATCTTCAAATTTCATTACTATTACATACATCTATCTATTTATCTATCTAATCTGTCTGTCTGTCTATCTATTTATCTATTCATCTATCTCTCTCTTTTTGCTTTTCTGTAATTTTGTCAAATACATATCTGACTTTTGTTATTTTCAGGAAGTGCTTTATATATATGAGTTAACATTCCTTATAAAATATGTAAAGCAGTATTATACAGTGGAAAACTTTTTTCCCCTTGCTATATAGTATACTTATGACTTTTATCTGAGTAAAATAGAATGGGAACAAAAAGTAAGAGGAAAGTTATAATGTATGATTGTTCTAATGTGGTTATGTGCGTTTAATTGGAGCACAAAAAAACCATTGCTTTGTTATTTAATATGAAAAATAAGACTTGTTCATCTTCTGGTCATTGTTTGATGGTCATTTCGTAATTGTATTTGACAAAGAAACAGAGAAAGAAACACTTTGCCTTTCCTCAATGCTTAATGATTCATTTTGTTACTCCTGTGTTTCTATTACAGCAATGCAGTTTTCTCTTTTGTAACACAAAGGAGAAAAAGAGAGGGAAAAAAGTCTATCCTTGATTTTTCATGACTGGTTTGGATTATGTGGGTTTAAGTTCTTAATTTCTACCCAGGTTCCTGCTTATTACCTATTTTAGCTGCAAGGTAGCCAGATTCTATTTACAATGCTTGAAATGTGGCATAACAAAATATTTTTTGGAGATAACAAAGGAATAATAATAATAACTGACAATAACAACAAAATATTTAATTAGTGTTTAAGGCCTATAAAATTTCTGCCCTCCACACCCACCCTCCAAAAAAACCCAACTATATGAAATAGTATGATCATTCCTATCTCTGTTTTACAGATAGATCAACTGAGGCTAAGAGAAACTAAGTAAGTTGATCAAAGCCAATAAAAATAATAATGTCAAAACAGGGATTCCAACTAGATTTTATAATTCCAATATACTTTCAGTCTATTTATTTTATGGGTTTTTTAGTTGTTCAGTTATGTCTGACTCTTCATGACTCCATTTGTGGTTTTCTTCATAGAGATACTGGAATAGTTTTCCATCTCCTCCACTTTATTTTACAGATGAGAAAGCCAAGGCAAACAGGGTTAATTGACTAGCCCATGGTCATATAGCTAATAAGTGTCTGAGGCCATAGTTGAGCTTATGAAGAGAAGTCTTCTTGACTTCGGACCCAGCACTCCATTCACTCTGTCACTTAGCTACCCAGTCTATTTATTTACTGCAAGGCAAATAAATAGAAAAGTCATTAATAGAAAAGGAATAATGATATTGAAAATATAGCACATTTCCTCTTTCATATTTAATTTCCTGGAACAACATAAGAACCCTGATTATATGAATGGATGGTCCTATTCTTTCTTCTTATATAAACCATTAGAGATATAATTAGGTTATCTTGTCTATTTTTAATATTTCTTCCTTTTTGTGGGCTGCTAGGTGATACAATGAATAGAGTTCCAGCCCTGAAGTCAGGAGGATCTGAGTTCAAATCTGACCTCAGACACTTGACACTTAACTAGCTTTTTTACCTTGGACAAGTCACTTGACCCTCATTGCCTTGCCTTTTCCCCTCAAAAAAATTTTTCTTTTCATTAAAAAAATACATTTTTTCTGTTGTATCACTTTACTTTCAATATTTTACAGCAAGTCAAATATTATGAAAGAGGGTGGAACAGCAGTGAAGCAAAATCAATCAGCACATCAATATATGACTGCTTATACAATATTCCACATCCATAGTTCCCACTTTAGCAAAATTAAAAAAAAAGGTGGGTGGTGGTGGTATACTTTTATAACTCTTCAAAGCAAAGCTTGGTTATAATAGTACATCATTTTCAGATTTGTTATTATCATTCTTTCTGTTTGAATAGTTGTGCTGGTAAGCCATATATTACCCAATGTGAGAGCAGGTTGAGATAATTTGAAATTTGCCCTCCAGGAAAACCACCTTCATAAGGGAGGGAACAATTTGTAACATTAATGAATAAAACTGAAATTACCAAAGGGCTTGGGAGGAAAAACATCAGTTAAAGACCTTATAAATATACAGATAAACTAAGAGAGAAGATAATAGCATGAGAGAATATGACCTCCAGGTTAGGCAAAAGAGTTTAAGCAATTCTGAACAAGTGTTTCAAAAGAAAATATATCAATACCTGATAAAGCAGAAGGTTCTATGGATTCTCAACAGAGCATGGAATCAGACCTAGATATTTCTGAATGATTTAGAAGAATATAGGGCTTATATTGCAAAAATATTGGGTACAATTTTTAAAAAATATAACAAATAACAACAAGTTTGAATCCAAAATAACAAGTCTCATTCTCAGGGAAAAAAAAGAAAATAACTGATCTAGAATATAAATGCATAATAGTGAGGGATAATCTTGAAGAAAAGAATTTTTTAAAACTTGACAGAAAGTATGATTTTCATGTTATCAGAACATATTGGTTTTAAAGACAAGCTGTATAGAATCTAATATCCTAATATTCTCATCAAATGTTCATTTTCCTGTTCTTCAAATATGATTCTCCATCCCTCATGGTAGAGGGAAGAATGTTTACAAAAGTAGGTCTTGGCCAGGTTGCAAAGGTCTTTAAAAACCAGATGAGTTTATACATGAATCTAGAAATAATGGAGCCATTGGAGTATACTTGGTGGGGGAGTGACATGATTAGACCTTTGCTTTAGGAAAACTGCTTTAGCAGATATGTGAAGTACTGATTAGAATAGATAGAGAGTGTTAAGCCTGGGAGGTCAGTGAAAAAGCTATTATATTAGACCAGGCAAGAGGTGACGATGCCAAGAAACTTGGGTGTTATTTGTGTGAATAGTCACACATGAATGATACTCCAGAGGTATAAATGACATAATCTGTAAAGTAAGTGAATATGGGAAATGCAGGAGAATGAGGATGTTAAGAATCAGACTAATGTTACAAACCTTTATGACTTGACAGATTATACTGTCCTTTGTAGAGATGAATAAATTTAAAAGGATTAAATCCTGGGGAAAATATCGAATAGGTTTTGTTTTGTGCATGTTGAATTTGAGATGTATATGGGATATTCATTTGGAAACTTTAAACTCCAATACTATCTTACCATAGTCCCTCTCATATTTACTGTTCTTTTTCTAATTTGTTTGTATGAGATAAAACTACTATTTTGACTTGTATTTCTCTGATCATTGATAAATTGGAGCAATCTTTCCTGTGGTTTTAATTTTTTTTTACAATTTCATGTAAAAATGTTTATAATTTTTTTAATATTGAGTTTTAAATTATTTTCCTCTTTTCTTCTTTGACCCTCATTGAGAAGGCAAGCAGTTTGATATAGGTTATACATATGCAATAATGCAAAATATATTTCTGTATTATTGTGGTTGTTGTCCTTTGTTTTCAAAGAGGTCTAATGACATCAAAAAAGTGAAGTCTTGATTTGCATTCAATTCGGATTTAAGTGAGACAGAGCTGCATAGTCAGCAACCTTGCTCTTTTGTCTAGACTCTTACTTCAGTATTAATAATGTTGCAAAAGAAAACACAGACCAAAAACAAAAATAATAACAACAAATAAGAAAATAAGAAAAAAATAAAATTATGCTTCAATTTGTACTCAGACTCCATCAGTTCTTTCTTTGGAGGTGAATATCATTTTTCATAAGTCCTTCAGAATTGTATCAGGTCATTGTATTGCTGAGAATATCTAAGTCATTCACAGCTGATTACTGTAAAATATTACTGTTACTATATAAAACATTCTCCTGGTTCTGCTCACTTCAGTTTGCATTAGTTTATGTAAGTCCTTCCTTTTTTTCTGGAAGCATCTTGTTCATTATTTCTGAAAGCAACATATTATTCCATCATAATCATAAAAATCAATTTTCTTAGCCATTCTCCAATTAATGGGCATCCCCCCAATTTCCAATTCATTACCACCACAAAAAGAGCTGCTATAAATATTTTATATGTACAAATGCTTTTCTTGTTTTCTTTTTTTTTTAATTCCCTTCAGGATAGAGACCTAGTAGTGATATTGCTGGGTTAAAGGATGCTCATTTTTATATCCCTTTCAGCTTAGTTCCAAATTGCCCTGCATAATGGAGATGCTAAAGCAACTCCATTAATAGTGCTTTAGCATCCCAATTTTCATACATCCCCTCAAATACTTGTCATTTTCTTTTCCAATTATATTAGTCAGTCTGATAGGTGTGAGGTGATACTTTAGGGTTATTTTAATTTGCATATCTTTAATAAATACTGCAACTGGATCCCATGGGGGATAGAAAAATAGGCCTGGGGTCAGAAAGACATGAGTTCAAATTCGGCCTCAATACTTACTATCTACGTGTTTCTGGGCAAGTAACTTAACCCTTTTTGTCTTAGTTTTCTTATCTGTAAAGTGATCTGGAGAAGGAAATGGCAAACTCCTCTAGTATCTTTGCCAAGAAAATCTCAAAAGGGGTCACAAAGAATCAGACATAACTGAAATAACTAAACAATAACAATCAGTTTTGCTTTAGAATATGTTTTTATATGACTTTAGATAGGTTTAATTGTTTTATCTGATAATTGCCTGCTTATATCCTTTGTGCATTTGTCAATTGGGGAATGACTTGTATACTTATAAATTTGACTCATATATCTATATATTTGAAAAAATAAAGCCTCTATGAGAGAAACTTGCTATAAACATTTTTCCACTATTATGATTACCAATTGCATGTTCCTCCATCCTATCTCTCTCTCTCTGTCTCTCTGTCTCTGTCTCTGACTCTCTCTGTCTCTCTCTCTGTCTCTCTGTCTCTGTCTCTCTCTCTCTCTCTCTCTCTCTCTCTCTCTCTCTCTTTCTCTTTCTGTGTCTGTCTGTGTCTGTCTGTCTGTCTGTCTCTGTCTTTTCCTTCTGTCCCTCTTCAAAATTGTTTCACTTCTGACTACTATTTTCAACATTCTTTTCTCCATCTTCTTACCCCCTCCATTCTTTTATCCCTTTCCTTTCCTACTTCCTTCTAGGGTAAGATATCTTTGTATACCCAACTGAGTATGTATGTTATTCCCAGTTTGAGTCCATTGCAATAAGAATATGCTACAACTGTAGTCTTTCCCACACACATACTCGCATCAAGCTTTGCTTTGTAAGAATTCTCCAGTGAGTGTTTGTATTTCCTTTTCCATTTGACTAAATCTACTTTTTAAGGAATTCTTCTCTTCAGGAGATTTTTTAACCTCTTTTTATAATGTGGCCTATTTTGTTGTTGTTTTTAGGTTTTACATTTTTTTCAGTATCCTTTGTTTCTCCTTTGTCAAGATGTTGATTCTTTTATTCCCATTATTTTCTTATATCAATTTTCATTTCTTTATCCATTTTTTTTCTTCTCCCTCTTTTATTTGATTTTCAAAATCCTTTTTGAGATCTTATTGTACTTATTTTGGGACCTAAGATCAATTTGAATTTTTCTCAGAGGATTTGGAAGCAGAAATTTTGACTTTTTTTGTCCTCTTCTGAATTTGTGTTTTGGTCTTGCCTGTCACCATAATAACTTTTTATTGTTAAATTACTTTTATTGTTTTTGTTAGCTTATTTTCCTAGTCTATTCCTTGACTTCATACTTTGTGACACAATTAGACTCTGATCACGAGGTTGAGGGGGCATTATCACAAGTTTCAAATTTTTCATGTTGCTGTTTTCAGAGATAATTCTGGGTCTCTGTAAGTTTCTAGTTCTTCCAACTTGGTATGATCTAAGGAGAGCTGTGGTCACTGCTCTCCTAGCCTGTGCTCTATTCTGGGAGGAACCACAAGCATTCTTCTCCACCCTGCAACTGGATTCACTCACAAGACACACTTTCCCATAGCATAATAAAATCTTGTGTGGTAGTCCTCTTAGCAGCAGAAATCTGCACCTAATGCCTGCAAGGAATCTCTTATAATCTCTTTCTTACCAGTTGCCTAAAACCCTTACTGTCTGTGGGCTAAGAGTTCTGGAAAGCAACTCTTCTGGTTTAGCCACTCTAAAGGCTACTTGCTTTCTGAGGCCAACTTGCTCTGTCCTTCACTCAACTCTTGCTACAGCCAGCACAGCCTCAGCCTAGCTACCAGCTGAGAGAAATAAAGAGAAAGTGAGAGAAAACTTCTAGCTGAATAAGAAAAGGGGGAGAGAAAGGGGGATGTATTCCATAGTCCATTTATTGCAGAACCATTTCATACAGAGCCAAAGATATAAGAAAATCATAGAGCTTATATTCCTGATTTCAGGGGTGATTACATGACTTGGGTCTCTCTGTTCCCCTACCTTAGCCCACGGCTAATCAGTCATTAAGTTCTTTATCCTGGAACCACCTCCTGGAGGCACAACAAACCAGGAGTCCCAATCAGGACTTGCAAATGAACTTTCAGTACTTTCTTTAGATATTCATGAAACCAATGAGAGCATCCACCCAACAAGATTATACTTTCCTTGCATATCTGCTTAATGCACTTATAGAACTGGGGAGCTAGTGTGTCAAGACCCCAGAAAGTCTTGGCCCCCAACACACTCTCACCCTGTGACAGAAATCTACTGCAAATATCCTTAGTTGTCCTGAGATAAAAATTCATTTCACCTCATACTTTAGTTGGTTCTTCTTTTCTAGAATTCCTTTTAAGGTGTTATTTTAAAGTTGTTTGTAGGGGAATTTGGGAGAACTCAGAGGAGTCCTGGTTTTTTCTCTAACATCTTGGCTCTACCTCCCCATGTGATGTTTACTAATTTACAATTCTTATTTTAAGAACTGTTTCTATCTTTTGAATGCTTTCCCTTTGAGGACTAGTACTTGGTCTTGTGTGTATGAATTCCTCATGGTATATCTGATGTAAAGATTGTTTTTCATCAATTAAGCATTTTACTTCTTATCCCAGATGAATATTTACTTATTGAAAAATATTGTATTTTCATACAAACTCTTTTTTTCTCCTCTTATCCATGTTTGTTTAAGGATTTCCCCTGTAGGTATCAGTGTACCTGAATCTTTATTATTCTACTTTAAAAAATTGTATTGTGGTTATGGTTCAATCATTTCTATCTTGTCCTACTTTCATAATCCCTTTGGGTTTGTTGTTACTTGAGGACAAGAGATTTTTTTTTTTGGTTTTGGGGGAATTTTTTTAAAGGTACTGTAGTGGTTTGCCCTTTCCTTCTGTAGTTCAATTTAGTGATGAGGAACTGAGGCAAACAGGATTAAATGACTTCTTCAGAGTTACACAGCTAGTAAGCATCTGAGATTGGATTTGAACTCTGGAAGATAAGTCTACTTTCACTTCAGACCCAGTAATCTATCCTTTGTGCCGTCTAATTGCCTTCCCCACCCCCTTTTTAATGGTATATATTCTTGTATTCAGGTTATAATAATTTTGCTCTGACTGTGGTATATAGTGTAAGTTTTTGGCCTTACCCTATTTTCTTTCAAATCAGTTGCGAGTTTTTGTATTTTCCTTACATGAATAATTGCTATTCATGATATCCATAAAATGCCATCTGAACTGTAAGTTTAGTAACCTATATTTGGAATAAAAGATCCACTATTATTAGAAAATATAAAGTAATGTAGAATATGTATGTTTATGTACATACACATATATAGATAGATACATAAACAAACATATGTGTAGAGATAGACATATGTGCATATATAATACATGTTCATTATGTATGTGCATATATGTATATATTTATATATGAATAAAATGTAAAATCCCTCTTCATTATATGTGTATTACACAAAATCATCTCCATATTATAAATAAAAATGTACATATACATAAGAACACACATAAATGTTTTTATACATGACTTATCTAATAATATAGGGTTTATTTTTCAAGAAAATTATGTTTAAAGAAGCGCTAAAGGTAGAATCACTTGATGGAATTTTGATTTATATTTCTCTTTTGCAATAGTTTTCACTAATGCACATATGTAGAAACAACTGCTTTGAAACTAAAGTGCTCAGAAAAATGTCAAGAGATCAATTTGATGTAATCAGAACTCTGGACGTAAGCACTGTATAACGATGAAAAGTAAATTATTGAAGTGCCTCAATTTGAAAAGTACATTAAATAGCATTTAATTATATCTGTGCAAAACATAAAAAATGTAAATGCATCATCCAAAACATCTAAAATTAGAATGAACAAGATGAGAAAAACATTACTAAGCTCAAAAATATATACTTAGAAATTTAAAGCCATGGAAATAAAAGTATATGTCACAAGGTGATTATCAGAAGACAGGTTATCTTCATTGTGGTATATCCACAGCAAATTTTAATCTCAAATTGCTTAAAATAACACCTGCTCCTAATCTTGATATTTCAAGCAATAGTAGTTTACTCTTATTTAGCATAAATCAAGTGGCCTAGCAGAGAATAACTTCATAACTAGCAAACTTTGTTATCATTACTTCTCTGTAAAGATGTTTTGAGAAATACAGGGTTTTGGCATGTATTTTTTGCCATTCTGAAAACTGATGCTATTTATCTAAGTGAATAGGAAAAGAAATTAGAGAAAGGAACTTGGAAGTAGTAAAGAAGATGTCTTGTAAAAGAAGCCAAACTCAATATTGTTGAATTAATTGAAAGTAAATCTAATATTACAATCCATTATTAGAAATATTATGATCAAAGCAAGGAAAGTCACAATCTTTCTGAGTTATAGTCCTTGGCAGAGCATACCTAGAATGCTATGTTTAGTTCTTTTAAGGAAAGAAGTTGGCAAATTGTGAAAATTGGAGTTCTGCAATTAAACGGTTAGAGAAGTTGTAAAGCCTACCACCAGCAGATACCCAAAAGAACGCTACTGTGAACAGCTTTTAAGATTCAGATTAAACAGTAATAGTGAACACTCTGTTTATTCCATTATAAATCAAGATTTAGTACAGTATTCACAATATAATTTTCTCAATATTACATCTTATCACAGAAAGTCACAATATAGTGTTCATAACAGCTTAACATTGGAATGGCCTCACAGTTTTCACTACAGTGGCCACAATATATAGAACAAGGAACAAAAGAAGAATCACCTACTTTCCCAAAGGGGGAAACCCTTTTCACCTAAAGATTCAATCAATCAATTAACAAAAGAATAATCATCTGGTTTCACTAAGGGGGAAACCCTTCTCACTTAAAGGTTCAATCAATCAATTCACAATATATCAATCTTCCACTCCTGGGGCAGCCATTAACTTACTCAGTCACTCATCTAGCAGTCAGTCACTAAGCTAGATTCCCAAATACTAAATATCATTAGTCACTAATACAGTTGTTATAAAACCACACAAACTTTTCACCCCTTCATGTCCAGCTGTATCAGCAATGCAGCATTCACAATGCCTACGGTAACTATAAGTATGCTTATATGGTTATTAATCACAAAATGTAACAGAATCTCTACATGAGAAATATAGTCAGAGCTTTTATTCAAGTACCAGAAAACTCAGTCCCCAAACCAGAAAGTCATAGCCAACACAGTAGTTATGAAGTTGGCACATGTAGTTAAAGTAGTAAATACCCACATTCTCAAGCCTTCAAAACAGGACAGGCCACCTCAGGCAAAGGTCCTCGCTTCTCAAGCATGCCAGCAACTGCTCAGCATCCAGGCAGCTTGCTACCAGCAGCTCCAGCCCCTCCACAGTTCTTGTCCCTGGAAGTCCTCAGCAAGAGTCCTTAGCAGAGATTCTGACTGGCTCAAAGAAAAAGAAGTTTGTGCCACTGCCACCACTGCTGCTGCCACTGCTTCCAGTCATAAGCACAGACGGTAACTTGGTTTGGGCATTTTCTTGCTCCACCCCTGCCAGCTATGTCAAAAAGTTCAAGGGGCATGGAAGATCTTCAAATGTCAGTATCATTACACCAGCAAACCTCAGTCTCATCCAAGGGGAGGCCTTTTCTTCATCTTGACTGTGGGAGGTCTCTCTGATTCCCTGGATCCCCTTCCATGGTTCCAACTAAACAATCATCTAGATTCAGAAGCCAACAGCTGCCAGGTTCTCATCCAGTGCTCAGAGGTAGACAGCTCCCAGGTCCTTGTCTAGTCCTCAGAGCAATCCACAGCACATGCTGAAGTTTACAGGGTTCAGCACATCTCAAACCCTTCACCATTTCTCTTGTCTGGAACTCAACACTCAGTCAGGCCATGAATAAACAGTCTTATCCTGGTCATGCTTCTTCAGTCTTCCAGCACTTCGGCTGGCTCTAGGACCCAGAAGGAACATATGCCTTCTGTTTGGCCTTCACCAGATTCTAGTCTCACGAAAATTCCAATTCAGTTCTCAGTCAGCTTGCAGATACTGAGAGAAAAACTCTCTCTCTTTCTCTCTCCCTCTCTTTCTCTCAGCTCCCTTTAATCTCCATGAATCTTCCTTCACAAGTAGCAAATTCCAATCCTCTCTCTCTGTCTCTACAATTCTTCTTTATATACAGCACTGGCCTCCTGTCTCATCCAATAGCCTTCTTCTGTCAACAGGGGAGTTCATGGCTTCTCAACAATGGACAGGGTTCACACCTTTCATAATTAGCCCTAAGTTACTAGGTGCTATTTAGCCCTAAGTTACTAAGTGCTAAGTATCTGATAAACTTATTACTATTACTGGTGTTTGGCTTTATAGAAGTAAGGATGTTAAACAGAGTAGAGAAAACTTAGGGAAGTATAACAGTCATAAGAATTAGCATTCTAAGGTGAGCAAAGCACTTTAGAAGTACCTTATTTTACCATTACTCCACATCAAATGTGCTATCCTCTCCTCTACTTATGTGAAATTTGCTCTCTATGTCCCCAGTAAGGTAGAATTTGGAGCAGTGGGGTAAAAGTGACAAGAGACAACTTGCAAGATAGATGGGAGGGTAATAAACATTTATATGAAAATTATAGTTTATATGACAGCTAGGTGGTAAGGAGCTGTCTAAGTACTTAATCAATATTATTTCATTTGGTCCCCACAATAATCTTTCAAGGCAAGTATTACTATCATGCTAATTTTATGATTGAGGAAACTGAAGCAAACAGGGATTAAATGACTCACCCAAGGTTATGCAGTTCAATATTTGAACTCATCTTCCTGATTCCAATGCCTAGTGTCCTATACACTGCAAGGAAAAAATAAACTTTTAAATAACTAGAAATCTCCCAAAGTTTAATGAGTTATATTCAAAGGTAATGAGATCCCTATCCTTTAAGGTCTTTATGCAGAGAATGGATACCCACTTGAGGTAAACTATGAAAGGACATAGTTCAGATCTGTCTGGAAGAGACACTTTCTGTGCCCCCTTCCCAGTCTAAGATACTGGTTCAGTGAAAGCAGAAAGAAGACGTAATGAGTCAAATTTTTCTAGTACATATATTTTCATTTATAAGCTGTATAAACTATTTCAGGACACTTCTCTTGTGTTTTACTAATTCAATGTACTGACACCCACATTTGTCAACCTGAAAAGAAAGCATGTAATCTTCGTAAGTGATTAACATCTACCCTGGAAATGCAACATACGCAAAATGAATTTAGCCATGCACTATAGTTTTCAAAACATTGGTAGTAAATGTCCAAGTGGAAATGTCAGTGTGAGACATATATGATGACAAAACTGTACTTATGATGCCCTGAGTACTTTAATGGTTCCATAAAATTGATGTTATTTCTAAAAATGATATGTTCTAAATGTTTTGACTATTTGGTATTCCAACAGATTTGTGGTATGAATGAAAGTATAGAAACTTAGAAACATACATTTTTAAAAATTCAGTTCAAAAGTCATCTTGGCATTATATAAACTGGAGATCTAGCTGAACATCAACCAGAAAATATATAATCATGAGTAAGAATGAGTCTTAAATGTGCACATAGAAGATGAGAAGAAACCAAACAAATATCAGCGAGAAAATAGCTTTGTGTAGAAATTGCACATCTTTCTAAAAAGAGGTTTTGTTGTTCAGTCATTTCAGTCATGTTTGCCGCATTGTGCTTCCTTTGGGGTTTGTTTGCTTATTTTTGGCAAGGATAATGGAGTAGTTTGTCATTCCCTTCTCCTACTCATTTTACAGATGAGGAAACTGAGGCAACAAAGTTAACTGACTTGCCCAGGGTCAAACAGCTGGTGTCTCCAGCTACATTTGAATTCAGGTCTTCCAGACTCCAGACCAAGAACTCTACCTATTGTGCCACCAAGAAACATAATCATGTTTACATTCACATACCAACATTACCTTTTATAATCACAGATAATACTTTCAACTTTCTAATTATAATACTCTTTAGTCAGGGCTAATCTACATCAAAGAATGAAGGAAATGATCCCTATCACCTACCCCATCTCTCTCAACCAATGATTTCAGTATTATTGAGATAAAAGAGCAAAGTAATAGTTAACAGGGACATCACAGCATAGTGGCTAGAGTGTTCTCAGTTTCAGTCCTGCCTCTTACTTTTATCCACTGTGTGTCCCTAATAAGTCATTTAATTTCTTAGGCAGTATTTATAGAAAGCCAGTAGGCAATGACCTTTATTAATAGATGTTTTCACATTGAGAACTCCCTATAGCAATGGAGAAAGTGTAGGCAGAGTAAAGGATTTCTGCCTACTATTTTGATATTCTTGATCTAGTGATCTAATTTAGTAGAAATTTTCTTGACTTATTTTATAAATGTAGTTCAAATATATAAGCTTAGTTATAAAAAATGTATCCACTAATTTAAAACAACTCTTAGGAAATGAAAGTATATCAGTGAAACTTTGGGGATTTTTTTGGGAAGGTCAGGACAATTTATATATAATTATTTTTTAAAGTACATTACTATAGAGTGAAGAAAGTCTAATCACTTCTACAATATGTATTAATATTGATGTAGAACAATTTTAATATAATGATATATCATGAATTCTCATGGCTTTTTATCAAAATTTTGAAAATCTTTTTTATAAGTTCTGTTTTAGCTAGGTTGGATGTTTTCAACAACATTAAAACTAGAGCTTTCTCAGTGTTGACTAATCCATGCTAAAACTATTTCTATCATTAAGAGGTCTATAGTGTCTAAAATGTAAGTATTTAAAATAAATAATTAGGTATAAACTTCTTTCCTCCAGGTTTTGGGTACTCTTTCAAGATTATGCCATCAAGGCACTAATAAAGAAGAAAAATTTCCCCATTTATTTATTTGGAAGGTTTGATTACTTCATTTAGGTTTTTGTACCATAGTGATTTCTGCTTATTCTACATCACTAAATGATTCATCCAACAAGTCCTTAGTAAAAGGAATTGTGTTAAACCCTGATTTAAAAACAACAACAACAACAACAACACAAGGTAAACAACTAATAGATGACTTTTAATTCATTGATTGAAAGAAAAGAAAAACAGTCCCTACCCTCAAAGAGCTTGCACTTGAATAATAGAAATAGCACATAAATACCTAAGTTCATACAAGATGTATAGAGAGTAGAAAGAAGACAATTTAAGAGGAAAAGGACCTAGGAGCTGGGGAATTAGAAAGGTATCCTATTGAAAATATGGGATCTGAGTTGTCTTTTTTAAAAAAAATAATTAGTTAATTTTTAGATTTTGACACATTTCCACAAGATTTTAAGTTCCAAGTTTTCACCCCATCTCTTCTTTCCACCCTACTCCAAGACATCATACATTCTGATTATCCCTTCCCCCAGTCTAATCTCACTTCTATCACATCCCCCCTCATCTCCTTCCTCCTTATTTTCTTGTAGGGCAAGATAGATTTCTAAACTCTATCACCTGTATACCTTATTGCCAAGTTGCATGTAAAAACAATATTTAACATTTGTTTTTAAAACTTTGAATTCCAAATTCCCTCCCTTCTTCCCTCCCCACCCATCCTCATTGAGAAGGCAAACAATTCAATATAAGGATCCTCATCAATATAGGTTTTATATATATATGTATATATGTAGTGATGTCAAACACTCTCTTTATGGTCATATTTTAAAAGACTAACGATATTTTCCTCCATCCTATTTCACCTACCCCCCACTTATTCTATTTTCTCCTTTGACCCAGTATCTTTTCAAAAGCATTTGCTTCTGACTATTCCCTCTCCCAATCTGCTCTCCCTTCTATTATTCCCCTCCCCTTATCCCCTTGCTCTTTAGTTTCCTATTGGATAAGATACCTAATTGCGTGTGTATGTTATTCCCTCCTAATGCAAAATCCAATGAGAGTAAGGTTCACTCATTCCTTCTCACCTCTCTCCTTTTCCTCTCCATTGTGAAAGCTTTGTCTTGGTATAATAGTAATCAGTTTATCAAATACTTGGGGCTAAGTAGCACCTAGTAACTTAGGGATAAGTATAGAAGGTATGAACTCTTTCCATTGTTAAGAAGGTGTGAATTCTCCTGTTGACTTGGAAGAAGGCTATTGGCTGAGACAGGAGGCCAATGCTGTATATAAAGAAGAATTTGAGACAGAGAGAGAGAGACAGAGAGACAGAGAGAGAGACAGAGAGACAGAGACAGAGAGAGAGACAGAGAGAGAGAGA